>JASERS010000007.1:32876142-33492829 GCA_036711965.1 Onthophagus sagittarius | reverse complement strand
CTAAAGTACCAAGTTATCACATTTTAATAAATCTTTCTGTTGTAGTTGGAATAAAATAGGTTTATCGCGTGTTTTATTAAGATGTTCTGTGACAGTTTTCTTTTTAATAATTAAGTTTTCGTTAATTTTAGAATACATTAATTTAACTTTTTCTTTATGTTAGTACATGTAATCATTTAAAAGATGGGCATTTAAATTCATATCGAAAGGATCACCATTATTAGTATGGGCATTGATGACATCAACTGGTTTAAATTTTGTACTAGAGTGTAATGATTGATTATATGCTAATATTGCATAAATCATTCGAGATTGTATAGTTGTGTTTGCAAAGCCTTTGGAGTTTAATAACCGAATATGTTCAGCGATAGTTGAATGGAGTCTTTCTATAACACCATTGGATTGAGGATGATGAGGCGTAATAAAATGTAATTTTATTTTATGAAGTGCTAACAGTTCTGATAAAAGATTATTTTTAAATTCAGTTCCGTTATCTACAATGATTTGAGTTGGTATTTCATGATGTGAAAAGTAAATTAATAGTTTGTCTATTATTTTTGTAGCAGCTAAGGAACTTAAAGGATATGCTTGAGCACATTTTGAAAAACTGTCAATAATTGTTAAAAATTTAGATCTTTCTAGGGTATATGTGTCTAAATGTATAATTTCAAAAGGTTTAATAGCGGTTGGGGTGATATTTAATTCCATTCTAATTGGGTTTCTCTGATATTTCGCTTGTTGACAAATCTCACATTCGTTTATGTAAGTTTGTACAGAACTTTTTAAATTTGGCCAATAATATTTTGATTTCAGTCTCTGTTCGGTTTCATCTATTCCGCAATGGTTAGATTTTCCTTCGTGATAATTTTTTATTGATTCAAGAATGTCGTCACGATCGGTAGCATCTATCAACTTGATAAGACATCGCTTAAATTTGAAAGAGGGCCATTCAAAATTACGTCTAATAATTTCACAAAGAGGTTGGTATAAATTTTGATCTTCAAACTAAATGTAATATTGAACATTAGGTACAATAAATTCTTTTATGAACTTAATTATTTCTGCTTCTAAATTCGCTTTTGAAAATTGTACATAGATTCTTTGTTTTGTCTCAAATAATTTTTCGGGTCTGGGTTTGGCTGGAGAATGTAATACGGAAGATATAATTATTTGATTATTTCCGTAATTTATAGGAGTGTCGGAAATAGGTATCTCAACTATGGGGTTTTGATCGTTATTAGAATGAAGTGTATTATCTGGATCTAGAATGTTATCCAAATCTGTAATATCTAAAGTTTCATTGTCCGGATGAACTTGAATGGAATCTTTATCATCGATAGGTACTGAATCAACATTAGTATTAGAATCATCCATGTATTCTAAGATATCAAATGTTTCTTCAGTGTTTAGTTCAATTCGTGAAAGTGCGTCAGCGTTAGTATTTAATTTACCTTTTTTGTAAATAATGTTATAATTAAATTCTTCGAGCTTAATGAAGCGAGCTTAAAAAATAAATAGCGTGATGCGTAAGCTATGGGCAAATCGTTACCTATTGGTGCTTGTGATAAAATAGCGCCAAGTGCTACATTGCTAGCATCGGTTGTCAAATTAAACTGGAATCGTTAGGTATGAAGTCTGTCTGGGAATAATGTTGATATTCGTTGTTAAATTCAACATTTTCGACAAATTCAGGTGTATTGTCTTCATAGGTGTTTTGATTTGGTTCGACAGCGAACATTCTCATTCTCTTTAAAGGATTGTTTTGCACGGTATTCGATTGACGAGTGCTAGTACTTATAGGAATAGGTGCGGAGATGTTTTTATTTTGATGTGGTCGAAAAACGTTATGAGGTTTTCCGAATGTTTGAGCATTTGTCGGAAGCTTTTGTGGTTGATTATTAAAATTGGGTGTTATATTGATGGGTTGTGATGGAAAATAAGATTGACAAGGTGGAAGATTTTGATAATTAAAATTTTGGGGTGTTCGTTGTGGGTTGAAATAATGATTCTGATAATTGAAATTGTCTGATGTGCGTTGTGGGTTAAATTGGAAAGGTGCAAAATGCTGCGGATACTTATTATTATAATTATAATTTGGTTCTTGTTTAAGAAAATGTGGTTTTGGTAAAGAATGTCTGTTAGTGTGATTTTGGAAATAAAATGTGTTATTTTCTTGAGTTACACATCGTAGGGCTTCAATTAAGGTGGTAAGATGGATGCAACGTATGGTGGTTCCTAGTGGTTATTTTAATCCCGATAAAAATGTTTTTAGAGTTAATTTGTTATAAAGACTTCGTTTTAATGCTTTTGCAGGTTTCGTAGTTTCATGCATATCTACGTATGAACAAATTAAATTTAAGATGTACAAACAACGGTCGTAAAATTGTTGGGGTGTTTCATTATTGTTTTGTCGTAACATAACTAAGATCATCTCTTTGATCAGCAAAGTTACGTTGGAGAGTATTTTTTAAAGAATCCCAGGTGGAGACGTTTTGAATATTAACCACTAATCTAGCATTTCCGGTTAATTTACCAATTAAAGAATTTAATAAGTAAATATTTTGAAAATCGTTAGGTCTAGCGGGGTCGTAAAATGCGGAAATAATACTTTGACAGGTTTGCAAGTATCGATTCAATTCATTTGGGTTTCCATTGAATTCTGGCACACAATTTAAGTATTCTGGTTTGAAAGCCATTTTTAAATTTAAATTATATGTAACGTTTACCGGTACGGAAGTTGTAAGGTTAATTGTAAGAGATTCGTCTGAAGACAGTGTGAGCTTTTGTAATTTATTGAGCAAATCGTCTATTGACATAAATGAAATGTACTTACAAAACTAGTGCGATTTTCATAGCGTTTTCTATAGGAAATTGCCCTGTGCTGTGGTTGGGTTGGGTTTCTTCCTGCGGATGCGGACGATGATGTTCCAAATCCCGTGAAGTCCGTGAGTTCAGATGTTGAGCGATTCAATGTCCGATCACTGATTTCACCGTTCGAATTACCGATTAATCGAAGATGCGAAAATTGTTGTACGATACACCAATTTCGGTAATCCTACTGACTACGCCAATTTTCTATCGACGTTATGAAAATTTGTTTTTAAAAAACTATTAAAATTATTTCTTATTATTGATATTTCATTGATTGTTTCTTATTCTAAGGTTTACAAAAGACTAAATTATAACTTCTTAATATCCCACTACTTTCATTGCGATAATCGAAAACAAAGGAGTAGTTCCTGGAATTAGCGTAGTTTCGTTGGTTCAGCAAAGTGTCTGTATGTAGGTGGTGAGATAACTCAGTAAATGACTCATAGATATGGGATATGGGATATTATACTCAGTAACCTGTGTTATAAAGTTCATAAATATTGCTATATTTTTATATTTTATTGGTAAAGTAAATTCAGTTAAAGACAAAAATGTCAAGAAAGGATCCGGGTTGCGTTACCAAGAACTTGTATTTCGCAATGTATAACACATGTTAGTTGAGTGCTCTTTTTATTATGTACAAGCATTTTTAAGCTTGTTACTAAGCGTAGTTTTTTTGAATTGAAATTGGTTCAATTCGTCAGGTGATCTAAATTTCATTGGTTAAAAATAATAAGACCACTAGTTTGGAATTGTAAAAGAAGTTGTAGAAGAGGAGTAATTGTAAAGTAATCCATACTGAATATAGCTAATATTTATTAAAAGTTAAAAGGTTGTTTCAATCAAAACCCAAATTTCGGAGCTTAAAACTAAGATTCCATTAAAAGTGGTGTCAGGTGTAGGGTGCCGATTGAAGAAAAACAACCACAATAGACACTAATAGAAAAGAACCAGAAAGAAATCACAAAAGGTGTAAAAATCGTAGCCGATAGCAAAGGGGGATCACCGCTTGTAGACAACGAACGTAAAATTCGTACGTAGCCGACCAATGGCCTGGAGATCGTCGTCAACGTTATACCAGGTTGTAAAAAGTGTTTGTGAAAAATATAAATAAAAGCAGAGTAAGAGCGGTGAAACAGTGCATCATTACTCGAAAATCCACTGAATCGTCTCTATCATCTCTCTGAAATCTACGGCATCGTCTACCCTAGACCCGAATCGCCCGTAGAACAAGAAAGTCAAGTCATGCCTCTCGAAATAGATGTAGTGCTTAAGATGATATCAGAGTTTCATGGAAGCCGCGACGAGCTTCACAAATTTATTGCATGTTGTGATATAGTTAGCGTCTCTTGTACTACTAGAGCAGATAGGGAATTGCTATTAAATGTAACAAAAACAAAGCTATCCGGAAATGCCTATAATTTAGTCAAATATAAAACTTTTGTTTCTTGGGATGAGCTCAAAATAATTTTACAAGAACAGTATTTAGAAAAACGAACCATAGCACAAATGCAAACCGAACTTTTAACCTCCAAACAACAGCAGCGTTTATACTTAAAATTATTGAAAATTCCGTAGTCAGCTGTGAAAGCCTGAATAAAAACGTCAACATTGATAAATAGGTTATAAAATTATTTCTAAAATTTTTAAACAAGTGTGGTACATCGTAAATACAAAATATTTTACTGTTTTTATGTACGGCATAAGGTATATTTGTACTGACATTTAGTTTTTCCATAACTGAAGTGCTTCCTGGACCCTGATAACAGGTGATAACTTTGAGAAAAAAAACATAATTTTCCACATAATCTACTGAATTAATAATTAACTCCTGTAAGTTCTCGCTGTTTATTCCTGTTTCGGTAAAGAAGTATGCAATTGGCAGTTTCCATTTTTCAAATAATCCAGTTCTCATAAATACCATCGCTTTCATTGTGTATAAGTTACGTCGTCCTAAGCAGCCTAAATCTTCATAACCCTCTATCAAATCAAGGGTCTTCGAGTATTCTAAAATTTTTTTTTATAGATATCTCGTCAAAACAGAGAACGCAAAATACACTTTAACACTTCTTCAAACATTTTTTAAAAATGTAAAGTTTCGAAATATTGCAAGGAATAATTTAGTTCAGTGCTGAATTCTGATCGCCTCACCCATCAATCTCCGCCTAGCGGTTTTTTAAAAAACGCACGGCAAAACTCGAAGGCTTCTAGTTTTAGATCTACTAGATCTAGTGTTAGTCCTAGTGATAGCGCCAAAGAGTAAGCTGTCTCGCGTCAAGCGGAATACATCTTTATGAAAAAGTAAAAACTATATAAAGAATAAAATAAAAATAATAAAAATTAAGTAATGGCTGAATAAAGTGTTATATGTGGTTTTAGGTATTAGATAATCCACTTAAAACAAAATGTTTAATAGTACTTTTAAGCATCTAGTATTGAATAGGAGAACCTTTCTGTTGAGTGCCGGTTACACTGCCTACTTTATCCTATTATTTTATCTCGTGTCCCATTATATGCAATTATTTGTTTCCAATTTTTACCATTAGGTGGTAAATACCTAGATAAATACCTAGTTTTATCATTAGGTGGTTATACATATATACATCTATATATGTACAATCAAAGATATTGAATTGTGCGAAAAAACACACATAAAATGTGAATCTGATTTAATATTTCACAATATAAAAATTATATTAACAAAATCGTCCTTAAATATCCAATAAGAAAAAATTTATGTGTATAAGAGATGACTATAGATCATAGATTGAAAATAATAGTCTAGAAATCAAGCGTAAAAACCCTCCTTCTAGTCCCTTCTTAGTGGTGAAGACGAACAAGGCTCTCAAACCGGACACGAAGCAGTAATTAGTTAGTAATTTGCTTGTAATTAGCATAAATTAATTACTAATTAGCTTTCGACCAATATATTGTTTTACGATTCCCGATTCTGTCACTTCGAACCAGTTTCTGAAGAATGTTGTAACATGGCACGCAAAACGTCAAATATTTTTTCAAAAAACGCAGGACAAATTCCGAAAATTTCTAGTGTTAGATCTAGTATTAGTTCTAGTGTTAGCTCTAATTTTAGTTCACTTCATGTTTAACATTTTTAAGCGAATAAATTTTGAACCTAAATGTTCTATACGCAACTCAATGAAATTCATTGAAAGAACTAAAAGCATCCAACTTAATAGGACGATGGCTGTATCATTCGATATTACGAATCTATATTCGAACGTGTCAATACATTTCACATGTCAATTGACTTCAAGTATGCGTAAATAATTCTGTAATATAATATAATATAATATATAATAAATAATTCTTAATGTCGTTACACAAAATTATTATTGCTTTGGAAACTCCAAATTAACAAGGAAATTAACCAGGTTGAATAACGCTTCCAAAAAGGTTTATTTTTCGGGAAGAAATCCCTGCAAGAAGAAATAGTTAAATATTGGCATAAATTATGTTTTCAATGTCAACAGGGCGATTGAAAAGGGCGATAAAGATCGATTAACGATTACAACGTAAAATATGGGATTTGTTGTCATGAACGTTTAAATAAATAAATTAATTAAGCAGATATTCTTATTTATGTAAGTAGAGTTTCAAAAAATTTTCTTTATTTGTTCTTGAGAAACAATTTTTTAAGTTTATATTTCATATGTATTATGTGTAGGGTTTTTGTGTCAAATTTTTGTGTCGGAAACTAAGAGATAAAAAATGCACAAATTGCTTCCGTTTCGTTTATTTTTGAAATTGAAGAAAAGCGGTTTTACATTCTTAAGACACTTTCTTTGAGTATAGTTGATAATTTTTGAGATATAACACAAAGTATAATTTTTTTAAATACAACCAATAGTTGATTATGATGTATCGCATGTATGATATATTTTCGGAAAATAAGCGTTATTTTTGAATTTTAAGATCTTAAAGGATAATGATGAAAACTTTTTTTATAGTAGGCGTGAAAAACGTCATATAAAATTAATAAAATAATAATTTTTTTAACATGAAATTTTCGATTAATAAGTTATCGTTAAATAAAACGATCAGATTAAATAAAGAATATATTAGAGTCTTTAAACATTTAATGTTTTTTATTGATTAAAATGGTTTAGTAAGACATAGCTGTTAAAAATAGAGACGATTTTAGAGAGACCTCAGTTTTAAAAATAATTTGTTAATCTTACTGCTTTACTTAGAGTTAATTTAGTTTTTTTATTGATGAAAAATTTGACCTAACAGTTGAGACTGAATTTAGCTTCTCAAATATTAAAACAAAAATTATCTATTAAATTCATTAATTAAATCACACCAAATTTTCAAATTATCCCTTGTTGTTTTGAATACATACATCCCATCTCTTGTCTCGTTTTAGGTCCAAATCACGAACAGTCATAAATTAAATGACAAGTAAACTATCGTTACCATACTAACGTTTTTCACGCCTACTGTAAAAAAGTTTTCATCATTATTCTTTAATATCTTAAAATTGGGAAATAGCTCTTATTTTCCGCAAATTCACCATACATGCGATACATCATAGGAAAATTAAAAATGTGTTCTTTTTAGTAACATCATAATTAACTATTGGTTGTATTTAAAAAAATACAACTTTGTGATATATCTCATAAATTATCAACTTTATTAAAATTTTTTCAACGGCATTACAGTGTACTCAAAAAGTGTCTTAAGAATGTATTACCGCTTAACCGCCTTTCTTCATTTTCAAAAATAAACAAAATACGAGCATTTCTTGAAATAGCGAAAATGTGACTTTTTGGCTATAACTTAAAAACAAAACAAGCTAGAGGTTTTGTCTTTGTGGGACTGAATTTGTCCCTGAAAAAGAGACCCAGACACGATACCTACTTTTTTCGTACACCAAAATTTGCCCACCCTGTAATTTGCCCCTTCCTCTTTAAAATAATATATAACTCGTAGTTTCAATTTGAAATCGATTCCACTTAAGAAATGTTAAAGGATCTTGTCTTGTCTTGTTTTTAAAAATTAAGAAATGACTTGTACATAAATCTAAAGGTTGAACATTCTGCTTAAAAATGATGCACAACTCGTTGTTTTAATTTCATATCAATTGCACCACAAGAAATATTGTATGATGATGTGTTTTAGACGTTTTAGTTTGACAGCATTTAAAAAGTATTGTGCCGACTATGTTTAACACAAACCAGAGGACATTTTAAATATTTCGTATATAGAAGGGGTTTATTTTTGTTGTTTGTTTTTGTTGTTAACTTTTTTAGAAAAATATTACTCAGACACTAGTATCATTTTTCTTTATTTCTTATAGAAAGAGGGATTCCTTTTAAAAGTAAATCATTACTAGACCTGTATAATGTTATTTAACGGATTTCAAATGGGACATTTTGGGGTTGGCGTAAAAGAAACTATGATCAATCCATTAGCGTATTGATATTGATAATCGACTACATCGATTACGAGATATGACTACTGAAAGTGTCTGTTAAGGAAGTTAAAGTTCGTTATATCACAATCCAGAAGTAATTTTATCGATTAAATCTTGCCCGTTTTGATAAAAACAATTTTTCCGTTACAGTTTTGCCATTTCTAAAAAACACGATGCAACACGTCGCCTACGTCACGATTTATCCAACTGTTTTCTTTTCATCCTTTCAAAATGAGCTATAATTAATATCAATCATAAAATTTCTTGGTAAAAGATTTTTTATTAACTAATCTTTGTACCCGAGTGATAATCCCATTAATTTTTTGATTTTATTTTGCATTCAAAATTGTTTGTTTCAAACAGTTTTAGAACCCCCGTAGTTTTATGTCAACTGCTTCACACCAAACTTTAGTTAAAATCAGTCTCTCATCCTGCTTGTTTCGAAGTGGTTGTTTGATATGTTTTCGTTTTATTTTGTTTGGTGGTTAGTTCTTGCAAGATGTTGGATAACCTTCCCCCGGAAATCCTGGATGATTCTTAATCAAGATTGTTTGGATTTTCCTGATTTAATTAACATTTCTTCGACTTGTTCGCATTTACGAAGATTAATCCTCGAGAATGATCGAGTTTTTAAGAATTTTTATTTGAAGAGGTGGCCTGAGATAGCGAAAAAATCGCTCGAAATTGAAGACTATTTTGAGGAAATTTCTCTTATTTACCAACTCCATCGCGAGATCATCAACAGCTTAACAGGATTAACCTCTGATTGCTTGAAGAAGGAGATAATGCTACCTACAGATTTCACTCAGTTTGTACAAATCGTCAAATCAAGACGTTTAAACGCTGATTGTTTGGTACATTACTTAAGAGAGATCTTAAGTGTCTCATCGCAAATTAAAACTTACCACGCGGTTCCGATGGAGACTCCCGGGAACTTAACTACCAAATATTACAGCTTAAAAGTGTTGCGTTATGTGGGGATTGAAAATTTTAAAGTTCTCTGGAAAAGATTTATGGCATTACGAAGAGAAGATCGCATTTTGGACATTGGGGCTGCGCTATTAATGCAATGGGCCAAGCCGCAATTTAACATTAAAGTGGTTAATGTGCAAAACGAATTTGATAAAATCGCGGAGGAGGTTAAAAATTCTATGTTGATGATCTATGTTGTTATTGAAAACGAGCGAAGATGACTTAAATTTGTGACGAAACAAGGATATCAAAGAAAATCAATTTTCTCCGTTGCATTCCCAACAAATTTTGAGCGCAATCACTCCGGCTATTGCCCAACATCTTTTGGAGAAAGTAAATGATCCGACATCGTTCACTTTGGAAGATTTTGAGTCAATGGTGAACGCTACATCACTCGATCGGTCATTTTTGACGGGGTGGCGCGAAGATTGGGGATCAAATTGGAATGGATGAATTCCCTATATTGGTTTATCTTGGTAAATTCTCAAATTGAGAACTTGGTGAGGAAAGTGTATTGTGTCGACGTTAGTGACGGGAGTATATCAATTTTATCAAGATCGATTAACTTCAGATCACTTTTAAATCCATATTCACTTCTTACGACTGAATCGGTAAGTATTACCAGTTCAAAACTGGATTCCACCGTGAATTTATCCTTACTACTATTTAACAACTCGTAAACATTTATACTTAAATTATTTAATTTTTCTATCTTAACAATATCTCTTAAATTAACCGGGAACGTAATACCTTCTAAATTAAGGACGTCACTATAATGGGGGTAGCTTGAAGTCCGGTCCCGATGATGTTCGGTGGGATGAAGAGCCGCCGTCAAAACCCTTTCAATTTGAAGTAACAATAATCTAATAATTTAGGTTCTCAGAAAGATCATCAGTGATTTTGCACGAACGCATCAAGATACTTCCTTAAAAGAATCAATTTAACAATTAAATCTGATAACTCATCCATCCGATATGAATGCAACACTAGCGATTTGCGATTTCTACAAGAAACACAATATCGAAATTCCCTCTTCATATCTAAATGGCTGTGGTTCACGTCCAACCATTTATGGATTGCCGATAAGGCCTTTTCCTAAATCGCCCAAACAAAGAAACTTTAACGTTAATTTCGCTATTGGGATGGTGATGAAGCATAAACTGCTTGGGTATTTATGCGTGATTTACGGTTGGGACAATATTTGCGATGAGAAAACTGAGCAGCGGGATTCACCTTCAGGAAAGTTTAATTTGGGTCATAACCACCCATTATATAAGGTTTTATTGGAAAATAGTAACAAGAAATATGTGGCTCAAGAAAATTTGTTGCATAATGGGACAGAGGGTGAGCTGGAAAAGGTTTATGAAGTTGGAAAGCTTTTTACGCACTTTTTAAGAATCAATTTGTGCCAAATTCTGGTTTAGATCGGGAGTATCCGCATGGCATGATATTGAGGTTCGAAAGAAATTTCAAATTATTTGAAATTTCGTTTGTTTTTTACAATAAAAACTTTACGATAAAGAAAATAGTTTTTAATTATTTATTACTGGAAATTTCAATAATATTATTTACCAATTTTTAGACGACATCAAAAACTACAATTTTTTAGCTACATTTTGATATGCATATCATATTATAATTATTGAATATACCGTTGTTATAAAGTTTTTAAAATATCGAGTAATTACTGATTTATAAATTTGTTAACTTTTTTGCATTACTTTTCTGAAAATTTCAGTAACCTTATATTATTTTTATATTACATCTTAAATTACAATTTTCTAACTACAATTTAACATACATATTATTACATATTATATTATTTATATTTGTAGAGAATTTTCGACTTTCTCGCTATTGAATACAGGCGAAACGGTAATTCAATTTTTGAGCACGCTGTATAAGGTACACTGATATAACAAGTGACAATCTATTTGACAGCATATGAAGAGTTATCGTGCCAATGCAAAACGTCTTTGGAACAACGTTGGCTGTGATATGTCTTTTAAAGAGCATGGTGATATTTGCCAAAAAATAATTGGAACCAAAATAACTCAAAAACAAAAAACGCTAGGTACCAACAACTGTTATCAAAGTCAACATATTTTCTTACGTGTAATTGAATGGTGTAATGAAAACTATAGCATTTCATTTAAAATAACGAAGTTGAGGTCTACTTCCGGTAGACCGGAAGTGGTGGCCATCTTGAAAATATTTTATATTAATAGATCGCAATGAGCAACCCGTGTTCCCAAAATTTCAAGCATCTCCGAGTAGTGGAACCTAAAAAAGTTCTAATGAACCAGTTACGTGAGACACCTTGTATATATAGATGTATATATATTCGTTTAAACCGCTGTTAGAGAAAACATGTCACACATGTTTACGTTATTGAATATTTTTGGAAAAGAATTAAAAAAATAAAATGAAATTAAAGTAAATTAAAAACAGATGTTTTATTCCTTTAGAAAATGATATAAAATGGTCACATTGTATAGAGTACAATTGCTTGGAAAATAGATTCGTTTTTCTTGGGATTAACAGAACGGCAATTAGTTTTTATTAGTTTAGGTCAGAAGGTTACACTACTACTAATAATAAACGATTAAATATCCATTTTTATAATATGATAACCTCACAATAATAATTGCGATTTTAACGGTAAATTGTTTTATTTAATTTATTTTATTTCTATGTTCGACTTTAATTTTGTTTCATTTCTTTCTTACCCTCAGTTGTGTCTGATGACGATCCTTGTGCGGATCGAAACTTAATGTAGCACAGATCCCAGTTAATAAACTTTTTCATCAATTTATTCTTCTCATTTTATTTGATTTTCACAATGATGAACATGGAGAATTTAATAGCTACTGTAAATACAAAGTCATCGGAGGTGTGCAGTAAATGTATATTTGTGTTACAATAATTGCGCGTTTCACGGTGAAAGGTTACCAGAGATGTGCAGTAGTGCATAAATATATTCCTTCTAATAGTGACAGAAATTTTTTTCTTAATGTATCTGCTCACAGGATCCTTATGATTAACATTGGATATTTAAGCGAACTCAGTAGATGCATAAATATAAGCAAATGCATAAATATATTCCTTTTCTAATGCAAACAGAAATTGAAAGTAAATGCATAATATATTCCTTCTAAAACAAACAGAAATTGATTTCTTTAAAAATGCATCTGCCTCGCAGATATCTTTAATTAGCATGCTGTCAAATAGATTGTCAGTTGTTATATCAGTGTATCTTATACAGCGTGCTCAAAAATTGAATTACCGTTTCGCCTGTATTCAATTGCGAGAAAGTCGAAAATTCTCTAAAAATATAAATAATATAATATGTAATAATATGTATATTAAATTGTAGTTAGAAAATTGTAATTTAAGATGTAATATAAAAATAATATAAGGTTACTGAAATTTTCAGAAAAGTAATGCAAAAAGGAGTTAACAAATTTATAAATCAGTAATTACTCGATATTTTAAAAACTTTATATATTTAATAATTATAATATGATATGCATATCAAAATGTAGCTAAAAAATTGTAGTTTTTGATGTCGTCTAAAAATTGGTAAATAATATTATTGAAATTTCCAGTAATAAATAATTAAAAACTATTTTCTTTATCGTAAAGTTTTTATTGTAAAAAACAAACGAAATTTCAAATAATTTGAAATTTCTTCCGAACCTCAATATCATGCCATGCGGATACTCCCGATCTAAACCAGAATTTGGCACAAATTGATTCTTAAAAAGTGCGTAAAAAGCTTTCCAGCTGCTGAATATCATAAACCTTTTCCAGCTCACCCTCTGTCCCACTATGCAACAAATTTTCTTGAGCCACATATTTCTTGTTACCATTTTCCAATAAAACCTTATATAATGGGTGGTTATGACCTAAATTAAACTTTCCTGAAGGTGAATCCCGCTGCTCAGTTTTCTCATCGCAATTATTGTCCAAACCGTAAATTACGCATAACTACCCAAGCAGTTTATGCTTCATCACCATCCCAACAGCGAATTTAACGTTAAAGTTTCTTTGTTTGGGCGATTTAGGAAAAGTCCTTATCGGCATTCCATAAATGGTTGGACGTGAACCACAGCCATTTAGATATGAAGAGGGAATTTCGATATTGTGTTTCTTGTAGAAATCGCAAATCGCAAATCGCTAGTGTTGCATTCATATCGGATGGATGAGTTATCAGATTTAATTGTTAAATTGATTCTTTTAAGGAAGTATCTTGATGCGTTCGTGCAAAATCATTGATGATCTTTCTGAGAACCTAAATTATTAGATTATTGTTACTTCAAATTGAAAGGGTTTTGAACTGATAATACTTACCGATTCAGTCGTAAGAAGTGAACATGGATTTAAAAGTGATCTGAAGTTAATCGATCTTGATAAAATTGATATACTCCCGTCACTAACGTCGACACAATACACTTTCCTCACCAAGTTCTCAATTTGAGAATTTACCAAGATAAACCAATATAGGGGATTCATACATTCCAATTTGATCCCCAATCTTCGCGCCACCCCGTCAAAAATGACCGATCGAGTGATGTAGCGTTCACCAGTGACTCAAAATCTTCCAAAGTGAACGATGTCGGATCATTTACTTTCTCCAAAAGATGTTGGGCAATAGCCGGAGTGATTGCGCTCAAAATTTGTTGGGAATGCAACGGAGAAAATTGATTTTCTTTGATATCATTGTTTCGCCACAAATTTAAGTCATCTTCGCTCGTTTTCAATAACAACATAGATCATCAACATAGAATTTTTAACCTCCTCCGCGATTTTATCAAATTCTTTTTGCACATTAACCACTTTAATGTTAAATTGCGGCTTGGCCCATTGCATTAATAGCGCAGCCCCAATTTCCAAAATGCGATCTTCTCTTCGTAATGCCATAAATCTTTTCCAGAGAGCTTTAATATTTTCAATCCCCACATAACGCAACACTTTTAAGCTGTAATATTTGGTAGTTAAGTTCCCGGGAGTCTCCATCGGAACCGCGTGGTAAGTTTTAATTTGCGATGAGACACTTAAGATCTCTCTTAAGTAATGTACCAAATAACCAGCGTTTAAACGTCTTGATTTGACGATTTGTACAAACTGAGTGAAATCTGTAGGTAGCATTATCTCCTTCTTCAAGCAATCAGAGGTTAATCCTGTTAAGGTGTTGATGATTTCGCGATGGAGTTGGTAAATAAGAGAAATTTCCTCAAAATAATCCTCAATTTCGAGCGATTTTTTCGCTATTTCTGGCCACCTCTTCAAATAAAAATTCTTAAAAACTCGATCATTCTCGAGGATTAATCTTCGTAAATGCGAACAAGTCGAAGAAATGTTAATTAAATCAGGAAAATCCAAACAATCTTGATTAAGAATCATCCAGGATTTCCGGGGGAAGGTTATCCAACATCTTGCAAGAACTAACCACCAAACAAAATAAAATGAAACAACCACTTATCAAACATATCAAACAACCACTTCGAAACAAGCAGGATGAGAGACTGATTTTAACTAAAGTTTGGTGTGAAGCAGTTGACATAAAACTACGGGGGTTCTAAAACTGTTTGAAACAAACAATTTTGAATGCAAAATAAAATCAAAAAATTAATGGGATTATCACTCGGGTACAAAGATTTTATGATTGATATTAATTATAGCTCATTTTTAAAGGATGAAAAGAAAACAGTTTGAGGTTGGCTGGATAAATCGTGACGTAGGCGACGTGTTGCGTCATGTTTTTTAGAAATGGCAAAACTGTAACGGAAAAATTATTTTTAACAAAACGGGCAAGATTTAATCGATAGTATTACTTCTGGATTGTGATATAACGAACTTTAACTTCCTTAACAGACACTTTCAATAGTCATATCTCGTAATCGATGTAGTCGATTATCAATATCTATAGGGTAATGAATTGATCATGGTTTCTTTTACGCCAACCACAAAATCTCTCATCTGAAATCTGTTAAATAACATTATACAGGTCTAGTAACGATTTACTTTTAAAAGGAATCCCTCTTTCTATAAGAAATAAAGAAATATGATACTAGTGTCTGAGTAATATCTTTCTAAAAAAGTTAACAACAAAAACAAACAACAAACATTAACCGCTTCTATATACGAAATATTTAAAATGTCCTCTGGTTTGTGTTAAACATAGTCGGCACAATACTTTTTAATTGCTGTCAAACTAAAACGTCTAAAACACATCATCATACAATATTTCTTGTGGTGCAATTGATATGAAATTAAAACAACGAGTTGTGCATCATTTTAAAGAGGAATGTTCAACCTTCAGATTTATGTACAAGTCATTTCTTAATTTTTAAAAACAAGACAAGACAAGATCCTTTTACATTTCTTAAGTGGAATCGATTTCAAATTGAAACTACGAGTTATATATTACTTTAAAGAGGAAGGGGCAAATTACAGGGTGGGCAAATTTTGGTGTAGGAAAAAAGTAGGTACCGTGTCTGGGTCTCTTTTTCAAGGACAAATTCAGTCCCACAAAGACAAAACCGCTAGCTTCTTTTGTTTTTAAGTTATAGCCAAAAAGTCACATTTTCGCTATTTCAAGAAATGCTCGTATTCTGTTTATTTTTGAAAATGAAGAAAAGCGGTTAAACGGTAATACATTCTTAAGACACTTTTTGAGTACACTGTAATGCCGTTGAAAATATTTTAATAAAGTTGATAATTTATGAGATATATCACAAAGTTGTATTTTTTAAATACAACCAATAGTTAATTATGATGTTACTAAAAAGAGCACATTTTTAATTTTCCTATGATGTATCGCATGTATGGCGAATTTGCGGAATATAAGAGCTATTTCCCAATATTAAGATATTAAAGAATAATGATGAAAACTTTTTTACAGTAGGCGTGAAAAACGTTGGTATGGTAACGAGAGTTTACTTGTCATTTAATTTATGACTGTTCGTGATTTGGACATAAGACGAGACAAGAGATGGGATGTATGTATCCAAAACAACGAGGGACAATTTGAAAATTTGGTGTGATTTAATTAATGAATTTAATAGATAATTTTTGTTTTAAAACGTCCATAAAAGCTTTTGTAGAAGGTTTAAATAAATGGGCATATAAAATTGATCATAAAAGCTAGTAGATTCACTAAATTCAAGGATGCTGTTGAAGAAGCGGTCGAGGAGGAACGTACCCAAAAATCATCTAAATTGCAAAATTTCCCAAACACAAATTCTAGTAATCAAAATCAAAAGAACCGTCAAAATGTTTTTAATGTGGAAAACAAATTGGAATTCTTTCCTAAAATATCCCAAAACAGAAATAAAGCGCGAAGCAAACGCACACACTTTAACCATCATTTGCCGATATTGCAAAAATCCCGGACATACCATAAAGGAATGCCAAAAGCGACAGTATAATAATTCGCGTAATTGTCGCTAACATAGCGATAATAATGCGCGACCGACAAATTCCATGTTCGTACACCAGCGAACGACCTCTTCTCAACAAAATAAACAACCATCTCAAGTTTCGGGAAACGGATCAGAACGAGTCACCTCGAGCAGTACGACTCAAGTCCGAGATATCAAATCTGCTTAAATCAAACAATTCCAAATCAATCAAATTTTCAATCAAATCAATCGACGTTCGACAATTCTACTGTTTTCGCTCATATCTCTGTTCTTATTATTTCCACTGTTTCCACTGATTACACTGTATCCACTGATTCCGCTGTTGCCACTGATTCTACCAATTTCGCTGTTTCCATCAATTCCACTACTTCCGCAAAATCTTCTAATTCGATTCATTTAAATCAAGAAGTTTATAACGTAAATACAATACATCTGTCTTCGTCTATTGTTAATATTCCGCTCAACATTGCTGTTAACAAGGTCGCTAATCTTTTACTCGACACAGGATCCCATGTCACTATTTTGAAACTTAATCGCACCGATGATAACTCGATAAGTTATTTCTTGTTTAGGTTCTTGTCAAGGTGAATTTATTCTTGGTAAATCAGTTTCAGTTAAACACACAGTTCATATTGTCTTTGATGATTTTCCTTTATCGTACGATGGAATTCTTGGAAAAGATTTTTTAATAAAATTTCAAACCATTATAAATTATTCGATTCCAATACTTGCATTAAAAATACATGATAAAGTGCATTCATTTAAAGATTTTCAATATCGACTTCATTAACATACCAGCTCGCACCGAATCCAGAGTTTTAATTCCTACTAAGTGTAACGAATCTCAGTTGTGTCTTCAAAAAGAACTAAGTACAGGCGTAATAGTTGGTAATTCGATCACACCTCCTAAAAACAGATTTTGTCAGGTTACCATATTAAATTCACTGATATTACGGTAAAAGTAAATGTAAAACAAATTGAATTCGATAATTTAAACAACTATGACGTAATAGACTCTGAAGCAAATACTGGTTGTTCACGAATTAAACAGATAGAAGCTGAAATCAATATGGATCATGTAAACGATGAAAAACGCAATTCACCTTTAAATGTCTGCAAACAGTTTAGCGATTTATTCTATTTAAAAGGTTGATATATTGACTCACACGGATACAATAAAGCATACTATTCTTTTAACCACAAATAAACCAATTTTTGTTAGACCCTATTGATTACCCGAATCTCAAAAGGACGAGATCAGCTCACAAATTCAGAAAATGCTCTCAGAAGACATCATAGAAAATAGTAAATCTTCATATAATATTCCAATTCCAGTAGTTCCAAAAAAAGCGGACAACAACGGTCAAAAACGCTGGAGACTCGTCGTAGATTTTAGAAAACTAAACGATGTAACTGAATCCGATGCGTATCTTTTACCTAACATCACTGAAATTCTCGATCAACTAGGTAGATCTAAATATTTTTCGGTAATTGATTTAGGATTCCGGATTTCATCAGATTCCACTTGATGAATCTAGTCGGCATCTTACAGCTTTTTCTTTGGAAAGTCATTATCAATATAAACGTCTTCCAATGGGTCTCGAAGGATTGCCGGCTACATTCCAACGTCTTATGAATAATGTTCTCACACGATTGCAAGGTGTTAAGTGTTTCATATATTTAGACGATATCGTGGTTTACGGAAGTAATTTACAACAGCATAATTCCAGATTACTAGAAATTTTCAGTTCTTTCACAAATCCCTGAAAATGAGAATTACGATCTTCCTATCGCATATGCGAGCCGTACCTTAAACAAAGTCGAACAAAATTATTCTACGATAGAGCGTAAACTTCTCAGCATCGTATAGTCAGTTCGACATTTCACACCTTATCTCTATGGCCGAAAGTTTAAAATTATTACGGATCATCGACCACTCGTGTACCATTTCTCTGTATCTAATCCATCATCACGTCTTACACGGTTTCGAATAAAATTAGAAGAGTACGAATACACCATTCAATACAAACCCGGAAGTCAAAACACAAATGCAGATTCTTTATCACGAATATATCATCGGAACTAAAGATTCCAATGATTCATACAAACAATATCTGGCATATTCAGAACGTCACGTTATGTTAAACAAAAACAGCATCGATACCACTGAAGGTGAATTCTCATCAGGACCTGAGAATCCTGATATAAAATTAATTGACTCTTCTTTCCAGTTAGATTCTGAGCAAGCACATTCTGAACATGTATTCCTCCTCTTTCAAGATAAAAAGATTCCTGATTGTGAAATAATTTCTTATAACAAAGTAACAGCCTATTTACTAGTAAAATCTTCTGCCACCGACAAACCTGAATATTCCAATATTTTCAATTGTTTCCAAAAATTAAAAGAACTTTGTTTACATAATTCTATCGAAGCATTAACATTAAACAATAACATCATTAAATCCGAAAAACTAAAAATAGAGGTAATTAGAATGATGTTAAGATACATATTTAAATACACTTCTATCAAACTTTATATAAAACATTCAAATTTTGATCAAACATTATCTGCCGATGAAATAGATAATATCCTCAAAGAGTATCACTGTAGTCCTCTAGGTTAGTGTTCCGCAAAGTGTGTGCCGCGACACACTGGTGTACCATGGTCTTTAGTTGGTGTGCCGCGCAAACGAAGTTACGCGACAACCTCACCGGCGCGCCGGGCGAGGGACTTTTGTAAACAGAAACAAATCTCTTTGTCAGTAACTACATAGTCACTAGTTTGTGATTGTGTTATCGCAAACGAAGACCCCATTGATTAAAATAGACCTTTTTATTATAAATAAATAGACCCTAATACGTGTATATTATGGATAAATTCGTTAAACGTACCGCAAGTTTGTCAAGTGAAACTAATGATTGCCAAGAAGAAGCAGAGTCAACCAAGAAGAAACGTAAGCTTGTTAATCAAAAATATGATGAGAGCTATGTAAGTTATGGATTTATACATTGCGGAGACGAATCATGTCCAATCTTGTTATGGATCAGTCACGCTACCAATGGTAGCAATAACATGTTCCCGAATGTCATGGCTGTCGATTCAGAAAAAAAGGTGCAGGAGTTTTCTATCGACGTTATGAAAATTTGTTTTTAAAAAACTTTATTCTTATTACATTAATTGTTTCTTATTCTAAGAATACAAAGGAGTAGTTACTGGAATTAGCGTTGTTTCGTTGGTTCAGCAAAATGTCTGTATGTAGGTGGTGAGATAACTCCTCCCCCATTAGATTCAACTATAGGGATGGTAGTTGAATACTATCTGGATTGACAATCTTCAATTTTCGATTATTAATCATCTTCTTATAAATCAAATAAATGATGAAAAATATTAAAATTATATAGACGAGGATTGTCCATGCATTTGGTGTTCTTCCTATTTTCGATGTTGAAGTTAATGGATCCTTGGCAATTATTTTTGATTTCAAGGTGTGGAGTTCGTCTAATCCGATGTTTTTAATATGTAAAGATAGGTTGAGGCTTGGTAACGTTGAATATGACGTTTCTCCTAATTTTGGGAATAGGATTGATCTCGTTCCGTTAATTCCCTGAACGTTATTGATGATGGTTTTGTTATCGAATGAAATTTGGCATCCCACAGGAATTTCAGACAGGTAGGTACCATGTAATTTGATAGTTTCGTCTTGATGGTCACATTCAAGTTTTAATATTTGTGGTGTAGGAATTATCCATATCCATTGATTGGTATCATCCAATTGTTTCACTATTGTATATGTTATTTTAACTTCTGTTTCTTGGCAGTTGTTAATTTTTCCATTTAAAAGTTGTACTTCACAAGGGCATTCCTTAGTGAATTGTTCGAGATTTACTCTTTTATAAACATAATGTTGAAATGACAATTGTTTGCAGGGATCGCTTTCGAATCCGAAATACATTTCATTTTTTATTAAGTATTTATTTTCTGAAATCACTGTCTTTAGGCTATCCTTACCCATTATTAGAATGGAATAAAGGTGAAAATATTCAAATTCATATGGGTACATTATAGGAACATGTAGAAGATAAGTTACTCTGTTATTTGAAATATAACATTCAATTTCGATAAGTTTTTCAAAAACAAGTGTATTTTCAAGTGTCAATTCCATTGGCAATTGGTTAATATTTATTTGGTTACTTATTTGTTTTAAGGAATGAAATAAATCTGTTATTGTGATTATGCTGGGGTGCATTACTTTCAATTTTGCAAATGAAATTGCGTTCTCAATATCTTGTAAAACTGTTTGTATAACTTCGTAGTAATTTATCAAATGAATTAAAGTGTCTTTTATAAAGGTTAAATTATGATCGCTTTGGGAATTGTTAATTAATTTTGAAAGTTGGTCTATTTTTACATTTAATACCTTTTCATTATGGTTAATTTCCATAATTGTTTTATTGAATTTATTAATAATATCTAAACAAATTGAATTTTGTGTAGTAATGCTAGTAATTAGTTTATCTTGATTTTTCTGTAATTGATCAATAAGATTATCGTAACGTTCTCCATCAGAAGCATCTAAGTTGCCTGAGACAGCATTAAATGTTGAACCAAGTCCGTTTATTAATCCACGTTTTGTACGTTCTGGATGAGGTATAATTTCTTTTAATTTAATTTCAGTACGTTTGCGGGTCAAACTTAAAACTTTCAAATAGTTGGACATTTCTAAAGAATGTTCATAGTTTTTGGTGATTAGTCCGATAATCGTTTTGGTTTTTAAATAAAGTTTGTTGGTTTCTATAATAATTGGATTTAAGTCTTGATAATGTATTAAGGTATGGGAATATTCTTCTAATTTGGCATGTCCTAGTCGTAAGGGTATAATTCCTGTGTTTTTCTTTAAATTTCTTATTGTAATTCTGTCTTGAAGTCCGGGGACGAGGGGTAACCTATAATTTTAAGAGGTATTGGTATTGAAATCGTACGTCTTTTTAAGAGGTCGTCTGATATTGTCCATGTGGATCTTTGGATGTATATGAGTGGAAATTACTTTTTTATCTATATCTGCTGATATGATGTTAATACCTTTTTCGAATTTATTTCCTAATTTCTTTCTTTCATGTTTTTTAATAAATACTTTCTGTTGTGGTTGGAATAAAATAGGTTTATCGCGTGTTTTATTAAGATGTTCTGTGACAGTTTGGTTTTTATTAATTAAGTTTTCGTTAATTTTAGAATACATTAATTTAGCTTTTTATACATTAATTTAGCTTCATATCGAAAGGGTCACCATTATTATTATGGGCATTGATGACATCAACTGGTTTAAATTTTGTACTAGAGTGTAATGATTGATTATATGCTAATATTGCATAAATCATTCTAGATTGTATAGTTGTGGTTGCAAAACCTTCGGAGTTTAATAACCGAATATGTTCGGCGATAGTTGAATGGAGTCTTTCTATAACACCATTGGATTGAGGATGATGAGGCGTAATAAAATGTAATTTTATTTTATGAAATGCTAACAGTTCTGATAAAAGATTATTTTTAAATTCAGTTCCGTTATCTACAATGATTTGAGTTGGTATTCCATGATGTGAAAAGTAAATTAATAGTTTGTCTATTATTTCTGTAGCAGCTAAGGAACTTAAAGGATATGCTTGAGCATATTTTGAAAAACTGTCAATATTTGTTAAAAATTTAGATCTTTCTAGGGTATATGTGTCTAAATGTATAATTTCAAAAGGTTTAATAGCGGTTGGGGTGATATTTAATTCCATCTTAATTGGGTTTCTCTGATATTTCGCTTGTTGACAAATCTCACATTCGTTTATGTAAGTTTGTACAGAACTTTTTAAATTTGGCTAATAATATTTTGATTTCAGTCTCTGTTCGGTTTCATCTATTCCGCGATGGTTAGATTTTCCTTCGTGATAATTTTTTATGAATTCAAGAATGGCGTCACGATCGGTAACATCTATCAACTTGATAAGACATCGTTTAAATTTGAAAGAGGGCCATTCAAAATTATGTCTAATAATTTCACAAAGAGGTTGGTATAAATTTTGATCTTCAAGATAAATGTAATATTGAACATTAGGTACAATAAATTCTTTTATGAACTTAATTATTTCTGCTTCTAAATTCACTTTTGAAAATTGTAGATAGATTCTTTGTTTTGTCTCAAATAATTTTTCGAGTCTGGGTTTGGCTGGAGTATGTAATACGCAAGATATAATTATTTGATTATTTCCGTGATTTATAGGAGTGTCGGAAATAGGTATGTCAACTATGGGGTTTTGATCGTTATTAGAATGAAGTGTATCATCTGGATCTAGAATGTTATCTAAATCTGTAATATCTAAAGTTTCATTGTCCGGCTGAACTTGAATGGAATCGTTATCATCGATAGGTACTGAATCAACATTAGTATTAGAATCATCCATGTATTCTAAGATATCAAATGTTTCTTTAGTGTTTACTTCAATTCGTGAAAGTGCGTCAGCGTTAGTATTTAATTTACCTTTTTTGTAAATAATGTTATAGTCAAATTCTTCGAGTTTAATGCGCCCTCGAAGTAATTTTGAATGAGGGTCTTTTAATGAAAATAGCTATTGGAGGGGTTTGTGGTCAGTGACTATATTAAATTTCCTACCAAAAAGATATGGTCTGAAATATTTTGTGGCCTATACAATCGAAAGTAATTCTTTCTCGATTGTTGAGTAATTTTGTTCGGAATCATTCAAAGTGCGTCATGCGTAAGCTATGGGCAAATCGTTACCTATTGGTCCTTGTGATAAAATAGCGCCAAGTGCTACATTGCTAGCATCGGTTGTCAAATTAAACTGGTTAGAAAAGTCTGGATATTGAAGTAGGGATTCATTAATTAATATGTTTTTACATGCTTCAACAATTAATAAATTCGTCGGTGTGTTCTATCTTTGATCCTTTCTTTAAACATTTTGTAAGTGGCTTTGTTATTCTCGCGAAGTCTTTAATGAATTTGCGGTAATAACCTAATAAACCGAGAAATCCTTTAATTTGTTTGGTGGTTTTTGGAATTGGGTATTTTTTGATTGCTGATATTTTGTCTGGATTTGGTTTAACACCTTCTGGGGTAACTATGTGGCCTAAATATGCGACTTCTTTTCTAAGAAATTCTGATTTGTCTAATTGAATTTTGAAATTTGATTATCTTAATCTATTAAATACTGTTTTTAATCTATCTATGTGCTCTTGGAGTGAAGTGGAGAAAATTATAATGTCATCTAAGTAAACGAGACATTTTTCGTTTTGAATACCACGTAAAATGTTATCCATGACACGTTGGAAAGTGGCAGGTGCATTTTTTAAACCGAATGGCATTCTTAAAAATTCGTAATGTCTATTTTCGCAATTAAACGCGGTCTTCTGTATGTCTGCGTCATTCATTTGTATTTGTGGAATCCACTAGCCAAATCAAGCGTTGTAAAATATTGACATTTACCTAGCTTGTTTAAGAGGTCGGTAATATTGGGAAGTGGGTACTTATCGTTTACCGTCTTTTCATTTAATTTGCGGTAATCAATGACTACACGCCATTTTTGCTTTCCGGTAGAATCTACTTTCTTTGGGACAACCCAAATAGGAGGTGACCAAGGGGAATTACTGGATCTGATAGTTTTTTGATTTAACATTTTTTTAATTTACTTTTCTACTTCAGATTTGTGAACAAAGGGGTTTCTATAAGATTTTGAATAAGTCGGAATTTCGTCTGTTGTTTTAATTGCGTGTTTAATTTCATTTGTGAACGTTAAATTGTCATTTTCATTGTAAAATATGTCCGTGCATTCTTTACATAATTTTAAAATTTCAAATTTCTCTTCGTCATTCAAATGGTCAGCTCTAATCTTTGAAGTATCAAGTTGGGGTTTTAATTTGTTGTATGTTGTCAAATAATTAAATTGAATAGTTTCTAGATCTTTTTCGGAAATTTTTTCTACTTCTAAGGAGTTAGTTATTAAATCTAATGAAACAGGATGGTCGTTTTTATTTATTATGGATGTTATGGCTAATCCATCTGTAGCGGTAGCTAAACTTTCAGGAATTTGGCAATTTTGAATTTTTGTGTAAGGAATTATTATTTTCCGTTCGAAATAGACGTTTAATATTTGTATACGGTGTTGAAATAATACCTTTATCGTAATCAAGGGTTGCGAATATTATCTAATCCGATACATCCGTCAAATGTTTCATGAAATTTAAACAAATAAAATTTAAGTAAGGTTTATTGTGGTAATCTGAATAAATTGGAAGCGGGCATGTAAGTGCTATATTTATGTGTAGATTTTTGAAGGGCTGTTTTGACAATGAATGGGTCATTTTGTATGAAATTTGGAAAAAGTTTAAATGCTATGTCTGGAATAATGGAAGATCTTGAAGCTCCGGTGTCTACCAAAAATTTAAGGTTATGTTCAGGGAAAGTAATGTAAGATAGGGTGTCAGAACTAGACATGAAATTTATTAAAATTTCTTCTAATTCTACGTTTGGTCGGTTGACTGAGGCTGATTGTGAAAATTTTCGTTCTCATAGTTGGGTAAAATATTTTCAACGGATTCATAAATATTTACGTATTGGTCATTAATGGAATCGTAAGGTATGAAGTCTGTTTGGGAATAATGTTGATATTCGTTGTTAAATTCAACATTTTCGACAAATTCAGGTGTATTGTCTTCATAGGTGTTTTGATTTGTTTCGACAGCGAACATTCTCATTCTCTTTAAAGGATTGTTTTGCACGGTATTCGATTGACGAGTGTTAGTACTCATAGGAATAAGTGCGGAGAAGTTTTTATTTTGATGTGGTCGAAAAACGTTATGAGGTTTTCCGAATGTTTGAGCATTTGTCGGAAGCTTTTGTGGTTGATTATTAAAATTGGGTCTTATATTGATTAGTTGTGATGGAAAATAAGATTGACAAGGTGGAAGATTTTGATAATAAAAATTTTGGGGTGTTCGTTGTGGGTTGAAATAATGATTCTGATAATTGAAATTATCTGATGTGCGTTGTGGGTTAAATTGGAAAGGTGCAAAATGCTGCGGATACTGATTATTATAATTAAAATTTGGTTCTTGTTTAAGAAAATGTGGTTTTGGTGTTGGTTTTGGTAAAGAATGTCTGTTAGTGTGATTTTGGAAATAAAATGTGTTATTTTCTTGAGTTACACATTGTAGGGCTTCAGTTAAGGTGGTAGGACGCATGCAACGTATGGTGGTTCCAAGTGGTTCTTTTAATCCCGATAAAAATGTTTTTAGAGTTAATTTGTTATAAAGATTTCGTTTTAATGCTTTTGCAGGTTCCGTAGTTTCATGCATATCTACGTATGAACAAATTAAATTTAAGATGTACAAACAACGGTCGTAAAATTGTTGGGGTGTTTCATTATTGTTTTGTCGTAACATAACTAAGATCATCTCTTTGATCAGCAAAGTTACGTTGGAGAGTATTTTTTAAAGAATCCCAGGTGGAGACGTTTTGAATATTAACTACTAATCTAGCATTTCCGGTTAATTTACCAATTAAAGAATTTAATAAGTAAATATTTTGAAAATCGTTAGGTCTAGCGGGGTCGTAAAATGCCGAAATAATACTTTGACAGGTTTGCAAGTATCGATTCAATTCATTTGGGTTGCCATCGAATTCTGGCACACAATTTAAGTATTCTGGTTTGAAAGCCATTTTTAAATTTAAATTATATGTAACGTTTACCGGTACGGAAGTTGTAAGGTTAATTGTAAGAGATTCGTCTGAAGACAGTGTGAGCTTTTGTAATTTATTGAGCAAATCGTCTATTGACATAAATGAAATGTACTTACAAAACTAGTGCGATTTTCATAGCGTTTTCTATAGGAAATTGCCCTGTGCTGTGGTTGGGTTGGGTTTCTTCCTGCGGATGCGGACGATGATGTTCCAAATCCCGTGAAGTCCGTGAGTTCAGATGTTGAGCGATTCAATGTCCGATCACTGATTTCACCGTTCGAATTACCGATTAATCGAAGATGCGAAAATTGTTGTACGATAGACCAATTTCGGTAATCCTACAAAAAACTGGCGCAGTCAGCCAGTTTTCTATCGACGTTATGAAAATTTGTTTTTAAAAAACTATTAAAATTATTTCTTATTACATCGATTGTTTCTTATTCTAAGGTTTACAAAAGACTAAATTATAACTTCTTAATATCCCACTACTCTCATTGCGATAATCGAAAACAAAGGAGTAGTTCCTGGAATTAGCGTAGTTTCGTTGGTTCAGCAAAATGTCTGTATGTAGGTGGTGAGATAACTCAGGCTTTGATAGTGAAACACTTGGAGCTATTAGGAGAAAACATGAACTCTTATTTTCCTAAGTGTGACCTGCAACCTATGAACTGGGTACGAAATCCATTCTCAGATAGCATTTCCCTTGGACACTTACCAATAAACGAGTAGGAAGAATTCATGGAGCTAAAGACTGATCGAACGTTAAAACTAAAATTTTCCAAAACAGAGTTAGCACACTTTTGGCTGCATATAAAAAATGAGTATCCTCTGCTTTCAAAGCGTGCAATTGCAATTCTCTTACCATTTGCTACGACTTACTTATGCGAGTTAGGGTTTTCGACTCTTACTACGATTAAATCAAAAAAAAGAAAAGGCCTGAGGACGGCCGACGAAGAAATGAGAGCAGCCTTATCAACGATTGCTCCAACTTTTGATCGCTTGCGCTCAGTTAAGTAGGCTCACGTTTCTCATTAAACAACTGTTTATATTATATTGATTTTAATAATAAATAAAGATTGGCTTTTTCTGGTTGTCACGACAACGTCCGTCCATCCTTCCGAGAAAATATTTCTAGATATTTTTGAACCGTTAAATCAAACAGGAAACTTCAATAATTCCATTCTAACGTGTCAGGATGACCTCTCAAAGTTTTCTATCGCAATACCTCTTCCAAATCAAGAAGCAACTACCATTTCTAGGGCATTCACTTGTGAAATCATATGTCATTATGGTGCACCTAAGTATCTAGTAACTAAACTAAAACTACTCAATCAAGGTACAAACTTCATGAGTCAAGTCTTTAAAGAGACATGTAAACTATTAAGCATCAAACAAATTCAATGCTCCAGTTACCATCCACAGAGTAATGGTAGCCTAGAACGATTTCATCGAACATTGACCGAATATTTGCAAAATTTCATCAACCGCAACATGGATAATTGGGATGATTTTATACCTTTTGCCATGTTCACCTACAATACCACTCCTCATACTAGCACTGAATTTACTCCATTCGAATTATTGTTTGGACGACGAGTTCAATTGCCTTCATCAGTGACGAAAAGTCCAGAGATGTTAAATAGTTACGATGATTACTATAACGAATTAAAATTACGATTACAACATTTACATGAAATAGCATGTGATATTTTAATTAAAAAGAAAGAGATTTCGGAGCTTTACTATGATCAAAATGCCCACAATACCACATTTAACGTAGATAAAGTTCTACTCCGAAATGAAGCAAATCGTATTGGAAAAAGTAAAAAATTGTTTGCATTATATTCCAGTCCATATGAAATCATTAAAAAACACTTCGATGTAAATTATAGCATTAAAGTAAAAAACAAATTAATAAAAGTACATGTAAACAGATTAAAGAGATTTATTGATTAAGTTAGCGAGTTAAAAAAAGTTTGCGATATAATATAAAATACTTGAATATTGTTTCAGATTAATTGCAATGTTCTGCTTAAACTCTTCGCTGTTTCGTTGGATGCGTTTGACTTGGATCGTGGTTCTATTACATTATCACACGGTACTGTCTTTCCAATCTCAAAATTATTACAATGTTACACGCATTACCACTGTTTCTGGTCTATACTATGAACAAATAGAAAATTTAAAATTATCTAATAATAACTGGAAATTAATAACTTACCTAGATCGCGATGATTATTATATTCAATATAAGTTAACTCGCGATTATCATTACTATCTAATCAGGATAAACTTTTAAATATTACCATGTTATCTCAAAGAGATATTTTACATCCTTTAGTAATTAGTCCAGTAAAATTAATTGAACAATTATCAAATTTACACAAATATTTAGAGGAAGCGGATTTCCAGTAGCTCTTACCATTGAAAGTATTCATTCATTGTATAATTTAATAACCACTAATGTATATTTTTATGAAAATAAATTGAGTTTTGTTATTTTAATACCCTTAGTAGAATCACGTAAATATAATGTAATAAAAATGTCTAGTTTGTTTTTCTAACTTTATGTTAATTAAGCCAAGAACATAACTTATCATAGATTCTATAAAACAACCCTATTTCTTAATGTCATTCACGGAAATTTCTAATTGTAAATCGTTGTTCGATATGTATATTTGTCAACAAAATAAACCAATATATTTAGTTCACATACATGGAGAATGTGAAGCAAGTTTATTTGTACCAACTAAAGAGATACCCTTTTCTTGTGAAAGACGAGTAATAAAGTTAAAACAATCATTGTATATTCAATTAGCAGCACCTAATTGATGGTTGTATGTAATTCCAAACCTTGAACGCATGGATATATCATGTAAATTTACTCAACAAAGAAATTCAGTTTGTCTTAACGGAACAGGAGTGCTTCAACTAAATCCAAATTGTTCTGTCTATACAGATTCATTAATATTAAAACCTCATATATGATATCATTATGATATCATATATTCCTCCAATAAACATTACTGAAAATTCAAACTACACAATGTCATTAAATAACGTAAATTTAACCGTAAATTTAACGTAAATTTAAAAGTTAAAACTTCATTGGCACTGTCAAATTACGAGCAAAACTGGCAAGACATTAGTAGAAAAATAGATGATTTAGAACTTAAGGAAAATAATTTTGACACCGTTTTCGTAGATAATTATAAGGTACTAATTTTAAGTTCGTTAATTTTTTCTTTGTTTGCCATAATTTTCGTTCATTTAGGATACAAAATCTACTTGAATAAATTTAAGAAACCGAACGTAGACATTAAGTCCGAGCCGTCTGAGGAAACGGAAATCGAGGAAAAAAGTTTTGGTGAAAATTGTACAGTTAACCCTAGGTACAATTTTCAAAAATAAAGGGGGAGGGATGTTGTAAAGTTCATAAAAATTGTTATATTTTTATATTTTATTGGTAAAGTAAATTCAGATAAAGACAAAAATGTCAAGAAAGGAATCGGGTTGCGTTACCAAGAACTTGTATTTCGCAATGTAGAACACCTGTTAGTTGCGTGCTCTTTTTATTATGTACAAGCATTTTTGAGCTTGTTACTAAGTGTAGTTTCATTGTTTCAATTTGTCAGGTGATCTAAATTTCATTGGCTAAAAATAATAAAACCACTAGTTGGGAAATGCAAGTTTGAGAAGTAAAAATAACTAAAGAGATAGAAATAAAGTAGTCGAAAAAGGAAGAAGTTGTAAAAACGAGTAGTTGTAAAGTTAATCCGTACTGAATATAGCTAATATTTATTAAAAGTTAAAAGGTTGTTTCAATCAAAACCCAAATTTCTTAAGCTTAAACCTAAGTTTCCAACACCTGGGAAGATGTTCAAATGCGCTTCGGGCCCCCTATGCTTGAAAGGAAGATTATTAACACAGCGTCACGTCCAAATAATCTTCCTTCTTCCAAATCAGCCAAAGTTATCTTTCCAAGTCGTAGTAAGTGGTTTTATAGCTATTATTTTGTATTTGTTATTGATTTTTAAATCTTTTGTTTTAATTTGCTCTTTAAAATTGGCTTCACCAATCGTATTTAATTCTCTAAAATCCATTGTATGTCATTTTAGGAGTATCAAATTACGTAAAATAAAAAACTGTAAGACACTTCTTTAGTGTGAGAAGGTTACAAGGCTACTACTAATAATAATAAGCGATTAAATACCCGTTTTTATAATAAGATCCCACCACCCTCGTCTCCTCCCCTTAGAAAAAGATTAATAATAATTGCGCGTTCAATGGTAACTACTAGGTCATCAGAAATGTGCAATAGATACATATTTTGTATTATAATAATTGCGCGTTTCACAGTAAAAGATCGCCAGAAATATGCAGTAGATACATAAATATATTCCTACTAACATAAACAGAAGTTATTTTTTAAATGCATCTGCACATAGAGAATCTTTTTAATTTAAATTGAATATTTAAGCGAACTCCGTAGACGCATAAATATAAGCAGATGTATAAATATATTTCTTCTAATATAAACAGAAATTCATTTTTTTTACACATAGGAGATCCCTTTGATCCGCATTAAATATTTAAGCGAACTGAACTTCATTTCTCCTCATTTATTAGTTTGAAGATTCTGTGAGAGGGAGTAAAACACTGTTAAATAACATGGATTGCAGTAAGTTTTACTTATTATTGTTATTATTATTATTATACATTTTAATTCTGGGAATATGTATCGGAACTGTGTCAGTAGTATCATCCAAATGTAAGATTTTATTATATTATTTACATATCTTTTTTTCAATGTTTTTTTTTGCTTTTTAGCCTATTATAACACAGACGGGTTTGGAGATGCTGCTGTTTTTAAAAATTTATATACGGATTATTTATTGGTATTCCACAACGGTAGCATGAATCAGGACGATTACTTAATTGTTATAAATATTAGTTATAAATAAGTTATAAATATTAATATTTATATTAACACTGTAGCGGGTTTTTAAATTTTTACGTTTCATTATTTTGGTCTTCTCGATATCGTAACACCATCTATGGTTTGATGCTTTCTGGTGGTTTTTATTATTTTAGATTAAATTGGGGTGGGGGGGTTTAATTTCCGTTAAAAGATTGGTTTGAATTGGTGGTCAGATGAGTGTTGGGAAAGTCGTTGAGTGATGGACATCTTCGATCCCAATTAATCGGGTTAATTTCCACGTTGTGAGATAAGAGGGATTGAAGAGTTTTGTATTGTGTTAATTGGGTAAAATCTTCGTTTACGGATGATTCCGGATTAGCTCTTATACTCATTAATTTTTGAACACGTGTTGGAGTGTCTTTACGGAGGAAGTTCCGGATGTAACGTTAGGGGTTCGTATTTATTCATATTTTGGGATGTTAATATTTGTTTTCTCTTTTAGGCTTTCTCCTTTCTTTTTAATTCTTTTACGTCTCATCGTAATTTATTTTTATCATTTTTAAAAATTACCAACTTCAAGTCGTCAAATCTACGATTGCGACAGCAAACATCGTTTTGTTCGAATTTTCAACCTTGTGGCGGACCGTTGGTAGGAGCAGCCATTTTAATTTCCGTTTTCCTTGTCCGTTTCCTTCCGAAGAGAGAGAGAGAGGAATGAGAAGTTGCGCCTAGGGAGGGTTTACGCAACTGGATTCGAACTTGCTGTGTCAAAGGTTTGTATTGATAGGTTTCGGATTAAGTTCGTGGCGCCCTATTATTCTGTTACATCTGAACCATCCCTTCTTCACTGAGTTACTGGAGCTCGAATCTATCGATTGTGTTTGTGTGCTAATTGTTATTATTTCTTTTGTGGTTAAGTGTTTAGAAAAAAAAAGCGCTACAATACTTCTACTATTTTTTTAATTTATAGATACAGCACCCGACGTACTAAGTAAAAAAACATAGAACAATGTATCTAATATCTTTTTTTTTCTTAGACTAACCAAGATTTATTTTAGATTCTAAGGTATTTAAAAATTAGTATATTTTATATTATTTTTTATCATATATCTGTTTATTTATAGTTTGTAAGACATTAAAAAATAAAATTTAAGTAAACTAAACAAAAGTTGTTTTTATCCCTTTAAAAATTTATATAAAATAGTTACATTATATGGCGCACAATTGCTTAATCTATTTTTCTTATGATTAACACAAGAAGAATTAGTTTTTATTAGTTTAGGTACATTAGGTTCATTTTCGATATTAACCCTTAACGCTCGAAAGGCCGCGCTGAGGGGAGATGTGTTAATGATATAAAAATCGAAAGGCCCTGCTTAGGGAGACATGTGTTAATGTTATAAAAATCGAAAGGCTACGTTGAGGGGACATGTATTAGTGTTTAAAAATCGAAAGGATCCGCTGAAGGGACATTCTGTTATTTCAAATAAACAGCAACGTGTATGGAATATATTTGCCTTTGTATTTGGCCTTGTGTCGTAGCCGATCGGTTCAAGCATCAACACGTTGTGCGTACTTATGTGTATTTTGTGCATTGTGTTTTTATTCACTTGTGCGCCGTAGTTTAGATAAATCAGTTCTGTTGTGTCCCTCTAATGAAAGGCATATTATTGCGTAACTTTTGATTTCATTTTCATTCGCATAGAATTTGAATTTTACGAACTTTGAAGCTCTTAAAAGTGTTTGTACAAGTGAGCGAGCTGATTTAGTTAGTGAAGATGGAAAGTAAAATTTAAAATAAGGTAAGTAAATAACAATTTTAAATAGAATATATTAAATAATGAACGAAATTAGATATATAGTTACAACATCCAAACCCATTGACCAAATAAGGAAATTTATACGACTTTATTGAATTGTCGTACGATGCTGACAAAGCAATAAAGTCGTACGATGTTGACAAAAGCAAAACATATAAATAGGTAAAAATTATAATTGCGTATGAATTAATATTTTTCCGTCGTCCGCGTGTGTCGTCTCAAATCGCCGACACTCGATACGCGATTAGTGTTAAGTTACTTTTATAATTTAAATAAAGACTTTAAAAAAATTTAAACGTTTTATTAAAGAACTTAAATGGCGCAGTCAGTAGGATACGGTAAACGTGTGTGATCGTGTGTTGTGTCTAAAATCGATACAATAAACAGACATTCGCGGTGAATTTTTATTCTTCATTACCGAATTTTACAAAAATGAACCAACCAGCCGAGGAAGACGCTCAAATCGCCCTATCCCTGGATAACGTAGGACCTGCCGAGGAGTTGTAATTATCTACAATTGGTGATTACCGGATTCCCAGGACTACAGAAGCGAAACAAATGAAAATCATCGTTATTTTATTACTGTAAGTACTTTCTTTCTGCATTCCTTATTAATTATCCCAAATCCTTTACCACCGTGGAGAATTTAACCGATTTATTGGAAGCTTTAAACTACGTCAACATGGCACGGGAGATATCAAAAGTCGATCAAGATCTGATTCCCGTATTCGATGGAGACCGCATAACTCTGAAGAGTTACATTAACGCTTGTGAATTCTTGATAGAAGAATATCTCCCCACAGTTCCACGAAACCCGAACAAAGTCAGAATGGCAAAGCGTTTACTTATGATATTTATGGGAAGATTACGTGTTAAAGCACGCGAGGCAGTGGACCCAAATAAAATGCCCACGTCTTGGCCCGAATTAAAGAATATTCTCATACACTCATTTGGAGACAAAAGATCTGAAGAAGTCCTGGTATATAACCTAAATAGTTTAAGACCGCAGAAGGAAGACACAACGTCAAGTTACGCAAACAAAATTAAGTCCACGTTATACACGCTTCTATCTAAAATTCATTTAGAAGACGAAGAAGTAGAAATTAGAAATATGAAGCAGAATCAATACAATCAAATAGCATTAAGTACATATCTGTTTGGATTAGATCTAATTAACACCAACATAGGGTTAGAAATTAAATTAAGACAACCCGGAGACATCGAAACCGCAGAAGCATTTGCATTGGGAATTGCAAATTATAATACTCAAAAGCAACGGTTTCTTCTTAACATCCGACAGCCAATAATGAAAAATAATTTTACTCCTGCTCCTATTGTAGTTCAAAAACCGAATCCAGCGCAAAGACCACCAATGCTGTCGTATCAAACTCCATTACCAAGTAAATACATTCCTCCTGCTCAGATGATGCCAATGAGACCAATGTTTACACAACGACCAAGACCAAACTTTTACCCACAATTTGGTAAATCTCCAGTACAATTACAACAACCATTGTACAAACCAACCCCCATGGACATCGATAACAATAATAAGAGATCAGCACCCTCGATAAGTAATCCACCTCCAAAGAGACAATGGATGTCCAACAACATTGAAATGCCTTCCGAAATTCCCGAAGACGCTTACTATGTTCAGTACCAAGATGGTGAAATAACGAACGATTATGTACCAGTAGAAGAATTTTACGAAGAAGATCAATATGTCGAAAACAATGTCGAATTGCAGGATTTTCTCCAGGAAAGCCTCCAAGACCCACAACCGTAACAACCGTAACAATATCTAACAAAGTTTACTCAAAAGAACCCTTATTACCTTATGTCGAATTTGAAGGATTCAAATTTTTAATAGATACTGGTGCAGAATGTTTATTAATTAGTACAAAAATATTTAATGATGCTAAATTTTCTTATTCTTGTAACAATTGCGAATTTAATATTAAAACTCCTCACGGATTAGAGAAAACAAATAAAGCAGTGTATGCCCCACTCCCAGATATTTTTAATTCTGATAAATTTCATTTATTTGTTTGTTTCGATTTTTCTAAAACATTTGACGGTTTATTTGGTTTCGATTTCTTAAATAATCTTGGTGCTTCTTTAGATACCAAACAACAACTTCTCATTACTGAAGATACTTGTATTCCATATAAAATTAATAAAGTTCATACAGTTAAACCATATATACACAGTCAATTGTTAAATATCAAGTTACCAATATAGAAAATGGTTTGGCAGTTTTTCCCGAATTTAAAGATAAATCAAATAAAGTAATTATCCCCGAATCTCTAGTTGAAGTAAAAAATCATGAAACCCGAATTCTAGCCACTAATTACCATGAACGCCCACTTTTTCTTAAACTAACTCCTGTAGATTTACAACCAATTTCTGAATTTGAAGATCATTTTAATGTAGGATATGATTTTATTAATAATAATAATTCCTCAGAATTTCAATTAGAAAACATTAACAAAAATTTAAAACTTGATCATTTAAACATTGAAGAATAAAAAGCCCTTCAGGCATTAATCATAAAATATAAACATTTATGTCACGTAGAAGGTCAAAAATTGACATTTACCCATAAAATTAAGCATCATTTAAATATGAAAAACAATGTACCAATCTACGTTTGAAACTATCGACAACCTTTAGAAACAAAAAGGGAAATAAAACGACAGACTCTAGATTTATTACGCCAAGATGTAATTAAAGAGAGCATCTCACCATGGAATGCTCCCGTTCACATTGTTACTACTCATAAAGATGGTAAAACCAAAAATAGGATGGTAGTAGATTTGAGGAGATTAAACGAACAAATGACCGAGGACAAGTATCCAATTCCTAACATAGCAGATATACTTGATAAGTTAGGAAGAGCGAATTATTTTACATCTCTTGACTTAGCGTCTGGATACCATCAGATTGAAATGGATCCAGTGGATACAGAAAAGACCGCCTTTAGTACCGAGCAAGGACATTTTGAATTTAAAAGAATGCCTTTTGGTCTAAAGAATGCATCCGCCACATTCCAACGAGTTATGGATGAAGTATTAAGAGGATTACTCGAAGATACGTGTCTAGTTTATCTCGACGACATAATAATCTATTCATCGTCACTTCAAGAACACATCTAAAAATTAATAAAAGTCTTTCATGGATTAGAATCAGCAAATTTTAAAATTAAACTAGAAAAATGCGAGTTTCTAAAAAAGGAAATAAAATACCTTGGACATATAATAACGGATAAAGGTGTGAAACCGAACCCGGAGAAAATCAAAGCTATCTCACAGTTCCCGATACTTTCTAGGATTACTTGGATATTATCGCAAATTTATTAAGGATTTTGCAAAAATTACCAAACCTTTTACAGCCTGTTTGAAGAAAAAGGCGAAAATCAATTATAAAGATGCAACATACATATCTGCCTTTCAACAATGCAAAGAGTTGCTAACAAATGAACCCATATTGCAATATCCTGACTTTTCAAAATAATTTATTGTTACCACTGACGCATCCGACGTTGCACTAGGAGCAGTACTTTCACAAGGCTCGATTGGAAGAGACAAACCGATCCGTTATGCCTCCCGAACTTTATCTGATACAGAGCGAAAATATTCAACGACAGAAAAAGAACTCCTGGCTATTGTTTACGCTGTTAAACAATTTAGACCATACGTATACGGAAAGATATTCACTATTTTCACCGATCACAGACCATTAGTATGGCTTTGGTCTCTGAAAGAGCCGAATTCGAAACTGATGAGATGGAAAATAAAACTAGAAGAATTTGATTTCGATATCGTATACAAGAAAGGGCAATATAATACCAACGCCGATGCTCTATCCAGAATAAAGTTAGCCGACCTAAACATCATTACCCAAGAAGATTTGGACAGTATTCTTCCTACTTTCGATGACGAAGAATTATTTGAGATTGCTGATGAATTATCAATAGCGATCGTAGATAAACAATTACCCGTCCTAAAAGCTGGACAAGGAATAGCTCAGAAACAAATATCAATTCCACAACGAAAATTGCGTTCTCATAAACTGGTTCCAAAGATTGGACAAGGTATAGGGAAGAAGGAAATAAAAATAACAGATGTTCCTTCAAATCAACCAACAATACAGAAGAACCAACAAGTAAACCAAATGAGACCAAAGAAAATACAGATACGATGGACACCACTCAAATTCGAGAATCAAACAACTTTATAGAAATGCAAGATATAATTTTAGATAATAAAAAGAAACAATTCATTATCTCACCAAGTTTTGGAAAAGATTTAGAGGTAAACATTAAAAACAGAGACGAATGCGAAATTCATTTTGTACGCATTACAACAGTAAACACATACCGCCATATTTTAAATTTATTTAAAAATTACATGATCAATAAGAAGATCTTTTATATATACACAACAGATGAACAACTCTATCACACAATGTGTGATGTTTACAACAAAGAAATATCTAACAATGGTTCAAAAATTATTAGATGCCTCCGTAGAGCTGAAGTTATTACAGAGGAGGAAAGGAAGATTGCAATTTGTAAGGAATACCATACCGGATTAACCAATCACAGAGGAATACAAGAAACTTTGGAACACTTACAGCGAAAATTTTGGTGGCCGAAAATGGAAAATACTATTACGCAAATTATTAAATCTTGCGATACTTGCAACAGAGCAAAGTATAATCGACATCCTGACGTACCACCTTTACCAATTACTCAAACATCAGATGCTCCATTTGAGAAATTGTTCGTTGACTTATTCTCTTTCGCAAACGAAAAATATTTAACAATAATAGATGCATTTACTCGTCTTGGACATGCGATCAAAATAAAAAGTAAAAACCCGACCGACATTGTAGAAGCATTTCTTAATTATTTCAATTACTATGGAATTCCTTTGAAGATACGTAGTGATAAATGAGCAGAATTTAATAACAAGCTCTTAAAAGAATTAGCCGTCTTACATAAAATTACATTACATTTTGGTACCGCTAAAAATCCAGAAAGCCAAGCTAATGTAGAAAGATTTCACTCGACATTGTTAGAGCACCTGAGATGTCTCGAAGACGATCCGAATATACCAGCTGAAGGAAAAATACGGGCAGCCACTATTGCATACAATAACGCAATTAATACTGCCCTAGGAATGACACCATTCGAGGCATTATTTGGACACACCAAAACAAGAAACCCAATGGATCTTTTCTATAACACTCCAACCTATCAAGATATTATAGAAAAACATAAAAATAGAATGTCCATTATGTATAATGGTTTAAAACAAAAGGATGAATTAAGAAAAACAACGACACAAGAAAAACAACGAGATAAAGTTAAAGTTACAACATGGAAGATAGGAGAAAAGGTTTATGTCGAGAACGTTACCAAAAGTAAATAAAAAAATAAATGACAATAACACCGTCGATGTTCAAACTCGACGAGGAATACAAACATACCACACCAGAAGGCTCAAACATGGTATTCTTCCAGATCCTGCTGGACCACCAGCGTCGACGTAAAAATTACGCCACTGGATGGACCTCTATTACCGCTACTTTTGGGAACGGCTAAAAACCAACTAAGCCATTGGACGACAGCAATTCGTTGTAATCTCGAAGGTTTAATAACCCAAATTGATAATTTGAATACTAATTATATGGAATTGGTAAAAATGGCAAAAACGATAGAAGATGGAGATCAAGATTCGTCATTTCAAACTCTCCTTAGAAATCTAAAAGATTTATTATGTCAATTAAACTTTGGAAAACAGCAACTGATCCCAAATATCAGGAAACAAAGAGGCGCACTAAATTTCATTGGTTCAATAATTAAAGCAGTGTCAGGAAACTTAGATGCAGAAGACGCAGCTAAATATGATAAATTAATAGAAGATTTAGAAATCAACCAACAAGAAATCATAAAATCGGTGGAGGCACAATTTCATGTTTCACAAGGAACAAGTCAGGCATTCGAGAACAATCTAAAAATCATTCACGACAATCAACTAGAAACAGCCCAACATCTTCACACAGTAATAAATCATTCAAAAACAAAAGGAGACAAACAAGTACATTTCAATCTCTTACTTAGAGTACAAGCATCCCTGCAGGTAGCAATTAATTCAGCTATAACTATAGTAGATAGACTAGTGTTAGCGAAAACTTTCGCCAAACGTATCATCCAGCCATTATCCAGACGGAAGATCTCGTGAAAGAATTAGAATTCATTCGAAACACTGTTATAAATCAAGATGAGGAGTGAACGTCCTGTTTAATTTAAAAAATATGTATGCTGATTATCTAATCGTCGTACACAACTTCAACGTTAACGAGGACAATTATTTAATCGTCCTCGGAAGTGAATTGTGAAAGAAAAGTGCTTCGGGAAGTGAATTTTATTTTAGTTATTTTGGTAAGTTATAAATATTAATATTTCTATTATTTTTTTAATTTATAGAATACTCTATCTAATTTTTTTTCTTAGACTATAACCAGGACCTTTTCTAACGTTTATATGTTATATATTATATGTTATATTCTGGCCGCCCCATTGGTTTCGATTTTCAATCTAATCCTGTCTACTTCTACCTTTCCGTCGTTATGGAAGAAGTCATACGTCTGTCCAATTCTGAAGAAGGGCAACCCTGCGGAGATTGAGAATTACTGGCCTATATCGCTGCTGTGTGGTTTCTCGAAGATTTTTGAAAGCGTTTTGTTCAAGCATATCTCATATCATTTAAATAAGACCATAAGCCCAGCCCAACACGGATTTGTTTGTGGTCGATCCACTGTCACTAATCTGTCATGCTTCGCCTAATTTCTTGCTGATGTAATCGACGCTAGAGGACAGGCGGATACCGTCTATCTCGACATTCGAAAGGCGTTTGATCAGCTTGATCACTTTATCTTATTAAAAAAAGTTGAGTAACTTTGGATTAAGTGCCCTTCTGTTGTCGTTAATGAACTAGGTCGGCAGCAGTTCGTCAATTATGGCGGCTTTACCTCCAGAGGATTTTCTCCAACTTCAGGGTTTCCCCAAGGATCCAACCTCGGTCCATTGCTGTTCCTGGCTTTTATTAACGACGTGACTGAGATCTTTTATTGTGAGAAGCTGCTGTTTGCCGATGATTTGAAGTTATTCTCGGCTGTTGGGGATCTCAGCGATTGTGAAAGCTTGCAGGAAAACTTGTTTCGTGTTGAGGATTGGTGCCTTAGCAACCGTTTATCACTTAATATTTCTAAATGTTTTACCATGACATTTTCTAAAAAATTAAACACGATCGACTGGGCATATCACCTGGCCAGTCAACCGTTAATGTCCGAACGTAAATACTGTGACCTTGGGGTGCTGTTTGACAGTGGTCTGACATTTAACGAACACATTCTTGACTTAGTTGCTAAGTGTTATAAAATTTACGGGTTTATTGTTCGGAACTGTAAAGGTCTATCCATCAGATGTTTAAGTACGTTGTTTTTTGCGTTGATCAGATCGCGGTTGGAGTATGCGGTAATTGTTTGGTATCCGTTCTATCAGTTTTACGCGAATGCGCTTGAATCTGTACAAAAGACATTTTTAAAGTATCTATGCTTTCGACTGGATCGTGTTTATCCGCCTAGGGGTGCTGATTACGCTTCTCTCCTTTCGCGATTTAGTTTTCTTTCACTACAGCAGCGCAGAGTTGTTTACATAGTTAAATTTATTTATAATGCCACGTCTCAACTCACGCTGTCCCCTCATGTTCTATAATTACCGTGGTAAAAGTAACATTTTACGAAAATCTCCTGTCTCGTTGATGTCCGATTACGGCAATCGGGTTTCGCCGCATTGCGATATGTTTTTTGATTCCTTAAGCACGGTGGTTAGGGTGACTGGATCACTTTGGCGTGCAGTAAATTGTTAGTGGTTATGATTATGATTAGATTATGTAGTTGTATTAGCTTTTAATTTTGCTTATAGCTATATCTTTTCATTTAGTTAATAGTAGATAGATAATGCCGATTCTGGAGCGGAAGTCCTCCGGGAGGATCGGAGGATCGGAGGATCGGGCGACGGTGGCGCCACCTAGCGGTGAGTAGTGAAACTAAGCATGCGGCGGGCGGTGGAACTACTGAAGTTAGTCCTCAGAGGATCGGTCGATGGTGGCGCCACCTAGCGGCGGGCGGCCGAACTTCTGAAACTAGTCCTCCGAAAATCCCCAGAGGAACCTTCCTCAAATCCCGGTCGACGGTGGCGCCACCTAGTGACGGTCGGCCGAACTTCTGAAGGTAGTCCTCCGAGAATCCCCATAGGAACCTTCCTCAAGTCCCGGTTGACGGTGGCGCCGCCTGACGGTGGGCGACGGAATTTCTGGAACTGGTCCTCAGAGGATCGGTCGACGGTGTCGCCAAACGGGATCGTCAAGGAAATAGGTCGCTGTCCGACCGACCGACCGACCGACCGACCGACGTTTCGATCCTCCTCGAGGACGACGATGATGATGATGATGTCACCTACCAACCGACGCACGCAATGTTGCGCAATGTTACGCAATTTTTTTTTTTGCTAAGTGAGAATTCTGAAGCGGAATTTATCCGTGAGGAATGAGAATTCTGAAGCGGAATTTATCCGTGAGGAATGAGAATTCTGAAGCGGAATTGATCCATGAGGATCGAAAGGATCGATCGATTGATGGTTACCCCCCACCCATTCACCGAATCGAACTCTATATGTAGGGTTGTTGTTTGAATTTGGTGTGTAGTGAGTTCGTGAACAAAGCGTCAGCTTCTTGATGGACAAAAAAAATATAAAAAAAATAAACAATGAACTCTTTAAAGACATCAGATTTAGAATTCGATAATGCAGTTGTTGTACCCACTTGTAATTACAACCAATTTATAGAAATCAGTGTAAAAAATGTAGAAAAGAAAATCTTGAAGGAAAAGCAATTAATCGGTGAATCTAGTTATGGACTTAATAAAACCGGAACCAAACGCGTTCGTACAGGTTTAAGTCTAGCAGGTGGAATTATACCAATTGTAAAGATAACATATAGAAGTAGATGTATATTTTTTACGAAAGACGAATGGAAGGACTTTATGGATGAAAAATTAGGTACCATTGATCAAATGAATCATCGATTGGAAGTTTTCGTCACTGATAAAGGAAAAGAGGAAATTCATCTTATAAGTAGAGGAAAGAAAATTGTATTTGAAGACGACTGTTATAATAATTTACACAAAATGAAAGAGTTGATAAACAATAAATTAATTTTATTGGAAAATTGCGGATTTACTCAGTTTTATAGTTATGTGTTGAGGGAATGCTTAACACTGGAAGGGGGCTTGTATGAAAATATAAAAGCATTAATATTATCCCAATTTAATTCAGTAAATGCTTTCTATATGTTGGAAGCGGTACAGATTGCTTTCAGTAGTGTGCATTACGATTTCGAGCTATTAAAAATTAGGCCAGTGTAAAATAATAAATAAAAATATTTGTTTAGCATATTGCAAATTATATATTGACAGTATGGAAACCGTTATAAATAAAATTGGGGCTATTATTGAAATATTAGAAGTAAATGGTGGAAATTTACAGGATATCGAACCGAATCTTTTTCAATACATTCCAATCTACATACTTCAAACCAAAGTTCGAAGTCAATCGCTAGAAAATAAATGGGATTTATTAACGCCACAACAAAAAATGGAATTAGAAACTTTTCGACCATGTTGGAAACATTTTAATCTTCCAACACAAAGTACCCATGTAGATGGATGTCCACCTCCAATTAATCGATGTCCTTCTTGTCGTAACGGCGGCGGCGGTGATGGTTTGAAGTTTGAAGAAAAGAAATAAAAGTAGTATTAGAAGTCGGGAGCGCATGGTGACCTCGCTCACGTTATCGTTGATACTATTTATAAATAATTTTGCTTACATAGTGAAGAAGTATAAAATAAACAAAAAACTCTTATTACATTTACGTTTATTTATTTACTTTTTATAATACATTAGTTTTAGGAATCCAACTGTTATGAGATTTATCTAAACCTAACCACTGCACGTACACCTTGTTTCCTTTACGACGTAATATTTTTTCAATTAAATAGACGTCTTCGTGTTTTGCCTTTTGTAGTTCTTCTTCATAGAAACATCCGAGTAAAACCTTCCCTACCATGTCCTCCAGTAAATACGTCTGCGGAGATGTGTTATTTATTTTGGATATCTTGAACAATTCCGTAGACCAGTTTGGCGTATATCCTTTTTCAAATGTTGTTTTATATTTACTTATACGAACTACATTACCCAATTGAAATTTCGATTTTTTGTTCGTATTATTAATATTGGTATAGTAAACGGAAGATAGCAGATGTTTTTCGTGCTTTGCAGTCACATCACAGGGTTTCATTCGGATAGTTCTATGTATAGTTGAATTATATTTGTTGGTTATTGGTTCTATTATATCGATCCATTTGAAACTACCGCGTAAACTAAACTCTCTGTATAATTTGTTTTTAATAGTTCGAATCACTCTTTCGACGATTGAGGCTTTCTTGGTGCTATAAGTTGAATAATGGTTAATACCGTAGGTTCGCATTGTACTTTGAAATTGTTGATTATAGAATTCCTTTCCCTGGTCGGTTTGTAAATTTTTTGGATATCTTCCTTGACGAAAAACATTTTCCATTGCCTCTTTTACCTCAATCGCACTTTTAGATTTTAACGGTTGCGTCCAGAGGTACTTGGAAAAGCAGTCAATTATAAAGAGAATGTATTTGTAACCTCGATTTTGTTTATTGTATTGGGTAAATTCGCCAATATCAGACTGCCATAAATCGTCGATACCTTTAACGACAACTTGTCTCCTGGAAAAATTTCTTCTGGCAGATCGGTGCAACTCATCTACAACGTCAGCTTTAGCCATCTTTCTTAATTGAATTTACTCCAAGGATCTCGTATAACTTATCATCATGTTTGTATAAATTAACAATTTCTTTTTTTAACTCAACAAGCTTTTTTTCGAAGTCGCTTTTATATGTGGTAATATTACTAGTCAATAACACTATTAATTTTTCGATCGTTCTATCAAGATAAATCTTATTGACAATATCTTGTTCATCAAGTGGTGTGGCAACGTTTACGATTCGTTTGTTGCCAACGTCTAGATCACCGTTCGCAGTCAAAGTAAATCCGACCGGTTGCTTTTGATAAATACGTTGTACGGCAAAATCAACTTTACCACGACTAAGGTGACATCCAAATTTGTCAGTGTTCATTGTAATACTGAATTGAAATTAACAAATCAATGTATTTATTACTGAATAATTCCAATTTCTCTCAATTCTTCAATGATGCTCGCAATTTCATTGGTGTGGCTAGTGTGACCGGCACTTTGCGACGCTATCAGTAAACGTAAACGATCTACGAGTTCGTTTACATCGTCCCAATATACGTATTGGTACGGAGTCTTAACGTCCGTTTCTAGAGTTAAATTGTTTTTCGAGAGACTATATCCGGTCCAGGATTTTTTGCGTTTCTTTTGCAAAAGTGGTTTTATAACATGTTGCCATTTAAACGACGTACTACCTTTCAATTGTTTATTAGGATTGAATTCTCGACGATGTACGTTCGTAAGCTCGAGAATCTTTAAGTACTCAACCCTATCAGTTTCAAGATCTCCTTGAGGTGTTACTTTGAAAACGAGTTCATACAGTCCGGGGGTTCCTTTAAATTTCTGTTGCTGAATTATCATGTCGTTGTTGTTGTCAAACTCAATTACACTGTTACCTAATTTAAATTTACTCACTTCCGGGTCGTATGTTATACCATAGGTAGTATCATATTGATTAGATGTATCTTTTAAAAACCCATCAATGTATTCCTTGGCTAACGGTTGGAATGCTTCGAGATACTGATCAACTATGTGAGGATTTGTTTCATTCATATCTCGATAAAGTCGGCGATATTCCTCTAACGATTGTTTCGGTCGCTCATCTTCTGTAGGCGCAGGTGGACTTGATGTAAAATGTTCTTCCTCAGTTAAGAAACCAACTCGTGGTGGTGATTCTATAAAGTACGATGGTGGTTTTAAATATTGTTCTCGGTGTTGTTGGGAAGAACGAAAAGGAGATTTGATTGTAGCAGTACTATGATCCATTTGTGTTTCTTCTTCTTGTTTTGTCTCCTTATTCTGTTCTTCTTTCTTTATTGATCTCGCTCTTGATTCTTCCTTAAGAGCAATGTTTATATTTTCAAGAGGCATTGTGATTGGTTTATACGTCTTCTCTAAAGATTCTGCAAGCTCAGCACGTCCCATTTTTAATGCCATATGCTTCCTTCGAATCGCATTACTAGCTTTTATAATCTCCTGTTTCACTTTATCTTTCCCTTTGGTGGTTCTTTTTGGAGGCATGGTTACTCAAGTCAGACAGAGATACAGACAGGTAGACTGACAGACAGACCGACAGACAGACAGACGGGCAGACGGACGGACGTGCAGATAGGTCAGTGCTGACTGACTGACATCCGGCTATTGAATGAAGAATATTTTGATAAAGTAATGTTTAAATAAGAACGATCATGGTTGAATGTGATATTCAAATGTTTTCCTATAACGTCCATTGTTTAGGTCTCTGTCCTTATCGATAACGAGAAATCCATATTTATCCTTCCAGCATTCGGCACACATTGATCTGAATTTATCAAATGGTAGATCAATACCGATGTGTTCATCGTACACATGTTGTAAATTCAAATTATCTTGTTTGAATAGAATAATAAAATTGGCGTTATCCCGTATTAGATGTTTTGGAATTCGTGCATAAGATTGACATAAGTAGAAACTATCGACGCCTTTATGTCGTCCCATGCTAAAATACGATCTGATTTTATCCTGTTCGTGACACGATACGTCATCGAAAATGAATACTGAATTGGTTCGTGCATCTTCGGGATCCACGATCTCTTCACTCTCTTTAAATGCGAAATAATTGACGGTTGGTACGGTGCGCATAACATTTTCCAAAAGTTCATATTTCGGTTGGTATAAGGATTTCGAGTAGACGTACACGTTCTCGAATCTGAGACCCTTTTCATCGAAGAGCAGTGTAAGTATTAGGTTGGTTTTACCACAATTCGATGGTCCACATACTAAACAACGAATGCTATCCGGAAAATTATCACCGTGTCTTTTCATTAATTTGCAACCTTTTCCCTTGATATCATCGTCTAAATTTACAATCTGGACGGCATGTTTCTGCTTCACGAGACGCATTTCGAATAGTTTACTTCACACGTTTACCTAAATATTTATAGTGGTACAAACTATAATATATATCATTTCAATGCCGTCACTCAAACGAGGTGGAGGTATTCTTAATTCTCTGATCAACAAGTTACCCGTAGAACTACACATTCCATCGTATTCGTATTGCGGACCGGGTACGAAGTTGGCAAAACGTTTGGCACGAGGCGATCCCGGCATTAACCCCCTCGATTCAGCTTGCAAGTCTCACGATATATTTTACGCACAGAACAAAGATCTATCGAAGAGACACGAAGCGGACCGGGCGCTAGAGGAGCGAGCTTGGGAACGAGTTAAAGCGAACGACGCGAATTTTGGTGAAAAAGCGGCCGCCATGGTCGTCGCCAATGCTATGAAAATCAAACGTAAATTGGGCATGGGTCTAAAGAAGAAATGCAATGCTAACAAGAATAAGATACGTTCTGGAAACGGATTGGAATTATTTCGGAAAACCTCCATACAAAATGTGAAAGGAAGTATTATTAATAAGAAGAAGAGGAACAGTAATGAGAAGAAGAAGAAGAAGAAGAAGGCGAAATTAACACCGGATACGATCAAGGCGGCTACCAGAACACTTCCAGTTCCTAAAACTACCGGCGGTGTTCTACCCTTAATTCCGATATTCGCCGGCTTGAGCGCCCTTGGCAGTTTAGCGGGTGGTGCGGCCGGTATAGCAACCGCAGTCAACAAGGCGAAAGCCTCTCGGCACCAAATGAATGAATCGAAACGTCATAATAAAATTGTTGAAGAAGCAATAGCCCGTTTGGGAGTCGCCAAAAACAAAGACGGTAACGGCCTCTACCTCAAACCATACAAACAAGGAACGGGATTGAAAAGACAATCGAGAAAAAAAAACTAATCGAACGACTGCCTCTCCGACCACTTTCTAATTATGACATTTCCGAGATGGCTAAAAATATATCGGGTTTTAGGGGTGTATTCTTAAGAGACACTTTACCGGATTTTCCCAGAAAAAACGAGTGCGCAGTCGTTAATTTAGATTCCAAGTTGGGACCGGGTACGCACTGGGTAGCCTATGTAAAACGAGGAAATCGAGTGGATTACTTCGATTCATTTGGAAATTTGAAACCACCTATTGAATTGATAAATTATTTAAACGTTAATGAGAATGTACACATTTTTTATAATCACGAAGCGTTACAAACTTACGATCAAATCATTTGCGGTCATTTATGTTTAGAATTTTTAATAAATAATACTTAAGAACACCTTAAACGATTAGTTTCATTTAACCCGTTGATAGAGAAACATGTCACATACGTTTACGTTAACTGGTACAGGTCCCGTATTGTCCGCCGACTTTTTTCCACCTATAGAATTAAATTCCAAAGATAATTACGCTTTGGGGTTAATCGGGTTGCACACGTACAATTCAATACCGAACGTAGTTGAGGGTGCGAATAAGTTTTACTATGACGATGACGATAAAGTTATTGAGATCCCCGTAGGATCGTATGAGATAAGTGACATTGAGGACTATTTGAAGGGTTTCTTAGGTAAAGCATCTATTTCCATTAAACCCAATAATAATACATTGAGATGTATTATAAAGAGTAAATACCGAATCAATTTCAAAAAATCGAATTCTATAGGAAAAATGTTGGGATTTAGTAGTAAAATTTTGGAGGCCGGTCGGGAACACGCTTCAGATTTGCCGGTGCAGATTATAAAAGTCGTTACTATACGTATAGAGTGTAATATTACAACGGCAGCCTACTACAACACACGTCTGGTGCATACGCTTTACGAATTTGCTCCGCAAGTCGAACCGGGTTATAGTATTAACATTGAACCTCAACACGTCATTTTCCTACCTGTCAATACAAATAAAATCGATAATATAACTCTTACTATATTGGACCAAGACGGTGATCCGGTTGATTTTCGAGGAGAAACAATTGTCGTGAGACTCGAGCTTAAAAAAGTACTATAATTATAATAATAATCGTCGTAATAATGGGTTTGGTATTTAACAACGAAAAAAAACGTACTACTTCCGACCTAATTCCTTTAAAAGAGGGAAGTGGATGTAATTCTCGCATTAATCGTCCGTCTCGCACGCAGTTAACATCTGAAAATATTGCGTTTCTTCAATCACTCGGTTTAAAGGTTAATAACAATGGAAAAATTGGAAATATTCGACAATCCTAATTTTGATGAAGTTATAACCAAACAGGAATTTCACACTTACTATCCGAGGAATAATAATTTCAATTTAAATGATGAAATACGTATATCCATCGCACATCAGGACATTTACACGTTGCCCGGTAAAAGTGAAATCTACATCGAGGGTAAATTTACTACTGTTGGAGGTGATGCTACTTCTACGGATAAGTGTCAGTTAACAAACAATGCCTATGCCTTCCTTTTTGAACAAATTCGCTATGAAATCAATGGTGTTGAAATAGATCGATGTAGTAAACCCGGTGGGTTGCAAATTAATGAAAAGACACGGTGATAATTTTCCGGATAGCATTCGTTGTTTAGTATGTGGACCATCGAATTGTGGTAAAACCAACCTAATGCTTACACTGCTCTTCGATGAAAAGGGTCTCAGATTCGAGAACGTGTACGTCTACTCGAAATCCTTATACCAACCGAAATATGAACTTTTGGAAAATGTTATGCGCACCGTACCAACCGTCAATTATTTCGCATTTAAAGAGAGTGAAGAGATCGTGGATCCCGAAGATGCACGAACCAATTCAGTATTCATTTTCGATGACGTATCGTGTCACGAACAGGATAAAATCAGATCGTATTTTAGCATGGGACGACATAAAGGCGTCGATAGTTTCTACTTATGTCAATCTTATGCACGAATTCCAAAACATCTAATACGGGATAACGCCAATTTTATTATTCTATTCAAACAAGATAATTTGAATTTACAACATGTGTACGATGAACACATCGGTACTGATCTACCATTTGACAAATTCAGATCAATGTGTGCCGAATGCTGTAAGGATAAATATGGATTTCTCGTTATCGATAAGGACAGAGACCTAAACAATGGACGTTATAGGAAAACATTTGAATATCACATTCAACCATGATCGTTCTTATTTAAACATTACTTTATCAAAATATTCTTCATTCAATAGCCGGATGTCAGTCAGTCAGCACTGACCTATCTGCACGTCCGTCCGTCTGCCCGTCTGTCTGTCTGTCGGTCTGTCTGTCAGTCTACCTGTCTGTATCTCTGTCTGACTTGAGTAACCATGCCTCCAAAAAGAACCACTAAAGGGAAAGATAAAGTGAAACAGGAGATTATAAAAGCTAGTAATGCGATTCGAAGGAAGCATATGGCATTAAAAATGGGACGTGCTGAGCTTGCAGAATCTTTAGAGAAGACGTACAAACCAATCACAATGCCTCTTGAAAATATAAACATTGCTCTTAAGGAAGAATCAAGAGCGAGATCAATAAAGAAAGAAGAACAGAATAAGGAGACAAAACAAGAAGAAGAAACACAAATGGATCATAGTACTGCTACAATCAAATCTCCTTTTCGTTCTTCCCAACAACAACACCGAGAACAATATTTAAAACCACCATCGTACTTTATAGAATCACCACCACCACGAGTTGGTTTCTTAACTGAGGAAGAACATTTTACATCAAGTCCACCTGCGCCTGCAGAAGATGAGCGACCGAAACAATCGTTAGAGGAATATCGCCGACTTTATCGAGATATGAATGAAACAAATCCTCACATAGTTGATCAGTATCTCGAAGCATTCCAACCGTTAGCCAAGGAATACATCGATGGGTTTTTAAAAGATACATCTAATCAATATGATACTACCTATGGTATAACATACGACCCGGAAGTGAGTAAATTTAAATTAGGTAACAGTGTAATTGAGTTTGACAACAACAACAACGACATGATAATTCAGCAACAGAAATTTAAAGGAACCCCCGGACTGTATGAACTCGTTTTCAAAGTAACACCTCAAGGAGATCTTGAAACTGATAGGGTTGAGTACTTAAAGATTCTCGAGCTTACGAACGTACATCGTCGAGAATTCAATCCTAATAAACAATTGAAAGGTAGTACGTCGTTTAAATGGCAACATGTTATAAAACCACTTTTGCAAAAGAAACGCAAAAAATCCTGGACCGGATATAGTCTCTCGAAAAACAATTTAACTCTAGAAACGGACGTTAAGACTCCGTACCAATACGTATATTGGGACGATGTAAACGAACTCGTAGATCGTTTACGTTTACTGATAGCGTCGCAAAGTGCCGGTCACACTAGCCACACCAATGAAATTGCGAGCATCATTGAAGAATTGAGAGAAAGTGGAATTATTCAGTAATAAATACATTGATTTGTTAATTTCAATTCAGTATTACAATGAACACTGACAAATTTGGACGTCACCTTAGTCGTGGTAAAGTTGATTTTGCCGTACAACGTATTTATCAAAAGCAACCGGTCGGATTTACTTTGACTGCGAACGGTGATCTAGACGTTGGCAACAAACGAATCGTAAACGTTGCCACACCACTTGATGAACAAGATATTGTCAATAAGATTTATCTTGATAGAACGATCGAAAAATTAATAGTATTATTGACTAGTAATATTACCACATATAAAAGCGACTTCGAAAAAAAGCTTGTTGAGTTAAAAAAAGAAATTGTTAATTTATACAAACATGATGATAAGTTATACGAGATCCTTGGAGTAAATTCAATTAAGAAAGATGGCTAAAGCTGACGTTGTAGATGAGTTGCACCGATCTGCCAGAAGAAATTTTTCCAGGAGACAAGTTGTCGTTAAAGGTATCGACGATTTATGGCAGTCTGATATTGGCGAATTTACCCAATACAATAAACAAAATCGAGGTTACAAGTACATTCTCTTTACAATTGACTGCTTTTCCAAGTACCTCTGGACGCAACCGTTAAAATCTAAAAGTGCGATTGAGGTAAAAGAGGCAATGGAAAATGTTTTTCGTCAAGGAAGATATCCAAAAAATTTACAAACCGACCAGGGAAAGGAATTCTATAATCAACAATTTCAAAGTACAATGCGAACCTACGGTATTAACCATTATTCAACTTATAGCACCAAGAAAGCCTCAATCGTCGAAAGAGTGATTCGAACTATTAAAAACAAATTATACAGAGAGTTTAGTTTACGCGGTAGTTTCAAATGGATCGATATAATAGAACCAATAACCAACAAATATAATTCAACTATACATAGAACTATCCGAATGAAACCCTGTGATGTGACTGCAAAGCACGAAAAACATCTGCTATCTTCCGTTTACTATACCAATATTAATAATACGAACAAAAAATCGAAATTTCAATTGGGTAATGTAGTTCGTATAAGTAAATATAAAACAACATTTGAAAAAGGATATACGCCAAACTGGTCTACGGAATTGTTCAAGATATCCAAAATAAATAACACATCTCCGCAGACGTATTTACTGGAGGACATGGTAGGGAAGGTTTTACTCGGATGTTTCTATGAAGAAGAACTACAAAAGGCAAAACACGAAGACGTCTATTTAATTGAAAAAATATTACGTCGTAAAGGAAACAAGGTGTACGTGCAGTGGTTAGGTTTAGATAAATCTCATAACAGTTAGATTCCTAAAACTAATGTATTATAAAAAGTAAATAAATAAACGTAAATGTAATAAGAGTTTTTTGTTTATTTTATACTTCTTCACTATGTAAGCAAAATTATTTATAAATAGTATCAACGATAACGTGAGCGAGGTCACCATGCGCTCCCGACTTCTAATACTACTTTTATTTCTTTTCTTCAAACTTCAAACCATCACCGCCGCCGCCGTTACGACAAGAAGGACATCGATTAATTGGAGGTGGACATCCATCTACATGGGTACTTTGTGTTGGAAGATTAAAATGTTTCCAACATGGTCGAAAAGTTTCTAATTCCATTTTTTGTTGTGGCGTTAATAAATCCCATTTATTTTCTAGCGATTGACTTCGAACTTTGGTTTGAAGTATGTAGATTGGAATGTATTGAAAAAGATTCGGTTCGATATCCTGTAAATTTCCACCATTTACTTCTAATATTTCAATAATAGCCCCAATTTTATTTATAACGGTTTCCATACTGTCAATATATAATTTGCAATATGCTAAACAAATATTTTTATTTATTATTTTACACTGGCCTAATTTTTAATAGCTCGAAATCGTAATGCACACTACTGAAAGCAATCTGTACCGCTTCCAACATATAGAAAGCATTTACTGAATTAAATTGGGATAATATTAATGCTTTTATATTTTCATACAAGCCCCCTTCCAGTGTTAAGCATTCCCTCAACACATAACTATAAAACTGAGTAAATCCGCAATTTTCCAATAAAATTAATTTATTGTTTATCAACTCTTTCATTTTGTGTAAATTATTATAACAGTCGTCTTCAAATACAATTTTCTTTCCTCTACTTATAAGATGAATTTCCTCTTTTCCTTTATCAGTGACGAAAACTTCCAATCGATGATTCATTTGATCAATGGTACCTAATTTTTCATCCATAAAGTCCTTCCATTCGTCTTTCGTAAGAAATATACATCTACTTCTATATGTTATCTTTACAATTGGTATAATTCCACCTGCTAGACTTAAACCTGTACGAACGCGTTTGGTTCCGGTTTTATTAAGTCCATAACTAGATTCATCGATTAATTGCTTTTCCTTCAAGATTTTCTTTTCTACATTTTTTACACTGATTTCTATAAATTGGTTGTAATTACAAGTGGGTACAACAACTGCATTATCGAATTCTAAATCTGATGTCTTTAAAGAGTTCATTGTTTATTTTTTTTATATTTTTTTTGTCCATCAAGAAGCTGACGCTTTGTTCACGAACTCACTACACACCAAATTCAAACAACAACCCTACATATAGAGTTCGATTCGGTGAATGGGTGGGGGGTAACCATCAATCGATCGATCCTTTCGATCCTCATGGATCAATTCCGCTTCAGAATTCTCATTCCTCACGGATAAATTCCGCTTCAGAATTCTCATTCCTCACGGATAAATTCCGCTTCAGAATTCTCACTTAGCAAAAAAAAAAATTGCGTAACATTGCGCAACATTGCGCAACATTGCGTGCGTCGGTTGGTAGGTGACATCATCATCATCATCGTCGTCCTCGAGGAGGATCGAAACGTCGGTCGGTCGGTCGGTCGGTCGGTCGGACAGCGACCTATTTCCTTGACGATCCCGTTTGGCGACACCGTCGACCGATCCTCTGAGGACCAGTTCCAGAAATTCCGTCGCCCACCGTCAGGCGGCGCCACCGTCAACCGGGACTTGAGGAAGGTTCCTATGGGGATTCTCGGAGGACTACCTTCAGAAGTTCGGCCGACCGTCACTAGGTGGCGCCACCGTCGACCGGGATTTGAGGAAGGTTCCTCTGGGGATTTTCGGAGGACTAGTTTCAGAAGTTCGGCCGCCCGCCGCTAGGTGGCGCCACCATCGACCGATCCTCTGAGGACTAACTTCCACCGTCAACCGGGACTTGAGGAAGGTTCCTATGGGGATTCTCGGAGGACTACCTTCAGAAGTTCGGCCGACCGTCACTAGGTGGCGCCACCGTCGACCGGGACTTGAGGAAGGTTCCTCTGGGGATTTTCGGAGGACTAGTTTCAGAAGTTCGGCCGCCCGCCGCTAGGTGGCGCCACCATCGACCGATCCTCTGAGGACTAACTTCAGTAGTTCCACCGCCCGCCGCATGCTTAGTTTCACTACTCACCGCTAGGTGGCGCCACCGTCGCCCGATCCTCCGATCCTCCGATCCTCCCGGAGGACTTCCGCTCCAGAATCGGCATTATCTATCTACTGTTAATTTAAATTTAAATGTTGTAATGTTATTTTTTCCTGTAACTGGATGGTACCTGTGGGAAATAAAGTCCTATTATTATTATTATTATATCAGGGGTTGTCATCTTCGCTACCTTTGGAAGCCACATTTCAGATCGCAACACTTGAAAGAGCCGATAAATTATTTTGAATAATAATAATGAGGGATAGATATAAGTTAATGTTCTCAACGTTATAAATATCCCAAAAATAAACAAACAAACAAATTTTAATGTTATTAAATCATTAATATTGACATGTTAGTTCATTTTAAATATTTATTTTACTTTGCTATATTAAAATGGTTGAAACCTCTTAGATGTAGAGTAGGATATCGAGTAGCAATTACTGACTGTTTAGGAACTAGTTATTCCAGTTGCATATATCGAATAGTGAAGGTCAATTTGCTAAAGAGTTAACCAGTCCGCAACCAGTTAGAAGTTGCTGCTTGAACAAAGCTAATGTCATTTTGTGGTTAGAAATAAACTTACCACTGCAACGAAAACAGTCAGCAGTTCGCAGTCAGCATTCTGTGCCGATCAAAAAGTTAGTTAGCGTAGCAACTGACGGCGCTCCAGCTATGAAAGGTCCTATTAATGGGCTTTTAGCATTTATGAATGCCAATGCTATGTATCCAATTTTTATTTCTGTGTATTGTATCATTCACAGAGAGCATCTAGCATTAAAATATTTTAAATATGACCTTATAATATGATATTATGGTGATAGTATTAAAAATTGTGAACTACATTCGTTCAAGCACTAAAACACATGCCAGTTGCAGAGATTGGCAGAAGTTATTAGTAACAGATTCAACGATTTGAGTGCGCTGAAGCCATCATTTGTATTTTTAGAAAACCCTTTTTTAGTTAATATTTTAAAAAATAGCTGTCCTGTCTCACCCCCAATTGCTATGAATATTGCGGTTGTACAGTTGGAGCTATTGGAGCTTCAAGAAGATGAAGGACTAAAACAAAACGGCAGTTCAACGATTGAATTTTGGAAACAGGTTTCAGAACAATAATATCCCAAAGTCAAGGAGTGTGCGCTGAGACTAATTTCAGTTTTTGGTACATCCTATTGCTGTGAAGCTTTGTATTCAACACTTAAATTTATTAAAAATAAGCATCGATCTATTTTAACTGATCAACATTTAACCGAACTTGTACGAACTGCTCTGACAAGTCATCAACCAAACTTTCAGCGATTAACTGCTAAGATGGACAACATTCGTGAAGCATCGACTAGCAAATCTAGCATTTAATTTTTTTTCTTTATGTTCATTAATATCAGTATATTTTTTCGGTTTTGAATAACATTTAAGTTTGAGGAACGACAAGAAATTGAAGAAAATAATTATCATTAGGTTTTAGATAATAATCCGTTTAATTTATATTCGGATTCAATTTGTTATACATCTGCAAGAAGACGTGAAATAAATACGTTGGTTTTGTACACTTAGTTGTTTTAATTCACTATTCTTCATATGTATATTTTATTTATGTAAGAGCCGCTTCATTCCTCTTCATTCCATATGTTATATATTATTTATATATTAAGGCGAAATAATAATTAATATAATTATTATAATTATAATTAATTAATTAATATAATTTTTTATTCCTTTTTACAGCACTTTTACACCCATAACGAACCTAATCAAGTTAACGGTTTACGAATAAAACCTGTAAACATACACCATACAGTTTCGCCTATCAAATAGTCTGCGCGTTTGATCCAGAAGATTGCAAGATCGCGTTCATGTGTTTATTGAACGGTTAATGCTAGATGCTAAGTTAATTTATTATAATCATTATAAAAATATAGTACTTGTAATGGAATACACAGTCATGAAATGATGATCGATGCTAGCAATTTGGAGGTGCAATGCACCTATGAATTGAGGATATTCAAAAACATGTTGAATATGCAAATTGGTTTGTTTAATTAACGACGTGACTGAGATCTTTTATTGTGAGAAGCTGCTGTTTGCCGATGATTTGAAGTTATTCTCGGCTGTTGGGGATCTCAGCGATTGTGAAAGCTTGCAGGAAAACTTGTTTCGTGTTGAGGATTGGTGCCTTAGCAACCGTTTATCACTTAATATTTCTAAATGTTTTACCATGACATTTTCTAAAAAATTAAACACGATCGACTGGGCATATCACCTGGCCAGTCAACCGTTAATGTCCGAACGTAAATACTGTGACCTTGGGGTGCTGTTTGACAGTGGTCTGACATTTAACGAACACATTCTTGACTTAGTTGCTAAGTGTTATAAAATTTACGGGTTTATTGTTCGGAACTGTAAAGGTCTATCCATCAGATGTTTAAGTACGTTGTTTTTTGCGTTGATCAGATCGCGGTTGGAGTATGCGGTAATTGTTTGGTATCCGTTCTATCAGTTTTACGCGAATGCGCTTGAATCTGTACAAAAGACATTTTTAAAGTATCTATGCTTTCGACTGGATCGTGTTTACCCGCCTAGGGGTGCTGATTACGCTTCTCTCCTTTCGCGATTTAGTTTTCTTTCACTACAGCAGCGCAGAGTTGTTTACATAGTTAAATTTATTTATAATGCCACGTCTCAACTCACGCTGTCCCCTCATGTTCTATAATTACCGTGGTAAAAGTAACATTTTACGAAAATCTCCTGTCTCGTTGTTTTCGGTTTTGAATAACATTTAAGTTTGAGGAACGACAAGAAATTGAAGAAAATAATTATCATTAGGTTTTAGATAATAATCCGTTTAATTTATATTCGGATTCAATTTGTTATACATCTGCAAGAAGACGTGAAATAAATACGTTGGTTTTGTACACTTAGTTGTTTTAATTCACTATTCTTCATATGTATATTTTATTTATGTAAGAGCCGCTTCATTCCTCTTCATTCCATATGTTATATATTATTTATATATTAAGGCGAAATAATAATTAATATAATTATTATAATTATAATTAATTAATTAATATAATTTTTTATTCCTTTTTACAGCACTTTTACACCCATAACGAACCTAATCAAGTTAACGGTTTACGAATAAAACCTGTAAACATACACCATACAGTTTCGCCTATCAAATAGTCTGCGCGTTTGATCCAGAAGATTGCAAGATCGCGTTCATGTGTTTATTGAACGGTTAATGCTAGATGCTAAGTTAATTTATTATAATCATTATAAAAATATTGTACTTGTAATGGAATACACAGTCATGAAATGATGATCGATGCTAGCAATTTGGAGGTGCAATGCACCTATGAATTGAGGATATTCAAAAACATGTTGAATATGCAAATTGGTTTGTTTAATTCGCTTAATATAAAGTTTAAAAAATAAAAAAAAAATCTAGTCTAGTTTAATACCTGTAACCGTAATGAATAAATGAAATACTCAAATAAGAAATTTATATTTTAAAATATAAATTTAAAAAGAAAAGATTATATCAACAAAATGGATTACAATCAGTCCAAAGAAAATAAAGGAATAATAATAAGTCAAGCTGGAATTTCTGGATGAGCATTGATATTCAATAAAACATCTAAGTATGGGTTAAAGTAGTCTGGTTGACACTAGAACATTTTACAACTATAACCTTGAACTCTATACTGGAGCTCAACCAGTTCACCAACTGGTGAAGAGTAAAAACAGGTAAAAACAGCAATTCTCCCGATGACGTAGTAAAGAGATTAATGTTACCTATCAAAGATTTTAATAGGAATATTACAACAGACAACTGGTATACCAGTGTCTGAATACCACTGGCTCTGGATTTGCTCGATAACTATTCTCTTACCCTTGTCGGTACTGTAAAAATCCAAGAGAGAAATTCCTCGTGACTTTCTACCAAGCAGGCATAGCCAAGTACAAAGTAGTTTATTTGGTTACAAAGACAATACTGGTATCGTATGTACCAAAAAAAACAAATCGGTTGTGCTTCTATCGACATTTCATGACCAACCTATAATTGATCAGTCATCTGCGGACAAGAAACCAGAAGTGATAACATTTTATAACGTCACCAAAGCTGGCGTAGATGTTGTAGATCAACTTTCTGCCACATGCAGGTGTTCAAGAAGAAGAAGAAGATGGCTAGTGACATTATTTTTTGCCTTTATTAATCTAGCAGGTATAAACGCATATGTAATTTATAGCTATATGAAACATGAAAAAGAAAAATTGCCGTTAAGTTAGCCGAATAACAGTTAAACTTTAGAAAAGCTGTTCCAAATTTTTCAAGACCTCTAAAAAGATAATTAATTGATATCGCCTCAACTCCAGTACCAGGACCGTCAAATACTAAAATTAAAAAACAGGGAAGAGATCATTTATGCCCAAGAAGAAATGATAAAATAAGTAGGAAATTCTGTACCTTATGTAATAGAAATACACGTTACAGTCATTTAGTGATAGTGTGCAATGAATGTCACGATCGTGATCATTAAATATTTATGAGTTAATGTAGATATACTTGTTACGAACACCAACATGCTATGGTGATAATATTAGGGTATTTGTTCTATTTCTATTAAAGTATTATATATCATGCCATAAAAGGTATTTTAAATGCAATAAAATATTCTATTGAAGCAATGATATTGAATGATTTATTTCTTAAACAAAAAAAAATAGTGGGATCATTTACACCCCACGTGACTAGTTATGTGACTCCCATTGAACATGACTAATTAAGGGTTAAAGATAACCAATAAAGAAGGAAAAACTTAGAATCGACTCATAGAAGGTTGGCAGATTTAGATAGATTTTCAGATAGGTTGGGATCATTAAAATTAGAAACAAGAAAGAATTTCTCGAATTTAGGGGATTTAGATAAAATAAAAGACTATGTCAGCAAAACAAATAGCATTATTACAGAATCTCGTAATATTCTTAAAGATAGGTTGATTTAAAAAAAGCGAGTAGTTTGTTGCCTATTATGGATGGTAGTGAATATACCACTAAAAAGCTTTTAGATTCAATAGAACTGTACCTTGAATTATTACAAGCTGATTATTATTCAAAAATGCAAAAATTCGGCTAAATAAATAGTACACATCAGTAAATGATCTTCTAAAAGATATTCACGATAATTAGGTAACGAAAATATCCGCGAAAATCGAAAGAAATCGAAGAGTTGCTGATTTAACATTATCACAGTCGGAAGATGATGATAATCTATTAATATCTTTGCGCTTAGTAAATGAGAAGATAGCAATTAATTCTTTTAGTAATGGGGTCGGGAACCATGATTTGCAAATGATATCAAAATCAAGAAATTGCAAATCATTAAGACGTTATCTGCGCGGCAGTAGATGAAGAGCGGAATAAGCTGTCATCTTCAAATGTGTTTTACTTCAACAAATCCTCCAATAATAATCAAAAATATCAGTTTAGATCAGGTCGTGTCAGTAGACACAGGGGTCAAAATAGTAGGCGTTTTAATCACAATTGCGGTAGACATTTCAGAGGATCATATCATAATCAAAACAAAGATAGTAGCTCAGGTAATCAACCAAATCGATCAATTCAATAAATGGAAATGCAGGTTCCATTACATCATCTGGCAGAGTAGATCTTTCACTAGAAGCAAATAATAATAAATTAAACAAAAATTTTAAATTATTAATGATGTAAGGTGAGGTATTATTGGATTGGAGTATTATTGGTAAGGATTTCTGTGCGAAGCATGCAGCTACGATCGATTTTGAAACATTTTTATATTCTTTTTGGGACAAGTCTTTTAACCCTCGTATTCCGGTGCCTGGGTCTATTTGGACCCAAATAAATTTTTGCGAGAAATTGTAATAAATAGATTTGTCGTTACTCAAGGAGTGCGTTAAGTTAGATCGGCGTCAAACGGACGTCCCGACGAAAAAACGACGAAAAAATATGTCTCGACCGTTTCTTTACAGCGCCAGGCGTCTGTCTGTGTAAGAGGCTATAGCGACAATACAATTGCCATTAAATTCTTGATTTAGTTCACAGAAGGTGTATTTTAGAGCAACGATCTACATCGAAAAATAAAATGTTTGCTAATTTTGTAAATAATAATGATGATTATAACAATGAAGTGTCTTCTGATGATGAATGTGCGTCATTGACTTTTAGTGATGCAGTACCAGAAGAAGAGGATTATGAAAGTGATGAGTTTAGTGGTGAAAATAGTAATAATATGTCACACTGTAAAGACCAAAATGTTTGTGGACGAACATGGAGATATATTTCCCCCACAAACAGAGATGCAGAATTTGGTAAATATGATGCTACACTCACAGCAAATTCTGAGGGTGTAGAAACCATGGAACAATGTTTTGATTTATTTATAAATGATGAAATCATGGACATTATAATTACTTATACAAATGAAAAAGCGGTTAAATATTATGAAATGTTTTCAAATAATATATGGAAGCCGGTAGACCGTGTTGAATTGAAGGCATTTTTTGGGATTTTACTAATTACTGGCCGTTTTCGGGAATCACGTGAAAGTAAAAAAGATCTATGGAAGAAAAAGATTGCTTATAGTCGACAAATTTATCGAGCATCTATGTCTCGTGATAGATTTACAAACATTTTACGATTTTTGCGTTTTGACGACTTTCAGACACGAGAAGAAAGAAAAATGACCGATAAGTTGGCAGCTTTGAGAACCATTACAAATATTTTAACAAGAAATTGCAGAGATAATTACCGAGCGTCTAATGTAGGCACTATTGATGAACAATTAGTAACATTTCGAGGAAGATGTCCATTCAAGGTGTATATGCCGAGCAAGCCGGGGAAATATGGGCTGAAATTATGGGCCCTATGTGACGCTACTACATATTATTGTTGTAATTTTGAAGTGTATTTAGGAAAATGCGGAAACACACCGGAGAAAGGACAAGGACAACGAGTAGTTAGAGTTCTTTCAGAGTTTTGGAAGGGATCTAATCGAACTATCACAACCGACAATTTTTTTACGGATATCTCACTTGCAGAGGATTTACTCAAAGATAACATATTTATAGTGGGAACAATGCGGAAAAATAGAAAGGATTTACCAAAATCTTTGATAACAATATCCGGAAGAGCTCAATTCTCTTCCGATTTTATATTTTCTGAAAATCTAACACTTGTGTCGTATATCCCAAAACCAAGAAAATGCGTAGTTTTACTTTCGAGCGTTCATCGAGAACATGCTATTTCTGACGAAAATAATAATTACAAACCTAATATTATCAATTATTACAATTCAACAAAAAGTGGAGTGGATGTTTTAGATAAAATTCTAAGAGAATACACTTGCCGGAGATGTACACGACGTTGGCCTCTGTCGCTTTTTTTACATTATATAGATATTGCAGCCTATAATGCATTTGTACTATGGCAACTCAAAAATCCGGATTGGGCAACTGGTAACATAAAATCAAGAAGAAAACAATTTATAGAAAATTTGTCTGAACAGTTAGTTGCTGCAAACATAGATTCTAGAGCTAGAGCATTTGAAACCAATGCAGTAGTATTTTCGAGACACATTGTGGACGCCATCGAAAGTACAGGCCGAAAAATAAATAAACAAATAGCTTGTGTATTGGAAATGACAATAAATATAAATCAAAATGTGATGTTTGTCATAAATATGTATGTAATATACATTCAACATGTACAAAAAATATTTTGTGTACAAATTGTAATGATTTAGAATAAATATTTTTTATGTAATTTTTTTAAAATTTTATTTTTATGTATTATTTTATATCCCTAATAATAGTTCACCTTTAAAATAAAATAAGTCAAAATCATAATGGCAAAAGCTTCATTTTTTATATTCTACGTAAACAAAAACTGTTCGGGTCTCGGTTGACCCAGGCACCGTCCGCAACGGTTGGCGAAACGTCAGTACTGCGAGGGTTAAAGTAACACTTAAAATAGAATCCAGTTACAAAGCTTTACAACTATACCTCCACGCTGTGAAATAATAAAGCCTTACTGGGTAAATAAAGTAGATGATTGCTTAATTTTGCCTAACGAAATCACTGAAGGAGACTTTACAGCAGATGCTATCGTGAGACCAAAATCTCACATGTTACCAGTACGTATTTTAAATATCCAAGATAAAGAAATTAAATTTCGGAATTTTTCACCAAGCACATGTAAATTATCTGAATTTTACTTATATAATTTTGATGATAATCATAATTCGGTTGATAGAATCCGATTACGTAAAAAAGAAAATAAAAATATTTCTATTCAAGAGAACTAACCGTTACAAGCAGCATTTATACTCTTAAAATAAAACTATAAAGTTTTGTAATAACAAAATTTTCCGGCAAAGTGTTATTTTGATTGAAAATTACCATGATTTTAGCGTGTAATTCTTGAATCTCTGGATGAAATATTAATTGTTTTCTATAGAGAATCGAATTCTTCATAAGACTCATTGGCCACGTGTTTAGTTTGCTTTATTACTGCGCTGTTAGTCGTTAGTTGATTGTCCTACGACGGACATGTTTTTCTGTTGTCTTTGCCATGGAAGATTTATTAGAAAATTGGGACATGGAATATTTAGTTGTGGTCTTTAAAGGTAAGTGAAAATAAGTATTTTGTTAACTTTACAAACTTATTATTTTACTGTTTTGTGAATTTGTATATACCCACTTGCTGGCGCCATATTCTTAATGTCAATTGTCGAGACGACGCCGATGATATCATCGACATGGCAAGGCCTTGATCAGACTAACCATTTTTAATCCCTAAAACGGGTACCTGCGAGGACCTCATTACATATGAAAATCTATAAATAAAACATGTAAATACAGGTATACCTCGTTTAGTGCCTAGGATGCGTTTCTTCACTAATCGAGACAGTGTAAAAAGAGGTAAGCGTGTGACGTCAAACGTTTCAGTAAAACTACGTATTTATAAAATTCAATTTTTTAAATAAACTGATTGTGATGAACTTGTCTGGGGACAAGTTTAAAGAATCAAATTATCACATTCTAACGTGCAGCAAATATTTTTGATATTTTCTGTTAATTTTGATTAAAAATCAGTTTATAATTTAAATAAAATGCCTAATAAAGTATGGAAAAATTAATCGGAAACAATCTAACAAATAATTTCGAACACGAAAAAGGGCTCCTAAGTTTGTCACTTAGGACTTGTTTGCCAAAGTTCGTCCTTAAATGTCGACACTTACGTTCGAAGGTTACGTATTCTGAAAAACATTTTTTATTATCAACGAAAATACATACATAAAACAATAACAGATTTCTTTATGATGTATTTTCGGCAAATTTATTTCACAACACATCGGATAAATTAAGTTGAAGATAAACACAAATCGGTTACGTGTTTGTAAAAAATGTTTAATTTTGGATTAAAAAAAAAAAATACAATTCACTATTTTAAGAAATAAAAACATTTTCGCAATTTTTAAAAGGGCGTAAAGAAATTACCTATAAAATTCGCCCAAAAATAACATCCTAATATTTGAGAACGTCATGCAAATATATCTTGCAGTTTTACTTATTATTAACATTTAATAATTCTTAATAATTATTAAATAATAACTTAATAACTATCACAACCGACAATTTTTTTACGGATATCTCACTTGCAGAGGATTTACTCAAAGATAACATATTTATAGTGGGAACAATGCGGAAAAATAGAAAGGATTTACCAAAATCTTTGATAACAATATCCGGAAGAACTCAATTCTCTTCCGATTTTATATTTTCTGAAAATCTAACACTTGTGTCGTATATCCCAAAACCAAGAAAATGCGTAGTTTTACTTTCGAGCGTTCATCGAGAACATGCTATTTCTGACGAAAATAATAATTACAAACCTAATATTATCAATTATTACAATTCAACAAGAAGTGGAGTGGATGTTTTAGATAAAATTCTAAGAGAATACACTTGCCGGAGATGTACACGACGTTGGCCTCTGTCGCTTTTTTTACATTATATAGATATTGCAGCCTATAATGCATTTGTACTATGGCAACTCAAAAATCCGGATTGGGCAACTGGTAACATAAAATCAAGAAGAAAACAATTTATAGAAAATTTGTCTGAACAGTTAGTTGCTGCAAACATAGATTCTAGAGCTAGAGCATTTGAAACCAATGCAGTAGTATTTTCGAGACACATTGTGGACGCCATCGAAAGTACAGGCCGAAAAATAAATAAACAAATAGCTTGTGTATTTTCTGTTAATTTTAATTAAAAATCAGTTTATAATTTAAATAAAATGCTTAATAAAGTATGGAAAAATTAATCGGAAACAATCTAACAAATAATTTCGAACACGAAAAAGGACTCCTAAGTTTGTCACTTAGGACTTGTTTGCCAAAGTTCGTCCTTAAATGTCGACACTTACGTTCGAAGGTTACGTATTCTGAAAAACATTTTTTATTATCAACGAAAATACATACATAAAACAATAACAGATTTCTTTATGATGTATTTTCGGCAAATTTATTTCACAACACATCGGATAAATTAAGTTGAAGATAAACACAAATCGGTTACGTGTTTGTAAAAAATGTTTAATTTTGGATTAAAAAAAAAAAAATAAAATTCACTATTTTAAGAAATAAAAACATTTTCGCAATTTTTAAAAGGGCGTAAAGAAATTACCTATAAAATTCGCCCAAAAATAACATCCTAATATTTGAGAACGTCATGCAAATATATCTTGCAGTTTTACTTATTATTAACATTTAATAATTCTTAATAATTAAAAAAAATTCTAATGACACGTAAACGAACCTAGTAAGCAGCCATTTGAAAATTTTAAACTTCATCATAACTCTGCTGCTTCCGCAACGATAGGGGAGGACAAGGATGCTAACGGAGGAAGATTTTAAAATTCAATTAATACAGTAAAGTCCCATTATTCGAGTTAATACAGTTCAGCTTTTATTAAAAAAATGATAGGATTTATTTATTTTTAATAATATTCAGTATTTACTGCAACTTTTATGAAATGAAATTCGTCATTTTTTAACCTATACATCGAAATCCTAAATAATAATGGTTAATCAACATTTTACTGTAAATAAATTTACATAAAATGATATTATATAATATATGTTGTTTAATACTTTTAGATCATAAAATAACGGTTGACAATTTTACCGATTTAAGTGAAGAACATATAAAAGAGTTATGCCCGGCGATTGATAATAGAATAATAATAAAAATATTTTTGGGAATGACTTCAGTTGATGAAGCATTCCAACAGGATTGGATCAAAATATTATCCGACGAATATAAAGAAGAAGATGTTAATCAGTAGCGATATGGATGCCCAAGAGATGCATTAGCATCAGCAGCGACTCCAATGGACGAATTAATCCCCGAAGATCAACATCCGCACGAAAAAACCTTTAGCAGATGGAGAAATAATGGAACTTATTCCTCAACCTCTTCAAAAGAAGAAGAAGCCGAATCCAATAGACTTCGAATCAACATCAACCATGATAAATCCACTGTTTTTGTTGTGGAGGACTCTGAAGAACTGCTCAATGATAATGCAGTTGTTAATCAAAGTGTCGAATACTCTATGGAAGTCCCAAAAAGGAGTTGCACAATTTCTTCGAACGTTTTGGACAATTTTATCAGGAATTTATCCGGATATCAAGGACCGTCGTGGCATTCGATTTGGATGACACCGATGTATTCTTCGGTGTCATGTCGATGCGTTCTTCGGCGAATCGTTCAAAATTTTTATATCACGAAAAAGAAGGTACCTACAGTAAAAGGAATTTTGGCAAAATTTTCTAAAACCGTCGTGGCATTCAGAACTTAAACGAAATCTTAGAAGAATTGGAGGTGCGGGACTCGTCCAAGGCATTCTACGCATCCCTGAATCTTCCCGTATCAGAGACTTTAGAAGATGCCTGTATGAACTGGAAGCCAATAGGTTCAAGGGTTACTTCAGATTGTACTTCAAACACGACTACCATATCCACGTCCTTCACTCTTGCAATTGGGCCGCTCAATGGTACCATTGCCAATTCCTCGAGACAGTCAAGGAATACCGTCGAGTCAGTGCTTGCAGATTTAGGCGGATCTGTGACTTATTAGTTGCTTAAAAATAAATTAGTTGAAGATGATGGCTCAGAACCAAAGTCGAAAGTCAGCTGCAAAGAAGCACTAAGTGCCGAAACTCTTTTAAATTATATGGAATAACAAGATGACACGGACTACATTGACATTTTAAAAATTCGTACTTTAATAACAAATATTAGCGAAAAAATAATTAATCAGAAAACAAAACAAGGAAGAGGACCCCGGAAAACATCGCCAGAGTGAGGACATCCATTGAGCAATCCCCAACGCGCTCTGCACGGAAACATTCGGCTGCTCTTCGAATGTCGGACAGAACGATGAGACGAATTTTACACTGCGACCTCAAGTTACACCCATACAAAATTGCTGTGGTTCAGGAATTATCCCCAGCTGACTGGGGGAGACGGCGGGATTGTTGTAACGCTATCCTCGAGGCGGTGCCATCCACTGCAGTTTTATGGACGAGCGACGAAGCCCATTTCCACCTGTCGGGCTGCGTTAATAAGCAAAACTGTCGATAGTGGGCCCCCGAAAGCCTTCGAGAGCTTCATCAGAGACTTTTACACAGCCCAAAGGTTACGGTATGGTGTGCCGTGTCCGCCGTAGGGATCATAGGCCCTTACTTTTTCGAGGAAGGAGCTGTTACAGTCACCGTGACGTCCCATCGATACTGTAACATGTTGGAGGAATTTTTGCGACAAAAGATTGAGGAATACGAGGAATAGAACAACAGAGAGGACTTCTGGTTCCAGCAGGATGGGGCTACGGCCCATACAGTCCGTCGTTCGCGTCAGGTTCTGCAGGACATGTTCCCCGGTCAGCCAATCTCCCTACACGAAAACATTTGTGGTATTAAAAAAAAAACTACTGCTAAAGTTCAAATTACAAAACACAAAACAAAACCAAGTACATCGGATAGGTTCGGGCTCCAGCTCACTCAATGGAGACGGGGGGGTTACGATGTTAATAAAAGGGCGCCACGAACTTATACCGATACCTACCCACTTAGCTTCCCTCGGACAGCTAACTAAGTTCGAAATCAAGTCACGAGGTTTCAACAAAACATCCACAAAAGACAAACTCACACAAATGAGATTCAAAACTATATTGAAAATCAAAATAGATAAAAAAAATAATTATTAATATAAGGAAAATATGTAAGTTCAAAAAAAAAATTTGGTTTATAACTAATAATGAAAATTATTAAGCAACAAATTAAAAAAAGAAACCTGACCGCTCTAACGATTCTCCCAAAATAGAATCAAAATTAAAACCTAAAAAAAATAAAATTAACACAAAAATTGAGTCAGCTGAGTCAATAATGTATGAAATCAAACGAAACGAGCGAACAGGTGAACAAAACAATTAATAATAAAAAAAATGAAATTATGAAATGTTACAAAATCCAATTAATGATTTACAAGCTTTTGTTTTTTTTTTTTTTAATATGAAATATTACACCTACAATATTTTCAAAATTAATTAATTTTTTGGAAAACAAAAAAATTTAGTTTATTTAATTTAATTTTCCTCTAGTCGTTTACACAATGTCTTTAATTGTTCAACGCTACTAATATCTTGGAGAGCGAGTTGGGTCTGAAAATATGGTGTAATATTACGTCGCAAAATCTTTAATTTCGCTTCCTCAGAAATGGAACACGTCAAACGAGAAAAAAGTGCATGCATATTCGCAATATAAATGTTAATTGGTTCGCTATCACCCTGAGTGCGCTGACGAATTTCCTCCATGAGCCTCTCATTATAATCAGAAGGTTGGAATTCATCCCTCAACAAACACTCGAGATCATCCCAGCAATCAATCGAACGTCGAATGGACCTATACCAACTCAAAGCTGGACCCTCAAATAAATCGATCGCTTCCATGAATACACCCTGTGTAGAAACATCTCGTGCTACTGACAATTCATCCACTCGTTCTAGAAAAGAAGAAACTGACATTCCACCACATCCTGAGAATTTAAGTCCCCACTTATGAACTGGTACATGTTTAGCCGAAACACTCGTAAGAGGTTGAACGGGAATAGGAGAAGAAGTACTCGGAGGAGCCGTCACATTCAAAACACGATTTAAACTTTCTTCTAGCACTGCCAATTCAACGGGTTTAGCTACTTCAGTTACTAATTTATCGAAAATTTCCTTCAATGCAATAGCCTCTTCAGTGAAAGTAGATCGAATATCTAAGCCAGACGACATACGCTTAATCCTACCAAATAAATGCCATAATTTCGTTTCAATTCTTCTACTATCCTTAGACGAAAATGTACTCAACAAATCCCTAATCATACCCATCTTCCTCTCGATCGCAGCAATATCCTCCTCATTCGTGAACGGATAATCGGGTGGTGACTGAACCTCGGGCAATCTTAATTTTTCCTTTTGCAAAGCTGACGTCAAAGACTTTCTCATCTCATCGTACGTACCATGGGGTTGACCACGCACGCTCAGTTCATACATCAACTCATCCTTGCTCAAATAACCTACCGATACCCTAAGTGCCATTTTAAAATAACTTCAAATAAAGAAAGCCTATTGAAAATAGATGATTCCAAGAAAAGTGAAAAGATATCCCCAAAACGTGAAAAGTGGCCAAGAAAAAGAAATGAAAAGGCCCAAAAAAAAAATTAAATGGCCCAAAAAAAAAATTAAATGGCCCCACGTTGGGCGCCAAAAGTTTGTGGCATTAAAAAAAAACTACTGCTAAAGTTCAAATTACAAAACACAAAACAAAACCAAGTACATCGGATAGGTTCGGGCTCCAGCTCACTCAATGGAGACGGGGGGGTTACGATGTTAATAAAAGGGCGCCACGAACTTATACCGATACCCTTCCAAAATTAATGAAGTAAGGTGTGTGACCAGTCGATTCATGTTTCGATGTTCTAATAGTGCAAGCAACTTTTTGAAAGTATTGATCCCATGTCTTATGGTTTTCGTGGACATAGGCAGACAACATTGTTTTCAAAGTTCGATGAACACGTTCAACAGCATTACATTGTGCATGGTACAAAGCAGTGAAAGAAAGTTTGATGTTATAGTTCGTGGCTAGGGTTTTAAATTCTCGGCTGATAAATTGTCGACCATTATCACAAACGATCACGTTTGGAACTCCAAAAAGTAGGAAAACATTCTCTTCCAACGCCTTGACAATGTTCTTGGCATTTGCTACCCTCAGGGGGACGAATAAACAGAATTTCGAAAAGTAGTCAACTATGGAGAGTATGTACATAAAACCATGAGAAGATTTCGGTAATGGTCCGACTAAGTCAATACAAATCAACTCCCAAGGCCTCAAAACGTTGGGTCTTCCTAACATTTGACCTATCGGTGCTTTTGGTTCAGGTTTCGTAGAAAGACAAATTGTACAGGAACGGATGTAACGGGTTATATCATACAACATCTTCGGCCAATAATACCGTTGAAGAACTCTGTGAAATGTTTTACGTACTCCACCATGTCCTGAAGTCGGTTGATCATGACATTCCATTATAATTCTTTTTCTGTGTTCATAAGGTACGACTAATTTCCATTGTGCACTACGATCATTCAATTGTTCATAGGGATCACGAACGAACTTATACAGAAGACAATTCTCCACAAGCCATGAAGGATATTTCTTTGGAAAATTCACTACATTATCGCACATTTTCTTGTACCACCCATCCACAATGTTTTCAAATTCGTGATTACCATCAGGTAAAATAGAGTCGATCACAGGGACTGATCTAGAAAGTGTATCAGGCACAACATTCTCTTTACCCTTTCGATGAATAACGGTGTAACTATATTGCTGAAGTTTGACGCTCCATCTCGCTAAACGACCAGTAGGAACCTTTAATTTATTCAGCCATTTCAAACTATAATGGTCGGTAATAACCGTAAAATGTGTACCTTCAACATATGGACGAAACTTTTCTATCGCAAACAACACTGCTAGACATTCTTTCTCTGTCGTCGTATAATGTTTCTCTGCCTTATTCAACGAGCGACTAATGTACGCAATAACTCTATCATTACCATCTGAATCGGTCTGTGTAAGAACAGCTCCAAGACCATAATCACTCGCATCTGTCTGAATTATAAATGGTTTTTGGAAGTCGGAAATTAAATGGGATTTAATCTGATCAAGGGCTTCGTTACATTCACTGGACCAAACAAACTTTGAAGATTTTTTTAAGAGAGCTGTCATGGGAGCGATTTTTGAGGAAAAATTTGGAATAAACCTCCTATACCATGATGACATACCTAGAATACGTCGAATCTCGCGGACAGTTTTGGGGATAGGTATATTAATTATAGCCGTTACCTTTTCAGGATCTACCGCGAGACCATCTTTACCAACAATATAGCCCAAATATTTCAACTGTGGTCTGCAAAAATGACATTTATCCCTACGCACTGATAAACCTGCAGCACTCAACCGTCTAAATACCTCGCGTAAGATTTCTAAGTGTCTATCAAAATCTTGGGAAACCACAATAATATCATCCAAGTAACAAAATACAAAGGGTTCCAAGTCTATACCTAACACTGTATCAATTAACCGTTGCCAAGTAGCGGGAGCATTGTGAAGACCGAAGGGCATTCTTTTAAATTGGAACAAGCCTCTACCAGGAACTGTAAATGCGGTAATAGGTCTCGATTCTCTAGCAACAGGTACTTGCCAGTAAGCGGATTTAATATCAAGGGACGTTAAAAATTTGGCATCACGCAACTTATCTAAAGTAGTTGAAACAAAAGGAATAGGATAAGCATCTCTCTCAGTAACCGCATTAACCTTTCTATAATCAACACAGAACCGATAAGAACCATCCTTTTTCTTAACCATAACAATAGGGGAAGACCAGGCAGAATTAGAAGGTTCGACTATATCATCACTTAACATTGTGTCAAGTTCTGAATTAACATGTTTCAGAATAGCCGAAGATATGGGATAATGACGTTGCTTAATAGGATCGGCATTGGTACGAATTACATGTTCGACCATAGTCGTGCAACCTAATTTTTGTTCGTGAGAAGGAAAAATTTCATCAAGGAACTGGTTCAAGATAAAGACCTGTTTTTCCGACAAAAGGTTTTTAGATTCCGAACACTCAAGCATGTCACAGAACTTCCAGTCACCCTGACGTAAGTTTGGAACAATTCCCATTTGTACCCAAAAATCTAGACCTAAAATGAGTGTATGTGGCAAAGAAGGCACAATCAGTACATTCAATAAAATCATTCGCTCTTTCAACCGAAAAGGGATACACAATTCACCGGATACTGAACATATGTTACCATTAGCGACCTTACAATTCCTTGAAGACGATTCTCTACACTTGAAACCTAATTTTTGAAAGAAACTATAACCAGGGAGTCCTATAATAGTTCGACTAGCACCTGAATCTAGTAAGCCTAAAATTTTATAACCCAACACATCTACTGTAAGATAAGGTCTCTTATCGTCACCCACTTGGTCTAAAATGAAATCTATAATAAGGACAAACCTATCGGTCGAGGACTTTGAAAACGAACCACCCAAACCTCGATGATCTATGAGCGGTTGTTCCCGTTTCCCGAAGACCTAGCATTACCCTTAGAACAGGACGGACAAGTATTGGTAGTATAACCAGGCTTAAAACAACGATAACATTTCATACTCTTAGGAGCAGTACAGCCTAAAGCTCGATGACCAGGTTGACCACAGTTATAACAGTTAATGTTACCTCGACTATTCGGAGTAGAAGAAGAACTAACGGAAGGAGCTCTCAATCTATCAGGAATCTGAGAATTCTCGGAGACCCCAGAAACTTCTGGTAAACCCACATAGGACAAGTCTGGTTCTAACGATTTATTAGCAACCCTTCTACGAGGGGGAACAAATGCTTCCATAGTTCTACGATTTTCCTCTAGTCGTTTACACAATGTCTTTAATTGTTCAACGCTACTAATATCTTGGAGAGCGAGTTGGGTCTGAAAATATGGTGTAATATTACGTCGCAAAATCTTTAATTTCGCTTCCTCAGAAATGGAACACGTCAAACGAGAAAAAAGTGCATGCATATTCGCAATATAAATGTTAATTGGTTCGCTATCACCCTGAGTGCGCTGACGAATTTCCTCCATGAGCCTCTCATTATAATCAGAAGGTTGGAATTCATCCCTCAACAAACACTCGAGATCATCCCAGCAATCAATCGAACGTCGAATGGACCTATACCAACTCAAAGCTGGACCCTCAAATAAATCGATCGCTTCCATGAATACACCCTGTCTAGAAACACCTCGTGCTACTGACAATTCATCCACTCGTTCTAGAAAAGAAGAAACTGACATTCCACCACATCCTGAGAATTTAAGTCCCCACTTATGAACTGGTACATGTTTAGCCGAAACACTCGTAAGAGGTTGAACGGGAATAGGAGAAGAAGTACTCGGAGGAGCCGTAACATTCAAAACACGATTTAAACTTTCTTCTAGCACTGCCAATTCAACGGGTTTAGCTACTTCAGTTACTAATTTATCGAAATTTTCCTTCAATGCAATAGCCTCTTCAGTGAAAGTAGATCGAATATCTAAGCCAGACGACATACGCTTAATCCTACCAAATAAATACCATAATTTCGTTTCAATTCTTCTACTATCCTTAGACGAAAATGTACTCAACAAATCCCTAATCATACCCATCTTCCTCTCGATCGCAGCAATATCCTCCTCATTCGTGAACGGATAATCGGGTGGTGACTGAACCTCGGGCAATCCTAATTTTTCCTTTTGCAAAGCTGACGTCAAAAACTTTCTCATCTCATCGTACGTACCATGGGGTTGACCACGCACGCTCAGTTCATACATCAACTAATCCTTGCTCAAATAACCTACCGATACCCTAAGTGCCATTTTAAAATAACTTCAAATAAAGAAAGCCTATTGAAAATAGATGATTCCAAGAAAAGTGAAAAGATATCCCCAAAACGTGAAAAGTGGCCAAGAAAAAGAAATGAAAAGGCCCAAAAAAAAATTAAATGGCCCAAAAAAAAATTAAATGGCCCCACGTTGGGCGCCAAAAGTTTGTGGCATTAAAAAAAAAACTACTGCTAAAGTTCAAATTACAAAACACAAAACAAAACCAGGTACATCGGATAGGTTCGGGCTCCAGCTCACTCAATGGAGACGGGGGGGTTACGATGTTAATAAAAGGGCGCCACGAACTTATACCGATACCTACCCACTTAGCTTTCCTCGGACAGCTAACTAAGTTCGAAATCAAGTCACGAGGTTTCAACAAAACATCCACAAAAGACAAACTCATACAAATGAGATTCAAAACTATATTGAAAATCAAAATAGATAAAAAAAATAATTATTAATATAAGGAAAATATGTAAGTTCAAAAAAAAAATAATTTGGTTTATAACTAATAATGAAAATTATTAAACAACAAATTAAAAAAAGAAACCTGACCGCTCTAACGATTCTCCCAAAATAGAATCAAAATTAAAACCTAAAAAAAATAAAATTAACACAAAAATTGAGTCAGCTGAGTCAATAATGTATGGGACACTACCTAGGTGTCTCAAAAAAATGAAATCAAACGAAACGAGCGAACAGGTGAACAAAACAATTAATAATAAAAAAAATGAAATTATGAAATGTTACAAAATCCAATTAATGATTTACAAGCTTTTGTTTTTTTTTTAATATGAAATATTACACCTACAATATTTTCAAAATTAATTAATTCAATCAAGAATACCGTTCAACAAGTTATTTTCTTTTTTTTTTTGGAAAACAAAAAAATTTAGTAAACAAAGTCGTTGGGGTGTCGATGGGTACTTATCTAGTTACAATGACGTTGGCAAGATGTTGAGCAAGTTGATGAGTGAGAGTGATGGATGTACAGTTGGTCACCAAGTTGATCGACGAGAGGGCGACCCAGTCAAGGATATCACAAATTACGCCGAAACCAAAACCATGCTCTTTTAGGTGGCCTCCAAAATGGCGTCTCTGATACGAATTTTACGATTCAACCAGAATAATCGGAATCGACGATCAAGACCAGACGGGGAAATAATATTTTTAAGATAAACTTAAAACAACAATAAGCTAAAATAAAATAAAAGCCTGAAAGAGAACAAAAACTAAAAGATCGAGCCCTAAAAATATTAATTATACTACCTTAAGTTGTTAATCGGCTACACGTGTGTAATAAAGCGGAACCATTAAAAGCCGGAACAAAATCCGATCGCGTCAATAACAATTGATCGCAGAACGTGATGTAGAACAAATCCGAATAAATCGACGAAAGGATTTCCAAAATCTACACTGAGATTTCCTTTCCAAAATTCCTAACACCACACGGTTACTTTTATCACAAATTATAAACCACTTGACTACGCCAATGCTCGATGACAAAAGAGGAAGAGGAAGTCCGGTACGGAAGAATCTAACCGCATCCCCACTCCTAAAATTAATAGATCTTAAAAAGATCGATAAATCCACCAAAAACCCTCATGCATTGATCATCTCACTCGATCAACGACCTTTAATAAAAGAAAAGAACAGAAATAAAAGAAAATTAAAATTAAAAGATGAAAACGAACGTTACAGATTCCTTGGCCTCCTCGCTCGCCGGATTTGAGTCCCTGTGACTATTTCCTGTGGGGTTACCTCAAGGCTGAGGTGTTCAAACATCGCCCTAGGACCCTGGAAGAGTTAAAAGAGGCAATTGCGGAGGAAATCGTTCACATTGACAACGGTATGTTAAGGAGAGTCATGGAAAACTTCCGCGAAAGACTCCAGATGTGCGCCACGCGCCAAGGCCGTCATTTAGCCGACATTATTTTTAAATCCTAACTCAAAAAAACTTGATTATACAAGCTTTTTGAATAAAAAAAAATTTTCAAATATCTCATTTCGTTTTTATTTAAGAGCTCTTTCAAATGTGGGAGAATTAATTGCCGCACCCTGTATAAACGATCTGCCTATTAACATTTCTGCTGATGGCATTTATATATATGCTGATCTCACTTCTTTTCTGCTAACGCCGAAAGATAAAGATGAACTTGAAAATAAGTCCGCAGTTGTTCTAGCTGCAGCTGCAGAATTGTTTGGGGCCAACAGTTTGAAACTTAATATCGAAAAGACGCAGAAACCACTATTAACAACTAAAGCAGGGTGGAGAGAGCAAGAACCAGTAAAATTCTTGGGCATATATGTTATGTCAAATCTAAGCTGGAACTCTCACATTGAATATCTTCAAAGGTACCTAGCTGCAGCGATTTTTACGGTCAAGCGCATACCGGCTATAGCTGGTTATGAAGCGGCCAGGGCTACCTATTTTGCTAATTTTCATAGCAGAGCGTCATATGGTATACTAATCAGCGGGAATTCTCCGCCGACCAAAGATATTTTCCTGCAACAAAAGAAACCATTATGGGTTTTAGCTCCATTTTTATTCTAAGGAGTTTTCTTTATGTGCACCTTTCCCAATCATCCTTTCAAAAAAGTTCTGATGTCCATATTTACGAAACCCGTTATAAATCACATTATCAGATTCCCTACCATGGTCCATTGGTCCTTCGAGCCGGATTTAAATTCGGTTTTGTAATTTCCCGTTGGGTTTTCGTGGAAGCTTCTTCGAGCCAGCGTACGTCCTCGGGCCCTTTGGCGACACCTCCCGCGTTGGAATCGGGTGATCCACGAGCCTCCCTTTCTCCACGTGCCTCCATGCGATTTTTTTCTGCGATTTTCCAATCGAAACGTTTCTTCGTGGAGATCTAAAATAAAAAATACATATCCTTTTTGTATGAGTTACAATTTATTTTTTTTTAATTTATCGCAAACATTTCATTTTACTAATTTTACAATTTCATCTATTAAATGGACCTCAGTCTCACAAGCGTTGGCGAAAGTGAGAGATAATTTAAATGTGGTCAAATTAGTGTATTCTACAATCAGCTTCAACTGAGATGATAGCCCTTTGACATAAATCGTATCATTTAAATTTCCAAATAGGAGATCATAATAGAGAGCTCTTCTTAGAGGTAAATCGGTATTTAAGAAGGAAGCGGTTACACTTAGGTCATGCTGTATATTTGGGATGACCGGTGCTGTAAGAGTGATAAATTTACAGGATATTAGTAATGGATTTAACCTCTTTGTGATCCACTCCAAAATATGCTCCGGCTTTGCTTGTAGCTTACTTACACTTGCCAAGAAAAAGAAGCCTTGCATATCTATAGAGGTAATATAATCAAGCTCATCATTAGTTATATTGTTAACATTAGGATGATCAACATTCCATATATCAATAAGATCTCCTAAATTGATATTCATAACCAACTTATGATAAATAGAGTTGTATAATGGTCCATTACTAATCATAAGTAATGAATTTAGATAGTAAGAGTTTATCAAAGACACTGTATTTTGTGACAGTGTTTTGAGAACGGTCTCATCTATTACGAATGGTGCTACTAATAATTGATTATTTGATCCCAATTCTTTGGAAATGTATGCTAGAATATAAGGCATCACGTCTTGGGAAGCTGGCACAATTAATAATCTATTATCTGTTGCAGTACTCGGTAAACTAAACTGTTTGTAAATAAAATATTATGATTTATTGCATCCTCAAATGGGTCAAAGTTTGTTAGTCTTACCAATTCCGTGAAAACCCCGGAGAGATTCACCTGGTGGAGTCCTTGGATCCCTAAACTTCTTAGTACCACCCTTAACTTGGTTACCATAGTATATGCACTCGCCTGAGGAAATATAACACTGGTTCGATTCCGATCTACTTTGATGTATAACGCCTTTTTTTTACGCCAAAAAAAATAAATAAATAAAATTATAAAATTAAGAAACAAAACAAAATTATCTGATTCGCGATCTCTCAATTTTAAAATGATCCGGTCGCGGGACCTCGGCTGACCCAATGGAGAAGGGCTGAGTAAATTTATAAGGCGCCACGTAATCAAACCCACGACACCCACTGATTACGAAGTGAAGATCTTATTTGATATGTAAATTCAGGATCGAAATCAAAACAATTCACCGATCGACAAAACAAGACAAAACAGAAATACATGCAACAACTGAACTGTATGGCAAACTGAGATTTATTTAATAAAAAAAATTGATAATATAAAAAAAAAATTAATTTAAGTAAATGAAAAGAAAGTGAACACGCCTTTGTTAGAGCAAACTTGTTCTAAAGATTTAAACGTTTTTTTTTTTTTTTTGAAAAAAAAATTATCGATACCGAAATCTCAAAAAAAATGTTTTTTTTTTTCTTAAAATTAAAAAAAATACAATATTCTTAAATTCTATAAATAAAATAAATGAAAATAATAAATTAAAAAAAAAATTACAATATTCTTTATATTAGATAAACAAAATGTGAGATTTCTGGTAATATTTAGGTTTTAATATTATAAAACAATGATGAATTTGAAGGGTTTCTTCGATTAATGTTGGCGGAATTAAATAAATTAAAATCTCTGACCTTCTTTTCAATATGGCACCAATTCGATGTCCATTCAGCAACCTCACCCAAAAACAGCTCCAAAGAAAAGGGAAAAAAAATTAAACAGGTTGTTTTCTTTGGTTGAAAGAAGCCACGATAACTGTGTCTCCTTATTAATTATCTCCAAATTTAAATGTTTCGAAAATTAAGCTCCCACAAAAAGTCTAAAAGAATATAATAAAGGACTAAATATAATTTAATTTAATTTTTTTTTTTTGCAAAAGATCAAAATGACAAAATAATAAAATGTAAAAGGCCTACCTCAGTTGGTCGAGACTTTACTTCAGAAAAAAAAATAATGTTCCTGTTTTCGAAGAAATGACAAAGCCGGATAATCCGTTATTACAATACGTAATTAATATCAAGCACGCGGTGAAAATCCCCAAAATAGGAAAATAATTTGTTAGCGACCCCAAAATCACCAAATTAATCCAAAACGTCGCCTTCAAAACTCAAATTACACACGTGCGTTCTTCGAAATCTGAAGCGGAAAAGAGAGTGATCTCTCGCGCACCTTGCCCAAATTCCCTCAAAACACGTTTCAAACAACAATTGTCTTGCGCGTTACGATTTTAAGTTTAAAATTTAAGCCATCAAAATAAGAAAAGTGTATATTAAAGTTATATATAAAAAAGCAAAAAGAAGGAAACAAAAGTAAGTAATATTCGAAGATAATTTGGAAGCTGTTTTAAGGTTTAGTCGCTGTAAAAAAAAATTAATATTAAACAGTCAAATGCCATAAGTTGCAGTTGTGTACAAATATACAAATACAAAAAAAACATGTAACAGATGTACTTAGTAATAGAGGGCGTCCGGATCACTCGGACTTCCTGACCTCTACCTATGTCATAAGTGATGTTTGATTCGAAATTGGAGGTATTCTGAAGGTAATCAGTCAAGTTCTGATTGTTTTGTATCTCATAAACAAAACCCGCTACGGCCATTATGATTTGATGTAGTAGTCTAGAGTGATTATTAATTAACCGGTTTATTGTGAATAAAATAAAATAAATTCTAAAATTAGTAAAATGAAATGTTTGCGGTAAATAAAAAAAATAAATTGTAACTCATACAAAAAGGATATATATTTTTTGTTCTAGATCTCCACGAAGAAACGTTTCGATTGGAAAATCGCAGAAAAAAGTCGCGTGGAGGTACGTGGAAAAAGGGAGGCTCGTGGATCAGCGTCGTACGCCCGGATCACCCGATTCCAACACGGGAGGTGTCGCCAAGGGGCCCGTGGACGTACGCTGGCTCGAAGAAACTTCAACGAAAACCCAACGGGAAATTAAAAAACCGAATTTAATTCCGGCTCGAAGGACCAAAAACGGAGATGAAGATACACCGTATGTAACTATGTTCAGAATGTACTCTTGTATTGGATCGTTTGGTGAAAATCTCCACAGTATTCGCCTAAAATTCCTATGCTCAGGTGAAACAAGAATCTGTCTATACTTTTGACTTATGTCTCTAAATGTATCTAAATGTGAGCAATATTTTAATAATATCTGCTTGTAGTTTAGGTCCAATTAATAAATTATCATTCAATGATTTTCCATTTGTTGTAATTGCGGATGCGTCGAAAACAACACGTAATTTGGTGGAGGCGCCTTGAGCTCGTACAACGCAATGATGTGGTATATAATAAGCGGAAGTAGATTGTGCGTGAACCCACTTAGCCGTGAAATTATACAATAAATGCCCACCGCGAATAAGAAATAAGTTTGATTGCCGTTTCGAAGTAGTTGTACGACGTATCTTGATAGCTGGTGCATTCTATAATGTGGAGGAGTTTCTTGAACTGCCACCTTCGGAGATGGAAGCTTATGTTTAATTTGTAAACTATACATATACTTTTGATTTGTTTTATTTACATTCTTTTATTTTGTATACATATGTATATTCTTTTCTTTCTCTCGTGACGGTTCTTTATCTGTTTTATACTTTACTTTTGTAAAACATTTGAGAGATCAATAAATATTATAATTATTATTAAACGAGTTGTAGGGGATGATAGAGTGTGTTTGTGTTTGTTTTCTGTAGATGTTGTATTGTATTGTACTGTATCACACATATTAGGAAATGAAAATATTCGCGATGAGGTATGTAGTACGTTAGTTATCCATATTTATATACTTGTTTTGCTGAGTTAAAATTTATTTTAAATTTATTTTTAAGTTATACAATTTACGAGCGGAGCCAACAATTATAAAAGGCACCACCGTTAACATAAGGGCGGTAAATGTACACCGGCAACTACCACTGGGTAATACGATACCGCCTAATCCTTCGCCAGACTCATCGCCGCCCTACTCGCCTCAACCAAAGGAGTCCGCACCTCCAGATGACCCTGAAGAAGAGTGGTAGGGGAGCCATATTTTTTATTATATTTTATGTATTATATTATTTTTTATTTTAACATTAGATATTAAGAATTGTTATGGGGGGTTAATTAAAACTGTATAAATTATAAGTTATTTTCTTAGTCTAGTATTACCCTGTTAACTTTTGAATGTGGTAGGTCGTGAGTAATGATCGCCGAGGAGAGAAAGTATTCATCGCAACCGCTAACTGTATCAATAATTAATTTTAGTAAGGGTGCAGCCGAAGAATACTTTGTGAGACATAGTGACTTGTTCGGCGAAAAAGTATAAGCGAGGTATAATTGTGGAGCCGTTACGTATCGGTAAAACGAATGTCATGCTATCGGTTTTACTTACCTATAAGCTGAACCTATAAAAGATTGTGGTTACTATGAATTTTCTAACAAAGATTCGTTTAATAGTCCAGAAGAAGTGAAAGAATATTTGGTTGTCATATTTGACAATGTTCCTTGTACTGGTCAGAATGTAATTAAGGATTTGTTTTCATATGGTCGTCATAAGAATATTGATAGTTTTCTGATTTGTCAAAGTTATAGCGCAATCCCAAAACAGCTAATTCGTGATTACTGCAATTTGTTGGTGTTGTTTAAACAGGACCTAACAAATTTAAAACACGTGTTCGAAGATCATCTAATGGCTGATACAGAATTTAATAATCTAAAGCGAATTACCGATGCTTGTTGAAAGAATAGAAGTAGATAATAAATGCCGATTCTGGACCGGAAGTGGCTCCCCTGCTCCTCCTGACGTCATCAACTCGCTGACGTCATCCACGTCATCGACGCAATGACGTCACCAACGTCATCAACCCCATGACGTCAACTACGTCATCAACCCCCCGACGTCAAATAAAACAATTTTCAGCCGAATCAAAATTCCGTTGCTCATCGGCCGTTAAAGGTAGCATTGGTTTTACGGTTTTAAAATATTCGTTACAGATAAATTTGACATCATCGATTAATTTAGAGATAAAAACTTGTGGTGCATTCGGTCCCGTATACGTTTCCAATTTGTTGAAACTATTATCAATAGTAGAAACAATATAATAAGCAAAACTATACGGTTGATACATTTCAATTTTTTCAGTAAAAGATTTAGAGCTGCTCTGTTTACAATAATCGATCGGTTTTAATATCTATTCAAAATCGGCGTATATGCAAAGGGAGCCATCTGAGCGAACTTAAAATTATTAAATTCTAAAATGTTCTGAGGGGTACATAAGCTGAAAAAATTTGGTTTTGATTTTAAATCGGTTTTAGGTAAAACGGTCATTACATGATTGCAATCATGTAAACATTAATAAAAAATTATTATATATTATTATTATTATAAAGAATTATTTAATTTTTCTATCTTAACAATATCTCTTAAAGTAACTGGGAACGTAATACCTTGTAAATTAAGCACTTGGTTATAATGAGGGTAGCTGGAAGTCCGGTCCCGAAGATGTTCGCTGGGATGAAGAGCCGCCGTCAAACACCACGCTAGGCATGCATCGTCCTCATAGTTTTTAATATTGATGCACGCATGTTTTTCGGAAATCGCCTTAGGTAGACGTATGTATGATGACCAGGGTATTGGCTCAAATTTGTTTATATTAAGGAGGAGGTGTGATACGGAGAAAAAGGCCCATCCAGAGTCCCGTTCTTGAAATTCCTCGCTTTGTGTTAAAATTTCCTGACACATATCAACGTACACCTCATGTAAATCTGTACCCGACGAAATAACTTGAAATTTGCAATTGAAATTTTTCTCAGACATTATCACATCCTCATCTCCATTCTCATCAAACGCGGCTTTAACATAATTTGCCAGAAACTCAATTTGAACTTTTATGGAGGGGCTATAACGATCCAGACTACCCTCAATCAACCGTATAACGGGCGCTTCTGATCGTGTTAAGAATGTCGGTATATCATCGGGTAATACGTCGGCGATTCTATAAGTGTAAACTCTACCTTTAAAACACGTCTCCAACCTATCGATGCACTCTTCGCCTACAACCGGAGTGGTATGTTCAAATCTCAGATGGGTCCGTAGATGAGTGGCGGATATGAAGTCAACATCGCAAATCGGACATAAATTAGGCGATCGTTTCTTGTGTGAAGAAGACAACGATGATGTTGTGACACCTTACAAACACACAAAACAAAGAAAAAAAATACAATCGAATTACAAAATAACAGACGCAGGTCCTCGGTCAGCCCAGTGAAGACGGGAGGGTTATTTCTAAGGCGCCACACAGTTAACCCTGCGGTGTCCACGAACTGTGACGTGAGGTGGCAGTGTTGTAATCGACACAAATAGACATAACAAAACAAAATAATAACAAAACAAATAAACAATTCGAGATATTTTAAGTTGCAAAAAAAAATTATTCGTAAACATTGTTGTAAATGTAATAGTCTTTGTTTTTCAGAAAATACGAAGCGAAACGAAATAAATAATTCAAAAGAATTATTGCCGTATTAAAAATACTAAACAAATTAATATCTGGAGCAATTCGCTCAAAAGAAAATAATAGAAAAAAACTAAAGAAATTAAATCGAATTACGCGCACGACCCGTACCCCTGATATCAGTGTGGCGTCGTAATATAAATCAAAATTAACTCGAATAACCAAAAACAAATTAACGTACGCCAAAATTTTACAAAAGCAATTTTTTTTTAACTAATTAATTTAACTAACAAATTATCAACTTATTTATCTAATTTACTTATTCAATTTATTTATTTAATTTATATATCCAATTTATTTAAATGAAAATTATATGATAACGAGATTTGAATGTAAATTGTAATAATTATAAAAGAATTTACTATACCGGTTCACAATAATTGTACAACTGAAGATGGTAAACAATAATTAAATGCTTAGGTCTGACCTTATCTTGATTAATTCGTAGATGTTCCAAATAAACTTCACAGCGACAATCTCCTCCGATTTAAGAAAAGGATGTTTTGATAGGTTGCTGGACAATATGACTCCAACCAAATTCTCCAAAATTTAAGAAAGAACCCCTCCGAAAAGGTAGAACTTCGAAAATGATTTTTCTTTTCTCAAAAAAAAAAAAACTAAACTTCTGTTTCAGAAGTGGGACTGATTGGATGCAAAATATATGCTCCTCAATTAAAACCTTAAATAAACACAAAGAAAAATTAGAAGAATAAAAGAATACAAAGAATGAATGACAGGATGTGAATAATGAATGATGTGAAAAATGTGAAAGATGATGATAGTTTAATCAATTTGTTGGTAAAGGATGTATGTATGAATAAATGAAGGTATGCATGTGTAGGGTGTAAGAGAAAATAGGCTTAAGTTAAAAAAAGAGAATCTTACCTCAGATTTTCGAGGATTTGTCAGAAACGTTAGAAAATTCCAAAATACGTTTAAATCCGGATGAATCCGTTAATTGGACGTTCGAAAACGTTGCCAATAATTTGCACAACACGTAGATGAATCCCAAAAACTTGGATTAAAAATAATCACCACACTTCAAAAAACTCAAAATGGCTAAACCAAAATTTTTAAACTACGTGTGTACACGCACTGGTCTGACATAAAAGAGAGCCCACGGAAACCCACTACACAAGATAAATACCCTCAAAATTGACAAAAAAGTATACTTGCGCACAAGTCGAAAAATAAAGAAAAGGCAACACCATCATTTAAAGAAGAAATTAAATTATTGGAAAAGAAGAAAAGGAAAATTATAAAAGGATATCTTCGGAGAATTGTCGCTAAAAAAACTATTAATTAAGCAAAATCAAACTAAATAAACAAATTGCAACCAAAATTATGTTTAAATGATATGCAACTTAAAACACCTCTATGTAAAATAAACCATCCACCCAAAATAAAAGTAAAACAAACACAAATACACGTTATACACTTAACCCTAAAATTTCAAACCGTAACACTCCCTCCATTCCTAAAATGAAGAAATTTCAGAAGGAAATTTCTTTCCGTAGCTGCAAATAAATAATACATAACAAACAAAATAAACAACAACAGCCTGAAAATAACAGTAAAGAGAGTGAGTGAGAACGAATGTCTCAAAACTCTACAATTCTGAAGGAGCATTATAAAAAGTTTTTAGGTGAGTAAAAGGCCATTTACCGATTAACTCATTACCATCCATATCCTCTAATTCGTAGATTTCTGCCGATACTTTCTTTCTAACGCGATATGGCCCAATGTATTTATTTAACATTTTCGCAGCTATTCCTTTGGTTGCGTCAGACAACGTGAAATTACGTCGCAAAACGACATCTCCGATCGCGAACTCTACATGTCGCCGCCGTAAATTATATTTTTCGCCCGCTTTATTCGACGATTCTTTAATTCGCGCGTGTATTTCGCCAAACAAGTGACCAAATGCTTTACTGCGTTTCTTAAAATTAACTTCCGAATTCGAATCGCGAATATCGTCATATTGTTTGCCATCCGTAATCATTTCCCGACCGAAATTTATGAAATAAGGCGTATACCCGGTTACATCGTGCTTTACAGTCCGAAGTGCACAAACTACCTTAGATAAATATAATAAGTCCCATCTTCTATGGTTATCACTAGTGTATGCAATTAACATCGTCTTAACCACTTGTGGTGGAAAGACGTGCCACACACGTCGAGATGCATTTGTTATCGGAACGCCAGCGACCTGCTACGCACGTCGCCAGGCGATTGTTACAAACAAATAAACGACGTGCGTGGCACGTCCACTGTTGGATGAAATTCTTGACCGTAGCACATTTTTTGCTTATTGTTCGTCGTGTAAAGTTATCAGTATTGACCCCAGACAGTAAAATGAAAAGTGATAGCGAAGCCAGTGATGTTATTTATATAAATAAACGGAGAAGTCAGGATAATGTAGAATCCGACAGCGATTTGGAAGAAATTGTTTTTCCACTTCGGAATCGGCGTAGAATTCTATCTGACGACGAGGAAGATGTTCAAATTGAGAATAGGGAAAGGACTGTTTCATCCCAGGAATGGATTTGGAAAGACACCGAAAATATAACTAAAGTATGGGAATATTCAAGGATACCTAGAATACATATTCTGGTTGGGCAAAATGTCACGCCTTTGCAAATGGCAAGTAGAGTATTCGCGGAAGATTTTTGGAAAATAATTGTAACAGAAACTAATCGTTACGCCAATCAAACACTTCAAAATGAAAACCGTAAATTACAAAAATTTGAAGACATTTGGTCGGACACTAATATAGATGAAGTGCGTGCGTATTTTGCTTTGTGCATTTTGATGTCTCAAACCAAAAAATCTACCGTGCAATCGTATTGGACAAAAAGAAGAGTAATCGAAACATCAATATTTCGAAAAATAATGCCGTATTGGAGATTTGCTCAAATTTCACGCTTTTTGCACTTTACGGACAACGAAATTGCAAAAGATAATGACGATCGTTTATATAAAGTGCGAAGTGTGATTGATTACTTCAATGAGAAATTTCAAAATATTTACACTCCCGCGGAATACATTTCGTTAGATGAATCACTAATGAAATACACGGGTCGGATGTCGTACAAACAATATAATCCAAGCAAAAGAGCACGCTTTGGGGTAAAATTTTATAAGCTATGTGAATCCAAATCAGGTTATTGCATTCAATTCAAAATTTATACTGGCCAAGATTTAGACAAAAATGCGAATGTAAGTGCATCCGAAAATGTGACAATGTTTATGACTAGAGGACTAGCTGGTTACGGGCATACTCTATTTTTGGACAGTTGGTATTCTTCGCCCAGCCTATTTCAAAAGTTATGGTCTATGAAAATTAACACAATTGGAACAGTGAGATCCGTTAGGAAGAATATGCCTAAAGAACTCGCAGCTACGAAACTAAAACGATCTGAAGTGATATCGCGCTCGTGTAATGGAATTTTGGTGGCAAAATGGAAAGATAAGAAAGACATATATGTAATGTCCACAAAACACACAAAAATTGAGATGGTCGAAACGAAAAGAAAAAGGTGGAAGAATAATAATAGCCCCATAACGAAGCCTAACATTGTTTTAGAATACAATGAGGGTATGGGTGGAGTGGATTTGCAAGATAATTATTTATCGTCTTTTAAATTAATGAGAAAATATATTAAAAGTTATAAAAAGATATTTTTTTACATAGCAGATATGGCACTGCTCAATTCATATATTTTATATTGCAAAAAAATGGAAATACCAAAATGTAAAAAGTATTCTTTATCGAAGTTTCGAATCGATGTAGCCGAACAGATTTTAGAAACAGTATGTCTTCCTGATTACAAAAGACGTGGAAGGATATCTGCTGGAAACGCTCCGGATCGCCTACAAGCGAAGTACTTGGGACATTTCCCAAGAAATATACCACCTACAAACGCCAAAAAAAATCCACAACGGAGGTGCGTAGTATGCGCTAAATATAAAAAAAGGAGTGAAACTACATGGGAGTGTAAAAAATGCCTTGTAGCGTTACACATTCAGAGTTGTTTTGAAAAGTATCACACCGTGCAAGATTATTAATAAATAAATTTAGTATTGATACACATGTAATTTTATCCTTCTGCGTCTTCATATTCTCTTCTCGAACCCACCCGCCGAACGCTGCCTGAACGCACGCGAAGTGATCTCCGCTCGACTGTTCTGGCACGCGCAACCGAGAATTTCTTTGCACCGCAAGTGGTTAATGGTTCGATTAACGCGCTCAGTAGGTTTGGAATCTGGTCTTGTAAGAATCGGAGCTGTTATTAATTTTTTCCTTGATATTATTCCATGCCCTAGTACAATCTTCATTCGAATTAAATCCTTTACCATTCTTTTTCAATAAAGCAGTGAGTGGTGATATCACAGTAGCGAAATCGGGCACAAAACGCCTATACCATGACGCCATACCAACCATCCTACGAACTTCTGTGACCTTCTTAGGGATAGGTATCTCTAGTATGGACCGAACTTTATCAGGATCTACATGAAGACCACTTCCATCCACAACATAACCCAGATATTTTAACGAATCCTTAAAGAATTTGCATTTCTCTCTATTCAAGGTGAGTCCAGCCGATATCAAACGAGTACACAAAATCTCCAATATTTCAAAGTGTTTTTCAATAGTTCCCGTCACGATTATTATGTCGTCCAGATACACGAAGACATGAGGTTCAAGATCTCCGCCGACTATGCAGTCGATAAATCGTTGCCACGTCGCAGGCGCATTGGAGAGTCCGAATGGCATTCGGTTAAAATGGTAAGGACTCTATTTGGTACCGTAAAACCCGTAAAATTCTTACTATCGGTATCCATCGGGATTTGCCAGTAGGCCGACTTTATATCGATAGAAGAGAGATATTTTGCGTCACGTCATTTATCTAGCGTCCACGAAATATGTGGTAAAGGGTAAGCATTCGACTGCGTTACGTGATTAAGTTGGCAACAATCGACGCAAAACCTATACCCGCCGTCCTTTTTGGTACCAATAAAATAGGCGAGGACCAAGGACTATTCGACTTTGCCACGATGCCCAGTCTTAACATTTCATTTAACTCGCAATCGACGATCTTTTGCATTGCCGGGGATATCGGATAATATCGTTGTTTTATCGGTAGAATGTCCGGTTCAATACGAATACGATGTGTAACTAAGCTAGTATGACCTAACCCCGTCTCAGATTGAACATTGAAAACACGATTCATAAATGATTCTAAACGTTGTTCGTCTTCGTAACAAAGTTCAGGCCTAGCTTGTATCGAATTGACGACAATATCCAGAGGTATATTCGAAAATGACCACTCTTTCCGTCTTAAATCGGGTACGACACCCATCTTAACCCAAAACTCAGTACCGAGAATGAAAGTATGATGCAAAGACGGTATCAAAATTATTTCTATCATCCTAGTCCGTCCCTCTAAAGTTATCGGCACGATTATAACACCTTCCGCCTCACATTCGGTATTGTTTGCGACCCTACAAGGTTCGTACGTTGGACGAATAATTAATCCTAATTGTTTCAAAATTCCTAATTCCATTGGAACCCGCTACCGTTCAGTTCGCAACCGAATCAAGCAGTCCTACAACTATAACGCCTAAAATATCAACAACTAAATACGGTCTCTCATCACCGCGTGTGTATGAAAAGACATAATCCAACAACAACTCGATCAGCTTTGTATTGGACCGACGCCGACACCGATCTAACGTCGCGTCGCTTGCCCGTTTCCCGAACACTTTGTACAGTTTCGCGAGATAACTCCTGGTGTCCCGCATCTGTAGCAATATAACCGTTTAGGAGCCCTACATGTAATCGCGCGATGTCCCGTTTGCCCACAATTCCAGCAAATCATTCCCTGCTCCACAGGTACATTTGAAGTTGACGCTATAGCCGATACCGTCGCTACATCCTTTCGATCAATATCTCCGTATGCCAAATCTGGCTCAAGCGCCTTACTCGTATGAGCTGGAGGTAAATAATTATCTACCGCGGACTTTGTAGCCTCGAGTTTTCGGCCAAGTTTTAATAAACGTTCGACAGATTCGATTTCGACCAACGCTAGCTATCGTTGAAAAGCAGGTGCCAAATTGTTCACGATAATTTTTAATTGTACGGCTTCCGATAACCGAGAACCTAGTCGTGAGAACAGATTACGCATCACAGAAACGTATATGCCGATGGTTTCCATAGAACCCTGCGTACGCCGCTTTATTTCCTCTAAAAGACGTTCGTCATAATTAGCCGGTTGAAACTCTAATCGCAATCCGTCAACTATTTGATCCCAATTGGAAAAACTACTACGGTTCGCCCGATACCAAACTAATGCGCGATCAGTGAATAAATCCACCGCCGATGCAAACATTAACGCCTTAGATACTCCCCGCGTGACTCTCAATTCATTAACCCTTTCAAGAAAAGCGCTCAGTGATCCACATCCGTCACCCGCAAACTAAGACCCCATTTCACAACTGCAACCGTTCTAGTGTGAACCGCGACTTCTCCTTCGCTTGACGATTCATCTGAGCTCGTTGAAGATGTTTCGCTTGTTTCAGGACTGACACCCGTTTGCAACTTTTTCGGTGTAGAAGATTTCCTAGCCTTAAGTTCTAATCGCGTCGACAACGTTACTATTTCCGCGATCAACTTAGTTATATTATCTTTTTCTTCCGGTCCAACAGGAACCGATCTATTAGCTCGACTGATCAAATAATTCAAACGAGCATTGATCTTCCGAAACGCTGCATGTTGAGTCGTAATAGGTCCCAACAATTCGATCGCGTCCGTCAAAGTGTCGATATCAGCCCGAATCGCGTCTGAGTCTTCTTTATACGTAAATGGATATGCAGGTAATTGAAAACTTTTATTTCGTTCCACTTTCATTAATTTCCGGCGGGTACAACCCATCTCGTCATAACGCAAAGGATCAATAATCCCTCTAATTTTTAATTCATATCTTAACGCGTCTGCCGTCAATCTACCAACGTCTAAATTCCATTTTATTTCTAACAACAACCGTTTTCCCCGTCTACCAATAATAATAATAATTCTAATCTCAAATTATAATCTTAAATCTCAAAAATATTAAACAGAAACAACAGCTGTAAAGAAAAAGGACAAGTAACAAGATAGAATACGTTGCCAAAACTGGTACCCAGAACTCCTTCCTTGTCTGCCGATGAAATACTCCTCCAAGACAAGCTGCACCTATATACATATATCACTCCTTCTCTTCTTATCGGGCCCCACGTTTTGCGCCAAAAATTGTGACACCTTACAAACACACAAAACAAAGAAAAAAAATACAATCGAATTACAAAATAACAGACGCAGGTCCTCGGTCAGCCCAGTGAAGACGGGAGGGTTATTTCTAAGGCGCCACACAGTTTACCCTGCGGTGTCCACGAACTGTGACGTGAGGTAGTAGTGTTGTAATCGACACAAATAGACACAACAAAACAAAATAATAACAATACACAAATAAACAATTCGAGATATATTAAGTTGCAAAAAAAAATTTATTCGTAAACATTGTTGTAAATGTAATAGTCTTTGTTTTTCAGCAAATACGAAGCGAAACGAAATAAATAATTCAAAAGAATTATTGCCGTATTAAAAATACTAAACAAATTAATAACTGGAGCAATTCGCTCAAAAGAAAATAATAAAAAAAAAACTAAAGAAATTAAATTGAATTACGCGCACGACTCGTACCCCTGATATCAGTGTGGCGTCGTAATATAAATCAAAATTAACTCGAATAACCAAAAACAAATTAACGTACGCCGAAATTTTACAAAAGCAATTTTTTTTTAACTAATTAATTTAACTTGCAAATTATTCAACTTATTTATCTAATTTATTTATTCAATTTATTTATTTAATTTATATATTCAATTTATTTAAATGAAAATTATATTGAAAACGAGATTTGAATGTAAATTGTAATAATTATAAAAGAATTTACTATACCGGTTCACAATAATTGTATAACTGAAGATGGTAAACAATAATTAAATGCTTAGGTCTGACCTTATCTTGATTAATTCGTAGATGTTCCAAATAAACTTCACAGCGACAATTTCCCCCGATTTAAGAAAAGGATGTTTTGATAGGTTGCTGGACAATATGACTCCAACCAAATTCCCCAAAAATTTAAGAAAGAACCCCTCCGAAAAGGTAGAACTTCGAAAATGATTTTTCTTTTCTCCAAAAAAAAAAAGTAACTAAATTTCTGTTTCAGAAGTAGGACTGATTGGATGCAAAATATATGCTCCTCAATTAAAACCTTAAATGAACACAAAGAAAAATTAGAAGAATAAAAGAATAGAAAGAATGAAAGACAGGATGTGAACGATGAATGATGTGAAAAATGTGAAAGATGATGATAGTTTAATTAATTTGTTGGTAAAGGATGTATGTATAATAAATGAAGGTATGCATGTGTAGGGTGTAAGAGAAAATAGGTTTAAGTTAAAAAAAGAGAATCTTACCTCAGATTTTCGAGGTTTTGTTAGAAACGTTAGAAAATTCCAAAATACGTTTAAATCCGGATGAATCCGTTAATTGGACGTTCGAAAACGTTGCCAATAATTTGTACAAGACGTAGATGAATCCCAAAAACTTGGATTAAAAATAATCACCACACTTCAAAAAACTCAAAATGGCTAAACCAAAATTTTTAAACTACGTGTGTACACGCACTGGTCTGACATAAAAGAGAGCCCACGAAAACCCACTACACAAGATAAATACCCTCAAAATTGACAAAAAAGTATACTTGCGCACAAGTCGAAAAATAAAGAAAAGGCAACACCATCATTTAAAGAAGAAATTAAATTATTGGAAAAGAAGAAAAGGAAAATTATAAAAGGATATCTTCGGAGAATTGTCGCTAAAAAAACTGTTAATTAAGCAAAATCAAACTAAATAAACAAATTGCAACCAAAATTATGTTTAAATGATATGCAAAGTAAAACAAACACAAATACACGTTATACACTTAACCCTAAAATTTCAAACCGTAACAATGTCCGTTGGACTGAACCCATATTTTCCACCGACATGAGGGGCTGCCGTTTAGGTGGAGGAGGTGATGTTGATTCCAAAGACGGTGGTGGTGTCATATAACGCTTACGCGGAATATTTAACCCATAGGCGGTTCTGAGGTGTTGGTTCAATTTATCAACTCGCGATAAGCGTTCTTCGCAGACCTGGCAAGTAATGTCTGACTCGCGCACATCACCATGTTTCACACGTAAATGTCGGCTGAGGTTATCACACTTTTTACATGGAAACATTTTTTAAGCGTTTCGTATAAACTTACGCGATCACTGCAAACACTGATCCAATGCGTCGCTAGACTTGTGGTTAGAGTTATATTAGACATTATAACGAAGTGGTCACATGATCCAGTAGAACTTACTTGGGTGTGGCAAGAAGTTTCGCGTGGTGATCACGTGATCAAGTAGAAGCCGATGTCGATTGCATGACATAGAAATTGATTTCCGACAAATTATTTAAACAGAAATCTTCAAGGACCACCTTAGGTGTACTGTCCAACTGAAGAGATTTAATATATTCACTAAAATTCAGCTCATCCAAAAGATTCAATTTATAGTGAATTAACGTCTCCATCGCTAAAATCTTATCAGCGTCCGTTGAATGAAGTAATATCGATATAAATACGTTACTTTCAGAATTCTCAATCTCATATGTTAGATATAGGTAATCATCATCGTCAAATTCGATCTTTAGGTTCCCTTCAGCAGACAATAATATTATATATATATATATATATACATTTATATTATATATATATATTATATTATATATATATATATATATATATATATTATATCATAAATATCTAATATTCGTGAATAGCTCCCTCATTATTACAGCATTCATCTGAACGTACCTAAATTATTAAACATCTGAAGGTACACGTCTTAATGCGCGCGCGCGGCAAATTAAGAATATTTCAGAAATCGTATGTTTAAAAAAAAAAATGTATTTATATATAAATATTAATTACATTTTAAAATATATGTTACATTAACACTGATTACAATTAAAAAATAAAAATTATAAACTAAATCTACATATATATTCAAAAAATTGTAAATCTAGTTAGTACACAATACCTGCTTTCTCAATCCAACTTCTTTCATCTAATCCAAACCACTTGACGTACATCCTGTTTCCTTTCCTTTTTAGAATTTTTCAGTCAACTGAACGTCATGGTAATGAGTTCGTTGTAATCCAAGGGATATGGTGATTTACATTTGATTTATCATACCAGTTAAAGGAACGTATTTGAAAACACGGTCATGTAAGATTAAACAGTAGAGGAAAGTAGCATCAGGTATATCTTCACTCGTTTCAAATTCAATACGAATATCAACGGTTCCAACATTTAAATTATCATTTTCCCGTGAACAATCAATTACAATAATCGGCGTATATGTTATAAATGCGTCTTTGTTAAATATTGGTTCCGCAAGTTCTCGATCGTAATTGGTTTTGCAAAGTTACAGTACATTTCATATAAAATTGCAAATTGACCCGTCTTAAAATTTTAATTTAGAGCTTCGTTGGGATATTTCTCACTATTTAAAAACACTTTCATATCTGTTAAATTACAGTGGTCAAATAGTGCTGCAGAACGTAATGGATTATCCTTTCTATCGGTTTGAAATCCTAATATTAAGTATCAAGGCTTCTCTAATTGTGTAGATGTTTTAATTGTCCATGAATGTTGTTTACTCCTTGGTAATGATGGATATTCAAGTAAATCAAACGATCTAAATCCCATCTCTAATTCAACTCCTTGTTCTATGTATTCTAACAGCTTTAAACGTTCAGCATCAGCTACAGAAACATGGGAGACTCTCCATACTATTTTATTAATATTAATCGCCATATTAGATATGAGGCTTTCAATAACATTCCTGTCTGAATTACTGCGTACTAAAACTAATTCTAGACGGAGGTTTATTAAAATTTTATTGTAATCTTCTGCGAAGCCAAGAAAATGTTTCAATGGAACACAAAAATCAAAATCGCCTGTCTTTTCATTTACTTTGTTATTTATATATTCGAAACCTGCATTAGAGGCATGATAGTATTCTGATCTTGTTAATGAGCAAAGATTTTTTAATGTACAAGTAATTCCTGGATTTCTCACTCTGTCAATTACTGTCCCTCCACATTCAAATCGTATTTCGCAAAACATATGGTCGATTGGATTTACTCCCATTCTCGCATCATTATCAACGGTTCCATCACGTTTCAGTAGTTTCCCTTGTACGTAAATAAGTGATTGACTTGGTAACGTGTAAATGTTTTGTTGTTGAATCGCAATACGTATTTCATCACTATTGTTAAAAGAATTTGATGAGTATGGTAAATGATTGTGGTACTGAATCCGTATCAGTGAATTATCAAATTCTACTTTATCCGAAACGTTTAAGATACTCATGTTGATATTATTTTATTAGTTGAAATCCCAATGATTCAAGAAATTGTTTATTTTGAAGTGTTAACTGCTTCACGGTCTGAAGAGAACTAGCCGTGTTGGTTTGATTTTGTGTATTTATATCGCCTTTAATCTTAAGCACCATTATTATTACAGAGCTTCAAATGTAGTCTTACCTTGATGACTTCTCCTCTAAAATTGACCAATAATCCATTTTGATCAACTATTTTAAGGGTAATGTTATTAATTACTTGTGTATTCAAAGGCATATATATTAAATTGTGAGGAGTTTCTGATATTTCATAACCTTTAGGTACTGTAGGGAAAAATGAGTAGATAGTATGCGCAGGTATGTCATTGTGATAAGCTCCATGTGTAATGTTACATTGTACTTGTATAGAATTTACTTTAAATATATCTACAATATTTTAAGCGCTGTGCGGGGATTTCGTTGAATATAGTACATGGGATTTATTAAATCCTAATACTGTGGAGATGGAGTTATTTACATTAAAATCAATAGTTCTGTTACATGTGATCTCAGCTTGTAGTGTATCCTATTTTGCTTGTAGGCTAAACGTCACACCATTAATATTCTTTTCTTTCAGTTGCTTATTAATAGCATTAGAAATATGATTTAATTCATAAGATCCTGTTGGTAATGTTATCAACACATTATCGATTTTTAAGCAATTATTCGTTTCATCAATATTTGGCATTGAGTTATAACCATCAAAGCTTACCAGTGCCAGTTCATATTGATATTTAGGATTCAGTTCTATTGAGGGATGATAATTTGCTGTTAGAACAGATGTTTTTCCTATCAAATCAAACGTCCACATCGTTTGAGTGTTGGAACTATACTGTGTCTGATGATAAGAAATTTAAACATAAATGGCCACAATTACTAGTGTTGATGATTATATTTAATGATTACATTATTTCCAGCACTCTTGAAATACTATACAATTTCTTTACTTGGCTTTAAATTGCCGAAACTATCAAAATAAGTAATTACGTTTCCCTTCTTAATATAGGCTGTCCAATGAGTGCCAGCTCCTTTCGCACTATCTAAGTTAATAATACCTCTTTCATTGTTATTAATACGTACAGGTAATTTATCTCGCATGAATATTCCTCTAAACTCAGGTATCCTTAACACTTGTGCATGACGCATCAAGTCAAGGTTTGTTAGCGCTTTTTGCCATTGTTTGGTTTTTGTTGGCGTGTCTATAAAAAAACCTTAATCCTTTTTATATGGCTTTAAATACAAACCTTTACCTAAAGCTATTGTTTCCATCGATTTATTATGTTTTTGGCTTTCTTTGAGCGCCGCTTGTGCTTGCTTTGCTTTGTTGGCAGCACTTATAATGGAAGCAGTGCCACCTGCTAAAGCTCCTAATGCACTTAAACTAGCGAACATTGGAATGAGCGAAAGTATACCACCGCTTTTAGCAATCGTAATAATTCTAGAACTAGGGTTCTTTTTGGTAACACCTGTTACTTGTGCGTTTATCGGTGATAAAAAGACGGCACGACGATTAAGAAACATGATGTTGCGTCGCCTACGTTACGATTAATCCAGCCAACTACAAACTGTTTTCTTTTCATCCCTTAAAATTGACATATAATCAATATAAATCATAAAATCGATTTTTAAACAGTGTTAGAACCCCGGTAGTTTTATGCCAACTGCTTCACACCAAGTTATAGTTAAAACCAATTACTCATTCTGCTTCGTTTGAAGTGGTTGTTTGATACGTTTTCGTTTTATTTTATTTGGTGGTTAGTTCTTACAAGATGTTGGATAACAAACGGACCAAAGATAGGACCAAAGATCCGAAGACTGTCTTTTAACAGATTTAATGCAAATTATTCCAGAACATAATGAAAATCCTTATTCGCTAGGTGATAGGATTAGAGATTCATTAAATCTTCTTTTAACAAAAATTAAATTAACAGTAGATCAAGCGGAAAGAATGCTTAAAACAAAAAAACGGCTTTACAAACTTATTTAAGAAATTTAATGAGTTATAATGATTACGGTGAATTTGTTTACACTAAAAATCCGACCACTCTAGAAGCAGCGATGGCAGTAGTATTAGAACGACAAAACTGGTTGTATCTATGTAAACAAAAAACTCAAATAAATATAAACAATTCTCCAAAATTCAAACCAATTCCACCTGATAAAAACATAAATTCTTTAAAACCAAGAGAAAATCCAAAAGTAATTTATAAACCTGTTTACGTATCAAACCCAAATCAAACTTTTGCTAGAAACAATAATTTTCAAATACCACGAAATCCTTATCTTAATTGGAATAAACCGACTCCAATGGGTACAACGACTCAACAATCTAGGAATATTAACCCATTTAATAACACACCAATCCAAAGTAAACCTATTGGTTATGGTAATAATCCATATTTTCAAAATTCTAATTTGTTCAGACAACCAACTCATAATTCAAATGTATTTCGACAACCAAATCAAAACCAAAACTTTTTCGGCTTAAATAAAAATCATAATAATGTTCCACAACCGATGAACGTGGATAGATCCCTTAATTCTGTAAGAGTAGCACCCAAAAGACCGAGACACGACATGTATTTCCTAGAAACAAATGAAGAAAATTTGTTTTACGATGGCGTGCATCAGAGGCGGAAATAGCAGGTGAAGTCGCAAATGAGGATTTTTGCGAAGTAGCATCGGAACCACAGAACTAAATATAATACGTATTAACAATATCCACGATAAAATTAGGTTACCATACATTATTTTACCAGAACTAAATAACGCAAAAATATTAATACATAGCGGAGCATCAGCATCAACTCTATCTCAAAATTTAGTAGAAACTTATTTTCAAGAATTTATTTTTTACGACCCTTATTTAATCAAAACAATGCATGGTATAACTAAGAACGACTACAAAAACGTTGAATGAAAACGTTTAATGACCCAGACCATACCTACATATTTAACATAGTAAATGTGTCAGATAAATATGACGGTATAATGGGTAGCGATATTTTAGAAATGCTTAATGCAAACCTAAATTATAAACACAAAATTTTAGAAACTCAATATGCGAATATACCTTTTTTCACTAATAATCCAACATAGGGAATACCACCTAGAACTAGACAAATAAGTAAAATCCCTATACAATATAATCAAGGGGAATTCGTATTAAATCATAGGAAACTCATGAACGGTGTGGAAATACCAAATTCCATAATAACAGTAAATCAGCACGAAGCATTGGTTGAGATTACCAATTTTAACGATTATCCGGTTGTTTTGTATAAAGGTTTCTTGAATAAAACGCTCTGGTTCACTCTTTTAATTTCAGGGAGGAGGTGCTCGTCGTTACTCGTCTTGAAAACCTAACCTTTCTTACACACGTCTTGACTTGACTTCTTCTCACTTAATACCGAAAAATATCGATCGAATACAAAACCTCGGCAAGACTCGGCTTCATACGAACCTCGTCACAACGTTAAAAATGACCTCATCGAAACTAAACGAACGATCCTCAAACAACGACCGAACATCCACCCCCCTTGAAATATTTATTTCAATACAAAAATATGTGTACAAAATAAAAATACAAACAAAAAAATTTGAATTAAATACTCTTGTTAGTCATTCAGAACTAGTGTCATTAGGTATTTTACACAAACGATGAATTGCTCGTTTGATGGTACCCGTTCCCGTTCGAATTTCCGCGACTCTTGGAACGGAATCACTCCCGCACACAACACTCACGACTCGTCCCATCAACCATTTGCACGGCGGTAGATTGTCTTCTTGCACCACTACCAAATCGCCGACCCTCGTTGGTATCTGCGGACGCTGCCACTTCGCTCTCCTTTGTAATTCAGAGAGATACTCTCTACTCCACCTTTTCCAGAAATGTTGAACCAATTGCTGCACCCGCTGATATCGAGATAATCGATGTGGGTTGAGGTCGATTAATTTTTCGTCGATCAATGAAGTAAGAGGTCTTCCAATAAGGAAATGTCCAGGAGTCAATGGGCATAAGTCATCAGGATCGGAACTCATAGGATACAATGGACGGGAATTAAGTATCGCTTCAATTTGTGTTAATAATGTATAAAACTCTTCAAATACTAAGTGTGAAACAGAAGCAACTCGAATTAAATGAAACTTCACTGACTTCACGGCTGCCTCCCACAATCCTCCGAAATGTGGAGATCTAGGTGGTATCGTTTTCCAAGAAATAGTTTCTTCGCTAAGAAAGTCATAAATTTTTTCATAGTCGTTATTGTTGAATTTTAATAATTTATTCCTAGCTCCAATAAAGTTCGTAGCGTTGTCGGAAAATATAGTATTAGGCCTCCCGCGTCTACTTATAAATCTTCGAAAAACTGATATGAAAGACTCAGCTGTTAAATCTGACGCGAGCTCCAAATGTATAGCCTTCGTTTGCAACCTCTAGTCCGCTTATCTTTAATCATGAATGGACCCGCGTAATCGATACCAACATGTTCAAATGCAAACGAAAGAGCCACTCTTTCTAATGGTAATTCTCCCATAAGAGACGTTAAAGGTTAAGGATTTAATCTTGAACACTTCATGCACTTTCTCGTAATTGATCTCATTAAATTTCTGCCTCCTACTGGCCAATATTTTTCGCGCATTAAACCAAGCATAAGTTGCGGTCCACAATGAAAATTTTTGACATGTATATCTTCGGCTATAAGTCTTGAAACAATATGTCTTTGAGGCAAAATAATTTGATGTTTGTTTTCAAAAGGTAACACAGCATTTTTTAATCTACCTCCAACTCGTAATAATCCGTCATCATCAACAAATGGACTAAGTAGTAATAATTTTTTAGAAGTTTCGTTTTTCTTAATCAGCTTAATTTCGTCGTAGTAAACTTCGTGTTGTGCTAGTCTTAACAATATGTTTTCTGCGTCTTTTAATTCATTCGCTGTCAAAAAACAAGTTCGCCTGTCATCTTTCTTCTTAGCATTATGTATATATTAGAAAATTTCTTGAAAAGATCGTTTTCGATTTTGTTGTCAGTCGCAATCATGCAAGTACGTTTAATCGTTTCAGACAATAATTCATTATTGTCGCTATCAGAACAATTCTGGAGATCCGCAAAACATACGTCGTCCTTTAACCATTCCGGTCCATTCCACCATAAATTATTATTTTTCAAGAACTCTGCATCACAACCTCTAGTTAAGATATCAGCTGCGTTATCATTCGTTGAAACATGATGCCAAAATAATGTATTGCTCAACGCTTGTATTTGAGAAACTCTATTCGCGACATAAGTTTTCCATTTGCGTGTATCACCCGCAATCCAAGACAAAACGATTGTCGAATCACTCCAATAAAATTCTCTTTCAATTGTCAAGTTTAATGTTGCCTTTACACGATGCATCAGTTTAGCTAATAATAATGCTCCGCAAAGTTCTAATCTAGGCAGTGATATGCTTCGTAAAGGTGATACTCGTGATTTTGCGCATAATATATTAATTGATACTTCACCATCATTGTTTTTTGATTTCACGTATATGCATGCCGCGTAGGCCTTTAGTGAAGCATCCGAAAATCCATGCAATTCCACAAAGGTGTGTTTATTAATTAGTACTCGTCTTGGAATAATTATTCTTTCTATCTCCTTTAATTGCGATACGTAATCTAACCACTCATCCAACAAATCGCTTATAATAGGATCATCCCAACCAAGATGACATTTCCACAGTGCTTGCATGTATACTTTAGCGCGAATATGAATCGGACCTAATAAATGTAAGGGATCATAAATCTTACTGATCATGGACAACACGCTTCGCTTTGTTATTGCTTTGTACCTCTCGGAAGAAACATAATAATGAAGGTGATCTTTGTGCGGCTGCCAAAACAATCCTAATGTTCGACTTGATTCGTTATCACCTAAGTTTACTGTTGTTAAGGGTTGTGTTTCGAGTTCATAGTCTTGTATTGAGTTTAAAATTTGCTTGTCGTTAGATATCCATTTTCGCAGGTTGAATTTTGCAGTCTGCAAAATATACGTAATCTCTATTTTCATTTTTAATGCTTCATCTAAGGAATCGACTCCTGTTAAAAGATCATCCACGTAAAAGTCTTCTTGTATGGCCTTAGAAGCTGAAGGATATTGATGCTGATTTTCGATGGCAAGTTGTTTTAGGCATCGTGTCGCTAAATACGAGGAAGATGTCAATCCGTATGTTACCGTGTTAAGTTCATAGCATTTTATCTCTTCATCTGCATTGTTTCGCCATAAAACGCGTTGATATTTTCGTTGACTTGGATTAACAAGTACTTGTCGGTACATTTTCTCAACATCTGCACCAAGTACATACTTATGTTTTCGAAATCGTATCAGTATATCAAACAGATCACTTTGAACGATAGGCCCTTTCATTTGTACATCATTTAAACTTAGCCCTGTGTCAGTTGTCGCTGACCCATCAAATACAGCTCGTAATTTCGTTGTACTACTGGATTGTTTTAAAACAGCATGATGTGCCAGATAATATGTACCTGTTTCATTCTCCGTTTCTATACATGGAGATAAATGACCTAAATCTTGGTATTCAGTGATAAATGACTTATACTCTACGCTCAAATTCTCATCTCGAGAAAATCTTCGTTCCAACGATTGTAACCTCTGTTGCGCGTTCATCCTTGATTCCCCCAACTGCTTAAGGTTCTCTCGGAAAGGTATGTCTACTACAAATCGCCCATCCATCTCTCGTTTTGTGGTTTGTTCGAAAATTCTTTCACAAGCTGATTCTTCATCGTTCATAGTTCGTTCTGGAAACTCTTCTTGTTCCCAAAATCTAGCCAGCTGATCCGTTAATGCGCAGAAAGTATTCGTTTTTTGTTTACGATAATCAACATAACCTGTGCCTGCTAATACGTAACCCAACTTCGTTTGATGTAAGATTGGCATATTTTTTCCCAGGTGTATTTGTTTATTTAGCAAGCAAGACCAAAACACTGGCGATCCCAGCAACAAATCTACGCTTCTACTTTTGTTAAAATCAACGTCAGCTAGTGATATACCATCGGGAATTGGTAATTTTAACTTATTAAACGTTGTCATCGGAATGTTTTCAGCTATTTTATCAATAATTAAACAATTTACCTTTTCTTGGTAATTCGAGTGCAAAGATTTTATATTTAAATCAACAGCGCTTGTGATTTTTGTTTGGTGAGCGCCTAATCCACCTACAAAAGATTGTACTTCTCGTTTCTCTAACCTCAAATGATCAGCAGCTCTCCGTGTTATGAAATTACTTTGCGATCCACTGTCCAGCAGCGCTCGAAGTATCAATTCATTGCCGTCTTTATCATAAGTTCGTATACATGCGGTTGATAACAAACTTTGAATTGATGTCTCGTTTAATGTGTGACTCGTGCACGATAGTACTACTTTCCCAACGGTCTTCGCGTTTGTTTGTAGGCACTGAATCTCTTCCCTATGTCTCTGTTTTGTCTTTATGAAGCATAGTATGATGTTTTTTATTACATTTTTGACAAGCTTTACCTTTACATTCAGAAGATGTGTGACCTGATCGCAAACAATTAAAACAAAGCCCTTTTCGTTTAACCAAATCGACCCTTTCATCAATATGTTTCCTCTTAAACAAGTCGCATTGAAAAACGCTGTGGTTATTTTCGCATATAAAACATTTATATGGAATATGTGTTGTCGTGAACGCATTCGATTTTTCTCGTCGGTTACAGCTGTTTTGATCATTAACGCGTTTTTCCGCGGATTTCATTTGAATTGATTCAAGTAAATGAATTCTATCGTTAAGAAAAGTGACAAACTCATCATATGTAGGTAATTTGTGCATGCTTTGTGTTGTTTCCCAATCACGCCTCGTTGCGGAATCTAATTTCGACACAGCGATGTAAATCAAAAGTGCGTCCCAATGTTGGACTGGAAGTTTTAGTGACTCTAGACAACGCAAGTTTCGTACCAACGTGTCCGTTAAATCTCTAAGGAATGTGTAATTTTCTTTTTGAATCACATTTATATCGAATATTGCCCTAATGTGCCCGTTTACTATTATTCTTAAGTTTTCATATCGTTTTCTCAGTAGATCCCACCCGATCTCGTAATTGCGTTCGGTGGCTTCTATCGCCTGGACCACACGTGCCGCGTCCCCTTTTAGACAAGACTTTAGATAATGAAATTTTTGAATGTTCATCAACGTCGCGTTTTCATGAACCAACGATTTAAATGTATCACGAAATTCACCCCATGTCTCGTACGTTCCCGCAAAAATCGGTAAATTAAGAGTGGGTAATTTTACTGAACCCTCAACGCTAGGAGGTTGATTTATAAAGTGTGATACCGGTGTAGACGTGTCTTGTGGCAAAAAAGAACGAGCTCTCGCGATAATTGACGTGTATAATTTCGTAAATTCCACTATTTCGTTGTCAATAATAGTTCTGTTTTCTTCGCTGTTGTCTAAACATTCTAACGCGACGAAACATTCCTCCGCCTCGCGTAAATATGGCTCGCATATTTGTATATTCGTTTTCAAAATGTCGACCTGTTCCGGATCGTACGCGTTCAAAAAGTCGTTGAAAATCGATAATTTTACTTTAAATTGTCTAAGTATACTTTCGTGTTTCTGTTTCTCTTTCACGTCCCTCGGACTCATAGCGATACAAGGAAGGAAAGAAAGGAAAAACAAAAAAAATCTTACAATATAACCTCGTTTCTGCTTCGTAGTTTTCGGTGTCCTGGCGCCAAACCACGATGTCGTCTCGTTGTCGATGCCCTTTTGAAATCTCGTTGTGCCCTGATGCGGTTCGAAGGACCAATAATGTTTTGTATAAAGGTTTCTTGAATAAAACGCTCTGGTTCACTCTTTTAATTTCAGGGAGGAGGTGCTCGTCGTTACTCGTCTTGAAAACCTAACCTTTCTTACACACGTCTTGACTTGACTTCTTCCCACTTAATACCGAAAAATATCGATCGAATACAAAACCTCGGCAAGACTCGGCTTCATACGAACCTCGTCACAACGTTAAAAATGACCTCATCGAAACTAAACGAACGATCCTCAAACAACGACCGAACACCGGTCAAACTAGATATCGAACCAATAGAAGTTGAAGATATCAATGAATACTCTATCTAAATTAACATCAAAAGAAATTAAAAACATTCAAATGAGTACAATAAAAGATAAATTAAGAATAAACCATTTGAATAAAGAAGAAAAGGACATGATAAAAAATCTGATTTACAAACATCATGATATAATTCATAGTGATGATATACCTTTAGCTTTCCATTCAAAGGTAAAACATGAAATAAATTTAAACGACAATGTCCCTGTGTACCAGAAACCTTATAGAAAACCCTATAATCAAAAGATGGAAATAAAGAGACAAATCGATAAAATGATGGATCAAGGAATTATTAGAGAAAGCTGATCACCATGGTCATCCCTAATTTCACTAGTACCTAAAAAATTAGACGCATCAGGAACTCAAAAGTATCGATTAGTTATTGATTATAGACGATTAAATGAAAAAACTATAAAAGATAAATACCCGTTACCTAACATCAACGAAATTTTAGACAAATTAGGAAGGGCAAATTACTTCACGAGCTTAGGTTCAGCTTCAGGGTACTATACGAATTTAACCGCATGACATTTGGACTATGCAATGCACCATCCACCTTTCAAAGGACAATGGATAACATCCTACGAGACTTGACGGATGAAATATGCCATGTATATCTGGACGATATAATAATTTTTTCAACATCATTACAGGAACACCGAGATCGATTAGAAAAAGTATTCCAACGATTACAACGAAATGGAGTAAAAATTTCATTAGACAAATGTGAATTTTTACAAAAAGAATTAAAATATTTAGGTCATTTAATAACAAGTGAAGGAGTAAAACCGGACCCATCAAAGGTAGAAACAATAAAAAAGTATCCGATCCCAAAGACAAAAACTGAAATAAAACCTTTTGTTGGACTCATAGGATACTGTAGTAATATAAGATTGTTGAAGTAGGTTAAGTGATGGTCGGTGAGTGTCGGGTGCAATGACTTCAGCGTCGTAGTGCTGAATAGACATTTTGGGCGACCGCGGAAGAATACTCGACACTAGCGACAATAAAATCAAATAGTAATTAAGTAACGTTAATGTAAGCAAGACCAATAAAGTGGGATATAATAATAGAGATTAAGTTTCTTAAACCTAACCATCTTCCCCCTGAACCATAAGATGTTACATGGCGACCCTGCCAGCCGTTGACCAAAGAAAGTGAAAAGAAAGAAAAATATAATAATTATGGGTTACAATCAATCCAAGCAAGAGAAGGAAATAATCATATCACAAGCTGGAAACAGTGGTGGTACTTCGGCAACGACAGAAAGAGTCCTCACATTATGGGAGATGGGTACCGTTGTTATGGGCATTGTAGTTATTTGCATTCTGGGTTACATGGTATGGAAAAGATGCAGTAAGAAGAGGGAAAGAAAAATTCGGCAAGAAGTTATGAGAAGCCAAGAACTCGTAGCGTTGAACGTTGTGAATACCAACAAATAGTGTGAAAATCAAAATAAGTTGTAAGTAATATTTTAAAATGAACTTGGTATTATGTCAATCTTAGACGAGTTTGAAGTGTTATTAAATGAGGTTAAAGCGTATAAAAATAATGTGTGATGGACATATGTTATATTCAAATTACGTAAATTATTATTGTTACATAAATTGTAAATTAAACAGTTTTTATTAAATAACAAAGGTTAAATAAAGTCCAATGCACCTAGCCAGCGGAAGTGTTAAGTTACACAGTGGAAATCGGCGCGACGCTACAATAACGCTGAGCAATAGAATTATTGGCGCAAATGAAATACATAAGCAACCAATAATTCTAAGCGAGAGCATTCGTAGCCAGATAGTATTAGTAAAACCATTAACATGTAACAACAATTAGAATAAACTAATATATATATGATAGTAACAAGTGTTTTAATATCAACAACCTGGAAACCCAAATGGGGTCAATACATGGCGATCCTGCCAGGATCAGTCTTGAAAAATAAAATTATTAAAATAACAAAGAAGAAAAATTAAGAAGAACAAAAATGGGTAAAAATCAATCCAAACAAGAAGAAATCCTAATAGTACAATCAGGCAATAGTGGAGGCCAAACAAATAATCCATCAACCAGTGGAAATCATTCAGTTGGAGAGATATTGGGGATGACAGCTTTTGCTATATCCATAGTGATTGTAATGCTACTAATTTTCGTTGGATGTCGTCTATATCGTAAAAGAATGGAAAAGAAGATTGTCAAGTCCGTCCATCGTGAGATGAAGAAAAGTAGGGAATCCCTCATGGATGAAACAGTGTAAGTGAAGTGAAAAAAAAAAGAACGTGAAAAGTGTCAGTAAATGGATTACTTGGAACAATGAAAATTTAGATGTATGTATTTAACATTTAGTAAATGAGTAATTTTGATAGAATTAAAGAACTTTATGAAGAGGTTAGAGTTTTTAGTAGGAATTTAACAAAAGATAATCAAGAACGTAGATTAAATTTAGATATAACTAATAAGAAATGTTTAAAGTTAGATAAAACTGAAAATGAGTTTTCGATTGTTAGGTTAGAATTTAATAAAGAACAAAATAGTATTGATGTAATTAAGCGAGCTAGGACATATGTTGTAGAAATAGAAAAATTAGTTCAGGAAATAAGAAGTTGCTTAGTAGAAAGAAAAACTAATATTGAAAAAATAAAGGTAACAAAGTTCAGCACCAAAATGGCTGAAAAATTTGATTTGAAAACCGCTTCCAATTTGTTACCAACAATGGACAATTCGGAAGAAACCACAAAATAATTAATTGATTCCATCGAATTATATGATGACTTGTTAAATGATGATGGTAAAAAGTTATTAACAACATTTATTTTAAAAGCAAAACTTTCACAAAGCGCGAAATTAAGATTAAATACAGTAATGGTGACTTAATTCGTGATATGAAACAACATTTATTAACAAAATTATCAGCTCCCGCCTTATCTTTAGAATTAAACACCTCAAAACAAGAAAATAAATCGATAGATGAGTTTGGTAGGTTAGTAGAAAATTTAGCGACTAATCTAACTATTAGTCAATCAAACGGGAACAATGACGCTGCAAAATTTTTAGGTGTAGAAAATGAAAAAGTGGCTATTAATGTATTTGCCAACGGATTACGAAATCATGATTTACGAACAATAGTTAAGGCTAGGAATTATTCTGCTTTAAAAGACGCGATTGCTGGTGCGAAAGATGAGGAAAACTCTAAAAAAGGTTCTTCATCTGCGCAAGTATGTCATTTTCAAAGGAAAACTAATTTTCGTAGACCCAATATGCGTAATGCACCATCCAATTTTAGAACTTCCCAAAATAATAACAATTATAACAGTTCACATCAAAATCAATTCAATAGGTTTAATAATTTCAGAGGTAGAAGTAATTTCAGAGGACAGAATAGTTTTAGAGGACAAAATAGTTTCAGAAATCGTGGCAGTAATTTTAATAATTTTCGAGGAACACAACGAGGTCGCGGACAATTCAATTATTCGAATAATAATAGAAGTGTTTATACTGCACAAGAATTAAATAATATAAGTTCAGAAGTAAAAGAGGACGAAAATCAATTTTTTCGTTCCTAAAGGAGATTGTTCTATTGATGCTAAAATTTTAGAATTAAACGGTGCAAATTTTATAACAGTTAATTTCAAAAATAATAAATTGAAATTATTAGTTGATACCGGAGCCTCAATTAGCGTTATCTTTACGTCTTGTATGTCGGATTCAGATTACAATAATGACAAAAGGAAACGCATAGAATTAAAAGGAATATCGGGTTCCACTTCATCGCTAGGATCAGCAGATATTTTCTTTTTAATAGGTAATTCAAAAATTCAACACGAATTCTTTGTTTTAAATGATTTTTCGCAAAATTTTAATGGTATTTTGGGTTCTGATTTTTTTACTAAATACTCATCAATCATAGATTATGAAAATTTTAATTTTTCTTTTTGGTATAACGGGAAAAAACATTTATTGCCATTAGAGTCAAATTGTAATAATTTTACATCAATTCCCGCAAGATGCGAAGCAATATGTTACTTTAAAGTAAATAGTGATTCAGATTACATTGTTTTACCTGAAGAAATTGCAGAAGGAGTATTTTCTGCAGCTATTGTTACAAAATCCATAAAAAATTTGTTACCGGTTAAAATTTTAAACATCAATGACAGAGAAATAAATATAAAAAATTTTTCGCCAAAAATAGATAAATTATCAAATTATAATGTGTGTGCTTTTGTTGAAACTGAGTTTTCAGTAGATAGAATTGATAAATTACTAAAGACTTTAAATAAAACAGGTCTTAATAAAGAAGAAAAATTGTCTATTGACAAAATTTGTGCAAAATTTCATGACGTTTTCCACTTGGAAAATGATCCACTTACAGTAATTAATAATGTTTCACAAAAAATACATTTGAAAGATGATGCAATGCCTGTATATGTAAAGCCATACAGGTTACCTGTGTCACAAAAAGACGAAATTCATAAACAAGTACACAAGATGCTTAAATCTGGTATCATCGAAGAAACATCTTCTGAATGGTCAGCACCATTATTAATTGTGCCGAAAAAACCGGATTAAAATGGAAATAAAAAGTGGCGTATAGTAATTGATTATAGACTTTTAAACAGACAGATTAGGGATGATAAGTTTCCGTTACCATGTATAGATGAAATCTTAGATTCATTGTCAGGAGCGATATACTTTTCTCACTTAGATTTGTCACAGGGTTACTATCAGGTCGAACTAGATCCAAAATCACGACCGTACACTGCTTTTACTACAGATAATGGACAATACCAATTAACAAGGTTACCTATGGGATTAAAAATAAGCCCAAATGCTTTTTCTAGAGCAATGACGTTAGCAATGTCAGGATTAAATTATGAAAGTTGTTTCGTTTATTTAGATGACTTAATTGTTTTTGGTAGTAGCTTAAATCAACACAATAAAAATTTAGTTAAAGTTATGAATAGATTAAGGAAAGTAAATTTAAAACTAAATCCTAACAAATGCGAATTTTTAAAGAAACAAATTTTGTACTTGGGTCATAATATATTATCTGAAGGAATTCTTCCCGATCCAGAAAAAGTCAATATTATGTTAAATTATCCCACACCCAAAGATGCTAATGAAACTAAGAGATTTGTTGCGTTTGCAAACTATTACCGTAAATTTATCAAAAATTTTACAGATATAGCAACACCACTAAATCAATTATCAAAAAAAGGAGTTAAATTTATATGGAGTGAACAATGTCAAAAATCATTTGAAACGTTAAAACGAGTTATAGTGAAACCTCCAATCCTGCAGTATCCTGATTTTTCAGACAAAAATCAATTCATTTTAAGAACAGACGCGTCGGGATTTGCTTTAGGTGCAGTGCTTTCTAACAAAAATGATAAACCTGTAGCGTACGCGAGTCGTACATTGAATAGGGCAGAAAGAAATTATTGTACGATTGAGAAAGAGTTGTTAGGTATCTGTTGGGCAGTTAAAAAGTTTAGACCGTACTTATTTGGTAGAAAGTTTCAAATTCTCACAGACCATAAACCGTTATTATATTTATTTGGTATGAAAAATCCTTCTATTAACTAAATTTAGGTTAACTCTAGAAGAATATGATTTTGTAATAAGTTATGTAACTGGCAAAACTAACGTAACAGCTGATGCATTGTCTAGAATTAGCATTGAATCAAGTGAATTGAAAGAGCTAAATGATAACGTAAGTTCAAAAGTATTCGCAGTAACTCGAGCTCAACAACTTAAAATACACAATCGATCTGCAGCTGATTTTAATAAAGTCCATATTGACAACAGGCTTGATCACCCTGGTGTTGTGGAATTATTGAAACCTTCTGTGGATAAAGACATAGTAGAACTCAAGGTAATATCAACAAAAGATGTTAAAAAACTCGACAAAAATATGTATGTTTTAAATAATGTCATATATGATAAAACTAAAAATATAATTTATATAAAACAGGCAACTCGATCAACGTCAATATTGGATATGTCGTTGAGAGACCTAATTATAATATGTAAAGAATATAATATTCCGGAACTAATAATAATAAAATCTAATAATTGCGCAACGTTATTAAATGATTTGTCGAAGTTTAAGAATGAAATAAAAAAGAGTAAATTAAAAATAACTGTTATCAGTAAAAATCAACATATAATTGATAGAGAAGTTCAACAACTAGTACTAAATGATTTTCATTTATTACCAACTGGCGGTCATGCTGGTGTAAAAAGAACATATAATAATGTAAAAAAATATTATTTTTGGGCAGGAATGCGAAAAAGTGTAGAGGATTTCATAGGAAGGTGTGATGATTGTCAGAGATTCAAACATTCAAAAGTGCACAAAGAACCATTGACAGTTACCACCACTGCTAGTACAGCAATGCAAAAAGTTTTCTTAGATCTAGTGGGCCCAATTGATAACGATCTTGAAAACAACCGCTACATTTTTACATTACAATGTGAATTAACGAAATTTGTTGAAGCATATCCGATTCCAAATAAAGAAGCAGACACGGTTGCTAGAGTATTTGTAAACAATTTTATATTGCGATACGGTATACCACATGAAGTAGTTACAGATCAAGGGACAGAGTTTTTAGCTTCCATTTTTCAGGAAACTTGTAAATTATTAAGAATAAAAACTTTAAAATCTACAGCTTATCATCACCAAACCCTCGGAGCTTTAGAAAATTCTCATAAATCATTAGGTACATTTTTACGTATTTATACTTCCAAATTTCCAAATGCATGGAGCTCTTGGGTTCCATATTGGTGTTTTTCCTATAACAACACTGTCCATAGTGAAACAAAATATACCCCGCATGAATTAGTTTATGGGAAACCGTGCCATCTACCATCAAATTTAACAAGTACCATTGATCCTTTGTATAATTTTGATGATTATCCCAAAGAACTTAAGTTTAGACTTCAAACGGCGTGGAATGACGCAAAAAATAACTTGCTGGAATCAAAAATTAAACGTAAAACGAAATATGATGAAAGATGTAAAATAGAAAATTATGTAATAGGAGATAAGATATTATTAAAAAATGAAAGTGGTAGTAAAATGGAATCTATATTTAAGGGACCATATAAAGTGGTAGATGTTAAGAATCCAAATATAGTTATTAAAGTAGATCGTAAGTTTGTAGAAGTTCATAAAGATAGAGTAAAATTGTATCAAGGGTAAAAAAAAAAAAAAAAAATTTGCACTATGTACACATTTTTTTTTCTTTCCCCATGGGAGGTGTGATGGACATATGTTATATTCAAATTACGTAAATTATTATTGTTACATAAATTGTAAATTAAACAGTTTTTATTAAATAACAAAGGTTAAATAAAGTCCAATGCACCTAGCCAGCGGAAGTGTTAAGTTGCACAGTGGAAATCGGCGCGACGCTACAATAACGCTGAGCAATAGAATTATTGGCGCAAATGAAATACATAAGCAACTAATAATTCTAAGCGAGAGCATTCGTAGCCAGATAGTATTAGTAAAACCATTATAATTACATATCAAACATAATTACATAATTACATACCAAACATGTAACAACAATTAGAATAAACTAATATATATATGATAGTAACAAGTGTTTTAATATCAACAACCTGGAAACCCAAATGGGGTCAATACAAATGTTTTAAAAGATAATAAAGAGAGACGCAAAAATTTAGAGTCAACTAATAAACGTTTAAATGATTTAGATAAATTTGTGGTTAGGTTAGAATTATTAAAAACAGAAACTAGAAAAAACCCTTCGAATGTTGATAAAATAGCAGATATAAAATTTTATAGTTTAGGATTAGATAATATAATAGATGAAATTCGTAAAGTTTTAAGCGATAGATTAGACAATATTAAAGAAAACACAATGGGAGACAACTTCGATTTAAAAACAGCGGGTAGTTTGTTACCTCTTATGGACGGTAACGAGGAAACTAATAAAAAGTTAATAGATTCGATTAAGTTATATTCGGAATTTTTAAAGCCAGAGCATCAAGAATATTTAATAAAATTTGTGTTAAAGACTCGTCTATCGGAAGCTGCTAAAGTTAGATTAGACCCAACTTATAACTCGGTCGAGCTTTTGGTTCGGGATATTGAGTCAAATTTTATATCGAAAAAATCAGCTACGGTACTTGCAAATCAATTGTATAATTCTAGACAACGCGAAAAATCTATTGAGAATTACGGTCAAGAAATACAACAACTGTTAAGTGACTTAACTTTAGCCCAAGCTGAGGGTGACAATAATTTAATACGTCTACTTAGAGTAGTTAACGAAAAAGTTGCAATCAATTCTTTTTGTAACGGTCTTCGAAATCATGAAGTCCGAACAATAGTTAAGGCTCGAAATTGTACTACGTTAAAAGACGCTATTAATACCGCTAATGAAAAAGAAAGAAATAAACCATCATCTTCACAAATTTTTTCTTTTCGTAGTAATGCTCGTGGAAATAAATCAAATCGAAGAGAAGCTCAAAGATCTCAAAATTTTCGTGGTAACTTTGATCGAAATCTAAATTATTCTAATCAAAATTTTTCGGGAAGAAATCAATACCAGGCAAAGAATAACATTCAGAATGGAAATAGAAATTTTTCGGGAAATTCAAACAGACACGGAGAAAGAGGATTTTATCGCGGTTATCATTCAAACCGGGATAATTCTTCGTTCCGAGGTCAACCGTCAAATCGGGGGACTATGTTCTTAATAGAACCTCAATATAATGAGGTGACCAATGGAACTCAATCCGCAGATGCACAACAACAGGCACCTGATCGGTTTTTTCTTAAAAAATTAATTCGAATCATAAAGTTGATATTAAAGGCATTTCAGGTTCAGTGACAACGTTAAGATCATGTAATCTTCTTTTAAACATAGATAATGTAACTATTCAACATGAATTTTTGGTAATAAAAAATATAGGTTATAACATAAACGGTATTATTGGAGCAGATTTCTTTGTAAAATACGGAGCTATTATAAATTATGAAAAATTTAATTTTACTTTTGAAAGTGAACTAGGAAAAATAAGTTTACCTTTGGAGTCTACCGTAGATGCTTTTGAAACTATACCACCTCGTTGTGAAGTAATAAAATATTTTTGGATAAATGAAACAGATCATTGTGTTGTAATTTCAGAGGAAATTGCACAAGGGGTATTTACAGCTGCAACTATGGTTAGACCTAAGGCTAATGTTATTCCAGTTCGAATACTCAATACTAACGATACGGAAATCAAAATTCGAAATTTTTTACCTAAAACTACAAAATTAAATAACTTTGAATAAATCTGAAATAACAGTACAGAGAGTTGATAAATTATTAGACTTAATTGATATAAAAACATTAAGAAACGAAGAGAAGGACAGCATACAAAAAATTTGCGCAAAGTATGCTGACGTATTTTTATTAGAAGGTGATTCGCTAACTGTTACTAATGTTATGACAGAAAGTACACACTTGAAACCTGATGCTCAGCCTGTTTATGTAAAGCCGTACCGATTACCGCAATGTCAAAAAAAAATGAAATTAACGAACAAGTAAATAAAATGTTGAAAAATGGAATTATAGAGGAAACCAGATCGAACTGGTCCTCTACGCTGTTAATAGTACCAAAAAAAGATGATTTTAGTGGAAATAAAAAATGGCGTTTGGTTATCGATTATCGATTTTTGAATTAAAATATTGAAGATGATAGGTTTCCATTACCTAACATAACGGAAATTCTCGATTCATTAGCTGGAGCATTTTACTTTTCACATTTAGATCTTTCTCAGGGCTACTATCAGGTAGAATTAGCTCCTAGTAGTAGGAACTATGTATAAATACTGTATAAATACTGCGTTCACAACGGATAGGGGACAATATCAGATGAAAAGGCTACCGATGGGTTTAAAAACTAGTCCAAGTTCTTTTTCAAGAGCCATGACATTAGCAATGGCAGGTTTAAATTTTAATTCATGTTTCATTTATTTGGACGATTTTCGACAATCATTAACAAGATGTTTGACAAATTAAGGGAATTAACTCCTAATGACACTGTTACAAGAGCATGGTTTTGTGATAAACTGGGTATCCCCACCAAAGATTGGATGCCAATGCAATACACTCGACAGAAATCTTTATGGTTCTTATATAGGGGGAACTGCATCAGATGAGAAATGTGGACTATTCCCCAAAACATACTTAATGCGATGGATCAATTAGATGATTTGCAACATTCAGATTATGTTGTTATAAACCAAGAACCAATCACCCCAAGCGATCAATTCAATGTAAAATGGACCAGTGCCACTGAGGATAATGTTCTAGGGATGATGGAAACGATTTCATTTTTAAATGATGGTCGTATGATGGAGATATCAATCGGTGCTATGATGTGTTCCCTGATAATGATTATGAAGGGCGTCAACCTAACAGAGGGGTGGGTAACAAAAAGAAGAAATCAGGTTACACAAATTATACCTAACTTAGATCTCGAGAGATATGTAGTCCCCGATGTCATCAAGATGGTGGAGCAACTTTATAACAGAAAAGAAGTGACAAGTGAGGATATATATCGGATGCTATGTGTCATGTATACTTGGGCAGATGCAGCAAGCTTGGAATGCTTTGATTGGATGATCGAACAATCAGCCACATCCAATATAACCCAACTCTTTGCATTTGGAACAGCAGTTGAGAAGTCCTCATGGAATCCACTCCCATATCTGAAAAAGATCTTGGGTATGAGTCAATTCAGAAAAATAGCTGAACAATGTGCATGGATCCTAGTGGATAGGTATTGCACTATTAAGGATCCTCAAGTAAGAGCCTCTGATTACCCAGATCTTGCATATATCGGGAAATTTGTCTCATTAAGGTCCGCTTCGGGCGCACCCAACAAGATGTATTTGGGCGAAACGTCTAGCTATTGCCAAAAGCCGCTTGTGGAATTAGAGGCAATAGGCAACCGCATAATGCAAATAAATGCAGAAGCAGGTGAAGAATCCGCCGAATTGATACGGTTATTCAAGGATGTCCAACCCGGTGAGAACTTTTATGAGATAGGCAATCAGGTATACTCCATTCAAATCCCTGAAAATGGAGATGATGATACTCCAGAGAGACGTGAAAAGTTGACAAGAGCTGGAAAAGATTTAGGGAACCTAACGTTCAAGGGAGTAAGCGGTTTAGCCAGCCTCAAAGAATTTGCTACACCTAAGACCCTTGCTGATTTGATTGATCTATCACTTGAGAGAGTTGCTGCCGACCCCGAGTTAGAGGCGTTTAGTGCCCTATTGTCAGATGCTGTGCAAGCTTCTAAACAAACGAAATTGGCACCAATGATGAATGTCTATTCATCATTTGGAGGTCCCTGAATGGAGACACGACGTCTGAATCAAGCCTATATTAGACATTTGAATACATTGGGGGTTGCAATCAATGCAGCATGGACTCATGATTATCCGGAACCTGATGAGGAGGTGGCTATCGACATAAATGAGAAGGACTTGACGAAGATGTCAAGATTAATTGTCCCTGATAATGCTCCTGTTGGGGTCCCTGTAGCTGCTGGGCACCGACAACCACGAACTGCTCAACCCCAAGGAGCTGTTCCCAGGCAACACCCAGTTTGACATAAGAAATGCCTGACAAGCAAATGACTCAACTATATCCTCTGCTGAGTTTGGAACATCAAAGAATATTGTCTAAGAGGAAGTATTAATCCATTAATAATGAAAGAGCGTATTTTTAAAATATATAGTGTAGTTTGTAGTTTTATATGTTAATGTTATATTCTTGATCATAGCAATATCAACAGTTTAACCTAGCAAGCACAATAGCACAACCTACATAACAATCGAAATCCAACAATAAATCTTGTTATATCAAAAACACAATTTCTTTAACAATTCTAGCAATAATTTTCCTAATAAATTCTCCGATTCGCATTAGCTTATAATGCTGTCATCAATGTTTGAATAGCTTACCCGATTTGACTTATGTTTTCAATTCAATTAATGCATACCATGTTTATTTTTAGTCTACCTTCTCTCTTATACTTTTCTTATCACAAAATATGAAAAAAAAATTAAACACATACATATACGAGTTAATTTTAATTTTTTTTTTTCATCCAATCAAAGCATTCCAGATACATGCTGGATTTCACAGTACTTGGATTTCATGTTTTGCGTATAATAACACCGTACACACTGAAACCAAGTATACACCGTTTGAGCTTGTATTTGGAAGACGAGCTATGTTACCATCAAATATATTAAATCAAATAGATCCGATATATAACTTTGACAGCTATCCTATAGAATTAAAGTTCAGACTACAAAATGCATGGAATGATGCCCGACATAACTTAATCAAATCTAAACAAAAAAGGAAATCAAATTATGACAAAAACAGTAATTGCATACATTATAAATTTAATGATTATATTTTATTAAAAAATTAAGTAGGAGATAAGTTAGCACCTTTGTACAAAGGACCTTACAAAGTAATTTCAGAAGAAACACCTAATGTTAAGTTAAAAATAGACAATAAAATTGTGATTGTTCATAAGAATAGGGTAAAGCGATATTATAAATAAAAAAAAGAAAATTAATTATATATGTATGTGTTTAATTTTTTTTTCGTAATAAAGGAGGTGTAGTAATATAAGATTGTTGAAGTAGGTTAAGTGATGGTCGGTGAGTATCCGGTGCAATGACTTCCGCGTCGTAGTGCTGAATAGACATTTTGGACGACCGCGGAAGAATACTCGACACTAGCGATAATAAAATCAAATAGTAATTAAGTAACGTTAATGTAAGCAAGACCAATAAAGTGGGATATAATAATAGAGATTAAGTTTCTTAAACCTAACCATCTTCCCCCTGAACCACAATGATTGTCATCGTAAATTTATAAAGGATTATGCGAAGATATTAAAACCTATGACTAAATGTTTATCCAAAGATCAACAAGTTGTAATTAACGACGAATATCGACAATGTTTTGAAAAGTGTAAAAGATTATTATGCAATGACCCTATTTTAAAATACCCTGATTTTAGTCAACCATTTGTAATAACAACAGATGCCAGTAATTTTGCAGTTGGAGCGATTCTGAGCCAATGAACGATAGGGAATGATAAACCAGTGGCTTATGCTTCACGAACGTTATCCAAATCGGAAGTAAAATATTCAACAGTAGAAAAGGAATTATTACCTTTCGCAGTCAGTAGGATTCAAAAGAGCAGAGTAAAAAAAGCGGAAAGTAATCAATCTCAGACTATCGAAGTCAACTTTTCTTCAAAAGTTAATTGAAACCATTGCGGTTACCAACTGAAGAAGCAAATTCATGCAAATTCAACATAACGCATTTGGAAAATGAAGTAGGCTTATATTATGAATCCTTTTCGACACTAAGGACTTCTAATTCTAAGTGGAACGTAGTTATCGTGAGAAACATATCATAAGCGAAGCCCTTTATCTACATGATAAGGTGTTAAATCAGACGCTCACCAATTTATATCAAAATAAAGCAAAAACCGCGGAAGACTTGTCTCTTCTTAATGAGTTATTGCCGCACATAATTAATTTACAAACCTTATCCAAAAGAGTTCACAGACTATTTGAAAATCTTATGTTTGAAACCCCTAAAGGTGTTAGGTCTAAACGAGGTATAGTCGACGGACTTGGTGCTTTAATTAAAGCAGTAACCGGTAATTTAGATGCCAGTGATGCAAAAAAGTACGATGATTTAACTAACAACTTAAAGGAAGATAATATGATCATAAAAGATGTTTTGGGTTCCCAAATACAAATTATTAGTCAGGCTAACGCAAAATTTAACGAGTCATTAACAAAATTACAATCGAATGAACAATTATTATTGAATAAACTCGATGAATATATGAAGCATGAATCCGAAATTCATAAAGAAATGTTTTATTTTCAATTACAATTGCATTTTGAAAAACTTTTTGAATCTTATATGCTTATAGAATCGGAAATTCATCATTTAACTTTGGCAGTAACTTTCGCAAAACATAATGAATTTTACGCACCTTTAATAGACATTAAATTGTTACTTAACGAAATACAAAAAAATCCGCAAGAACTTGATAATAGTAATTTACCTTTAAGTCCAAACATTAACACTTTGAACTCGATTATAAAAATTAGCTCATTTCAATCATACATTACCCAGGATAAATTTGTTGCAATTCTTCAAATTCCCTTAGTCACTAGTGAAATATATAAATTGTATCGTATACTTCCATTTCCATCTTTTCCGAATCAGTCCTCGATTCTTATTCCTAGTACCGAGTATGCAGCTGTATCTTACAGTAACACGCTCTACATAACCCTTGGTCCCGAATATTTATCAAGATGCAAATCGCTTACTAATGTCTTTATTTATTGAGCCCCGTCGTCATGGAACTAAGCACAGGTCCTTGCGAAGTTCAGGTCATTGGTCGAAATGATATATCAAACTGTAAACCAATCAAATTCGAAGGAGGATTGGTTGTCAATGAATTAAAAGCTAATTCCTGGCTTGTGAGCACTGCAGAAAAAACAACGGCAACAGTAAGTAGTATAGCTAAGGGGGTTCTGGGACCGAGAATGCTCGATGGCATGTCGGTGGTAACTTGGATGGACAGGGGGGTTTACCACTCTTCGGCAAGGTCACCGGAAGCTGAAGAACAACCCTGATGGCCGAAGAAGTACGGTGAAGAACTACCCCGATGGCTGAAGAACTACCCTAATGGGTGAAGAACAACCCCCGGGTAGCTGAAGAACTACCCTTAGATGAAGAACTACCCCTGTCTCACCTGTCCGAAGAGCTACCCCCTGTCTCACCTGTCCAAAGAACTACCCCTTGTCTCACCTGTCGGAAGAACTACCCCTGGCAGAAGAGCTACCCTCACCTGGCTGAACCCCTTGCCTCACCTGGGCGGCCCACCCCGGCCATCTTGATGAGTCAAACCAAGGTCAAAGGTTAAAACCAAGGTGACGTCAATTGATAAGAGATTAAAAACAAGGTGACGTCAACCGATAAGAGATTAAAAACAAGGTCAAAGGTCAGAACAATTGACTTCACTTGATAAGAGATTAATTAATTGAGAAAGAAATAAAACATACATGAATTTTAATTACTTTATTTGTCTATGGTACATTTTAAACAATATTTGTCTTATTTATCCAACTAGTATGAGTATCATTAAAACCTAACCATTTTACAAACACCATATTTTTCTTTCGTTTTAAGACTTTTTCAACCAAGTAAATGTTTGGGTATTTTACTTTTTGTAGTTGCATTTCATAAAATCCACCTTGAATTTCTTTATTATTAATGTCTTCAATTATATAGGTCGTTGGATTTGTAAGGTTTATGCGTTTAATGGTGAAAATTTCAGTTGACCAATTAGGAGTATATTTTTTATCGAAAATTGCTCGAGATTTTGATATTCTTACATGATCACCTACATTAAATTTACGTTTATGAAAACTGGTAATTTTAACATTATTAAACACTGTGGAAAGTAATTTTTTTTCATGCTTTTTTGTAACGTCTATTGGTTTCATTCCAATAGTTCTGTGTTTTGTGTTATTATACTTATTTACAATATCATCTAAAATATCAATCCACTTGTAGTTTCCTCTGTAACTGAACTCTTTCCACATTATATTTTTTAATGTTCTATTTACACGTTCAACGATGGAAGCCTTCTTTTCACTATAAGTGCTATAGTGATTTATTTTATATTTTGTCATTACATGTTTAAAGTACTTATTAAAGAATTCTTTGCCTTGATCAGTTTGTAAATTTTTTGGTTTAGTATTTTTCACTACTTTTTCAACAGCATTGGAAATTTCATATCCCGACTTGTTCTTTACAGGAATGGCCCATACGAATTTTGAAAAACAATTTATCACTATTAAAATGTATTTAAAATTATCGTTCTCTTTTGCATATGGAATCATTTCAACTAAATCAGCTTGAAATAAATCATTTAAAGATTTTAAAATAACTTTTCTTCTAGGAAAATTTATGCGTGACCCTTTATGAATTTCTTCTACAACTTGTCGCTTCTCATTAGTCATAACTTATTCTATAATGTTTACTTCTCGTAATTCTTCAATTATGGAATTAATTTCATTTATAACCCCTGTATTACCAGATTCATGTGATGCAAGTAAAAGTCTAAGCCTATCTACAAGTTCATTAGGGTTATCCCAGTATGTATATTCTACATTTTTATCAATATGTGACATTAATACACCAGCACCTTTCTTATTTACTAGAGGAGCTAAAATTTTTACATATTTCTTTGATTTACTACTATCAACTTGTGTATCAGGTAGATAATAACGTTTATGTGCATTGGTTTTTAGTACAATGTCAGAGTAATTTTTTTTATCTTGTTCTGTATATTTTTGAGGATTTTTCATAAATAAAAGTTCATATAAACCACGTGTTCCTTTATACGTTTTATTTTTAACAATAATATTACCTGACGTTGATATTGATAATGGTGAATTTCCAATAAATAATTTTCTTTGTTCAGTATCATGTCTTACACCATACTTATGATCAAATTTATTCTGTTTCAATTCATCCTGTATATCTTCAATATTTTTTAGCTAGTCCTGATCTATCATAATCATCATCATCATCATCATCACTACCATCACTCTCATTATTATCATCAATATCATCATTTTCATCGGTATCATTAGGAGTGGACGGTATTATTTTTTCTTCATAATAATCGTTGTCATCAGCTTGGGTGTTAGTTTTTTTATCTAATTTTGTTTGAATAATCTTCAGTTGTTTAGTAATAGGTGAGAACATTCGTTCTTTTACAATTTCACCATGTTTTAGGATATCAAGTTTATTCTTAATATCACGTCTTTTTGCAATTAGTCTCCTTGTAATTTGTTTATCCTTCATATTTCTAAATACAATGGTGTTTAGAGTAATAATGAATCTATTTTTTTATTATCATGGTAATATAAAGTGATCGAATCCCTTTCGATACCTCCCACTGTTTAAAGGGTAATCCTTAAATATCGATGAAAATTGAAACGCATCCTGCCAACACAAATTGCACATATCCTTAAATTTATCAAACGCCATATCGGAGCATACATGATCGCTGTAAACATGTTTTAAATTGAGATCATCCTGTTCAAATAAGACAATAAAATTTGTGTTATCTCTTATTAGATGTTTCGGTACTTTAACATACGTTTGTGATAAGTAAAAACAATCGATATGGTTATGACGACCCATACTAAAGTATTCTCGCATAATATTTTGATTGTCACAAAAAACTCATCAAAGATCATTATCGAATTAGGTAATGCTTCATTAGGATGCAAAATGTTTTCGTTAGTATTAAATGAATTAAACGTAATTCCTTTTATCGGTTTTAGTAGTCGTTTTAAATAGATGTATTTTGGTTGATAGATCGATTTTGAATACAAATAAATATTTTCAAATTTTAAACCATTCTTATGTTCAATTAGTGTAATTAACGCATTTGTTTTTCCACAATTTGATGGACCAATTATCATTGACCGTATAGTTGATGGTAAAAGTATTCCATGTTTGTTTTTGTTTTTAACTTCACCTGCATCACAATCGTGATTTTCAACACTCAAAGAAACTTTTTGTGGTACTACTTTCATTGTACGCGAAACTGTTGAATATAAAATAACAAAATAAACACGTAACCTTTTTATTTATTAATGTGCAATTGACTGGTGAAGTATAATGAAGGTATATTTAGGAAGCGGATTGGTAAATAGCGTTATTAATGCTTTACCGTTTGAACTGCATATACCTGGTTATAATTATTGTGGACCCAGAACAAAACTAGAAAAGCGACTAAAAAGGGGTGATTCAGGTGTAAATAAATTAGATGAAGCTTGTAAAGAACACGATATAGCATATACATTGGATAAGGATTTGAAAACACGTCACGAGGCTGATAACACATTAGCAGATCGAGCAATGGTTCGATTTAAATCTAAAGATGCTACAGCTGGTGAAAGGATGGCAGCATTAGGTGTTGCAGGTGCAATGCGAGCTAAAGTGAAAATGGGAATGGGCTACTCTAACAATATTAATAACTGTGATAAAATTATAAATAAACATTTAAATTACATTAAAAAAATAACCAAAGTTGTAGAAGAAGTTCAGAGTAGTATAAAGAATAGTTTGAAAGAACAACCTACGATAAAACCAAAAGTCAGAAAGCAAAAAATTAACAAAGGGGAAACAAACATGGTAAATGAAATTTTAACTCCAGCAATGTTACAAGTATTAAATAAACAAAAACAAAGAGATGTGGAGCATATGGATGTGGATGATTGTAATATTAATACTAATAATAAACGAAAAAGAAGTAATAATGAAATTGAAGATATTGATAACAATAAAAAAATTAAACTAAATGAAATGGTTAAATGTGGTGTAAAACGTTTACGGACAGAATCGGATGATAGTATAAATTATGCAAAAAGGACTAAAATAAATTTGAAACGTAAACATAGTGAAGATGATGATGATGATGATGAAGAAGATGATGATGATGATGATAACAAAAAAAGAATAAAGCAATAGTTATATTATAATTACATTACTCAAAATTCCATAGTCTTATTTCATCCTTAATGGTGACTGGACGAATATTTTTTTAAGATGAAAAAAAAATGTTGTAAATCCAAACAGAAAATCCGTAATCAATTGGACAAGGTGATTAGTACAATAAAAAAACGTATTATTCGAGATCAACCCAGAGATATTAATACGGCTATACGAATTGCAAGTAAAGCGAGTAGAAAATTTAAATCAAAAATTAAAACAGATAAGAAAAAACGGATAATACCGATTCCTAAGGCCGGTGGTGTTTTACCACTTATACCGATTTTTGCAGGTTTAAGTGCATTAGGAGCACTTGGTGGTGGTGCAGCAAAAATTGCACAGGCTATTAATCAAGCAAAACAAGCAAAACAGGATTTAGTAGAATCACAACGACATAATAAAACAATGGAAGCAATAGCAATAGGAAAGGGTGCTTACTTAAAACCATACAAAACGGGATTAGGACTATATTTGCATCCAATAGAAGCACAACGAAGGTATACGACATAATGAAAAGAGCACCCCTCACAGATATAGATATAAAACATTATATAAAAAAATTTCGAATACAACATTTTCGTGGTGTTTTCATGAAAGAACTTCCTCGTAAAATAAGAAAAAAATATGAAAATGGTGTGATTAATTTGGATAATACTAGTGGTCCTGGAACTCATTGGGTTGCATATAAAAAAAGAGGAAATGAAATTGTTTACTTTGATTCATATGGTAACCTTCGACCTCCAAAAGAAGTTCAAAACTTTTTTAAATCAAACGGAAATGTAAAAATTTTCTATAATTATACAAATTATCAAACTTTAAAGAAACCATCTTATAATTGTGGTCACCTATGTATAAAGTTTTTATTAAATAAATTGTATAAATAGAATAGACAATTGCGATTCTTTAGCATTTCACACTTAGTGTTAAAAAATGTCATACACGTTTACATTTCATCAGAGATCCTCAATCCTAAGTAGTAAAATATATCCACCGATTATTTTAAATGATCAAGATACCTATGTAATAGGTCTAGTAAATTTCGTTAGCTATAATTCGATTCCAAACGTTGACGTTTCAAACAATAATTTTTATTATGATGGTAATAAGAAGGTTACATTACCTGCAGGATTATATGAAATTGATGATATCAGTAATTATATACAGAAGCATATTGATGAAGTAGAAAAACAGGCTAAACAAACAACCTCAAAAACAACTCTACGTATTTGGATAAATCGAAATACATTGAAAAGTGAAATTAAATGTAATAAAGAGATAGATTTCACGAAACCAAACAATATTGGAAGTTTATTAGGATTTCACAATAAGTTATTACCCAAGGATATTAGACACGAATCAGATAAACCTGTAAATATTTTTCAAATTAATAATATTAATGTGGAATGTAATTTGGTAACAAATTCCTACAGTAATGATCATCCAATGCATATTTTACATGTATTTTACCCAACAGTGTTGAAAATCCTAATAATGTTATCTATTTACCAATCAATACCAAGTATATTAGTGAAATTATACTTAAATTAACTGACCAAGATGGAAACCTGATTAATTTTAATGGTGAAGTGGTAACAGTAAGACTTCATTTAAAGTGTGTATCTAGAAATGGTGTTTAGGTATCAAAATAACCAGAACAATTACTATTCTATTTTAAAAAATAATAAAAAACAACATTACAACCATAAAACAAGCAGTGTTAAAAGAAAGTTGAAAGTGTTAACAGCATCTAATAAAAAATTTTTACGTTCTTTGGGATTTAAAATTCAAAGAAAATAAAAAGGTAGATTTTTGGTTTAAAATTATTTTAAGACTGTTAGGATTGTTGTTCTTGTGTGCTTGCCAATAAAAAAAAACAATGAGCTTCAGTATTTTGAGAGTTGGTGAAGGTGTTTTATCAGATAATTCAATTGTAAATTTTGAATACCACACTCATCAACCTTATGCTGCAACAAGTTTTAATAATAATGATGAAATACGTATTCCCATTCAAACACAAGATGTGTACACATTACCTTCACAAAGTTATTTGTATACAGAAGGTAGATTATTAAAGGATGATGGAAAAACGATTAGTAAGGATTTGCACTTTGTAAATAATGGTATTACATTTTTATTTGAGGAAATTCGTTATGAACTAGCTGGAACTGCAATCGATCGTACTCGTAATCCTGGTATAACAACAACCTTAAAAACATTTGCATCTTATACAGCAAATCAATGTATTAGATTGGAAAATGCCGGTTGGAATACCACAGAATTACCAAAAATAACTAATAAAAATGGTTATTTCAGTGTATGCATTCCCTTGTCAATGTTATTAGGATTTGCTGAAGATTTTCCGAAAATTATTATGAATGTACGTCAAGAACTTGTATTAATACGAAGTAATACAGATCTCAATTGTATTATTAATGTCCCCGTTACGGGTACCGATAAACCTAAAATTGAAATTAATAAGATTATGTGGAAAATGCCACATGTTGTTGTAGCAGATATTGAAAAACTACGTCTTATGAAATATATTGATAGAGATTTAGAGGTGGCATTTAGAAGTTGGGAATTACAAGAACTCCCCCTAGTACAAGCGAGCACAAGACATACATGGACTGTAAAAACGACTAGCCAATTAGAAAAACCACGATTTGTAATTTTTGCATTACAAACAGATAGAAAAAATTCTGCTAGTAAACAAATTAGCGAATTCGATGATCGTAATTTAACAAATGTTAAGTTATATTTAAACTCTGACGTCTATCCTTATGATAACATGAATTTAAATTTTGAAAAAAATCAATGGGCTATCCTATATGAAATGTATGCACAATTTCACAAATCCTACTACTTTAAAAATGGAAATGATGGTGGGGCAGAACCGTGTCTTTCACCATCAAATTTTAAACACTTTGGACCGTTTGTAATTATAGATTGCAGTCATCAATCTGAAGCTGTGAAGACTAGTGCAGTAGATATTCGGTTGGAATTCGAAACCTCTCAAAACGTTCCCGACAAAACAACTGCATACTGTCTTATTTTACACGATCGACTTATAAAGTACAATCCGTTAACTAGTGTGGTGAAGATCTTATAAGAAAAAAAAAAATGTTTATCATGGACTTTCAAGGATTTCAATATGGACAAAGTGAAATATATATTAGAGAGTTGGCAGTTTATGATGTTAGTAAAAATATTAAATACCATACCTTCGTACGGTTACCATATGAAGTATCATGGTTCAACAATAAAATTCAACGACATTTTCAATGGTTAAAATGCAACTATCATGGATTAAATTGGTATCATAATCTGGATAACGAACACAATTTTTGGATCATCGAAGCTGATGAAATAAACAGTTATGTAAAAAACATTGTTGGTGATGGTATTATTTTAGTTAAAGGACTCAACAAAGTGAATCGTATGAAGAAAATTGTTTCGGGAAATATTATAATAAATTTGGAGAAATTTAATTGTCCAAATTTTGAAGAATTAAACAAAACTTGTTCAATTAATTATCATTGTCAGGGTCATGCGATTAATTCATTAAATTGTTCTTTAGTTAATGTAAATTTATTATATGATTGGTTTATGCAATAAACAAATATTTGTATTATATTTTATTTCTTTATTAATTAAACTACTAACTACACCTCATTGGTTTTATTAATTTAACTACTAACTACACCACCAGCACTTATGTTCTACTTTTCAAAAAATCTTTTGCCTTTCTTTGTTCGTCATCATCATCATCACCCTTGGATTTCTTTTTATATATTTTATAATCTGTATCTCTAAAGTTATGTGTTTTAGAATCCATTTCTTCTTCTTCAATAACACATATTTCATCATCGTCATCAGGAAATTCAATATTCGTCAATTTTCGCTTTGTTGATCCTTCTATTCTTGGTTGCTGCATTATCGCAGCTTTTACCTGAACGTCATCTAGAATTTTAATATTTGTTGCCGATTTTCTGTTTGTTGATGCTTCTATTTTTGGTTGCTGTGGTTCATCCTCTACACCAGGTAAATCAAAATTATATTTTCTCATTACTGACCCTAACAGTTGAACCTCCGTCTCATTTTCCACTGAAAGTCGTGTGTATTTAACTGGAAGGTTTCCAAACTTTTTTTGTAATGTGTCGTGTTTTGGTGTGTAGAGTAAACTGATTACTATACAGTTTGCCTTTAAGTTCATGTCTTTCAAACCAAACCTAATTCAGAATTATTAATAAATAAAAAAAAGGAGAATGAAAACAACTTACCGACTGAATAAATGTTTACATACTACATGTAAACTCTTCATTGGTAAATTTACTGAGTCTGTTGATGTTACCAACAAAGTGCTTGGTGGTGTAGTCATTTTATTTATTTTTTGCTTCGGTAGATGAGTTACTTACTCGGTGACTGAGTGTATGCTAAATCGAACCGATCGAGAAAATTTATATATAAATAATTTGTCAACTCTGCAAAAATTTACATCACATGTTTTACTGATATATTCAAAAGTTACGTCAACATGTTTGCTGATGTATTTAAAAAAATCATTTAACCTGATAACCTTGTGAAATTTACGTCAATATGTTTTGCTGATGTATTCAAAAAATCATTTGACCTGATAACCTTGTGATTTCTTACAAAATTTATGTTAGCAACCGTTTTATTTGTTATTACGTCAGCACAGCTAGCTATAAGAAGAAGATAATACAAAAAATTGTGAATTACGAAGTATTATTAGCAAACGTAACCCAACAACACAAGTAAGTTTTTTTTTTATATATTTTTATAATTATACTTTAATTCATTTTTTAAATAGACTTCATCATGAATGAACTTTCTGCAAATATAGTATCTAAAGTTAAACGTGTTAGTGCAATAATTAAAACTGACAAACAATTAGCACATTGGATAAAATTATTGAACAGTACAATGTGTATAATGCGAAAAGTTATTAAAAATAAATTACCAGGAGTTAATTATTTTAAGTACATTGAAATTCTTAATTTCTAACAATGTAAGTTAAGCACATTTGAAATTCTATAGAGATAAATTTCGGTATTTAAAGAATAGAAAATCATCTACACGTAATAGGAATATAAAATGGGAAAATTTAGAATCGTGTTTCGATGGTAGAATTTGTACTGGAATCATTGTCAATTACAATATTGTAGATCCTGAACTTTTCCTTAAAAAAGCGTTTAGATGTTTTTCCAATCAAATAAAGAAATCACTTCAAAGATCTTTATTGAAAGTAAATGTTATATTGTATTGTAACTTCATTAAACCTCAAACTCTTGAAACCGATGTTAAGCACTTTACTACTAGAAATGAAATAGTTGATAACAACACAAAATTAAAAATTTGGTATAATGAAAACGTAATTGATAAAATATTGAGAAAATTAGAGGAATTTCAAGAACGAGATTCCGGATGGGCTTTATATGAAATTCTACATTTAAAAGTCAATATTAATAACTATTCTCCTATTAGTTATGGCACTTCAACCTACCAGGACCTTCCCCAATTTATTAAAAATACTAAAGCTGTAATTAACATAAAAAATGATGATGTTTATTGTTTTCTCTGGTCAATTGTAGCTGCAAAATATCCATGTACAATAAACCAAAATGTATCAAGAATATCATCGTATCCACATTTTAGTGAAATCTTAAAATACGATGGTATTCGATTTCCTATAAGATTAAAAAATATTCCAAAATTTGAATTGATGAATAACATTTCAATTAATACATATACTATAAGTAATGATGGTAAAAAGAAGGAAATTGTACCATCTTACTTGAGCAAATATGATTTTAATGAAAAAATTAATCTATTTACAGTTTCTATTGACGATGATAAAGATGATGATGATGATGATTACTAAAAAATTTTTCATTTTGCTCTTATTAAAAATTTACAATGATTATTGTACAATCAAATTAGCAAATCTAAAAACAAGAAATATTTATGTGAACGGTGTTTAAACCATTTTATGAGCGAAACTGCTTTAAATCAACATTTGATAAATTGTATTAATGTTAATGAAACAAAAGTTACATTGCCTAAAATTTCAAATTCTATACTAAAATTTAGTAATTTTAAGCATACTTTAGATGCCCCTTTTGTAATATATGCTGACATTGAAAGTATATTATTAAAATATGATGACGATAAAAAAACAACGACTCTAAATAGACTTCAAAAACATCAAGCCTTTAGCATAGCATTCTATTTAAAATGTTCATTTGATGATTCACTTTCAATGTTTGAGCTTTATACAGGTAGAGATTGTAATATTTGGTTTGCTAAGAAATTGGAACAAATTGCATTAAATGTAAATAAACGAATTTTAAATATAGTTCCGATGAATTTAACTATAGATGAAGAACTTATGTATAGAAACTCTAAAATTTGTTGTATTTGTTCGAAGTACATTGGAAATGAAGATATAAAAGTTAGAGACCATTGTCATTTAACTGGATCCTTTAGCGGTGCTGCACATAACAAATGTAATTTGAACTTTAGAGATGCACATTCAATTCCCGTAGTCTTTCATAACTTGTCTGGATATGACTCACATTTCATAATTAAATCTATTAGTACTCAGTTTGAAGGTAGAATTTGTTTATTACCAGTTAACAAAGAGACTTACATATCATTTAAAAAATATGTTAATAATACAAATGTTTACTTTAAATTTATTGATTCCTTCCGATTCATGGCTTCAAGTTTAGATAAATTGTCATCATATCTAACGGAAAAACAAAAAATTATTACGAAAAAATTCTGTAGTAACCACGATGAATTTCAACTGTTACAAAGAAAAGGAGTTTTTCCATATGAGTATTTAGACAGTTGGGAAAAACTAGAAGATACAAAATTACCATCAATAGAACATTTTTATAGTAATATTAATAAAAAGGAAATATCTAAATCTGAATATCAACATGCTATGAATGTTTGGAATCAGTTTAACGTTAGAAATTTACAAGAGTATGCTGAATTGTACCTGAAAACAGATGTACTAATATTAGCAGACATTTTTGAAAACTTTCGAAAACTATGTAAATCCACGTACGGTTTAGACCCATTACATTATTGTACAGCACCTGGTTTGGCCTTTGATGCTATGTTAAAAATTACTGTGAACTTGACGGGCCTCTTGAGGTTCCTAGAATTTCTTCTTTAACCCTCTTCATCGGATCTAAAACAGACGGAAAATATATTAATTAATGTTCACTGATTTAGTGATATCGGAAGTAGGTATCGAAAGGATTGTCGGGTCCTGGATTGTTAGACTAGAAGCAACCTTGGCCGTTTGTAGCGAAGGTGTTCTGTGTCATAATCCATTAATCCCGCTAGGAGGGGATTGGGGTGGTTTTCGAGTCGCGTCAACTCGGTACTGGCCTTGTCCCGAATGAATTCCTCGATGGTCGCCATCTGGGAATCATTGTGCAGTGTCGCATTACTGACAAACCAAGGTGCATCAAATGCCATCCTTAGGACCTTGTTCTGAACCACTTGGAGTTTTTGCACGTGCGAGTGCGCGGCGTAACCCCAGACTGAAGAGGCGTAAGTCATCGTAGGCCTGATAACCGCTTTGTAGAGTCGAATCTTCCGAAGAGGATCCAACTTACTTCGACGATTAATCAGAGCGTACAGATTGACCAGAGCTGCCTTCGCCCGGTTCGCCATCGCGTCGATGTGACTTTTCCAAGTAAGTTTAGAGTCCAGAATGACACCCAAATACCTGGCTTCGGGACTCCAGGGGACCTCGTCCCCTTGCAGTACCAACGCATCGGGGGGTCTCTGTCTACGCCGAGTAAAAAGTACTGCGGTACTTTTATCAGCGTTGATTTTGACCCGCCACTTTGCGAAGTAGTCGAGCAACTCGTCCGATGCTGCCTGCAGTCTACGAGCGGCGACCTCGGGGGACCAAGATCTGCTGTAGATGCACACATCGTCGGCGTACATCGCTAACTGCGTGCCCTCGTAACGGGGTAAGTCGCTTACAAAGATACAAAAAAGTATCGGTGAAAGCAACGACCCCTGAGGGACGCCAGCAGTTAGGATTCGCTCTCTCGAACGCGTACCTTCCAGTTTGATGCGCGCTTTCCTGCCGTCAAGGTAGGAGGCGATCAATTGGACTAATCCCAGCGGCACGCCCGCTTCTAGCATTTTGAACAAAAGTCCTTCATGCCATACTTTGTCGAACGCTTTGGCAACATCGAAAAACACGGCACAAGTGCTTTGCTTTCGATTGAAGCCTTCGGTTATATGTTCGACAAGTCGCAGTACCTGGTGTACGGTCGAATGTTTGGGTCGGAAACCAAACTGTTCGTCCTGGATGAGCTTAAGATCTCTAACGGATCTTTGTAGCCTCGTCTGGACGACCCTCTCGCATACCTTGCCGAGACAAGAAAGCAAACTGATGGGCCTGTAGTTTTGCGGGAACGTCAGGTTCGCTCTGGGTTTCGGTAACACGACGACGTCAGCGCTTTTCCACGTGGTGGGAAAGTGGCGCAGCCGGAGCGTCGCATTGATGATCCCCGTTAGCGAAACGACCGCCTTTAAAGGCAAGGCCTTTAAAGCGGCGTTTCCGATTCCGTCCGGTCCCGATGCCTTCTTCGACTTACATCTCGCGATTGCCTCTTTCACTTCGGCCGGGGAAGAGGGCTCGATATGCAAACGATCTTCTACCGCCAGTCGCCTACTCACTACGCGCTCGACTCGATCGATGAAATCTTCATCTTCGTCATCGTCGCATAGCGGGCTGCACTGGGTTTCGAAGTTGTCTGCATGAGCCTCAGCCTTCTCCTCGAGAGTGAAAGCCATTCCGGTTTCACCGTGAATGGGCGGCATGCGTGACGTGTTCCCCTTCAGCACCTTGACCATCTTCCAACAGGAGCGATCGCCTTCGGTGTTCAGGGCGTCGAGTTTGGCGTCGAAAGACGCGTATCGGAACTCTGCCAGTTCCCTTCTCACTTCATCGCGTAGCCGGTTATAGCGTCTTTTGAGATTGGGATCCCAATTTCGCTGATAAGTCCGTCTGACGCGATCACGCTCTCGCATAAGTTCCCTGATGCGCGCTGGTAGCACCCATCGACGGTCACTTCCGGAAATCGTGTTTGTCGCGTATCGAAGAGAATCCTCGATTGCAACAGTGAGTCGTTCAACGGCCTCTTCCAGTTCCTGAGCGTTGTGGATCGGTCGTATTGGTCCCATGTTGTGATGCATGTGGTCGGTAAAGGCCGGCCACGATACAGTGGAACGTACAACCGGGACGTGAACGTCCGGGACGTCTCCTAGCTGTAGCAACACAGGGAGATGATCGGAACTAAGTTCGTTGAGCGTGGTAACCCGATGAACTAGTCTGACATCTTTCATTACAACCACGTCCAAAACGTCAGATCGTTGCCTATCGTTCGACGGGTAATACGTGTGGTCGGGGGGGGCATCCGTGAGAATGCCCGTCTCGTCGGTAAAACTCCGCAGTATTCTACCGTTCGCGTTTGCGACCCGACTGTTCCACGATGGGTGCTTGGCATTCAGATCGCCGGCGATAACCACGCCTTTGTCCGTATCCAAGACACCCGTTAGATCGCCTTCCAACAACCGCCGGTTCGGCGGATTGTAAGCGGCGACCAAGTGGACGCGCCCCGATAGTGTTCGCACCACAATCGCGGTAGCTTCGAGATGTTGAAGAGGGGGAGTCAGATCCTCGTAATGATCCAAACTGGTCCTTACGAAGATGGCTGTCCCGCCGCCTCTCGCGCCAACTCTATCGTTTCTGTAGAAGCGATAATTGGGCAGCCGCGGCTTATCGCCAGCTCGCAGATGAGTTTCGCAAACGAGTATCGCGTCAAGGTCGTACCTTTCCGCGAACTCGCGAAGCTCATTCTGTTTATTGACGAGGCCGTTGGCGTTCCAATAAGCTATCTCGAGCGAATGAGGTACTCTCGGTCGTCGATGCGTCAACATACGAGTTTCAGCGTCTCGGACACGAGTTGAACACACAAAATTAATCGTGCGTCCCTATCGGTTTTGTCCAACGCGAGGACCTGACTAACCAGCTTCTGTATGCAGAGTAGGGGGTCAGTTGGGGGTTCAACTACCTCCTGTTCCGCAACATGTGCCGACGTTTCGGTCACCGCGATAGACCCGCTTTTGCGCAGCCTCCTGTTGCGACGCCTCCTTTGCGACCTCGACAGTTTCTGCGGGTCGTCGGTCGCCTTTTGCTTCTGCTCTGCCGACTGGCAGAGTTTGGCTTTAGGCGCCGCGACCTCTTTCCGAACTACGATAGTAGCTGGGGCGTTCGCGTTGGAAGCAACCTTAGCGTTGCCTTTGGCTTTTTTCGCCGAACTACTAACCGCCTGCACGGGTTTCGCTGCGACTACTGGAGCCGGTTTATCACCCTTTTTCGCCTGGACAGGCGTTTTCGGGGGAACGGTCGCTTTGACCTTGGGGATCGCCGCCGGCGCCCTCGTTTCTGCCGCCGCCTTAGGGTGTTTTGGGCACCCTTTGTAGTTGGCGGTGTGAGGGCCACCGCAAAGGACGCACTTGGCGGGCGCATCCTTTGCTTTGGTACAGGATGCGGTCGAATGCTCACCGGCACACTTGACACAACGATGTGCGCCTTTGCACATGCGTTGAGCGTGGCCGAACCGCTGACAACGGTGACATTGACCGACCTCCGTCTTTTTCTTGGCGCTCTCGACCGTAATGGTTAAACCCTTTACAGTCTTGAGGTCAAAGATTCTTTTGGAGTCTGCGCTCTTTTTCAAGACGCACAGCACCAGCGGAATTGGCCTCCTTTCAGAGCCCTGGCGTAACCGTTTCACGGTTTCGGGCCAGAATCCCTTTTTTCTTAGGTCGGCAGCTATGCTGTCCTCCCCAATACTAACAGGGACGCCGCGAAAAACTACCTTTAACGGCTTTTCGTCGGGGAGTGCGAATGTATGATACTGGTGTTTACCAGCATCCAACATTTTCACCAAAGCGCGGTAGGCTTCCGCGGTGGGGAGCACTGCTTTGATTCCTTGCGGAACCGCCTTGGCTTTCGAAAAGGCGATCCTAAGTCTCGCCATCTCCGCCGAAATTGTATCCCAGTTCTCCTTCGGATGAAGGATAACCGGGGGGACTCGCTTGGAAACATGTTCCATGCGGGGACGCACTGGGTCGACGGGGTCAGCATCCAGGGCGATGCTGGCCTTCCTTTTCCCACCGGACTTCGACGAACATCCTCCTCTCTGGTCGACCTCCATTTCGGCGATCGGGGTGGAAGTCACCGCCTCGGCGAATGACATGGAACGGATCGTTGGGTCATCGGACGTCTTCTTCACTTTTGGTGGAGGCGGCGGTGGTGGTGGACAGCACGATAAGTCTCCGCATGATGCGGATAAGCCTTTTTCTTTTTTGAAGGACATTTCTGCCCTTCAAGTAGAAAAAGTAAGCTGGAAATTCTTTTTTCGTTCCCTTACGGGAAGATACCCTAAAAAGGGCGCTTTTAGTTTCGAAAGAAACTATCTCGCTCGAAATATCGCTTTGACGAGGGCACCTAGTCGAATCCGAATCCTTTCCCCTTCCTTGGCTCTCGCTCCAGGCAGGACAAATTCTTCTTACTTCTCTCTAGGTGATGCTGCTCTCTTCAAGGCTCGCTTCGGACTCACTCCTCAAAACTGTATTAATTAAAAAAAAAAATTACTGATGTTAAATTGGAACTTTTAACTGATTGACACCACATCCGGCTGGACGCCGACCGGCCGGCCACGCCCACTCGTAAGCTACGATCGCGGTTGGTCAACGCCGGAGGAGAGCTGGCGGTCCGCCAGTACTTAAAGCGGCGAAATTCAACCACAGGATAGTTCAGCCAATCGACCTAGTTAACACTGTACATTTGTAAATAATATTCGTAAAATATACACTTCGTACTTCAGGACTACGTCTCTCATTTTTTTTCATCGTTATCGTCGTCCCCGGTGACAATTGGCGCCCAACGTTTCGTGCCACGATGCCGAAGTTGCCCAAAACTAGAAGTACCAAAGCACCAGAGCAGCCCTACTTCAACGTTTTACAAGAAGCATCACTTTCCTCCGGTGAGGAAGACCTACCCAGAGAAGAAAAAACGACAACCGGGATACAGACACAGAACATGGAAACAAACATCAAGCCAAACCTGCAATACTTACAGAAGCTGGTCTCAGGACTAGGAATCGCCGATGGTCCACAACCACCCACCTTCTCAGGCGATCCGCTGGAAGACCCAGAAGAGTTTCTCCAGGGCATGGAAGAATACTTCGTGCAGGCCGGAATAGAATCGACGAATTGGCAAAAACATATCACCAATTTCCTAACCGACGAAGCTAAAAATTGGTGGCTTGCATTCGATGACCTGAAGCTAAGTTTCGCAGAATTCCGTACAACACTACTGGGGAAATTCAATGACCCGCAGCGAATAGCGCAGATAAACGGCCAATACTTTAGCCGCCAGCAGCAGTCCGCCGAGTCCTGCCAAACGTTTTTGAAGAGGAAACATCGCCAGGCCCGGCGCCTTCACCGAAATGCGGATAATGACATCCCCATGATCGTATCCTTGCTGCTACCTCAAGTGCAGCTTCATCTCGCCGTCATGCCTTGCAACACCGTAGAACTGCGCCTATCGACACAAAAAATCGAGACATTGTTGAGGAAGTCTGGCCTCCTAAAAGCGCCAAAACCCACAGAATCTGATGAGAAGCCGGATAAACAGCCGCCTCGCTGTTGGTACTGCCCAGAACGTCACTGGAACAGGGATTGCCCAGCGAATAAATCAGACAATTCGGGAAATGGGCAAGCGGCCGCTGGAAGAACAAGACCAAACCCCAGCCGGCCGCAATAATTTCCACATTACAAAAATCGCCACGGTCAACTCGGGCAATAATAATCATAAACATCCTCGGAAGAGATCATCACGCCCTCATCGACACTGGTTCTTCAGCTAATTTCATCCGATCTGATATTATCTCCCACTACGAGCCGCTGAAGAATTGTCTTGTGAGTCAGGCAGATCCCAACACGCACCTACAAATCCTAGGGAAGACGCACGTTCAGTTTGTCATCGACGATTGCTCCTGCGATCAGGAATTCTTTGTGGTTCCCCGTCTTGCCAGTCCAGTCATCTTAGGCGACCCGTGGTTCTTCAGTAACAATGTAGTGTTGGACTATCAACGCGGTTGCCTACACTTCGGCGCCACACACAGACACACAGCCTACTTCGAACGAAGTACACCTACACCCACACATTACAGTATCGACAAAAGCTCCATCAAGCAGGTGTTTCCAGAGGAACACCAAAACACGTTTTGGAAGATGGTGGAATCTTTTCCTGAAATCTTCGACGAGAACACAACGGCCACAACAACCACCACCGAACATAAATTGGAATTAATCGAGGGGGCGAGACCATTCCGTGTGCCGCCATACCGCTGCCCAGCGCCCAAAAAGGAATTTATAGCACGAGAAGTGGAACGACTTCTAGAAGAAGGTATAATAGAAGCAAGCCACTCCGCATACTCCTCACCAGTAGTACTCGTTAAGAAGAAAGATGGAAACAATCGGTTCTGTATCGATTACCGTCGGCTCAACCAAATCACAAAAGATGAATCATCCGCCCTTCCTGTGATTCAAGAAACTCTCCGAGATGTCAGCCACGCCACCGTCTTCTCCAGCCTGGATCTGAAGTCAGGATACTGGCAAATACCCATGGAGAAATCATCCCGACACCTAACAGCCTTCACGACTCCAGACGGTGCGTCCTACCAATTCAGAGTCATGCCATTTGGCTTAAAAAACGCGCCTGCTACGTTCCAGAAACTAATGACTCAGGAAGTGTTAGTGGGATACTTACGTCGGTTCGCGTTGGTGTATCTGGATGATGTAATCGTGTATAGCAACTCATGGGAAGAGCACATAAGACATTTGCGACTGGTCTTTGAACGATTACAATTTCATGGGTTACGGTTATCCGGAGAAAAGTGCGTTTTCGGGACGAACAAAATAAATTATCTCGGTCACGTCATAACACCAGAAGGAGTCGAACCTCTTCCAACCCACACGAACGCTCTTAATAACGCAGAAAGACCAACAAACAAAAAGCAGCTCCGTTCATTCCTAGGCCTGTGCAATTGGCTCCGTTCTTTCGTACCTCGGTGTGCAGAAGTGTTAGCTCCTTTAACCAACTTACTGCGCGGAAACCAAAAATTCAAGTGGACGTCAAACTGCGAAGGCGCATTCGTTCAAATCAAGCGGCTCCTAAGTCAGCCGTTAGGTCTCCACCGTCCGAGATTCGACCAACCCTTCATCCTTCAGACAGACGCCAGCGCCAAGGGTGTTGCCGCGGTGCTCTATCAAGACCCTGGTCGACAAATCATTGCGTTCGCTAGCGCGAAATTGTCTCCAGCGGAATCACGGTATCACGCAAACGAACAGGAGTGTCTGGCGGTCGTATGGGCAATCCGGCACTTTCGTCCTTACTTGGAAGACCGAAGATTTACACTCAAGACGGACAGCAGGGCTCTCCTTTGGTTGGACTCCATGAAGGACAGGAACGCAAAATTAACCCGCTGGGCGTTGCTTCTCCAGGAGTACAAATTCAACGTGGAACACGTTCCAGGCCACGAGAACGAGTTGCCGGACTTCCTGTCTCGTCAGCCCGACAGTGCACCAAGCGGAGACATCGAGCGACTACATCTATTCGCACCTACCAAACCACAACAAGGGGAACCACACCGAATCGCCCACATCGACATGTCAAGCCTAGGGGACGAAGTAAAGGCGAAGCAACGAGACAACATCCATGCGCGAAACCTAATACAAGCATGGACGGACATCAGCACTGCAGGAGCCAACTCAACTTCAGAAACCAGAATACTACAAAATTACATTGTAAGCGATGGCTTACTTTGGAGGCGCCATCCGGAGGGAAATCGCCTTATAGTCCCGACGGAGACGCAGGAAAGCGTGCTACACGCATACCACGATTCCCCCCTGGCCGGCCACCCAGGCGCCGAGGAGACCAAGCGAGCCATTCAACAATGCTACTGGTGGATGGGACTAGAGGATGACGTGGACTCCTACGTTAGAAGCTGCTGGTTATGCGCATCGCTGAAACGCGGACCACTACAAGGGAAGGCACCTCTTCGACCACGCGAGCCAACCGGCCCTTGGGAAGTCCTTGCGGTCGACGTGATGGGCCCCTACACAAAAACGGCAAACGGTAATCGATTTATATTTGTGGCGACCGACCTCTTCAGTCGTTGGGTGGAGGCTTTTCCTGCCGGAGACAGCGAAGCAACCACGCTGATAGGATTTCTGGATAGGGAAATATTTCCTCGCTATGGCTACCCCAGAGCGATACTATCCGATAACGGTCCCCAATTTACGGGAATAGATTGGGATTCATCTTTGCGGCAGTGGGGTTGCCTTCATTGGACAACGCCAATACACCACCCACAAGCCAACCCGACAGAACGTCGAATCCAGGAAATTAAAAAGTGCATTCGCCTCCAACTCCAAGGTCGAAACCCTTCTACCTGGGATCAGCACTTGAGCAAGGCGCTCTGGAACGTGCGCTGTCGTCGAAACGCCGCCACCAAAGAAACTCCCGCTAGGTTGCTACTAGGATACGAACTCCGACGTCCTGGCGAATGGTTCATAGCCGCCCCTGCGGAAGGCGAAGATCAACAAGATTCCCGATCAGACGTACAACAAAGACGAAGACAAGCCCACATGAATGAACACCGTTACCGGCAGCGTTACGCAGGAGATATCCAACCACCAAAACGTTTCGTTGCGGGTCAGAAGGTCATGGAACGAGTATATGGCCATTTGAAGCCGCCCTTTGGACCACGTTGGACAGGACCACATACAATCATAGAAGAAGCTGGCCCTACAACCTACTGGATAAGACGACATCGTTCGGCAGAACCAACGAAAACTCACATCAACGACCTCCGCCCGGCGCCTCCACCGAGATCTCGCCGTCCACGCCAACAACCAACATCGCCGTCCGTTGCGGCGTCTTGAGGGGGAGGGTGACACCACATCCGGCTGGACGCCGACCGGCCGGCCACGCCCACCCGTAAGCTACGATCGCGGTTGGTCGACGCCGGAGGAGAGCTGGCGGTCCGCCAGTACTTAAAGCGGCGAAATTCAACCACAGGACAGTTCAGCCAATCGACCTAGTTAACACTGTACATTTGTAAATAATATTCGTAAAATATACACTTCGTACTTCAGGACTACGTCTCTCATTTTTTTTCATCGTTATCGTCGTCCCCGGTGACATGACGTAGATATGTTATTGTTTGTTGAGCGAGGAATAAGAGGCGGTATATCACAATGTTCAAATCGGTATGGAAAAGCAAACAATAAATATATGGATAATTTTGATATAGAACAAAATATTTCATATTTAATGTATTTCGATATTAATAATTAGTATGGATTGGCAATGTTAATGTATTTACCGTATGGAAACTTTCAATGGGTAGATGATATATATACAATACCAAACATTGAAAATATATCAACAGAAAGTTCTATTGGTTACATTTACGAAGTTGATTTATTTTATCCAACAGAGCTATATGAATTGCATAAAGATGTACCATTATGTCCAGAACATTTAGTACCTCCCGGCTCGAAATCAAAACTTCCTAAATTAATGACCACATTTTTTACAAAAAAGAATTACATAATCCACTATCGTAATCTACAACAAGCTATAAAGTTAGGTATAAAAATTAATAAAATCCATAAAGTATTACAATTTTCACAAAGTAATTGGCTATCAAAATATATAAATTTAAATACTGAAATGAGAAAAGAAAGTACAAATGAATTTGGAAAAAATTATTTTAAATTAATGAATAATGCAGTTTTTGGTAAAACTATGGAAAACGTTCGAAAATATAGAGACGTTAAATTAGTGAACAGATGGTCTGGACGTTATGGTGCAAAATATTATATATCTCAACCAAATTTTAGTAATTGTACAATTATTGATTCGGATTTAATTCTTATTGAAATGAAAAGGTTTAAAATTCACTTTAACAAACCAATATACGTTGGAATGGCAATTTTAGATATTTCTAAAACATTTCTTTACGATTTTCACTACAATTATGTCCTACAAAAATTCAGATGTAATGCAAAATTACTATATACCGATACTGATAGTTTAATTTATCATTTCTTTACATCAGATATTTATGAGGAAATTAAAAAAGATATAGATCGTTTCGATACATCAGACTATCCAACAAACAATGTTTATAATATTCCACAAAAAAACAAAAAAGTAATAGGTTTGATGAAGGATGAAAACAATGGTCGTGTTATGACTGAATTTATTGGTTTGAAATCAAAAATGTATGCAATTAAAATTCAAACTTCTAAAAAAAAATCAATGAACTTGAAAACAAACTTATTGAGAAAGGTGAAAATTGCAATGAAATTGATACAATTATATCAAATGTTGGTGTTAGTAAAAAGGCAAAAGGTGTAAAATCATCATCATTAAAAACATTAACATTCGAAAACTATTATCAATGCTTATTTAATAATGAAACATTTATTACTGAACAAAATTCCATTAGGTCACAAAAGCATAATGTTTACACCATTCAACAAAAAAAGGTAGCGTTGAGTAGTCATGATGATAAGAGAATAGTATCTTATTCTTACACAGATTCAAAACCTTGGGGTTATAAAAAAATTGCACTAACACATAAACAAGATATGACGTCATAACAACAAGTTGGAACATGTAAGTAAGAAAACATATATAAGTTGCAACGATAGTTAATATCATTTAATCGTGTTCTAGTGCATACAACAATAACAAGAAAAACAAGAGTAAAAAAAATGATTGTTTTCATACTTCTACTATTATTATCAATAAATGGATTAAATAGTCAAGAAGAAGAAAATTATTATAAGAACCAATATTAAATTGTGTATCAGAATTATGAAGCTCTATATAATTCTAGTAGTAACATATATCAAAAGTGTAAAAACAATTTAGAAAGATGTTGTGATCAATGTGAACCTACGTTAAATGACATTTGCTATAACCAAATTAAATCTGTAAGTCAAAATTTACCAAATTCAACAACAATAGAAACATTAGTAAATAATACGGTAATTCTAACAGCACGTAACACAGAATTAAATGAAACTCTAACAACTATACAAGGAAAATTACTAAAAGCATACGAAAAAATTAATTCTGATGAAAAAATAATTGATCAATTAGACAAAGAAATTGAACAAATGAGATTCAATATTCTTATAATTAAAATTGATAATGAAAAGTATAAAGAAAAATTAAAAAAATGTCGTATAGAAGTTTTACAACGAAATGGTGACCGGTTAAAGATGATACATAATGTAAATAAGTTTATATCAGCATTATAAAAAAATCTATCCAACCAAAGTATAAATAAGAGATTTCCTCTCAATTCATTTCATTCTGCAATCATGCCCACTATATGGTGTAATGTATGTGAAAAAAATTTCTGCTTTTGCAAGACATCAATCCAAAATCATAAACAACAAGATGAACAGGAAAGAAGAAATGAAGAAAGAAGGAGGAAAAGAAAAAGTAGTCCAATTGACATTAAGTGCTACGAAATTCTAAAGGATAGTCCTCTATAAATTATAATATAATTTTTAAGATTTGTTTTATTTAAAATAAATAATGTAAATGAATAAATGAAAGTAAGTAGTAAATGAAATAATGTAAAATAAATAATGCAATATTGTTTTTTTATAAATGTCATTTTCTTCCTATATATGTAACTGTAATTTCTCGAATAACATCATTCTCTAAACAAGTTTATATTCATGCTCATTCATGAATTCCTCTTATGGTCCGAAAGATGAACAACAAGATGAACAGGAAAGAAGAAATGAAGAAAGAAGGAGGAAAAGAAAAAGTAGTCCAATTGACATTAAGTGCTACGAAATTCTAAAGGATAGTCCTCTATAAATTATAATATAATTTTTAAGAATTGTTTTATTTAAAATAAATAATGATGTGCAATATTGTTTTTTTATAAATGTCATTTTCTTCCTATATATGTAACTGTAATTTCTCGAATAACATCATTCTCTAAATAAGTTTATATTCATGCTCATTCATGAATTCCTCTTATGGTCCGAAATCTCAAATCACTCTCTGTCCGAAATGTACTCATACAGGGATTACATATACCAAAACAAAAACTACACACAGAACTCATCTTTTTACCTTACTCTTATGTGTATTTGGGTAAGAAAGAAACTTTTTACGTTATTTTATTTTTATTATATTTTTAAAATTACAGATTTTGGCCTTGCGTTTGTATTCCGTATTTTATAGACTCTTGTATGAATATCGATCATTATTGTTCAAAATGTAAATCATTTCTAGGTTCATATCAAAGTTAAAATAAAAATAAAGAAAATGAAAACAAATTTTTCTTTTATTTTGTCACGACCTTTGACCTTGTTTTTAATCTCTTATCGGTTGACGTCACCTTGTTTTTAATCTCTTATCAATTGACGTCACCTTGGTTTTAACCTTTGACCTTGGTTTGACTCATCAAGATGGCCGGGGTGGGCCGCCCAGGTGAGGCAAGGGGTTCAGCCAGGTGAGGGTAGCTCTTCTGCCAGGGGTAGTTCTTCCGACAGGTGAGACAAGGGGTAGTTCTTTGGACAGGTGAGACAGGGGGTAGCTCTTCGGACAGGTGAGACAGGGGTAGTTCTTCATCTAAGGGTAGTTCTTCAGCTACCCGGGGGTTGTTCTTCACCCATTAGGGTAGTTCTTCAGCCATCGGGGTAGTTCTTCACCGTACTTCTTCAGCCATCAGGGTTGTTCTTCAGCTTCCGGTGACCTTGCCGAAGAGTGGTAAACCCCCCTGTCCATCCAAGTTACCACCGACATGCCATCGAGCATTCTCGGTCCCAGAACCCCCTTAGCTATACTACTACAGTATGCTGCAATGGTAACTGCAACCCCGTCGAAATCGAAAATAATGTCTTTGAAAGAATAATGACTAAAAATAACTTTAAACCTTTTTACGAAAATTTTAACGAGAAACCTGTAAAACTAAATGATGAAGACTTGTCAGATTTTAATAATATTCATGAATTAATTAAGGATCAGCACCATAAAATTAAACAAATTGGAAATTATGAAAATAAAGTTCATACACATTCTGTACTTTCAATTATCGCTGTAATTTTAATTGTAACAGTGTTTCTTTATATATTAACTAAATTTATGTATAAAATGTAAAACGTAGACAAAATACTCGATCTCGTTCGGACCCTCAGCCAGCACCAAGGTCAAGACCTATTAATTTACGCACAATTTTTCAAAATTGAACGATTTCTTTGGGGGAGGTGTTACGGTCCTGTGCTGGATACGCGCCTGCTATCCGGTGTTATGTTACGAATAACACGGTAAACACCGCGCGACATTAGTCGTAAGATTTAGATTGATTGTCACCGCCAACAAGTAAACACGAAATAAAGTATTTCTTTTGAACTCTGTTTCTTTTGAATATAAAATCCTACCAAATAACAAAACTAACCTCTTATGTGGATACACAATTTAAAGGATAATAACTTGAAACTACAACGCTGGAAAGTTTACCTCCAAGAATATGATTACCAGATTGTATACAAAAATGGAAAATTAAATTCCAACGCGGATGCATTAAGTCGTGTTGAGATAAACGCTTTACAAGAAGATCAATTGTCTGTTCAAGTTCAAATAGGTGTCGATGAAAGACATGATGAAGATGTATGTAGCCTCGACAACTACCAGATATCGGAACATGAAGAAATAATTCGCACATCAGACGACCCAATTGACACAAAGACCAATCAATTCTTTTTCTATTATCATAATTTACCGACATCAATAGATATAACATTGGGTAAACAAAAAATTTACAAATGTCATTTAAATCGAGATAACGCCAATAACGACTTATTCGAAACTTTAAAAGATTATGGAACCGATAAAACTTTCTATATTTATTGTAACGATGAAATCTATAAGATGACATGTAAAGTATTTGCAGATAAATTTATAAGAAAAGGCATGAAATTGATAAGATGTTTAAGAAGAGTTGAAGTTATAAACCAGCGCGAAAGACAAATAGATATTATTCACCAATGTCATACAGGAAAAGAAAACCATCGAGGAATAGTTGAAACACTGAATGAAATCAAAAGAAATTATTCATGGAAAAATATGCAACAAATGGTAGGAAAATACATTGGAGATTGCGAGATATGCCAGAAGGCAAAATATGAACGTCATCCTATTAAAGCCCTTATTACTAACCGGGACACCAATAAAGCCAATGCAAGTTATGCACATTGATTTATTCAAAATAGACAACTCAACTTTTCTTACAATAATTGACAACTTTTCTAAATTCGCACAAGCCTATTACATTAAAGATAAAAATGCCGTAACGATAGCTGATAATTTAATTGATTACTTTAGTAAGTTCGGAATACCGCAGAAAATCACATGCGATAATGGTACGGAATTTAAGAATAAAGTTATACAAGAATTATTAAAATTATATAAAGTAGAAGTTCACTTTACCACAGTTGGACATCATGAAGAAAATTCCCCTGTTGAACGATTACATTCAACTTTAATAGAACACCTAAGGATATTAAAATTAATGCAATCACATATTTCTATCCAAATGGCTAATCCAATTACAAAACATACACCATTTGAAGTATTATTTGGAAGGATAGGTCATACCGATCCCATAAATATAGCATACGAACAGAAGTACTATGAAGATTATATCGAAAACCATAAAAATTTAACAAATTTACTTTATCGAAATGTTAATGAAGCACAACACATAATTAAAGAAAAAGTAATAAATAAGCGAAATGAGAAAACACAACAACCAAACATCATTCTAGGAACAGAGGTATATTGAAAAACCCAACAAAAAGGCAGGAAAACTGATAAATTGTATCAAGGCCCATATATAGTTAACGAAATATTACCAAACAATAGGGTAAAGCTAAAACCATGCCCAAACACAAAACTAAAAGAAAAGACGGCACATGTCAACGAACTAAAAATTCGAAATATTCCAGGTTCTTCGTCACAAGATGCAGAACAGAATTAATAGAAATAGGAGAACCCATGGGAATATTACCGATCCGTTTGGGAGTAGCTTATAACAGTAAACGATACATCGAAATTATGACGCAATTAGATTTAAGTAATGTGTTACACAAACAATAATTTAAACAATAATTATACAGAAATGAACCTACAACAAGAATTAAATAATGAAGTTTCTTATAAAGTTAATGCTCTAAATTTAAAAGCAAAACGTAAGAGAGGTTTAATAAATCTATTAGGAAGCGCAATAAAGCTTGTTACGGGAAATTTAGATCAAACAGATGCTGAACATTATGATCAGATAATAACAAAAATTAGTGAATCACAAAATTATATTTCTAACAATTATATAAACAATGTAAAATATTTGAACGAAACAACCAATAAAATAAATAATAACTTTATACAAATACGTCAGGAAATTAATGATTTAAACGAAAGATATTATCTAAAGTCAAAACAAGAAATAATTAATGCTCAAATATCATACTTACAAGAATTTAGTACCAAACTTAGTGATTTGATTGAAATTATAAACCTAGCAAAAAGAAACATTTTACATTCTCTATTAATATCGCCAGAAAAGTTAATCGAAGAAATGAGAAAGATAAACCTTGAAAACGATCATAAATTTCCTTTTGAAACATTGATTGAAAATGAATATTTAATTGAAAATCTAATAACTGTAAAAGCATATCAGAAATGGAATGTTTATGTTTTCATTATTCAGGTACCCATTGTTGATAATCATGAGTATCAGTATTATGAATTGTATCCATTGCCTACAAAAATTGATAATAGAATTGATATTGATAATACATATGCTCAAATCGAACCCGAAGCACGTTTCATTGCCGCCAATGACGATATGTATATTTTAATGAACAATCTATGTAAAAATTTAAAACAAAATGAATATCTGTGTTTTGATCAAATCAATCGGTACAATAAGGAAAATTGTGAACTTAATATAGTAACTCATGGTGATGTAAATATTGTAAATTATATGAAATAAATATCAAACCATTTAACATTCTAGAACATATAGACGTAACAATTATAATTTTAAAAGAAAATATAGAAATTAAGGAAATTTGTGGAAAACTAACAAGAACGTTAAAATTAAAAGGAACATATCAAATTATTAACAACAATAAGTGTAAATATGATATTAATGGAACTATTATTCAAAATTATTTCAAATTGAATAAAACCCCTAGAAACTTTGTGACCCTTGTAAAATTCGATAACATTACCGTTGAAAGACACCCTCAATTAATTTTAGAAAATATTACTGGTATAATTAATAATAATATTCCGTATCTTAATGTAAACTCTAATAAAAACAACATATTAATTTATATAACCTTGGTAACAATTATAATCATTACTGTATACCTAAGCTACAAGTGTTTATATAAGAGGTATAAGCTTTATCAATTAAAGAAGACAGACATCCAGGAGAATGTCGCATCTAAAGAGGGAGGAGTTATGTGCCACCACATATGAGATAAATCGAGAATAATAGGAAGGTTCCATCAAAACCCCTTACGAAGCAGGATAGATAAACAAATAGTATAAAAGCACGTAGAATTATTATTCATTAATTCATTTTACTCTAAGACGTTACGCTGTCGGTTTGAACTTGTAATAATTTTCTTTAAAAATAAATAACTTAATTTTCAATTTAAAGTAGTTTAAAAAAAAATAAAACCTTTAAAGACGAAAACAAAAGTTATATAAATAACGTATAGTAACAAGCACGTGTAAATATATCTCTATACCTATAGACTGGCACAAGACATGTAAGTAAATAAATAATCTTTCAACAGCACACAAACAGATAAGTAGAAATATATACATCTCTGTAAATAAATAACGTAGACTAACGAACACATGTGTAAATATATCTCTATAGCTATATCACAGTTAGTAAATATATATTACAATTAGACTGACACAAGACATGTAAGTAAATAAATAATCTTTAAACAGTACAAACAGGTAAGTAAATATATATAAATCTCTATAAATAAATAACACAAATAGCAATTACTTTACAAACGACTATACAGACCCACAGCTTTGAAAAAATTGTGAGGCTGCTCTTCACCTTCTAGAAGATGGGTCTGCGTTAAAACCGTGTGACCAAGTCGCAGGCGACGAAACCTGACCTGATCGGGCTTGGGAATGGAGCTCGGGAATTTATATTTCGAACGACTTGCTCGCGCAGGGATTGGGACTGCTAGAGTTTCTAAATCGACCGTCGCGATATCCGGCGGAGCAGTATCCTCTAACCAAGGCTCGCCCTCGTCCGTCGCGGTCGGTCTTGGTATCGGCAGAACCCAGTCTATGCGATCAAGGAGTTCCTTTATCCTTACCCAGCAGGGGCGCGTAACGCTTGGCCGCAGGGAATACGGCAGGGGTTGTTCGAACAGGCATTCGCGTACGGGATGATTCGGTCGAGCGTTAATTTTCACGGCATACGTGAATAGCATTCTTTCCCTTCTTCTCCTGGCCGACGAATACACCACCGCTCCGTAGTCTAGAATGGGCAACACCATAGACTAGTATAATTTAAGGAGTACCGACGTGTCCGCACGCCACCTTGTATTCGAGGTCATTCTAATTACGTTGAGGGCTGTTTTTCCACGAGTAACCAAACTCTCGACCTGTTTGTTCTACCTCAAGCCCTTGTCCAAGTAGACGCCCAGGAACCTTGTCGAATCGACACAGGCTACAGGGAAATCGCCCATGCGCAACGTCGGGTCCTCATGGGGTCTACGCAGCCTGCAGAAATGCATGCAGGTGCATTTTTCCTTTGAGATTTTAAACCCTCTATTAAGGACATTCGACATAATTTTGTCTATTCCGGTACGGAGAACGTCATTCATGTCGGCCATATCTTTTCCCGCAAAGAAAATTGCGAGGTCATCCACGTAAAGGGATCTGCCGATGATCGGAACTAGCCCGGACGTAATATTGTTCATTGCTATAATGAACAGGGTCACACTGAGCGTGGATCCTGACCCAACCTTTACATGGCGATCCTGCGAACCGAACAAATAAAATATAAAAGAAAAATGTAAATTTCAAAAACAAAAAAAAAACAGAAGAAGAAAAGAAAAAAAAAAGGAAGATTAGAAGAAAAAAAAAATATGATTTAGAAATTATAAAAATAAAGAGAAGATGGGGTATAATCAATAAAAAGAAGCTAAAGAAGAAATTATAATCAATCAAACAGCAGCATGGAATGCAATAACCAATAATTGGACGTCTTCAGATTTAGTTTTGATAATAGGGTCAGTTGTTTTAGTTTTATTTTTAATATATTTTGTAGTACGAAAAATCAAAAATTATATCCAAGAAATGATACGTCAGGAAATTACTCGCCACGAACTTGCGAAATCCCGAAGTGAAATGGTTTAAGTAGGTCAGGTGAAGAACCCGACGAGTATGAATTATTTGATGACGAATAAACAAATTTCAAATTGGTGCCAATGCATACGTAAACAGAAGTTAAATAAAATAAACGAATAAAATAAGTATTAGGTAAGCGAAGAAATAAATTACAAATTGTTAAATAAAATAATTCGAGTATAGTTTACCAAAAAAAAAATTATAATTATATAATATAATTGATGGCTACATTTGAAGAATGTTATAATAAATTTAAAGAGATAAGAACATATTTAATAAAATTAGGAAGTAGGTAGACGAAAAGGGGAAATATTAGTTAAGAAAAGAAGGGAAGCAGATTTAGTGTATGCAGATTTTACTAAATTAAAGAATGAGTTTAGTGATAGGGTAGCTAAATTAGAAGTAAAGGGACGACTTAGAGGTTATTAAGAAATTAGTTATTAAAGTAGATACTATTTATTTTGAATTAATTAGTTTAACCACTAACAAAGAGATCAATATGTCAAATTTCGATTTGAAAGTCGCATTAGTCTCCTTCCGGTCATGAATGATAAGGAAGACATGACAAATAAATTGATAGATTCCATTTTATTTTATGAAACTATGCTTGATGATGGCGGTAGGCGGCATTTAATAAATTTTGTTCTGAAAGCGCGGTTATCTCAGTCAGCAAAGATGAATTCAGTTAAATTCAGATTATGCCACAATCAATCATTTAGTTAGTGATATGCGAAAACATTTGCTAACGAAAAAGTCTGATACCTCAATACAAATGAAGTTGACAACAATTAAACAAAATGAAAAATCAATTGGTGATTTTGGCCAGGAATTGGAAAGACTTTTTGTCGATCTAACAATTTTACAGGCAGATGGCAATGATCAATCATTTACAGTGTTAAAACCAATTAACGAAAAATTTGCTATCAAACGGTTCGCTGACGGACTTAGAAATAGCAGGTTAAGTACAATAATTGCCTCCAGAAATTATGAATCCCTTAAGGATGCAATCAGAGGAGCACAAGATGACGAAACATGTGTTCAAAACCAACCACAAGTAATGGCATTCTCGAGATCTAATAGAGGTCGACAGAGATTTAATTCACGTAATTACGCAAATTCTGGTGATAGAAAATACCACAATAATCAGTATAATAACTCCTATACACCTAATTCGAATCAGAGGGGTTATTATAATCGCGGTAGAGGTTTTAATAACAGTCAGGCAAATTACAGAGGTAGATTTAATCGAGATCAACGTAGAGGAACTATAAATACAGTCCGTATTAGTGATGGACAACAAGAAGTAAATCAGGCTAATGTAATGAACACAAACACACAGTTTTTTCGAAAATAATAAAACTGAAATACATTTTTGTGAATTAGATTACCTTAGTTCTGTGACTTTTAAATGTTGTAACAAATACTTAAGATTCTTAATAGATACAGGAGCTAGCGTATGTGCTATTAGATTAGATAGAGTCAGTGCATATACTCCTATAGAGTCTTGTAGATTAGAGGTGTCAGGAATAGGTGGTCATTCAGTTTCAAAAGGTTACGTACATTTAGAATTATCAACTTCAGACATTACATTCAATGGAAAATTTTACGTTTTTGATTCTTTACCGTGTAAATTTGATGGTATTATAGGTCAAAATTTTCTTAAACAGTTTCAAGGAATAATAAATTTCGAGCAAAATAATGTTAGTTTAACTAATGATATTAAATCAATAACTTTGCCTTTAAGTTCACCATCTCAACATAAGATATCAGTGTCTGCGAGATGTGAAAGTATTTACTATTTTTCAACAAAATTTAAAGATGATTACGTAATTCAAGCGCAAGAAATTTGCGACGGTGTATTTGTTGCTGGAACTATTGTTAAGTCAGATAGTACGGATAGGATACCTATAAAAATTTTAAATACTCGAAACGAAACAGTAGAAATAGTACATTTTTTACCAACATTAGAAAAATTAAAAGAATACGATATATGTTGCTTCAAAGATAATGACATTTCTGTTGATCGTGTGAAAGAATTACTTAATATATTAAATTTAAATTATGTTAATAAAGAAGAACATATCTCAATAGAAAATATTTGTGTAAAGTTTAATGGCATATTTTATATGCCAGGGGACAAATTAACAACTACAAATTTATATAAACAAAAAATAACGCTCAAAGACAATATGGTCCCAACTTATTCAAAACCGTATCGACTCCCTCATTCCCAAAAAAGTGAAATAGAACGCCAAATTAAAGAAATGACTGAAAATGGCATTATAGAGTTAGTAGAGACTATTAGTACCAAAAAAATCTGATAGTAAAACAGACAAGAAGTGGAGAATTATAGTAGATTACAGGTCCTTAAATCAAAAAATTTTAGATGATAAGTTTCCATTACATAACATTACAGACATATTTGATTCATTAGCTGGCACAATTTACTTTTCTCATTTAGACCTAAGCCAAGGATACTATCAATTAGAAATAGAACCAGAATGTAGAAAATTCACAGCTTTTAGTACAAATAAGGGTCAATATCAGATGAAACGCCTTCCCATGGGTCTAAAAACAAGTCCTCATGCTTTTTCACGTTTAATGACAGTTGCTTTATCAGGGTGGAAGGATAGGACAGGAAGGATAGTGCTAAACGAAGATTGAAAGTGTTAACACCTTCTAATAAACAATTAATCAGTCTAGGATTTAAATTAGTGGACTTTTAATATAAAATAATAGCTCCATTAGCAAACGGAGAATAATGAGTTTTAATAATTTAAGAGTTAGCGAAGGTGTATTTTCTGATAATTCAATTATTAACTTTGAATATCATACTCATCAACCTTACGCCTCAACATCTTTCATTAATAATGATGAAATACGAATACCGATTCAAACACAAGATGTATACACATTATCTTCACAAAGCTATTTATACATGGAGGGTAGACTATTAAAGGATGATGGTAAAACAGTGAGTAAGGATTTAAAATTTGTAAATAATGGTGTTACATTTTTATTTGATGAAATCCGTTATGAATTGGGTGGTACTGTTATTGATCGTACTCGTAATCCTGGTATCACATCAACCTTGAAAACATACGCATCGTATACAGCGAGTACAAGATTAGAAAATGCTGGTTGGAATCATAGTCAACATCCTCATATAACAGATAAAAATGGAAGTATCCATTTTTATCGGTGTCTGCATCCCGTTATCGATGTTATTAGGATTTGCAGAAGATTTTCCTAAAATTATAATGAATGTTCGTCAAGAGCTCATATTAATTCGAAGCAATTCAGATTTAAATTGCGTTATTAATGAACCTGTAACGAGCACTGATAAACCTAAAATTGAAATTAGTAGAATTATGTGGAAAATACCTCACGTCGCTGTAGCAGACATTGAAAAGTTACGTCTAATGAAATACATTGATCGAGATTTAGAAGTTGCATTTAGAAGTTGGGAATTACAAGAACTTCCTCTAGTACAAGCAAGTACGAATCATACTTGGACTGTGAAAACGACTAATCAATTAGAAAAACCACGATTCATAATTTTTGCACTTCAAACAGATAACAAAAAGTAGAGTGGTAGAGATGTGACTCATTTCGATCATTGCAATTTAACAAACGTGAAGTTATATTTAAACTCTGATGTATATCCATATGATAATCTCAATGTGAATTTTAATAAAAATCAGTTGGCCATACTATATGAAATGTACGCACAATTCCAAAATTCTTATTATTTCAAAAATGGTGGGGCGGAACCTTGTCTCTCACCATCACAGTTTAAACAACTAGGACCATTCGTGATAATTGATTGTAGTCATCAATCTGAATTCATAAAAACTGTAGCGGTGGATATTCGATTAGAATTTGAAACATCTCAGAACGTTTCTGATAAAACCAGTGCATATTGTCTCATACTACACGATAAACTTATTAAATACAATCCGTTAACTGGTGTAGTGAAGAATATATAAAGAAAAATGTTTATTATTGACATTCAATTTTTTCAATATGGAAAAAGTGACCTTTATATTAAGGAAATATCAATTTATAACGTTAAAGAAGGTATAGATCATCATTCCTTTGTACGTCTACCGTATGAGGTATCATGGTTCAATTGTAAAATTAAAAAACATTTTGAATGGTTACGCTCAAATTGCCATGGATTAAGATGGGACCAGAACGACAACGATCATTCTTTCTGGCTAATTGAATACGATGATATAAGTGATTATGTTAAAGGTATTGTTGGATCAGATGTTATTTTAGTTAAAGGAGAAAATATAAAAGGATGTTTAAAAAAAATGCTTTCTAATAACATAATAATAGATTTAAAAAAATTTAATTGTCCTAATTTAAAATGTTACTCGGACACTCATCATTGTACTGCTCATTCTATTAACACATTAAATTATTCATTAAATAATGTATACAAGTTGTATAATTGGTTTGTAGAATAAAGAGAAAATTGGTTCTATTTGTTATTTTATTTACTACATTTACATTCTACCTAAACAAAGAATTAAATTATTTATTTTTCACTACCACTTTATATTGTTGAGCTCGATGTTCATCTTGATCATCATCATCATACACCTCTACTAATTCTAAGGCATTTGATGATGATGATGCACCTGGTCCATTACACCACTTTATCCTTTTCGGCTGTATCTGTTCTTCTTCTTCATCGTCCTGTTTCGTATCGAACGTGAGTTCCGTCATCACCTCCTCCATTAATTTTAGTTCTTCCTCATCGTCCACGACCAACCGCACATACTTTAATGGCAAATTCCCAATCTTTCTTCGTATCGTGCAGTTCTTTGGAGTGTATCGTAATTTAACTAATATTTGTGTGGAATTTGCCCTCTGAGCAATTTCCTTCACTCCATACCTATTGTAAATGTATATATACATAAAATATATATATAATATATAAAGTTTTACAACATACCTGAATAAATGCCGTAGTATAAGCAAGAGTTTTCTCGGTGACAATTTATTTTCGTTAGTGGATTGCACTAATAAAGTACATGGAATATTTGCCATTGTGGAAGTGAACTTTCTAATACGGTTAGGACTGTGAGAATACACAGTATATATACCAAAAATTTAAAATAATAATGTATATTAAAATAGAGAGAAACGTTTGGAGAAATATTTGCATTTGCAAAATATATTAGAAAAATGAATTATGTGCATCAATCGCATTATACGCTTTTGTAAAATAATTTAAAAATGAAGTAAAAAAATGAAGTATCAATCGCATTATACAAATGAACTTTCCATATAACCGGAATTATAGAAGTATATAAACATCGAAGAGTTCTTTCAAAAAGTAGTATTCTTTAAAGTATAGTACTCACATGTGTTAACGAGATCCAGGCTGTGCCAGAAAAGGTAAGAAATTTCGTATTTTTAAAAATTTAATTTTATTGTTTAATGTTTTAATTTTAAAGAGATGGATCATTTACAAATATTTTATGATGTAAAATTTACGATGAATGAAAACGCTGTCAGACCATTAAGATCAATCTCTTTACGCAGCTGGAATGGATTTATATAGCACAGGTGACTATACAATTGAACATGGAAAGCGTAAACTAATTGGAACTGGAGTAAGGATACAACTACCAGAAGGATGCTATGGAAGAATTGCACCCAGATCAGGATTGTCACTCAATAGTATCGATATTGGTGCTGGCGTCATCGATGGTGATTACCGAGGAGAAATTAAAGTTTTAATCTGTAACAATGGCAGTTCAGGTTTTCTCAAGATTAATCGAGGGGATAGAATACCACAATTAATTTTAGAAAAGATTTTGTATCCCAATCTTATTGAGGTTGAAGAATTACAAAAAACAACAAGGGGGTGTGAAGGATTTGGTTCGTCTGGTATTTAATTAATGATTAATAAAAAACTTAGTACATATATAATGTGTTTATTGCATCAACGTTATCATTAAGGCGATAACGATTAGGTATATAAAACCGCAATAGGAACTGTGTTGCTGTTAGATTTTGTTGAAGTGCTCTTAAACACTGTTGAAGAAGTTGTAAGTAAAATTAGAACGGTATCTTCTCTTTTAAAAAAGAAAGAAGAATTTCAGAGGTATATTGCATTAACAAAAAAATATATTTTTCTAACTACAAAATATTTTAAACAAAACACTGAATCTATTAAAAATTCAAAATTAGAAAATTATTTAGGTTTGCTAAAATGTTGTAGAGAAAACTTTAAAAGTCAACATCGTGCTAAATCTAAAAGATGTGGACCTAAAAATTTAATTTGGCAAGATGTTGAATCATGTTTTAACTGTCGTATTCGAACCGGTATCGTTGTAAATTTAAATTTTAAGGATCCGAAAATTTTTCTTGAGAAATCGTATAGTGTGAATATCATGTGAATTTACTTATGCTAGAAGCTGAGGGTAATGATGGCAATACATCTCAACAAGCACCTTTTTATGATTTTATGCTTATCACAAATTTGTCACGACTACTTTGCACACAAGTCAAAAATTCTAAAAATAAAAAATGGTTTTGTAATCGTTGTTTAAATCGATTTGGTTCGGAAAGTATGCTTAAAAAACATCAGCTTGATTGCAGTTGGTTAAATGAATGTAAAATTATACTACCATCCGAACAAGAAAATATTATGAAATTTAAAAATTATAATAATAAACTTAAAACTCCATTTGTTATTTATGCAGATTTGGAAAGTATTTTAGAAAAATATGATCAAGATATTACTGTAGGGAATACCAGAATTTATCAAAAACATACACGCTTTAGTATTGCTTACTATCTTAAATGTTCATATAACAATTCGCTTTCAAGGTTCAGAATTTATACATGAAGAGATTGTCAAAGCTGGTTCTCGCAAGAGCTAAAAAATATTGCATTTGAAGTTAATGAAATTCTTAACAACTCTAAATCGATGCAAAATTTAAACCTGAAACAAATGATTGCGTTTCAATCATCATTATTTTGTCATATATGCAATAAAAAATTTAAAAGTGGTGATATAAAAGTTAAAGATCACGATCACTTCACCGGCAAATATCGCGGGGCTGCTCACAAATCTTGTAACATCAACTATAAAGATAAACATTTCATACCGGTTCTGTTTCACAACCTTTCTGGTTACGATAGCCATTTTATTATCAAATCACTCGCTAAAGATATTGAGGGATCAATTAATTTGCTCCCAATAGATAAGGAGCGATATATATCGTTTACAAAATATATCACACGCACCAAGATAAATTTTAGATTTTTGGATTCTTTTCGCTTTATGTCCAATAGTTTAGATCAATTATCATCGTATTTGGAGGAAAATCGAAAAAATATTACAAGAAAATACTGTAAAACAACAGAACAATTTAATTTGCTTCAAAGGAAAGGGATTTTTCCTTATGAGTATTTAGACTGTTGGGAGAAACTGAAGGATTGTAGATTACCAGAATGGAATAAATTTTATAACAGTCTGAACGATTTCAATTTGAGTATGCAGAACTATATCTACAAACAGATGTTCTCTTATTGGCTGATGTTTTTGAAAATTTTCGAAATAGTTCTTTAATAACATACCAATTAGATCCAACAAATTATTTTACAGCATCGGGCTTAGCATTTGATGCAATGTTGAAGATAACCGGAGTAGAATTAGAATTATTGACTGATATTGATATAATTATGTTTATTGAAAAAGGTATGAGAGGTGGAATCTCACAATGTTCAAATCGTTATGGTAAAGCCAACAATCCATATATAGGAGAAAAATTTAATTCAAACGAAGTAATTTCTTATTTGATGTATTTTGATATAAATAATTTATATGGAGTAGCTATGTCACAATCATTACCGTATGGTGAATTTATGTGGGTTGATCCGTATCACACTGATTTTCTAACCGTTTCTGACGATGCGGACTTCGGTTATATTTTAGATGTTGACCTGCATTATCCAAAGGAACTATTTGAAAGCCATAAAGATCTACCATTATGTCCCGAACATTTAATTCCACCAACTTCAACCATAAAAATACCAAAATTAATGACAACTTTATATGATAAGAAAAGTTATATCATCCATTATAGGAACCTCAAACAAGTAGTTGAGTTGGGAGTAAAAATTGAAAAAATTAATAAAGTACTAAAATTTAAACAATCGAAATGGATGCAATCATATATTAATTTAAATACAGAAAATAGAAAAAGTAGTAAAAATGAGTTTGAAAAAAACTTTTATAAACTGATGAATAATTCTGTGTTTGGAAAAACCATGGAAAATGTTAGGAAACACAAAAACATTAAATTGGTAAGTAAGTGGGAAGACCGATTTGGTGCAAATTACTACATTTCAAAACCCAATTTTAAAAGTTGTTTCATATTTGATGAGGATTTGGTTATTATTGAAATGGGAAGAATGGAAATTAAATTTAACAAACCAATATATGCCGGTTTTACTATTTTAGATAATTCAAAGATCTGCTTATATGATTTTCATTATAATTATGTAATACAAAAATTTGGTGAGAAGGCTAAACTTTTATATACAGATACAGATTCTCTAATATACCATTTCTTTAATATTAACATTTATGATCACATGAAAGAGGACTTGCATAAATTTGATACGTCCGATTATCCTGTAGATAATATCCATCAAATTTCACAAGCAAACAAAAAAATGTTGGGTTTAATGAAAGATGAAAATAATGGTAATATTATGACTGAATTTATCGGTCTGCGATCTAAAATGTATTCTATCAAGTTATTAGTACCGAGTAATATCATAGAGAATAAAAGAAAAAAGTTACTTGAAGAGGGATTAGATTCTAACAATATTGATAATATTTTAACAAACATAGATACGATAAAAAAAGCAAAAGGTATTAAAAGATCAACATTAAAAAGTAAGCTTAATAATGTAAGTAAAAATATAAATAATAAATAAATAAAAAGTAAAGTTTAATAATGTCAATTTAAATAAAAAACAAAATTTAATACGGTCTAAAAATCATACTGTATATACAATTTCTCAAAGAAAAATAGCACTAAATCCCTTTGATGATAAACGTGTAGCAAATTATATTTACACAGATACAAAACCTTGGGGATACACCGTTTAATTTCATTCATTAAGCCAGTGTTTATCTGCAATTCTATTATCATGAAATGTTCATGTTTTAATTATTATTATAAACTAGATAATACAAGTCTAAACAAGTTTAAACAAGAATATGAGGTACGTATATAAACGTTGAATCATTGTAATACACTTAGTAGTCTGTTTTCTTTTAGTGGTTAAACAACAACGATAATAATGATCTTAAAAATCTGCTTACTTCTGTTAATTTTTACTATTGTAAAAAGCCAAACTAACTGTGAAAGTGATAGTTATTATAAAAATCAATATGAAACCGTCTATAATAACTATGAAATCCTGTACAATACCACCAATAATCTATACCAAACCTGCAGGAATAATCTGGAAAAGTGTGATCAAAAATGCGATACATGCAATACACAAATTGAATCGTTTAATCGAAGATTTGAAAATGAAGACACAATATCTACAATGAAAATATTAATTGATAAAAATATTATTCTAACAACGCAAAATGAACAATTAAATGAAATAATAAGTGGTGTTCAAGGGAAATTAATGCAAACATATCAAAAAATTAATAACCAAGAAGATACAATTGACAGGCTAACCAAGGAACTAAATCACATGACATTTAATGTACACATGATAAAAATCGACAATGAAAAGTATAAGGAGAAAATACAAAGTTGTCGTATTGAAATTTTACATTACAATGATGATCGTCTTAAAACCATGCATAATGTTAATAATTCCATGTTAATGTTATAAAACAATTAAAATCCTAAGACCATGCATAATGTTATGAAACAATTAAAACCTCATTTTACAATAAATAAATAAAAAACGTAAAATTTAGATCAATTGACTTTCTTTTCCTTTCACCATCCAAATGCAATTACTATTAATTTTAAAATTTGAACTTACCAGTGCCATCTATTGATAACGAATATCTAACACAAATTTATTATATTTGCCAACCCCATCTATCAATAAAAATATCCACCACAAATTTGTTTCTACCAGCAACATCTATCCATTAAAAATTACCAACGCCATCTATCAATTAAAAAATAAACTTTTAATGACAAATTTGAAATTACTAGCGCCATCTATCAATAAAAAAAATAAGTGTGACTTTATCAATATTTGACGTCACATAGGTTAAGAGGTCAAGGTGTCATAGAACCCCTCTATCTTAACTACTCACGTATATCCTAGCCCGTCTACGAGGATGCGGCTTTTGGATGGTTTAAATAAAAATGCAAACATCGCGGTACCATTTCGTAAATGGTCTTTCTATGAATTACCATCGATGAGGAATGGTAGCAAAGAAATTTGGCTGGTTACATCGACGACTAACAAAGGTAGACCTCAGTATGTAATTGTAGGATTTCAAACTAAAAGAAAGGATCAATTAACGTCCGATTGTACACTTTTCGACCACTTGAACATTATAGATTTAAAGGTCTATCTAAACTCATACCGTTATCCATTCGAATTGATGAATTTGGATTTCAATAAGGAAAATTATGTGGAACTATATAAAATGTACACGGAATTGCAACCCTACATTTGGGAATCATATCGAAAACAGCCGATTATGGATTTTGAGAGCTTCAAGGATAGGGCTCTTTTCGTAATTGATACTACTAAGAATAATGACGAGGAAGCCGCCCCATCGGCATCGTGTGAGGTGCGCATTGAAATTCAAAGCGATAAAGATTTCCCGCCCGACACCAAAGCATACTGTATTATAATTCAGGAATCTATGTATGCATACAAACCGTTGAGTGGGGAGGTGTCAATAATTATAAATTAAAACTACGCAGTGCGATATACATCAGTTTTTTACCGACAACAACCGGCAACAACAGCGACAAAATAACGAAGATGCCGATTAGAAGGGCTATTGTGGATGTCCAAGGATTCCTAATAGATTCTAAATTTGAAGCTAAGGAGTTTACACTTCTAGACATCGAAACTGAATCACATACAAGTTATCGAAGATAATGTTGAGAAAGTCATGTCCTGCTATAAAAACAGAGTGGCCTGTTATAAAATTAAAGGAAAAAAATAATCTGATGATGATGATGATGATATCCCATCTTATTTATTGAGATATCAGGATACGGTTCATAATTTTATTAACAAACATATCGATACCAATGTAATGGTAAAGGCTCAAATTGAGCTAATTGCGAATTATGTAAAGTATAAACTCAACGCCGATGGCGAAGAGGAAATTTTTGTGTCCGAAAAAAATTTCAACACTAAATTTAAAACTTTTTCGCGATACTCTGATTTTGATGAAATATATGGAAAAATGTCTCGCAACATAATATCGCAAAGTGAGGATTTTCAAGAAAGCGGTTCTGGTTGGGCGTCCCGTTCCGTTTCGTTTCTCCTGATAAACGTTAGCAAATACGAACCTATAACGGGGTCCTCGTTCATTCCTTTACCGAAAAATATCGCAAATAAAAAACGTTGCATTAACATTCATAATTACGATGATGATGCATGTTTAGCCTGGTGCTTGATGGCGGCTTTACATCCAGCCGCTCAATGTTCGTGGTGGACCACGAGTTACCCCCATTATTCGGAAGTGTTAAATTTAAAAGGAATCACATTTCCCATTAATTTAAGGGACATAGCTAAAGTGGAAAACTTAAATGATTCAAGCGTAAAAGTTTACGAGTTAGTTGAAAAGGATAATAAGTATCTGGTGGAAGGGCCGATTTATTATAATAAAAATGAACGTGAAAGACATGTTAATTTACTCTATCTATACGAAAACGGTAAGGGTCATTTTGTTTTAATTAAGAATCTTTCGAGACTAATATCGAACCAAATCAATCGCCGAAACGGTTGCGTTCACCTTTGCGACGGGTGCTTAACATTTTTGTCTTCTAAGCAAAAATTAATTAAACATCAGCAAAATGATTGTAATTATATAAAAACCATTTTACCATCTGAAAATTTAAGTCGTAAACCCAATAATTTCATCATTAGATGTTTTAACGAGTAACCTAGAACAATGTGACCTTTTAAATGTGCGAAAATTTTTCCCAGTCGACGAACAATTTAAATTATTAAATAAAAAAGGCATATTTCCCTACAATTATATCAACTCGCTTGATAAACTAAACGATACGTCACTTCCTCCTAAGCGAGCGTTCTATAACAAGTTGAATTTAGATCACATAACCGATGAGCAATACGTTCACGCTAGCAATTTAAAAGATTATTCTGATTTATATTTAAAAACGGACGTTCTATTACTGGCGGACGTTTTTGAAAAATTTAGGGGGTTGTTTTAATACGTACGGGTTAGATCCCGCTCATTATTACGGCGCCCGGCCTTTCTTGGGACGCTATGCTGAAATTCACTAAGGTTAAATTGGTATTACTCACAGATATAGAACAGATGCATTTTATTAAAAATGGTATCCGCGGGAATATTGCGCAATGTTCCGTGCGACATGCTAAAGCAAATAACAAATATATTAACAATTACAATCCCAATTTACCATCAACTTTTCTAATGTATTGGGACGCTAATAACTTATACGGGTGGGCGATGTCGCAACCTATGCCCGTTAGCGATTTTAAATGGTTAGATCGTCAAGAAATTCAAAATTTAAATTTCAATAACGTTTCCGATAATTCCGATGTTGGATACATTTTAGATGTGAACGTTACCTATCCGGAAAGTTTACATGATTCCCATAACGATTTACCATTTTCACCTGAAAATATTATACCACCTCGCGGTAAATGTAAAAGCGATAAACGATTAATACCAAATTTATTTAATAAAAATAATTATGTAATATACTATAGAAATTTGAAACATGCTGTTGCTCACGGTCTTGTAATTAATAATATTAATAGAGTTTTATCGTTTAAACAGTCCGCCTGGCTGAAATCCTATATTGATAAAAATTCCGAATTGCGTCAGTCGGCTAAAAATGCTTTTGAAAAAGATTTTTTCAAGCTAATGAACAATTCGGTATTTGGAAAAACCATGGAGAACGTGGATAAAAGAGTTGATGTTAAATTGATAACCAACTGGGATGATGTAACTGTAGGTCCTGGCCGACCACGACTTGGCGCGCGTAGCTTAATATCAGTAGTATAGATTAGCCGATTCTAGAACTTCCTCCTCGAACCTGCGTCCGAGGAGGAGGTTCTAGAATCAGCTAATTGTTGGAGGAGGAGGAGGAGGTTCTAGATTCGGTTAACTGGTATAAACCTACTCCTCTTAAAGGTTGCAATATGGGAGGAGTTTCCAATTAATGAGGTTTCAATTGATGTCCAGCCTCTTCCCAAGTGACTCCTCCAAGTAAGAAATCAGAGAATAAATTATGACAACGTTCTATATATGCCAACGTGTTCGATATGGTCACCCATCGACGTCTTCTGATAGAATATAAATAATGTTATAATGATTAATTAATATCAATGAAAATGTGTTCCCACAATTCTTGTGTGAAAAAAAAATCCCCCCACTCTATTACTTCAGCTATAAATACAAAATGCCTGGCGATAGTGATTCATACAGTAGTGAGATTCACAACGAGTGCAAGTTTAGTGTAATTAATATACATGTAAGTAATTCAAATTGAATATTAAGTAGATAATGTATTAACGTAATAGATTTTTAAATACAGTAGCATCCAAACCGAACTCAAAATGCTCAAACAAGAGACCTGCGCCAAATTTGTTGGGGAGGGGAGAAAACAAGAAGTCACTTGTGACCACAAAAAATGAAGGTCATCATTGCCAGATAAACAATACATTGGAAGCAACCAATGTATTGGCAACAGACTTGGGAGAGTTTGTGTATCCCAGCAGTCGAAACAGATTATCGAAAATATTGGTCAGCCATCTGTAATAAGTAGTACTGTATCCAATGAATCAGCGATAAACAATTTCCTGAAAGGTAACCAAGGGCCGCTGTTCTCGGAAAGCACCTATTATTTAAACAAAAGTAGAACCAAACGGATATCTAATTGGACTGTGTGCGAATCAGCATTTTGAACCCGTGATACGGTTAATGGGAAAAGGGCAATGCTTAAATTTATCTGAACCTGAATGGAAGAACATAGTAAACAGCAAACAATTGATTTTAAACAGTTTTGTCGGTGATTTATCTACTCCAACAAAGTTGGATATTGAGGAACTGTATGCAGATTTTGTAAAAACACATGGTAGGCTTACAAACAACTTTGCACTTCCATACCCACAAAGCCACATTCATACTAGACATCCTTGATGGCTAGCTTAAGGGTAATGCAAATAAACGCACAAGGAAGTAAAACAGCCACCACGGAACTCCTAAAGATCATCGAGGAGTGCAATTATGACATAATCCGCATACAGGAACCTTACACTGTAAAAGGTAAACTACAGGGAATACCAAATACGGCCAGGCAAATGGGAATTGGAGAGGATCCGCTGCAGAGACAATTGAGTGACACTCACTGCGTTGCGATTGAGGTTGTGGCAAAAAGCGGTAATTGGGCAATAATAAATCAATATTACCAGTACAAAGACCCAATTGAAATTCACCTGCGGAAGACAAGAAACGCGTTTGTAACAAACAAAAATAAACAAACGATATTGTGCGCGGATTCCAATCTGTCTGTGCTTTGGCATAGCTTTCATACGGATGACAAAGGGGAACAACTACAAGACCTCATAAATGAACTAAATCTGGAAGTTGAGAACAAGCCAGGAAATCCGCCAACACACCAAAATAGAGTAGGCGCATTTTCCAACATAGATATAACGTTATCCAACGAGAAAGCCGCAAACAAAGTAACAGAATGGAAAGTTATACAGGGTAGCACAGTGAGTGACCACAATATAATTGAGTTCAGACTGAACTGCAAGTGAACGACAGAAAAACAAAACTCAAAAGTCAAGTACAACATGAGAAAGGCTGACTGGATAAAACTCGAAAGGGAGTTCGTTCCGCCAGAATTAGTGACAACTGCATATACCGAAATAGACGTGAACATGCTGGCCAAACAGACCAACGCGGAGATTATTAGATCGATGAATAAATTCATACCCAAATTCACAAAACAGAGACAATTCAAATGTATGTTTTGGAACACGAAACTGCAAGACAAAAGATCAGAAATGAGGAAAATGAGGAAACAATACCAGAGGGCGAGCATTGAAACAGAACGTCAACAATACTTACAAAGCTACAGCAACTTAAAGGAGCAATATAAGCTCATGCTACAAGAGGAAAAGGAAAAATGCATAGAGGCATTTGTACAAAAACACCTCGCGCTGGATCCCTGGGGAATTCCTTATAAAATAATAAGCAACAAAGTAAGAGCACCCACAACGTTCTCGACGCTTAGAACACCAAGCGGAGAATATACAAATGGTTGGGAAGATACTGCAAAAGTACTTCTACATTCACTACTCCCAGACGATGAAGATCAGAATGAAACACCGGAACAGAGCTAACTACGAGGGAAGTTGAGAGAGCGGTGCACATCAACGGGAGAGGTAGAGTACTTTTCAGAACGAGAAATACTAGAACAAATAAATTTGCTCAAAAATAATAAATTCCCAGGGACCAGATAATATAACAGCAGAGGTCATAAAAACATTAAAATTCAAATTAACACCAGTACTGAAAATTCTGTTCAATGGCTGCCTGGCACAGGGAAAGTTTCCAAACATTTATAAACAAGCAGAAGTAATCATTTTGCAGAAGGGAAACGACAAAGACCCTCTGGATCCAAAATCCTACAGACCAATATGTCTGCTAAACATCTTGGGTAAAGTTCTCGAGAAATTAATCTGCCGCAGGTTACAACTCATAGAACAACAACAGGATCGATGCACCCGAACCAATTTGCTTATAGGAAAGGCAAATCGACTGAAGACGCCATAAATGAAGCAACACAAACAACGATGCAAATCAAAAGCAAATATGGTATAGGTATCTTTGTAGATATCTCCGGGGCATTCGACAATATGTGGTGGCCAGCATTATTTCAGCAATTAAAGTCAATAAACTGTCCGATTCCCCTGTACAAGATCTTCAGGAGCTACTGCCAGGACAGATATGCCAAAATATCAAACGACCAGAACCTTCAAATAGAGAAACATCTTACAAAAGGGTGCCCGCAGGGGTCGGTCTGTGGTCCGATTTTCTGGGACGTGGTACTGGAGAACCTTCTTCATAAATTGCAATTGGAAGAATGCATAACGAAAACAGTAGCTTATGCAGACGATCTATTGATCATAATTGAAGGAAATAACAGGAATGAAATCGAACAACGGGCAAAAATTGCAATGAATTTAACTGCAGAATGGTGCCACTTAAATAAACTAAAACTGTCCCAGGAAAAGACCACATATATGATGCTGAAAGGCACCCTGAAACGAGATCCAACGGTGAAAGTAGAAGGTGTTACCATCAAGCGGAAAAAGGTTGTGAAATATCTAGGGGTATACATCGGGGAAAGGCTAGATTACAAGACCCGTGTCAAAAGGATAACTAAAACAGCTACAAAAGCCATGCATGCTGTCGCAAGTCTCGCCCAGAGAAAATATAAGTTGAACATTAAACTTATACAGACATACATGAGAAGTGTAATGGTTGCGATAACAACCCATGCAGCCAGCGTCTGGGCGGACAAAGCATTACAAGTGAAGGCAAGGGAATCTCTGAACAGAGCACAGAGGAACATACTACTTCGTTTAACGGGTGCCTACAGGACAACAGCAACTGATGCTCTAACAACGTTAACGGGAAACTTGCCGATGGACTTAGAAGTGCGAAAAAGAGCAGCATGCTATTGGCTAAAAAAAGGAAGGCAGGATAAAATCGAACTGCTATTAGGAAAACAAAGTGAATCAGTAAAGCAGGCAAAAGACATAGTACTTCAGCTATGGCAAGACAGATGGGAGACCTCCACGACAGGTAGAAGACTCTTTGGATTTTTTCCAAGAGTAAAGGAAAGACTAGAAAATCGTAAACAAATCCAAAGAGAGACGATACATTTTCTGACAGGACACGGTCCTTATGAATCGTACCTGTCTGAAAGGAAAATAATAAACTCCAACCTGTGTGAATGTGGAGAAATTGGAACCCCGGAACACAAAGTTTTTATGTGTAGACTACTAGAAGAAGAACTTCAAGAGCATAGACCTCAAATAAGAGACAAGTCAATAACAGAGATATTACTCTCGGAAAATCTGGAAAAACACCTAAACTGCATAACAACAATTATCGACAGAAGGCACAAGGAGAAGACAAATTAGAAACCGAAAGAAACCGAACAACGACACAAGACAAGTCATGAAAAATAATATAAATCCCGAGACCAGAAGAACAGGTCAAATTCGAACAATGTCAGGATACCGGATAAATCCGATGAACCGACATACAACAGACGAAAGACCTTTACACCGATCATGACAGCGCAAATAAGGCGCAAAGCTTTTTGCTTTAGTTTTTAAGTTAATTTAATTTTAAGTTTTAGATCGTAGTTTAGGTTAATTTAATTTTAGTTTAGTTTAAAGTAGATAAGATTTTTCTACTAATTTAGGGCCAAGTTTTCTAAAAATGCAAAGATCGGAGAACAACAAAGTGCGCCTCCCCGAGGTTAGGGACGGAAACGAAGCAGGGGTAACTGTGTCGACAGAAATAAAAATCCCCTGCACGGCCAAAGCACACAAATTAAGGTAAATAACAACAAATCCTTAGAACAACTAATAGAATTGCATGAAAACTAACGCATAATCAGGCCAATTGCATGAAAAATAGCTTAGAAATAGGATAAACTAAAATAACAGCAAATTGCATGTAATTAACCATCTTTAGCTTAGGTAACCAAGAATTAGAATAACTAGCATGAAGTAGGATATAACATAGTATGTAGCGAGTAGATTACTAACGTAGGAATTACAGAATCAAAACTAGTTAAAACATAACAACAAACAGAAAAGCATGTATAATAACCCTAACTTCCTAGAGAGATTTTATAATTTTCTTTTAATTTTGAATTTTATTAATTTTCATTTAACATACTAACATATGATAAATTGCAAACTTTGTTCATAAATTTCAATCAAAACTCAAATTGTTAATTAAATAAACGGTGTAGTTTAAATTGTCAGTCACTACACTATAAACTAGAAATACAAATAAAAAAAAATAAAAAAAAATAAAAAAAAAATACTCCAGCAAAGTTCCTTATAAGTGGAGTGTCTTGCAGCGGTATGTGGATAGAGAATACGAGAAAAGTATTCAAAATGGATAGGGGTTCAGAAGTATTTACCTAGCTTATGACTCGTTGCATGAATTGTGGAAATTAATCGAATTAGTTTCGGTGAAAAATACTGAAAATACCAAATTTTCAATAACCATCCAATATATTTAAATGAATCAGGAAGGTACGAATTGGCTCTCTTAAATTTCGAAACGTGCAATAGTTTGGCAAACGTAGATAAAAGTAACAATATTTTACAATACGAAGATAAGACAGGCAATTTTAAAAACTATATAGAAATACCGGTTGGAACTTACGATATTGATGATATTGCCGGAGTTGTGAATGAACAGTTACTGAGGAGACACGCTAAAGCAGTCTTTATAGACATTACGGGAAATAATAATACTCAACACGTTTGAAGAATTAATTCTGCGTGCGATAACTCAATAGGATCCCTACTGGGCTTTAAGCCTGGAATAGTGCCTAAACATACGGAACGGTATTCGGATTACGTAGTAAACATAAACAAAACAAACGCTTTACAAATTTATTGTAACTTGGTGACAGGATCATACAACAACGAGGTTCCCGTTCACGTTTTATACCACTTCTTCCAAAACGGTCCGGCAGGTTTTAAAATAATTGAGTCGCCACAGCAGCCTATTTATTTGCCTGTTTCAACGAACGTGATTAGTAGTGTAATAGTACGCATACTAGACCAGGACGGAAAATTGGTTGATTTCAGAGAAGAGGAATTAACCGTGAGAGTTAACTTGAAATCCATAAGTTGAAAAGACTATGTCTGTAGTATATCAAAATAAAAGAAAAAGGTGGGCAACAAGAGATAGAAACGGGAAAACGTACAATGGTCGAAACTATAAAGCGCGTATTGTAAGAAGGAGAGCGCAACGTCAGTAGAGAACAGTCCATTAGGGGTCCCCGGGACCCCGACCTTAAACCTGATGGCCTGGCATACGCCGGCCTATCCGTTGTGGGTCAGGGCTATTTTATAAGAAATAATTTTTTTAATGCATCTGCACACAGAGGTTCCCTTTGTTTTTTAATGTACAGTAGATGCATATTTTGTATTATAATAATTGCGCTATATTTTATTGTTATTTTTATTTTGATTTTTCCTAACATAAACAGAAATTGTTTTTTAAGGGATCCCTTTGATTCGCATTAAGTATTTAAGCGAACTGAACTTCATTTTTCTTCATTTAGTTTTTATGAGTTTCAGATATATTAATGGATTCGTATAGTAAGTTATATTTATTTATTATCGTTATTAGTATTATTATTTATTTTTCTTAATTCAGTTTGGGATTACGTTACGAATTTATGCTTATTACATAATCCAAACGTAAGATTTTTATAATATTATTTATATATTTCTTCCAATGGTTTTTTTTTTGTTAGCCTATCATAATAGAAACAGGATTGAACGTCCTGTTCCATTTAAAGAACATGTATGCAGACTATTTAATAGTTCTACATAATGGCAATGTCGGCGAGGACGATTATTTAATCGTCCTCGGAGTTCCTGCGGGAACAGAATTTTATTTTTGTTATTTTGATAAATAATTGGTAAGTTATAAATATTAATATGTCTATTAATTTTTTAATTTATAGAAACAGTTCTCGAAGAGCTTGAATGTAAGTAATAATTAAAAAATTAAAAATATAGAATAAAAGCATATAGAGTTGTTAACATATATATGTTAAACGTATATATGCTGTCCTTTTTTGAACTTTCATTTCTCTCACAACGATTTTATTCCCACGAAACGGTCGAATAGCCTTAAATAGTCTGTAGTGTTAAGTTAAATGGGTGTTGCCATCTATAGAAGTAAAAAGAAATCAAGCGAACCACGTGACCGCAGACTAGAAGAATGCATGTAACGGATACTAGAACCATCAATATTAAAATATTACATCAATGCATCGACTCTCAAAGGCTGAGAAGCTACTTTACGATACATCATTAAATTGTCATATTTGTAAAAAACCACTTGACACTAACACTGGTGATAACGGGAAAGTAGCTGATCATTGCCACATTACTGGAAATTTCAGAGAACCTACTCATTCTAAATGTAAACCTAGCTTTAAACTACCTTCTATCATACCAATTTTCTTCTACATTTTATCCGAGACTTACTGACTTAAATTGTGGGGGTTTAGATGCCATATCCAATAATAAAGAGAAATTTATAAGTTTTAGTTGATAGTGGAGGTGATAGACAAAAGTATCTAACATTACGCTTATCATTTATGACTTCTTCTCTAGATAGTTTGGCTGGTAATATAAGCAAAGGTGACTTGAACCATGTTGAAAAATCAATTTAAATTAGTTGCACGAAAAGAAATATTTCGTTATGATTATATGGATTCATTTGATAGGTTAAATGTAACCGCTCTATTACCCAAGGTAGCTTTCTACAGTAAAATAACTGATGAAAATGCAACCGATGAACAGTATGCGTATACCGTAAACATTTGGAATGATTTTTTTCATAAAACTTTATTAGATTACTATAATGTTTACCTAATAACAGATGTGCGGTTACTATTGGACGTGTTCGATAAATTCCCGAAAGTTTCTCATAACTATTATGACCTCGACCAGGTCCATTATTTTACTACCCTCAGTCTTTCGTGGGATGCTATGCTCAAGAAAACAAATGTTAATTTAGAGTTGCTAATTGACATCAATATGGTACATTCTGTTCAGAAAGAGTAGTATATTAATTTAGGTTCTGGAACAGGAAGTCACCATACGACCTTGAGATAAGGAAACATGACCTTGAGATAAGGAAAAACCGCCAAGCTTGAAAAATGTAAACAACAAGAGCGCCACCTATGTTTGAGCGGCAAAAGTTTGAACTGGAGTTGAAAGTGAGGGCCATGTGAACGGTGGTGGCGCCATATATGTTCCATGGGGGTGAGCGCCACCTGGGATAAGTAGAAGTTATGTTTAAATTTAAATAAACTAGCGCCACCCACGATTGAAATGGGGTAAGTAGTGGTGGAAGTTAACGCCACCTATGATGGAGGTGTATAATTAACATCACCATTGTTTGACATATCATATTTAAATTAAATCTGAAAAATTAAAATGGCGGAATTTATCTTTTTAAATAAAAAATTATTACATTAATAAACATATATTGACAATTATTTTAGTATAGTACATTTCAAAATTATTTTTAGCGTAATATAAAAAATAGCAATTAAACAAAAACTAAATTAATACATTTTATATTATTTAGAAAAATTTGTTGAGATTACAATTAAATTTAAGAATGATTTACCGCTGGATTTCCAGTTTTTGTGTTTGAACCCATATTCTTTGGCTTCTTTATAAATTCGATTTTTTGTGCGATTGATCCTCTGTTTGGGTTCTAGTTCCCCAAGATATACCAAACACATCTCCTGTAGTTCGATAATTTGGGCATCAGAAATTAGTAGTATAGTAATGCCGATTCTGGAGCGGAAGTCCTACGGGAGGATCGTAGGATCGGAGGATCGGACGACGGTGGCGCCACCTAGCGGTAAGTAGTGGAACTAAGCATGCGGCGGGCGATGGAACTACTAAAGTTAGTCCTCAGAGGATCGGTCGATGGTAACGCCACATAGTGACGGTCGGTCGAACTTCTGAAAGTAGTCCTCCGAGAATCCCCACAGAGGAACCTTCCTCAAGTCCAGGCCGATGGTGGCGCCACCTAGCGGCGGGCGGCCGAACTTCTGAAAGTAGTCCACAGAGGATCGGTCGACGGTGACCTCACCTAGTTACGATCGGCCGAACTTCTGAAAGTAGTCCTCCGAGAATCCCCACAGGGGAACCTTCCCCAAGTCCCGGTTGACGGTGGTGCCGCCTGGCGGTGGGCGACGGAACTTGTGGAAGTGGTCCTCAGAGGATCGGAGGATCGGCCGACGGTGGCGCCAAACGGGGGATCGTCAAGGAGACAGGTCGCTGTCCGACCGACCGACCGACGTTTCGATCCTCCTCGAGGAGGATCGATCGACGACGACGATGATGATGTCACCTACCAACCGACGCACGCAATGTTGTGCAATGTTACGCAATTTTTTTTTTTTTGCTTATTGAGAATTCTGAAGCGGAATTGATTCGTGAGGAATGAGAATTCTGAAGCGGAATTGATCCAATAAACCACTGAACGACCGAAACCTTTCAGTTTAATATTAAAGACTTAAGTAAAATCGTGATAGCTGGAAAGAGCAATGGAAGCAAACAAAAATTTTGTGTTTAAGAAACTGATTTATTATGATTTAATTTGTAAATGAAAAATGTTTATATATTGGTTTTAATAATACAATCACGAGTTAAATTAAATGCTAATATATGTATATCAGGATTATCATTCATCAGCTTTTTTTTCTGACGCATGTGTTGCTTACGTCATTTTAGACGCGAATAGACGAGTACGAGCGCTGTCGCTTACGTCATTTTTGACACGTATAAACGCGTCTAACTCAGCAGGCTCGGCTGCCAATTTGAAAACTTACTTTTTAGTTTCTTATAATTAAACACTGTTGTTAATACTATAATGACCCCAAGCTAAAGTGTTATCCCATCATTACAAATAAATCGCTTGGAGTCATTTGGCGAAAGAACCAATTTATTTTGTATAATTGTAAAAATTCTGTGACTAAAACTTCTAAAAGATAACTGTTTTTTTAATAACACTGATTTTGAATTTAGGCAATCTAGATATTTCGCAATTTCACGTTTAACTACAGCTTTCTTTACATCTTTGGATTTTTTTGTAACTCGCCCATCGGCGACCCTATTAGCATATACCTTTGATCTTAAACCGATAAATTCTATCATTATCTTTCCACAATTCTCATCTTTCATTTTACCTAAAACAGCTTCATTATACAAGGGGATGTCAAACTAATTATCGGGACAGTAATTCGATGTGTCAAATTTATCTAAATTTATTTTCACATCCTTATAAACGTCATCCGAATTAATTAGTACGGTGAAGCTATCGGTGTCCATGTAACATAATCGAATACATTCACCATACTTCGGTTTTAAGAAATCATAATAAAATTCATACATTAATAATTTTGAAAGCTCTAAAACCGTAAAACCGACATATAGAGGTTTCTCCTAAACCACGTGGAGACGATCCATTTGAATTGCCGAAAATGTTTCAGTAAAAATTTTTGTACATTTAAAATTTAATTTAGCGATTAAGTTACGCGCTCCAAGACGCGTTCGACCTGCAGTTTCACCAGTGTGAATATCATCCCAACTGGTCACTAATCTCACGTCGACTCTTTTATCAACATTTTCCATTGTTTTTCCAAAAACCGAATTATTCATCAATTTAAAAAAGTCTTTTTCAAACGCATTCTTAGCGGATTGGCGCAATTCCGTATTTTCCGTATTTTTCTCGATGTAAGATTTCAACCACGCAGACTGTTTGAACGATAAAACTCTATTAAGTTTACTAACAATAAGACCGTTAGCAACGGCTTGTTTTAAATTTCTATAAGAGATCACATAGTTCTTTTTATTAAATAAATTTGGAATCAATCTTTCATCGCTTTTACATTTACCATTAGGTGGTACAATGTTTTCAGATAGAAAAGGTAAATCATTATGTGCATCATGTAAATATTCAGGATATTCGATATCCACGTCTAAAATGTAGCCGAAATTTGAAGTCTCCGATGTATTATTAGAATTAAAATTTTTAATTTGGGTTTCGTCTAACCATTCAAAATGAGAAACGGGTATATATTGAGACATCGCCCACCCATACAAATTATTGGCGTCCCAATACATTAAATATCTTGATGGTAAATTGGGGTTATAATCATCCATATATTTATTATTGACTTTAGCAGATCGTAGGGAGCATTGAGAAATACCTCCACGGATTCCTTTCTTAATAAAATGGACTTGATCTATATCCGTCAATAATTCTAATTTAATTTTAGTAAATTTCAAGATAGCGTCCCAAGACAATCCCGGTACCGTATAATAATGAGCGGGATCTAAACCGTAAGTTTTAAAACAAACTTGTTTGAAATTTTCAAATAAATCAGCTAATAAAAGAACGTCAGTCTTTAAATACAAGTCCTTCAAGGAATATTCCTTTAAATGTTGACAATTAAATTTTTCCCACACACATTGATCATGCGAATATTGCTCATCGCTTATATCCTCTAAATTTAATTTGTTGTAAAACATACTCTTAGGTGGTAGTGTTGTATCATTTAGTTTATCGAAAGAGGTTATATAATTGTATGCGAATATACAATTATACAACAAATTGTATTTTTGTTAACAATTTGAAATGTTCAGAGTGGGGGAAAAATTTACATATATTGATAAAGTCATATATTTCAAGGTTACCGGATGAAGAATCTAATGAAGATGCCATAAATTTAAATGAATCCACAAATCTTAATTTAAAAAAAATATTTTCGTTAGGTTTATCTTGACAAATTACACTATCGACCAACACTCTTTTACTAAAACTCTATTATTCTTTATCGATTTAAGTGGCAATCATAACCGCTAAAATTATGAAAAATATTGGTATAAAATTTTGAAGTTTGAAATTTTGATTACAATTTGTATGGGCGGGACCGCGGTATTTACCGCTTATGTGACAATGGTCGCGAATGTTATCCTGATCTGAAATGAAAGGATTTTCACAAATGAAACAATTTTCAGCCGAATCGAAATTTCGCTGCTCATCGATTGTTAGAGGTGATATTGGTTTTACGGTTTTGAAGTATTCGTTATAGATAAATTTGACATCATCGATTAATTTAGCAATAAAAACTTGAGGTGCGTCGAGCCCCGTATAAGTTTCGAATTTATTGAATCTGCTATCAATCGTGGAAACGATATAATAAGCGAAACTGTAAGGTTGATGCATTTCAATTCAGAAATGCATCAAGCATTTCAATTTTTTCGTATAAGCCGAAATAATTGGGTTTTGAAATTTTTTTTGGAATAATTGTTCTTATATGATTACAATTGCTACTCTGTTGCGCAATTAATTTTTCTGCTGACGAAAACCGTGTTAAACATCCATCACAAAGGTGTATAGAATGTCCATGTCGTGTGACATGATTTGAAATTAATCTATAAAAATTTTTGATTAAAACAAAATGACCTTTCCCATTTTCATATAAATAAAGTAAATTTATATGAATATCGCGTCTTTGTTTGGCAAAATAAATTGATCCTTCCACCGTATACTTATTCGAATTTTTAACTTACTCATAAACATAATTAATAACATAATAAACATAATAATAATTATATCTTTCAAACTAACGGGAAAAGCTAATGCCTTCTAAATTGAGAACATTTGAAAAATGAGGATAGCTCGAAGTCCGGTCTTGACTAAGTGTTGAGGGATGAAGGGCCGCCATTAAACACCACTAATTAATTTTTTGGGTGGATATTTTTTTATATAGTACATATATGTACCAGCATAGAACTACCATGAAAAGAAAGAAAATTACTAAAGGTCCTAAAAGTGAAGATGATTCGGACAATGACGATACAAATATTGAGGTAGAATCAGAAACTTGCGTTGAGGAGCATACAAATCGACTACCTGAATGGATTGTTCCAAGCAATACATTTGTACCTGCAAAATCTATTCCTTCTTCAAGACCTTGTAAAATTTATGACATTAATAGAAATTCTCGTCCAATTCAAGTGTTTCATAAAATGTTTCCACATTCACTATATCTTCAAATTGTTAATTGTACAAATGAACGAATAAAGATTTTGAATATTGTAAAAAAAACAAAAACACAAGCCTACTGACAAGGGTGAATTACAGAAAATTCTAGCAGTTATGATGGTAATGTCCTATAATATCTGCCATCTCTCAAAAATTATTGGAGTAACAAAGAATCCATGGGAAACAGACTGGTTGGGAGAATAATTTCTCGCGACAGATACATGGTTGTAACATCGAAACTGTATTTTTCTCTTCCTGAAAAGCCACCAGACGCAACAAAGACATACTATGTTGATGAATTACTTTCTTGTTTGAAACACACATTTAGAAAATATCGCCAGGATAGCCCTTTTCGGAGCATCGACGAATCCATGACAAAATTTTAAGGGCGTTCTTCTATTACGAACCCTGTATATCGCATTTATAATTAATTGTATTATTTTCTCTTACCGATAAGTTTATAAAAAATCCCTTCTAATATTTTCCCATAACGATAAGTTGTTTTAAATTACTTTATAATATTTTCCGTGTAGTTCTTTGTTTGATTATACAAATGTCGACAATGCAGAGGTGACTTTGAGCGTACCATACGCGCACTTAGGTTTAAGTAAAGTAGGGATGAATATGCGTAGGTAGGCCGAGGGCATAAATAGTCCGGGAACGCTAGATTAAGCATCATTCAATTATTCTTGTTGTTGGTAATCAATTGTTGAAAAGACCATTTGTGGTTAAAGTGCCATTCTAAATTCTCATCAAAACTAGAAGTAACATATTTCAATTTGAAAATTTTCTTTTGAACGTCCATCGTCCGTCTTCACGTTATTTATAAGTTCGACGTCCGTCGTCCGTGGAATCGTCGTTGTAACATCGTCACATCAACGTTAATAAATAAAAACCAATAAAACATCATCGAGTGTTTTCTTTACGGACATCAGGTCAAGAACCCTTAACTTGTGCTAGATAAGGGCACAACACTTCTCTCAAACAATATATGCCTCTCAAACCGGTGAAACGAGGCATAAAGTTATGGTGCCGTTGCGACTCAGATTCCGGGTACACCTACGACCTAAACGTATACTCCGGAAAGGAATCTCAACCTATAACAGACGGTGCCCTTACTCTTGGGGAGCGAGTTGTTAAACGTCTTGCAAGTACAATACAAGAACATGACATGTGTTTGTGCTTTGTTCGTTTTTTTACTAGTGTCAATTTGTTAGGAATATGTGGTTATGCCGCATTGAAACGAGGAAAATCAATGTTTAGAAGTAATGAAACGGGATTTCTGTTAGCTAAATGGCAAGACATAAAAGAGGTCTTAGTTCTAAGTAATTGCTACAAACCAGAAACAACTGAGATCCTCAAAAAACAAAAACAGGCGAACAAGAGCGTATCGATTGTCCTGAAGCTATTGCTTTTTATCGAAAAAAAATGGGTGGCGTCGATAGAGGAGATCAGTATCAAAGTCTATATGATTACGACCGGAAATCCACAAAATGCACTGTAAACGCATGGATATTATATAAAGATTTGAAACGAGAAAATAAAGATGTTTCATATTTGATATTTTTGATAGATCTGGCAGAAGAACTAGCTGAAGAAGTGGTAAAACTTTCAAATTTGCCGTTGCCTAAGAAAGGGTCTCCAAAAAAGTGAAAGACAAGTGCTTTGCATTTACCAATAGAAGGAAACACAAGAAGAAGGTGTATTCGTTGTAAAACAAATCAAGTCCAGAAAAGAACAAAAACCACCAAAGAGTGCAATGTTGTACTATGCAAATTATGTTTCGCCCCATATCATACCGAGTAAAGATTTTTCTATTTTTATAAATTGCATTATATAAATAAATAGAATATTGCAAAAAATTGCGTGTTTTACTTTCTGTTGATACATACATGTTCCCTATATAAAAACCTGGTGGTACATATATGTACCACTAAAAACCGGCTGGTACATATATTTACCACAACCCTTTCTCGATTTTTACCAACCCCTAAAAGATTTTCTAATGTTTATGATAAATAATATCTATTATATAGCTAGTGCACAGTAACGTGTATAAATTTTTTGATAAATTTCATGTTTTAGTATTCCGGGACGAAAGGGTTAAAACAACTAGTAATTTTCTCAACATCACATCCTCCAATATTTTTCTCGGTGTGATGTCTACGAAAATGGGCTTGAAGAGCGTTTACTGAAGAATACGTGTTTCCACCTACGTCACATACCCTACGTTTCATCTCCCGACCTTTAGATACTGAAGGGGTTGGATGTTCGTCAGATATTTGGTTATTCTCTACCACCAAATATCTTGAAGTAGATGGATGTGCAATGGGAATTTGATGATTTCCGACCTCCAAATTTTGTGCGATTATTGATGACGCTTCACATGTAATAACGGGGGGCTGGTGGTGCTTCAATCACGTTTACTCCATGTACTTTTCGTTGGTGTCTAACTAGATTGTCTGATCGCTTAATTTGTTTATAGCAAATTATACACTTATTGGTAGTGTTAGTTTCACCCACGTATGAATTTTTAATATGACGATTTAAATTACTTTTACATGAAAATGACTTTCCGCAAACCTCACAGAGAAGCATTTTTCTCGTTAGAAATGAAGTTGTACCAAAACAGGTGTTGGGTTTGATAAATATAACGTATGAATTAAAATATTTGGTGTAGAACATCATGGTTTACACTATTATTTTATTTTTCTCTTAGAAAATTATATTAAAAAAAATATATACATACCTACAAATTAACGTATATTTTAGATACATTGTATCATTATAATTATGCGTTTCATAATAATAACTACAAAGTCGCTAGAGATGTGTGGAGAATGCATATCTCAAAATTAGGTCAGCAAAATGTGCTAACGGAAACGCATTAAGCGCTCTGAACTTTATTTCTCTTCAGTTGGTGGTTCAGATAACTCCTTTACGTGTTAAAAGCTAAAAAAAGTGTTTACTTAAAGCAATTAAAATGGATAATAGTAAGTTTTGTGTATTAGTTGTTTGTACTGATTTTTGTTATAATTTTTTTAATTCAATTTTAGAATTTGCTACAATAGTTTCGAAAACATATCACCCAAACGTAAGATTTTTATTATATTTTATAATTTATTATATTGTTTATATATTTATTTTCTTTTTAGCCGAGAATCTATAATGTAGGGCTAAATACCCTTTTCAATATAAAACGTATGTGGGGAGATAGGTTAATAGTTGCCTACAATGGCAACTATGAAAATACTGATTAGCTTATCGTGTTGGGGGTTCCTTCGAGAACCCAGTTCTATTACTGTTACTTCAGTAAGTTGTAAATATTAATATCTCTATTACTACATCTATTAAAATTTATTCTTTGAATTTTATAGATGCAGTTCCCGAAGGACTCCAACGTAAGTCATAATTAAAAAAATTTTAAAAATTAATATATACATATATATCTATTTTTTAGATTACAACGAGGACCTTTTCTAATGACATTATCACATAATTTTAATAAAATAATTTTTATGACGGATTATAAAGACTAATTATAAAGGATTTTTAATTAAATGATATCAAGGGAAATGGTTGCAAATTAATGAAAAGACACGGTGATAATTTTCCGGATAGCATTCGTTGTTTAATATGTGGACCATCGAATTGCGGTAAAACCAACCTAATCCTTACACTGCCCTTCGATGAAAAGGGTCTCAGATTCGAGAACGTTGTAGTAGTAAAATAAATTAATATTAAGTATAGTTAGTTTAGGTTAATTATTAATGCAACTTCAGGTGTTTTCGACAGGTTCATATTGCGAATTGAACGTCGTCGCACCGAAGGTTAATAAACGCTAGAATTACGTTAAATATAAGAATTCATTCGTCGTCCGAACGTTGTAGGACAATCATGTAATTGATTAAATAAAGGCAACTCTTTTACATAGTGAAATTAAACTTTTATTTTAATCCCGACATTACATGGCGACCCTGCCAGTTGATTGCCGATCAGAAAAATCTGAAATTGATAATAATCAATAAAGTGAAAAAAAAGATGAAACGAAAAATGCGTGAAGATGTCATTTACGGATGAAGGCTACAAACAGAGGGCAGAGGAAACAGTTCAAGAAGTATTCCTTCTAATTCTAATTATTATAACTCTTCTGGCCGCTATTCTCATACTTTCGTTAGTATTAATTCGAGAAGAAGTGATAATAGCTCAAGCGGGTAACAGCGGAGAATCTACAGCAGCCGCCGACCCATTTGATAGGAAATACCAGTGGGGTGGAATATGTGTTATTGTGCTGGTGTGTTTTCTTGTGGTTGCCATTGGACGTTGTTTGTACCGTCGTGCGTGTTATGGTGTTAGAAGAATCGTCAAGGAAGAAGTTCATAAAAGCCGAGATGAGCTGCGTGCAATCCAGTCGAATGTGTGAGGAAGGACAATATTATGGTTGAAGAATTAGATGAAGTTTATGAGATACTAACCAATTTTAAAGGTAATTTAATAAAAGACAATCAAGATAAACATTCGAATTTAGATATATTACTTAGGAAAATTAGGAAGTTAGATACTTTAGAGGAAAATTGTAAGGAATTAATACAGGATAAAGAAATAAGTAAATCTGTTAACTTTGAGTATTTTAAGTTAAAAATTGATGATTTATTACAGAATGTTAGGGGTATATTGATAGATAGAAGAAAGAAAATTGAGTTAGGTGTAGGCGAAGGGTTAGTTATAGGTAGTGATAATAGTAATTCAGTAACCATGTCGGAAAAATTTGATTTAACACGTTCCGTGCCATGTGGGTCATATGCAACCCCCGCTGCACTTTCCGTCCACGCCATTTGGAATTCTTATTAAAAAAACAAAGAAATCTTAAAGAATTTATTGTTGAGTCAAATATAGACAACTTCACATCATGTATGCAGCGTTTGTTGTAGTGTGGGGCGTATACGCCCCACGCGGCGTCGTAGTCCTTCTTTTTCGATTGTCTTTTTTTAACTCTATCAAACAGGAGATATTTTACCGTTTAGTCATTTACTCGTGCGTTGTTGAAGCTACAATTACTGTTTAAGTTAAAGCTGGTGTTTATTCAGTTCAAAACTTTCAGTTTTATTGAGTTCAGTTTATTAGCTTTTAAAGTTAAATCGGTTAAAGTTAAATCAAACGGGGGATACGTCACATACAGTAAGTATATACTTATTTTATGGCCTGAGTGCCAAAAACCATCCAAGGTAATTTTATACTTATTTATGTGCTACAGACAAATAATTATATAATTTTTACCCCTTATGATCAGAAATGGAATTGCCCAATGAACAATTTTCAAGCGAGGACTCTGATATGCCTCTGTCGGAAGTTATAGCAAAATGCCGTAGAATTACTTACATAAGTTCTCATGATTCTTCAACAGACAGCTCAAGCGACATAATACCTTTTCATCATTTTCCTGTGGGTCGCAATATAGTGTTATCAAGCAGTGAAGACGAAGAAGATGAATCGAATATTATTAACAATAATACATACAAATGCTTCTACCACGGACTGGTCTAATCCTATTGGAAACCAACCACAGCTTACATCTTTCGAAGGTGCACATGGTTTCAAAATGTTAAATCGAAATTATGAAAACGTAGAAGACATTTATTTCTTGCTACTGGATGATAGAATCCTCGATATTATAGTGGAAGAAACCAATTCGATATGTAGAAAAGATGTTGTTTGAGAAAACGTCGTCGCGGTTAGACAAATGGAAACCGACAGATAAAACCGAAATAAAACGATTTTTTGGACTCATCATGTAGATGGGCATAGTAAAACTTCCCGAAGTTCATTTATATTGGTCAAAGGATGCAACTTATGCTCAAAGTCTCCCTTCTTCGGTGCTATCAAGGAATCGTTTCGAGATTTTGTTGCGAATGTTATATTTCTGTGATAACGAAAATGAAAATCTTAACGACCGTTTATTAAAAATACTACGATCCAGGCGAAACTGTTTGTATAGATGAATCTTTAATTCCCTTTCGAGGTCGTATCGTTTTCAAGCAGTACATAAAGCAAAAACGACACAAATATGGTGTAAAAATATTTAAATTATGTTCGGCGCCGGGATACACAGTCAATTTTCAAATTTATTGCGGAAAAAAAACAGACACAGAGAAAACGACGCCGACAAATGTAGTTTTGTCATTATGTAAAAACATATTCGGTAAAGGTCATACACTGTGTACGGATAATTGGTATACGAGTGTTGACTTGGCTAGGCAACTAATTGCAAGAAACACACATCTCGTTGGAACAATGCGCTCGAATCGCCGCGGTATTCCAAAAGATTTGGTCGCAAAAAAATTAAAGCGTAACGAATATATTGCAAAAGAAAGTTTGGATGGTATAACGGTACTAAAATGGAAAGACAAACGCGACGTCCTTGTATTATCTACAAAGCACTCTGACGAAACTGTCGTTGTACATAAAAGGGGGTATGACTGTGTCAAACCAAAAATTGTGATGGAATACAATAAAGGAAAATCTTACGTAGATGTTTCCGACCAAATGTCGTCGTATTGCAATCCTTTACGGAAATCCGTAAAATGGTATAAAAAAATTATGTTGGAACTTTTATTGAATACTGCAGTCGTAAATGCGTGGATAATACATAATAGTCTAATAAACAACAAAATATCTAGTGTTGAATTTAGAAAACAATTAGCTATGCAAATGATGTCCCACAAAGATAATAATTCTTTATCCAACGTACCAAAAAGAGTTCGCCATGAAAATAAAAAAAAGGATGGCCAATTTGATTTAGTTAGGAAACGCTGCAAAATTTGTTACAAAAATAATGTTAAAAAGTTTGGCTCAAAATCGGCAAAAAATTGCACTAAAAAAGTTATAACATTTTGTGATGGTTGTCTAGACAAGCCTCATTTATGCCTCATTTATTTCTGCCATGCTTTAACAAAGTTCACCGCAATATGCCTTTATGATTGTAAATAGATTTGTAAATAATAATAATAAACACATTTGAAGTAAAATGTTTTATTTTTTATGCATTTGGACTTTATTAAAATGGTTATGTAGGAGCTTGCAACTCGTCTGTTAAAGGAAACGTTCGACCTTGTGTTTGTTTAAATAATTCCTTAAAAATTAAATTTATTGCTTTGTTGTCTAATGCATATTAAAATTTATATCTTTTTCCTGCGAATTACAGCTTTGTAGTACTGAAAAAAAATCTAACGCATACCTTAACCGACTTTCTTTAATCTTTAAAGTGTAGGTCGTGTACGCCCCACGTGGCCTGAATGGAAAATCTTCAAAAATTGCCGTGGCACGGAACGTGTTAAGAACAGCAGCTTCCATGCTTCCGTTAAGGAACGATACAGAAGTTGTTACAACTCAATTAATTAATTCAATAGAAATGTATGCGAGCATGTTGGATGAGGCTAGTAAAACAACCTTAATTCAATACGTTTTAAAAACTAGGTTAATTCCAAACGCAAAATTAAGGGTCAACAGTACATATTCTAATGTAGAATCACTTATTAGAGATATAGAAACACATCTTTTAAGTAAAAAATCAACGGGTGCTTTGTCGATCCAGTTACATAATGCGAGACAAAATGAAAAGTCGGTAGATGAATATGGTAAACTGATCGAAGAACTCATGGCACAATTTCTCAAGCTGAAGGAGATAGAGAAGCAGCTAAAATACTAAGAACAGCGAACGAAAAGACAGCTATCGCAACATTTGCAAATGGATTAAGAAATTCAGATCTCAGGACAATAATTAAGGCAAGAAATTATCAGGCATTAAAAGATGCGATAACGGGTGCTAAAGACGAAGAGAAATCAAGACCCAATAATACAAATGTATTCCATATGAGAAAGAATCTTAATAATTTTAATAATTCAAATAGACGCGGTAACAATACCTATCATAATAACTCTTACAGAGGTAGAGGTCAACATCAAAACAACCAAAATAGACGTCAATATCAGCAACAAAATAGGCCAGTGTATAATCAACATTCAGGAAACAGAGGTAGAGGTAATCGTAATTACAATCAAACCCGAACATATCAACAAAACAGCTACACGAGTAATGGACGATTTAATAGTCAAAGAAACAATCAACGAATGTATTACGCAAATTCTTCAGATAATCAAAATCAAGGAAATACAACTATGTCAGAAAACGTTCAACAGATTCAACCGGATATAATAAATTTTTTTCGTGAATATTTCAGAAATTAAAAACAATGCAATTTGTGAAATAAATGGAATGAATATGGTTGACGTAAAAATATTTTACAAAAATGAGCAAAAGGACATCAAATTATTAATAGATACAGGAGCAACAGTTAGCGTAATATTTTCTAGTTTTAACAATTTAAATTTTATTGATAGAAATGATAAAGTAAAAATTAATGGTATTAATGGTAAAATAGTTTCGATCGGTTCAGTTAAATTAGATTTAGTAATTGCAAATTATGTGATTTCCCATAAATTTTTAATTGTTAACAGTTTTGGTAGTAATTTTGATGGAGTTTTAAGTTCGGTTTTTTCTGTTAAGTATGGAGGAAAAATTGATTACGAACAGTTTTCTTTTTCTTTTGTCGCAAATAATAAATGAATTACAACACAATTAGAGTCGTCATATAATATGTTTACGACAGTTCCTGCACGTTGCGAAATTGTGAAATATGTTTATTGTCAATCAACTGATGAAAGCGTAATTCGAACAGATTGCTTATGCGAAGGTGTTTACATAGCCGGAGCAATAGTTAAACCAAATAATGGAAAAATACTAATAAGAATTTTAGAAACACTACAGGAAGAGAAATTATAATTCGAAATTTTGAACCCAAGTTAGAAAATCTTTCAAATTTTAGTATTTGCAATATTGAATCAAATAACCATTTATCAACAGAGCGTGTGCGCAAACTTTTTAATTTAATAAAAACAGATGAATTAAATGTAGAAGAAAGACGATCAATAGAAAAGATATGTGCAAAATACGCAGATGTTTTTTACATGGAATGAGACAAATTTACATTCGTTATTTGATACTTTATCAGTGTTTGACGACGAGGAGACATTTTCTTTACGCTCTCAGCATATCCTTTAAACGCAAAATCTATAGAATTATTATTATCTTCATTGTGTTTTTTTGTCCAAATATTTGATTATTTGATCAACAGCAAAAGAATTTGATTGATTTTCGATCAGTTTTCTTCTTTTATTTGGAGTAGTATCACTATAATATGAAATATTGCTTGATGATCCCTCGTCCTCATTATTTGCTCCGTTTTCAAGGCTATCGGGTGTTTCGCTTAATTCGTCCCATGCTTCTCCTTTTTCATTTAGCATTTCAGGGGTCTGTGTTGTGGTATCAGTTTTTGCAAATTTTAAGAAAGGTCTAAAATGTTCCATATGTTGCGCCCAAAGCCAGGTTTTATATCGAGATACCGATGAAGCTGCTTGCCCTGTTCTGTTTTTTTTTCCGTGCGTACATATTTCGAATAGCAATCTCTTAAATTTTTCCATCGTTTTTTTAAATTACTAGCTGTAAAAAATAGGTTCATAATTAGAACGAGACTTAATAACAATTCATGTTCTATTTAAGCTGGCTGTTTAGGTATACTCTATTTTTTTAGGTATTTAGCTACCGGAGACTCATACAAAACAATTGGCCACAGCTTTCGAATAGGATTTTCAACAGTTGCGATAATTGTTGAAGAAGTGTGCACAGCAATATGGAATAAATTGCAGCCAATTTATATGCCAGAGCCCACAACGGAGTTATGGGAGAAATCGATTTCGGGGTACAAAAACTTGTGGCAGTTTCCTAATTATTTGGGAAGCATAGATGAAAAGCACGTTACAATCAAATGTCCAAAAAAGAACGGGTCAAATTATTTTTGCTATTTAAAAAAATTTTCAATAGTATTAATGGCGATAGTTGACCCGAACTATAAATTTACTTGTATAGATGTGGGAGGCTATGGTAAAAACAGTGATGGTGGAATTTTCGAGGCATCAGCATGGGTAGAAGATTTGCAAACAGAAGTTTGAATATTCCTCAAAGTAGACCCTTACCAGGTGGAGATATTGAAGTTCCCTGTGTATTAATAGGAGATGAAGCATTTACATTAAGCACGTATTTAATTCGACCTTTTGCCTATAGACAAGCAAGACATGACAACAATAAAGAAAAATTCAATTATCACTTATGTAGAGCTCGTCGGGTTGTGGAAAAGGCATTTGAAATATTGTCCCACAAATGGAGATTATTTTTTCGGCCGCTAGAGGTAAAAGTGGACACAGCTATAACATTAATTAAAGCGGCTTGTGTATTGCATAACTTTTTGCGAACAAAAAAAGTTGATCAACAGCAAAATTTTCCAGATAATAGTGATAGACCAGTACAATCATTCAATAACCTTCCGGTCGATAGAAGAAGGGCAGTTGAAGGGTAGTAAACATGTCCTTCGATATAGGTGAAAAATTTGTCACATATTTTAGCAATTTGTAAACAATAAATTAAAAATGTACTTACCTGTTTGTTTTGATCCCATATCCTTTGCAATTTCATCCCACACCTTATTTTTTAAACGAACATTTTTGTAGTTGGAATGTGACATATCAAATAAAATTTTGTGCTTTTTAACATTTCAATTAATTTATCAGTAATGTCAGCCATTTCAGCAATTTCTACTTGGTAAACAAATTCACTAACGATGTAGTTACTGACGCGACGATGTATCGCCGACAAAACGGTGGACGATCGCTGCACAAGCCAACGATATCGCAAACAAGTCGTAACATGTTTGTGCAGTTGTATTCCTTTCTATGTGGTGCGTCTGATCGCAAACGCTATCGCTATCGTGATCGCGGTCGCGATCGCGTATGTGTGTGGAACGCTTAACTTCTGGCAACTCAGCGCTCAAAGGGTTAATTCAGCCACCTTTTCCTCCATATATGGCGATTTACCATTAACAACCCGTTTGTTTTAGTCAGTATAAGCTCCGCCCATTTCTGTGACGTCAAGGCTTAGGCTGTCTATTCACCTCGTAAATTCAAAATTAACGGACGTCTTGCGATACATCTATTGACTTGCGTTAAGCATAAGTCTAATAAAGAAAATGGGTTATACAAGAAAGTCATCGCGTTGTGAAAACTAAGTGTATGGGAAATTTTTTCTGCTTATATAGCATTTAATTATCTCGACTTTTCCTGTTTATTCTAATTAAAATAAATTAGGTCGCATCCTTTCTATTATTATTATTCTAAATAATATCGTCCGTTTTTATCTCGATCTTCGGTTTCATCATTTTTAAGATTTCCTGTTTTTTTTAATTAGAATAAATGAGTTCGACTACTATCTCTAATGCTTCTTGTTTTTTATTGTCGTTGAACAAGCGCTAAAAAAGAATACAGAATGTCGAGCTATCGAATGTTAAATGAGGATCATTAATAGTTCGACATCCTGCATCATTCTTTAGTGCAAAAACATCTCTAATGCTTCTTGTTTCTAATTGTCGTTGAACAAGCGCGCCAGAAGACCATACGTAGCTCGACATTCTGCATTCTTTTTAGCACAAAAACTTCAAACATAGCATCGTTTACACACACGTTATATTAAATACGAAAGAATAACGAACTCGCGCGGTATTTCACCAACATTTCGTTAAAATTTTAAAAGTCATCTAATAGCAGAAGGCTTCTTTGAAGACGAAGAAAAACATAATAAACAGAAACGTTATCCAATTAAATCAATTAATTTTTGATAATTTTTTTTTAGAATGTTAATCTTTTTTCCTGTAAATAAATGTTTTAAAATCTTATTTTTATTTTCTTTGAACCCTCTCCATTACATGCAATGAATTAATTTTTTCCACCGCTCAATCATAGGTGGCGCTAAAATTTTTGTTGATAATACCGATTTCTTTTTCATTCAACGGTTCCGCTACTGTGATGGACATATGTTATATTCAAATTACGTAAATTATTATTGTTACATAAATTGTAAATTAAACAGTTTTTATTAAATAACAAAGGTTAAATAAAGTCCAATGCACCTAGCCAGCGGAAGTGTTAAGTTGCACAGTGGAAATCGGCGCGACGCTACAATAACGCTGAGCAATAGAATTATTGGCGCAAATGAAATACATAAGCAACCAATAATTCTAAGCGAGAGCATTCGTAGCCAGATAGGATTAGTAAAACCATTAACATGTAACAACAATTAGAATAAACTAATATATATATATGATAGTAACAAGTGTTTTAATATCAACAACCTGGAAACCCAAATGGGGTCAATACATGGCGACCCTGCCAGGATCAGTCTTGAAAAATAAAATTATTAAAATAACAAAGAAGAAAAATTAAGAAGAACAAAAATGGGTAAAAATCAATCCAAACAAGAAGAAATCCTAATAGTACAATCAGGCAATAGTGGAGGCCAAACAAATAATCCATCAACCAGTGGAAATCATTCAGTTGGAGAGATATTGGGGATGACAGCTTTTGCTATATCCATAGTGATTGTAATGCTACTAATTTTCGTTGGATGTCGTCTATATCGTAAAAGAATGGAAAAGAAGATTGTCAAGTCCGTCCATCGTGAGATGAAGAAAAGTAGGGAATCCCTCATGGATGAAACAGTGTAAGTGAAGTGAAAAAAAAAAGAACGTGAAAAGTGTCAGTAAATGGATTACTTGGAACAATGAAAATTTAGATGTATGTATTTAACATTTAGTAAATGAGTAATTTTGATAGAATTAAAGAACTTTATGAAGAGGTTAGAGTTTTTAGTAGGAATTTAACAAAAGATAATCAAGAACGTAGATTAAATTTAGATATAACTAATAAGAAATGTTTAAAGTTAGATAAAACTGAAAATGAGTTTTCGATTGTTAGGTTAGAATTTAATAAAGAACAAAATAGTATTGATGTAATTAAGCGAGCTAGGACATATGTTGTAGAAATAGAAAAATTAGTTCAGGAAATAAGAAGTTGCTTAGTAGAAAGAAAAACTAATATTGAAAAAATAAAGGTAACAAAGTTCAGTACCAAAATGGCTGAAAAATTTGATTTGAAAACCGCTTCCAATTTGTTACCAACAATGGACAATTCGGAAGAAACCACAAAACAATTAATTGATTCCATCGAATTATATGATGACTTGTTAAATGATGATGGTAAAAAGTTATTAACAACATTTATTTTAAAAGCAAAACTTTCACAAAGCGCGAAATTAAGATTAAATACCACCTATGACAGTAATGGTGACTTAATTCGTGATATGAAACAACATTTATTAACAAAATTATCAGCTCCCGCCTTATCTTTAGAATTAAACACCTCAAAACAAGAAAATAAATCGATAGATGAGTTTGGTAGGTTAGTAGAAAATTTAGCGACTAATCTAACTATTAGTCAATCAAACGGGAACAATGACGCTGCAAAATTTTTACGTGTAGAAAATGAAAAAGTGGCTATTAATGTATTTGCCAACGGATTACGAAATCATGATTTACGAACAATAGTTAAGGCTAGGAATTATTCTGCTTTAAAAGACGCGATTGCTGGTGCGAAAGATGAGGAAAACTCTAAAAAAGGTTCTTCATCTGCGCAAGTATGTCATTTTCAAAGGAAAACTAATTTTCGTAGACCCAATATGCGTAATGCACCATCCAATTTTAGAACTTCCCAAAATAATAACAATTATAACAGTTCACATCAAAATCAATTCAATAGGTTTAATAATTTCAGAGGTAGAAGTAATTTCAGAGGACAGAATAGTTTTAGAGGACAAAATAGTTTCAGAAATCGTGGCAGTAATTTTAATAATTTTCGAGGAACACAACGAGGTCGCGGACAATTCAATTATTCGAATAATAATAGAAGTGTTTATACTGCACAAGAATTAAATAATATAAGTTCAGAAGTAAAAGAGGACGAAAATCAATTTTTTCGTTCCTAAAGGAGATTGTTCTATTGATGCTAAAATTTTAGAATTAAACGGTGCAAATTTTATAACAGTTAATTTCAAAAATAATAAATTGAAATTATTAGTTGATACCGGAGCCTCAATTAGCGTTATCTTTACGTCTTGTATGTCGGATTCAGATTACAATAATGACAAAAGGAAACGCATAGAATTAAAAGGAATATCGGGTTCCACTTCATCGCTAGGATCAGCAGATATTTTCTTTTTAATAGGTAATTCAAAAATTCAACACGAATTCTTTGTTTTAAATGATTTTTCGCAAAATTTTAATGGTATTTTGGGTTCTGATTTTTTTACTAAATACTCATCAATCATAGATTATGAAAATTTTAATTTTTCTTTTTGGTATAACGGGAAAAAACATTTATTGCCATTAGAGTCAAATTGTAATAATTTTACATCAATTCCCGCAAGATGCGAAGCAATATGTTACTTTAAAGTAAATAGTGATTCAGATTACATTGTTTTACCTGAAGAAATTGCAGAAGGAGTATTTTCTGCAGCTATTGTTACAAAATCCATAAAAAATTTGTTACCGGTTAAAATTTTAAACATCAATGACAGAGAAATAAATATAAAAAATTTTTCGCCAAAAATAGATAAATTATCAAATTATAATGTGTGTGCTTTTGTTGAAACTGAGTTTTCAGTAGATAGAATTGATAAATTACTAAAGACTTTAAATAAAACAGGTCTTAATAAAGAAGAAAAATTGTCTATTGACAAAATTTGTGCAAAATTTCATGACGTTTTCCACTTGGAAAATGATCCACTTACAGTAATTAATAATGTTTCACAAAAAATACATTTGAAAGATGATGCAATGCCTGTATATGTAAAGCCATACAGGTTACCTGTGTCACAAAAAGACGAAATTCATAAACAAGTACACAAGATGCTTAAATCTGGTATCATCGAAGAAACATCTTCTGAATGGTCAGCACCATTATTAATTGTGCCGAAAAAACCGGATTAAAATGGAAATAAAAAGTGGCGTATAGTAATTGATTATAGACTTTTAAACAGACAGATTAGGGATGATAAGTTTCCGTTACCATGTATAGATGAAATCTTAGATTCATTGTCAGGAGCGATATACTTTTCTCACTTAGATTTGTCACAGGGTTACTATCAGGTCGAACTAGATCCAAAATCACGACCGTACACTGCTTTTACTACAGATAATGGACAATACCAATTAACAAGGTTACCTATGGGATTAAAAATAAGCCCAAATGCTTTTTCTAGAGCAATGACGTTAGCAATGTCAGGATTAAATTATGAAAGTTGTTTCGTTTATTTAGATGACTTAATTGTTTTTGGTAGTAGCTTAAATCAACACAATAAAAATTTAGTTAAAGTTATGAATAGATTAAGGAAAGTAAATTTAAAACTAAATCCTAACAAATGCGAATTTTTAAAGAAACAAATTTTGTACTTGGGTCATAATATATTATCTGAAGGAATTCTTCCCGATCCAGAAAAAGTCAATATTATGTTAAATTATCCCACACCCAAAGATGCTAATGAAACTAAGAGATTTGTTGCGTTTGCAAACTATTACCGTAAATTTATCAAAAATTTTACAGATATAGCAACACCACTAAATCAATTATCAAAAAAAGGAGTTAAATTTATATGGAGTGAACAATGTCAAAAATCATTTGAAACGTTAAAACGAGTTATAGTGAAACCTCCAATCCTGCAGTATCCTGATTTTTCAGACAAAAATCAATTCATTTTAAGAACAGACGCGTCGGGATTTGCTTTAGGTGCAGTGCTTTCTAACAAAAATGATAAACCTGTAGCGTACGCGAGTCGTACATTGAATAGGGCAGAAAGAAATTATTGTACGATTGAGAAAGAGTTGTTAGGTATCTGTTGGGCAGTTAAAAAGTTTAGACCGTACTTATTTGGTAGAAAGTTTCAAATTCTCACAGACCATAAACCGTTATTATATTTATTTGGTATGAAAAATCCTTCTATTAACTAAATTTAGGTTAACTCTAGAAGAATATGATTTTGTAATAAGTTATGTAACTGGCAAAACTAACGTAACAGCTGATGCATTGTCTAGAATTAGCATTGAATCAAGTGAATTGAAAGAGCTAAATGATAACGTAAGTTCAAAAGTATTCGCAGTAACTCGAGCTCAACAACTTAAAATACACAATCGATCTGCAGCTGATTTTAATAAAGTCCATATTGACAACAGGCTTGATCACCCTGGTGTTGTGGAATTATTGAAACCTTCTGTGGATAAAGACATAGTAGAACTCAAGGTAATATCAACAAAAGATGTTAAAAAACTCGACAAAAATATGTATGTTTTAAATAATGTCATATATGATAAAACTAAAAATATAATTTATATAAAACAGGCAACTCGATCAACGTCAATATTGGATATGTCGTTGAGAGACCTAATTATAATATGTAAAGAATATAATATTCCGGAACTAATAATAATAAAATCTAATAATTGCGCAACGTTATTAAATGATTTGTCGAAGTTTAAGAATGAAATAAAAAAGAGTAAATTAAAAATAACTGTTATCAGTAAAAATCAACATATAATTGATAGAGAAGTTCAACAACTAGTACTAAATGATTTTCATTTATTACCAACTGGCGGTCATGCTGGTGTAAAAAGAACATATAATAATGTAAAAAAATATTATTTTTGGGCAGGAATGCGAAAAAGTGTAGAGGATTTCATAGGAAGGTGTGATGATTGTCAGAGATTCAAACATTCAAAAGTGCACAAAGAACCATTGACAGTTACCACCACTGCTAGTACAGCAATGCAAAAAGTTTTCTTAGATCTAGTGGGCCCAATTGATAACGATCTTGAAAACAACCGCTACATTTTTACATTACAATGTGAATTAACGAAATTTGTTGAAGCATATCCGATTCCAAATAAAGAAGCAGACACGGTTGCTAGAGTATTTGTAAACAATTTTATATTGCGATACGGTATACCACATGAAGTAGTTACAGATCAAGGGACAGAGTTTTTAGCTTCCATTTTTCAGGAAACTTGTAAATTATTAAGAATAAAAACTTTAAAATCTACAGCTTATCATCACCAAACCCTCGGAGCTTTAGAAAATTCTCATAAATCATTAGGTACATTTTTACGTATTTATACTTCCAAATTTCCAAATGCATGGAGCTCTTGGGTTCCATATTGGTGTTTTTCCTATAACAACACTGTCCATAGTGAAACAAAATATACCCCGCATGAATTAGTTTATGGGAAACCGTGCCATCTACCATCAAATTTAACAAGTACCATTGATCCTTTGTATAATTTTGATGATTATCCCAAAGAACTTAAGTTTAGACTTCAAACGGCGTGGAATGACGCAAAAAATAACTTGCTGGAATCAAAAATTAAACGTAAAACGAAATATGATGAAAGATGTAAAATAGAAAATTATGTAATAGGAGATAAGATATTATTAAAAAATGAAAGTGGTAGTAAAATGGACTCTATATTTAAGGGACCATATAAAGTGGTAGATGTTAAGAATCCAAATATAGTTATTAAAGTAGATCGTAAGTTTGTAGAAGTTCATAAAGATAGAGTAAAATTGTATCATATATATATATGATAGTAACAAGTGTTTTAATATCAACAACCTGGAAACCCAAATGGGGTCAATACACTACTCATGTCGGTAATACAGATCCCTTTTCGTTCTAGTTCCGCCACCCAATCATCGGTGGCGCGCACGCGTAGTGACTTTTTTAAAAAATCTAGTTCTTTTTCCCGTACCAACCTAATTTTTCCCCCAGACGCAGTTGGCACCCCTCCCTATACTTATAACACGGGGGTCAAAGTCCAAAACTGGATTCGGATTCAATCCTTCCGATGTAGAACTTTCATTATTACACTACTTCGAATACCGATCAGGATAAAATTACTATTATATTTCGACCTGAAATCAGAAGTTTTACATAGAATTTCACTTTGGTGCTCTTCTTATAAGTCAACCAGTATTCCATACATTTTATTTACGTTAAATTCATTGTTATTTTCGTTTTGAAACTTATTAACAAAGGGTTTTTTTATTGAATAGTAACTATATTGGTCATTGAAGAAACCACGGAGCACAAAAGGAAAAGGCGTATGTCTGAATGTATATCTGAGCCGTTATGCAGTTTTACCAGAGCATCTACATCTCATGTAGACCAATCTAAAGCCGCGTTGACATGGGTAGTGCGTCACGAACGTGAACTACGCTTTCGTAAGCTACGTTCCGTGTCAATTATTAGATTCGTGAAATACGAAGCGTAAATTCGTTTCATGAGCGAAATAATTCCGATCGTGAAAATATCAAACGTGTTTGATTTTATTATCTTGAAGTCAGTCGTGAACAGAGCCAGAAGACCGTTGAGTTTAATATGGCTGCTCATGTATTGAGAATGAGTGATGCAGAAACTAATATAAACTAATATTGAACTATATCAAAATGAACCCGTTTTGTGGGATCCGACGAGAGAAGATTACAAAAAACGAGAGTGTCGTGCAGTTGCAGCAAGAAGAATTGCAACTGCAATGGATATTGATGGATTTACGGAAATTCACATAATCACAAAATTTAAAAATTTACGTAGCTCCTACTTACAGGAAATAAAAAAAATTAGGCAGAGTGTTAAGTCCGGGTGTAGTTCTGACGAAGTTTATACTCCCAAAGTGCAATGGTTTAAAATAATGGATGTGTTTCTCAAGCCGCACGTAAAATCAAGAGAAACACAATCAAACTTGGTAAGTATTTATTTTAATTTAAATTAAAAAAACAATATGTGTTTATATAATGTGTATACTGGGTGATTCATAACTCGTGTGCAATATTTTGGGTTCTGATACAAAATAAAATGACTCCAAAATATTGCACACGTGTTATGAATCACTCTATATATATTACACATGTGTTACTTTAATTTATTTATTCCTCAACACTTTTCCATTGCCAAGAAACTGCTCCCCCATGGTTGAAATAGTGGCAATATTCATCTCTTTTCGCTAATGCTGATCTGCTCGGATGTCTATCATGTGTTACAGGCATGTCTGCAATACCAGAACTACTTATTTTCCGCCAAGTTCCCGGAGTTACATTGTAGTTTTCGTCTTCAGAATCAATTAGGTTAGCTGGCACATAACAGTTACCCGTTTTTCTAAGCCAGTTATGTATTGAGCAGCAGGTTCTTACAATTTTATCAACTTTTTGTAAATCTACGGCTATTGGCCTTTCAAATATCCTGAATTTTGATGCTAGTATTCCAAACGCATTTTCTGAAATGCGGCTTGCTCTGGACAGCCTATAATTAAAAATACGTTCATTTCTGGTCAAATTTCGTTTACTATATGGTTTGAGTAGCGATGTTGTTAATGGAAATGCATCATCAGCGACAATAACTGCATTTGGAGGTATATTCAATATATGTGCCTCCATGCCTTCATTGAGGCTACAGTTTCGCCACACACCACCAATTGATGTTCTACCTTTAGCTCCTATATCCACATATGTAAAACAGTAATCGTGGTCAACTAAGGCGAGCAAAATTATACTAAACGATTGTTTGTAGTTGAAATAATCGGAACCAGTTTTAGGCGGCGCTCTTATAACTATATGTTTGCCATCTAACGCCCCAATGCAGTTAGGGAAGTTCCATTTTATTTCAAATCCATTAATTATTCCGCCATTGATTTTCTTCACCGGGCACCTAAAAACATATTAGTTTATATAACATATTTATAATCAGAAAAATGGTAAATTACAGAAGAGTGTGCTACTTTATAAATTTATATTGTACTTAATTTGCATGAAAACCTATATATTTTTTCCTATAGGATATTGCTGCATTGGTAAATGAAAAGTCAGCTTCACCTGAAGATAATGTAATGGCAAGCCAACAATTGAACGAAGAACAAGCATCTACATCTAAAGAAAGGCAATGGCAAAACGACTCTTTGAATGAAAACGAAGAACAAGCGTCTACATCTAAACAAACGCAAAGCCAAAACGAATCTTTAAAAAGGAAGTTTAAATAAACTAATACAACAACATTTCGTAAAAAGATGTTATGTTCCACACCTGCTGGATATGATATTAATTCTGCGATAGACAAACTAGATGATATTTCTAAAAGAGCTACTAATGCCAGCGTATTAAAAGAAGATTGTTTCGATCATTTTGGAAAGTATATTGCTTCGCTTTTACGAACATTACCACTAGATCGAGCATTCCAATTACAATCGGACATGGTTTCTATGGTTTTGAAACCGACAGTTTCCACATACTCAGTACCTTCTAGCACGTACTCATATAACTCGAGTGGACCACCATCGATTGAACATATTCAAAACCATAACTGGACTCAAGATTCTGTTTTTTCAGCCGCAGAAGATACTCATATGGACGATATGATCTTAGAATTAAGTTCGGCCATGCGCAATTAACATATGAATATTTATGTATATACAGTAGAACCCCTCATATCCGACCTCGGGATATCCGACTCCTCGGGATATCCGTCACCCCTCCCTACTCCCAATTTTGTTCAAATGCTCTAATGTACGTTTTTGTGAATCCCAAGAGACCCGACTTTCCGTCGGGGAATTACTTGATTCGCTCAATCTTGATGTTTGCCAAGGGTTGCGCAACTGTGTTCATCATTGTGAATATCAATTGTATGCATATTTACAATTGTTATAGTAAAAGTGATTATGGCTACCCAACAAAAACGAAAACGTATTGTATGTACACTACAGAAGAAATTGGAAGTTATTCAGAGGCTGGACAATGGCGAGTCAGTTCAAAAATTATCTTCTGAATTAGGAATAGGCGTCACAACTATTAAAGACTGGAGGAAAAACAGAAAGAATATCGAATCGTACTCTATGACAGTGGAAGGGGAGGAGGGTTTAAAAAATAGAAAGATGCTTAAAAAGCCTAAATTTGATGTTTTAGATGATGCTCTCTGGATATGGTTTTGCCAAGAAAGACGCAAAGGAACTCCTTTGTCAGGTCCTATAATTAAAGGGAAGGCAGCGATTTTACATAAAACAATAGTAGGAGAGGAAGGGGAAAATTTCAGTGCAAGTGAAGGTTGGCTTCACCGATGGAAACGTCGCCATGGTATACGTCACGTTGTTATTTCTGGAGAAAAGCTATCAGCTGATGATGACGCAACCAAAGAGTTCGTGAAGAAATTTGAAGTTTTTATTAAAGAAAACAATATGCATCCGGATCAAGTGTATAATATTGACGAGTCAGGGTTAAACTACAAGATGCTCCCACAAAAAACTCTTGCTGCAAAAAATGAAAAAGTAACAGGGACAAAATTATCCAAGGATAGACTAACTTTTGCAACTTGTAGTAATGCAAGTGGAAACCATAAAATGCCATTGTTTGTCATTGGAAAATCTAAAAAGCCCAGAGCGTTCAAACATGTGAACATGGCATCATTGCCTGTTTATTATAAAAATCAAAAATCTGCTTGGATGGACAGTTTGTTTAAACAGTGGTTTTTTGAAGAGTTTGTACCAGATGTAAAAAAACACTTGAAAATGAAAAATCTACCACTCAATGCAGTCTTGATTCTTGACAATGCTCCCAGTCATCCTTCGGAAAACGAACTAACAATGGGAAACATCAAAGCTATGTTTCTACCTCCTCGTGTGACACCTTTAATCCAACCTATGGATCAAGGGGTTATTGAGTGGTTGAAGAAAAGATTTGAGGCAATGAAGACTTTTAATATAAAAGATGCCATTTACATTGCCGCACAAGCCTGGGACGAACTCAATCACACCACTCTACAAAAATCTTGGAGAAAACTATGGCCAAGTATTATTGAAGGTGAGAGCGCAATCTCTAATGAGTCTGAAACTTTAAATACAGATGAAGCAGAAATTCTACAAGATTTACAGACCATCGATGCCCAAATCCAACCAGCGGATATAGAAGAGTGGCTATTGGGAGGGGACATAGTTGAAGTCACTAACGAGGATCTGAACGACGAACAAATCGTATCCGCAGTTTTTAAAGTTGAAACAGAGGAAGATGAAACGGATGATGAAAAAGAAGAACCTGAAAATATCAGTCATACGACAGCTACAGAGGCTTTCGAGATTGCAATGAAATACGTCGAGCAACATCCAGAAGCAACACCGATGGATGTGCTGTGCATTAAAAAGTGGAAAGATATCTCAGCTAAAGCAAGATTTGGTAGATTAAAACAAAAAAATATAACTGATTTTTTTAAATAAATTTACATGTACATACATGGATTTGTATACATAATTAAATATATGTACTCGTTTATGTTTGTCTTGTTCATTTTTGTTGTTCCTCGGATTATCCGACCTTTTTTGGTAACCGACCATGCTCCGGTCCCATGGGTGACGGATATGAGGGGTTCTACTGTATTTGTTTTGAGAAATATATTTTTTGCAAATTATGACTTTTTATTTCTTTTTTTCCTATCTGTTTAAAACATTTATAAAATAAAAATATCTATATTTGTAGTTAAAATGTGCTCCCTGTGAGCCTATGAAAACTATAGGAGAAATTAGATGAAAATCTAGTTGCCATACCAGTAATAAATCATATCCCTATATATTACAAAAAAATAACTGCGTCATTGAATACCGTTTTCAATTAAATAAAGTTTGTACTTACCTTGATAAATTCTGCTAGAGCATCACACACTGCATCCAAAACTTCTTCTATAAATTTACTTATCGACGATTTGGGAACTCTAAATAAATATTCTAAACTTTTAAAAGAGTTTCCAGTAGCTAAATATCGAAGTGTTACTTGCAGTTTCAATTTAGCCGATAGCGCTTCTCTCATATTAGTGGATTTTTTTTGAATTTTTGGGCTAACGATTTCCAATAAATAATGAAAAGGGTGTTCCGACATTCTAAGCAAATTTTTAAAATCTTCCGGGTAATTGGAGATGTCTTTCATTAAATTAATACGATTTCTTTGTAGAATCCATTTCCTGGTCCACCATCGTCTTTTGTTTTTTTTTCTTACTAAATTTTGTGAAATCCTGTCTGCTACCACCCCACACAAAATTTGGCATGCTTCTGCCACCAAGCACTGCATTTTTGCGACTGAACAAATACCTACCGTGTAAACCCTTTTCACGAAAGAAGCATGACCACTATCGTGAAATCATTAGATTCGTGTAACCACGAGTGTGCTTCTTGTTCGTGACTCACTACCCGTGTCAACGCGGCTTAATACAATACAAGAAATGTCGGCATTAGAACCTCCCAGAAAAAAAATTCAGAAAGCAGTTATTTTCCTTTTCATGGTTACAAGATGCTAGATTCCATGGATGGCTAGAACCTATACAGGCATCAAAAGCAAAGGCTAAATGCAAGGCTTGTAATGTAATATTAAATACAAAAAAGTCAGACCTTTTAAGACATTCCGAATCAAAAAGACATATTACCAATTCATGGGCAATTTCAAATATGAGAATTTTAGATAAAGCTTTCGAATCTAAAAAAAACGTAGAATTACAAAAGCGGCAAATTGTTGAAGATTTAAGATTTGCACTTTTAGTTGCCAGTCACAATTTAAGTTTTAAAAATATTGAACATATTAGAGAACTATCAATGTTGATATTTTATGATTCGACGATTTCAAAAACAATCTCACTGAAACGTACAAAACGCACTAGTATTATAACAAATATATTAGCTCCTGTCATTGTTGACAAAATACGTTCTGAATTAAAAAATAAATATTTTGCAGTTACTGGATATTTTAAAAATAGATTCAGACGAAGGGACAGCACGAGGATTATGTTCTCTTTTCAAAAAATGTTTGTCTTCATTTGATTTAGATGTAAAAAATATTGTCGGCTATTGTGCTGACAAGTGTAATGAATGTAAAAATGAACCATTTAAAACATATATTTTAAAAGAAAATCCTTTTATTTTAACCAACGGATGTATTTGTCATAAAAATATGCATTAAGCACAGTAGAAATAAAGTCTTGGCTGGGTGGAATAACGTAAATGCGGTTAGATAAAGATTAAGAGTTTCGTCTTTATAGTTAAATGTAATACTTGTAAATGAAACGTCTTCCTATTAACATTATTATCCGATAAATTTTAATGGCTTTAGTTAATCCGTTTACGATAAAAGATTTAACTTTACAAAAAGTTAATACGAATATAAAAAATCGTGTTGATTTATTGTCCCTCTACCACGACATACCATGGAAGTTGGTGTTAGAATTGTGGAAAACGTGGTTCGAGGACAATTGGAGTAAATTGGGCACCCACGCGGGCAGCAGCGATGCAAACACGGGAAACTTTATGAACCCGGACGTATTTAGATTTAAATTAGCTCATAAAGCACAGTGTCAATTGTTTAGAAACATCGAATTTTACAGGTAAAGTTGAAACAAGTTTAAAAGAATAAATCGTAAAAAAATGAAAAATTAAATTTTTAGAGACGATCTGTTTGATGAGAACGCCGGTCAAGAAGATCTGAATTTGTGCGCATGGTTCGGATACAACGAAACCGAGCGCGGTAAAATATGCGGGAGCTGTTTATACGAATTTAATTCGTATGTATCTCTGAACCGGCGTTTCTTTAGAACGAAGCCAGGATTCGCAAAACAATTGACCAAAAACCCTACCATAAAACATACAAGGATAAATGCGGATAATTTTATTGATATAGTGGAGAATGATGAGAATTGGTGTGGGTTTTGCCTACAACGATCCCACTTCAAGTTGCTGTATAGAGCATCGCGTGTTCTGATGAGGTGCATGAAATGTTGGAGGAGCTATAAAAATGCAACATCATTTAAGGTAATAAATTTCGGAATTTTAATTAATTAAATTTATAAAATTTAAATTGTATAAAAATTTGCATTAACCACAGTAGAAATAAAGTCTTGGCTCGGTGGAATGACGTAAATGCGGTTAGATAAAGATCAAGAGTTTCGTCTTTATAGTTAAATGTAATAGTTGTAAAGTAAGCGTCCTCCCATTAACATAATATTTACCATTAATTATAATGGATTTGTTTAACAGAAAGAGGTTTTATCAAATGTTTTCATTACAGCAGTTAGCTCAAAAAAAAATTAATAGAACTATACAAAACCGCGTGGGTGTGTTGCAACTTCGAGAAAAATTACTGTGGAAGTTGGCGTTAGAATTGTGGAAAACGTGGTTCGAGGACAATTGGCTCGAATTGGGGATGCATAAACACTGCTACGACAATGTTGGTATGGGGTGTAGGACGTTCGAATTTTTCAATTTTAAAATAACACATATGGCTCAATGCGCTCTATTTAAGGATATAGATTTTTACAGGTGAGTTAGAAATTTAAATAATGTCTATAAATTAAATAAAATTGTAATATTATTTTAGGGATGAAATGTTCTCCAATATAGAATCCGATGGGGAAACTGAAGTGTGTGCGTGGATGGTTTACATAGAAACCGAACATGGGCGTGTGTGTAGCAAGTGTTATAACGATTATAGTTGGGAAATTACGTGGGAAAGTGATTTTTACGGGAATATAGAAGGATTTAAGGGAGTTGAGAGAGTTGTTAAATTAGGACACGAAATTATTGATAAGGACAAGTTCCCATATTTAGTATTATTAGACGAAAAAGCGTTGTGCGCGTTCTGCTTAAAGCAACCTAATTTAAGGATAATTTTAAGAGAAGCATGTTCTAAAGGGCTTCATCAAATTTTAGATACCATACAGATAATAAGATCATAGGATAAATATATAATAAGAATACAGTGGCACAGAAAAGTCTACATACCCCCTCGTAAAACTCTGTTTTGAGTAACTTATGCAAGTTGGAACTATAACGCATATTAAATGTATTAGTACTAAGTATAATAAAGGAAACTGAAGACATAATTGCGCTTTGAACAACATTTTATTAACAATAATAAATAAAATTCATTTTTTAAACACAGAAAAGTCTACATACTGCTAGTTTTTAAATACTAGAAACTTGAAGTATATAAGCGTTGATGAAGAACAGTGCTGCCAACTGTTGCGTGGAGTTGTAAATGTAACGAACCGCATTCTAGGGTTCGAAATCGATTAGAACTAATACATTGTAAAGAATAAATAAAATAAAATAAACAAAAAAAAATTCATGTTGCTAAACCGTAAGAATCATTGTAAACGCACAACTTAGTAATTAAATTACAAAGTTGTGTCGTGAGAACCGGGGGTTGAGACTAAACGAAACGTAGGCGGTTCTGGCAGGAATGCGCTGAGGTGGTTACAAAGTTGAGTCGTGAGAACCAAGGGTTCAGGCTCCAGAGAACGTAGGCGGTTCTGGCAGGAATGTGCTGAGGTGGTAGCTTTTGAGTTTTGAGTCGAGAGAGCAGGGGAAAATTGGTGAGAAGAAAGGGAGTCGGTTACGGGATTCGGAACGGGAAGGTAAAAGACGAGACCGGGAGTTGATTTGTAAAAAGTTTTCATTTTTGTTGTTTTGAGTGATAGGAAAATTTAAAGAACGCGAATTAGACTTTTAAACCTAAATTTTGTGAACTCATATTTATTTGGATATTCTTATTTGGATTATCTTAACCATGGGTAAGCGATTTTGGAACGTTACAAATTAATTTTCCTGAGTTGAGCCTGCTAACCCCCTCAGCGTAGTTCAAATAGAGCGACTATAAGTAGAAGAGTAAATTAGTTAATTCGGTTACGGTTTAGCAATTTTGTTTAATCGTTTTCACCTCTATAGACAAACACGTAGTTCGTTATGTTGTTGCTCATGTTTAAAAATAAAGCAGATTAATAGTTTTCTTAAACCTTGTGTTTTCTTTCAAACTATTTTAATTGAATTCCAAATTTCTGCCGTTCGCTTTCAAGGGAACGAATGCAGAGTGCCGACCCCAAATCATATTACCGTTAGCCCCCAAGACAAGGGTAGCGCGTGGACTGCTGGGTACGCGAGCCGCTCCGTGGACCTAGCTAGGAAACCAGCTACGGAAGTTAACCTTGAGGGCTAGCTTGTAACAAACTGGTGTCAGGTGTGGGGTTGGCACAATTTTTTTGTTGTTGTTAAAGTAAAATAAAATTTAACTGAAATTTTGTTTTGTTTGCTACCGTTACGTTAAACTTTTCAAGTTAGTTCTTTGCTGTTTTATCATTTAGATTATTGTTTATCAATTGAAATAAAATTTTCGATATCTTTTGTGTTGTCGTTCTGGGGTTAGTGGGTGATTAATTAAATATGAGTACTAATGACGATGTAGCTGGAGTTTCGGCGGTTCCGGCCGAAACCGCGGCGTCAACACCAACCACACCAATGATGGTTACTCCTGTTTCGTTAGGAATGCTCGCGGGAACGGTCGAGTCTTTTACAGGTCGAGAAAATGCTAGGTTATATTTTGAACGATTGGAACAACGCGCAATTTTAGATAATTGGAATGAAACTCAAATGCTTCATATTGTAAGGTATCGTCTAATGGGTGAGGCATATAAATTTTATAAAGCGGAAACGAGTTTACAAAGTGATAGGGTTACATATATCGAGTTACGTGAGAAATTAATTAAAAGATTTACCCCGCGAAAGTTGCCGGGAGAAGCGTTAGGGCAGCTAATGCGCGCATTTCAGAAAAATGACGAATCCGTTTCAGCTTACGTTACACGCATAAAATCAATCGCTAACGAAATTATAGAAGAGGACAAAGCGAAGGTAACGGCAGTTGAATTACCAGGCGTCGTCATTAAAATAAACGAATTAGCACTTAGTCAGTTCAAGGTCGGAATAAAACGCGAGCTGAGTCAAATGGTAGGGACTTTACTTATGCGAGAGACGGATTTAACTTTAGATAAAGCTGAAGAAATCGCGTCGTTTGAAGAGCTGAATCAAGCTACAAACCGAAATCGTCCTAATCGAATTAACATAGGTGCGGTTGATACGACTACAAGATTGTGTTATAAATGCGGGAAAGCGGGTCACTTTGCGAAATTTTGCGACACACAAAGCACCGTTCTTAAATGCTATAATTGCGGAAAGCCCGGTCATATTAGTAAACAATGTAGAATCCCTACAAATAACGTGCCACCGAACTCGGACCAAAGGCGTGACCTTCAACGCCGTGTTAGTTTTCAAACGGGCCATTCATCCGATAATATAAACAACCGCGACGGAAGAAATTGTCATTATCAGCAGCGAGATTATCAAAACGACTCCCGACGTGTTGTAGGCGATAACAATTACACGTATCGACAATCATCTCCGCGTAGTACTAGATCGTCGCAAAATTTTTCGAGTAATAGATACTCCGAAATAAATTCTTTAAACGGATATCGTCCTGCGGTGAATACCCGAACCGCGGAAGACGCGAATTAAAGGGTTACGATATGTCAATAAATCCTGCCGAAAATTACAGCCCAACTGTTAATAAAATAATACCGCATATGAAATTTATTTTTGAAACACTTTTTTCTATTAAATTATGCAATAATAACCAGCCAATAACTATGTTAGTAGACACCGGATCGCCTGTTACAATAATTAAACATTCATGCGTAATTTCGGAGGAAATTAAACCTATGACGGGAGATTTTAGTATTTCAGGAATAACGGGACACGGAATTGACATGCTAGGTACGGTAGTACTAAATTTTTCGTTGGGAAATGAATCAAGTCTAGGAAATTTCCCCTGCTATGTATGTTCGAACACTCTGCCTTTAACTACTGACGGAGTATTGGGACGTGATTTCATGGAATCTCACGATGTAATAATTGATTTTAGTAAAGGTAGCCTAAATATAAGAGATGTCGATGTTAAATTTTCAAGTACCATGCACGTAAATTTAGGGCCGCAGCATATAGATTCCCGTGATTGTGTAGAACTCACAACATCAAGGTTGGGTATCGGTAACGCAGATGATTTAAAACTCGCGAATGATTACGTATCAGAACTACTAAAAACGGAAATAAATGTAATAAAGACGAAATTAACGAAGAATGAGAATGTGTTAAAGAAAGGTAAAATTGAAGAAAAATACGAAACCAAGGAGAGCAATCAGCAACCCAAATTTATGCCATTGGAGGTCAATGTTCTCGTAGAAAATGTTGGGGAATTAAGCTCAGACAGTGAAGATGACGATGAATCCGGTTATCGTCGATCGATCAATGAAAATGTGGACAGGGATTGTCATTTGAAAAAAATACAAGAAGAGAAAGAAGTTGATGAATTAAAGACTGAAGAGAAGCAAAATGTGGACAGGGATTGTCGCGATGAAAGAATACAAGAAGAAAAAGAAATAAAGGAATTAACGACTAAAGAAGGTTGAAATGTGGACAGGGGTTGTCACGTTGAAGAAATGCGAGAAGAAAAAGTAAAAGAAAGAAACAAAGTAAGTCAAAGTAGGAACCAAGCGGGCGTTATTCTAGAAGGAAGTGGTAAATTAATGACGCAGAAGTCACATATCGTTACCGAAAATAATGAATTATGGAAATGCCAAAATAACGAAGAGAATAAAGATAAGTTAGATACGGAAAAAAATAAAATAAACGATAGAAAAAATTACAAATGTAGACCTGTTATCGCCGTTGAAGAGGATACCGTAGAACCATTTACTGAAAAGGTTTTAGAGGTCAAAGTACATGGGAATAATAAAGAAAATGACTTGGTCATTGAAGCGAGTGAAACACCTTTTCATCCATATATATTGATAGGAAGATGTGCCGTCCCAAGAGGGGAAAATCCACGAATATTGGTGGCAAATATAGGAAATGAATCGATTACAATACCAAAACATGTAGAAATAGCCAGAGCGTATAATTGCGTAATACCAAAGAAAAATGTTAACCTAGATGGAAAATGCGATATGGTTGCATTGATGAAAGAAAAGGAAAAAGCTTCAAAATTTTTGAAATTGATCTCATTGGATCACCTCGCAGAGTTTGACAAGCGGAAAGTTGAAAAATTGTTATTGGAATATCGAGATATTTTTGACGATGGTAGTGAAAATTTTTCAAAAACCCACAAGGTCAAACATCAGATTCTAACCGAAAATGTATCACCGATCTGCAAACGCCCCTATAGAGTACCAGTTCACCAACGGGAGTTTTTGCAGGAAGAAATAGATAAACTGTTAAGGAAAAATATTATTCAACCATCTCATTCACCCTGGTCGGCGCCGGTTGTGATCGTTAACCGGCAGATGTCAGACGGATCAATAAAACCTCGAGTGTGTATAGATTACCGAGGACTTAACGCAGTAACTAAAAAGGATGTTTACCCGTTGCCAAATCTGCAAGAGACGGTGGATGTGTTAGGAAAAGCTAATATGTTTAGCGTGTTTGACGTAGCGGCAGCGTACCATCAAATAGAAGTCGATAAGGATGATCGTGAAAAAACAGCTTTCTCCACGCCGTACGGGCACTATGAAAGCAACCGCATGATGTTTGGACTAGTAAATGCCCCTGCGACGTTCCAACGTTTCATGAACTTTACGCTTTCAGGATTATTGGGTACTCACTGCCTGGTGTATTTGGATGATATAATAATTTTTAACGAGACAAATGTCGACGATCATTTGAACAAATTAAAAACAATATTTGGCAGACTCCGAGATGCAGGACTAAAGCTTAAGATGGAGAAAAGTCAAATCATGGTTCCAAAGGTATCTTATCTCGGACATATAATATCTGCACAAGGCGTTCAACCAGACCCGGGGAAAATCGACTCGATAAAAAATTTCCCTAACCCGAGAAACGTTAGGAATTGCAGAGAATTTCTAGGACTGGTGGGGTGGTATAGGAAATTTATACCAAACTTTACCCGACTAGCGGCCCCAATTACGAATTTAACGCGCAAGGATGTCGCTTTCAAATTTGAAAAAGAACAGTTAGAGGCGATAGAAGATTTGAAGGCCGCAATAACATCACATTCTGTATTAATTTTTCCGGATTTTAATGAGCCTTTTATCTTGGCTACTGATGCAAGCAATACGGGACTAGGAGCGATCCTTAGTCAAGTGAGAGAGGGTAATGAACGCCCTGTAGCCTTCGCGAGTAGAGCACTAACGAAAGCTGAACTAAACTACTCTACTACTGAAAAAGAGTGTCTAGCTGTCATATTTGGAATTAAGCAGTTTCGGTGCTACTTATATGGACGTCGCTTCACGATCGTAACCGACCATAGACCATTGAAATGGTTGATGAATATTAAAGACCCTAGCTCGAGACTAGCACGATGGGCATTAATGCTAATGGAATATGACTTTGAGATTATCCATAGACCTGGCCGAAAGCATGGAAACGTAGATGCCCTCAGCCGAAACAGCATTGTTTCGTTAATTCGAAAAAAGCGGAAAGATGATTCATTCATTAACGAAGTAGAGGGAGATTTGTTTGATGCTCCCCAAGGCTGGGTACTAGCTCACTGCGTGTCAGCTGACATTGCGATGGGAGCTGGTATCGCAAAAGAATTTAAAAATCGATTTGGTTCTGTCGAAAAATTAAAATCTGAAAAGAAAGGAGTAGGAGACGTAGTGACACAAATAACGGAGAAACGAAAAATTTACCATCTAATTACTAAGGATGAATACTACCATAAACCAACGTACCACATGTTGAGACAGTGTCTAGAAACGTTACGGGAAGAAATGAAAACATCCGGAGAGAGATATTTGGCAATACCTAGAATAGGGTGTGGTCTCGATAAATTAAAGTGGGATCTAGTCAAAGAAGAATTAAGAGAATGTTTTGAGGGAACGCATATCATCATAATGGCATATAAACTACCTGTCGACAAAAACAAAATGTTATGCAAAATTGAGGAAAATATAGCAACGCCAGTTTGGGATAAAAATGATATTTTAAAGGAACAAGAGAAGGACGAGTTTTGTATACAAACGAGAAACTCTCTTTCATCGAACAGGGAGCTTAGAGACAGTTATTTTATAGATAGCGAAAATCTTTTATTCAAGAACGACGAGATGGGCAGAGAGGTTCTAGTGTTACCGAGATCACTTGTCCAAAAGGCTTTACATGATTATCACGATTTGCCATTTGCAGGTCATGGTGGCCAAGCGAAGACCTTAGCCTTACTTAAGGATAGAGTATTTTGGCCGTCTATGACACGTGATACTAAAAATTACTGTTTGAACTGTGAGTCATGTAATAGACGCAAAACATCTCCCCATATATCTAGAGCCCCTTTGCAAAAGTTTGCGACTGTTAGGAAACCATTTGAAAGAAGTTCCATGGACATAGTGGGTCCGCTACCAACAACGCATCAAGGGAACAAGTATATCCTTACATTTCAGGACTATTTCACCAAGTATTTAGAGGCAGTAGCATTACCTGATCAGAAAGCCGATACTGTGGCTCGAGCTTTTGTAACGCAAATAGTAAGCCGTCATGGTACTCCCTTGCAGTTACTAACAGATCGAGGTACAAACTTTGTGTCGTCACTTATGAAAGAAACTTGTAAGCTAGTGAATGTCAAAAAAATACAAACCACGCCGTATCATCCCGAGTGCAACGGTCTTATCGAAAGAAGTCACCGGGTGATCAAGGATGTACTGTCCCACTATGTTAAAAAGGACCAACGGACCTGGGATGAATGGCTACCGTACGTACTTTTAGCGTACAGATCAACGGTGCATAGCAGTACGGGTTATACCCCCCACTTTTTGTTGTACGGCAGGGAAATGGAATTACCTGTGAATGCTTTTCTCCGACCCTCCAAGTGTAAATACGATTACGACGAGAACTATGTGACGGAATTGACAGCGCGAATGAACCAAGTGTATGAAAAAGTTTTTGAAAATTTACAACTTACAGCTGAAAGACAAGCAGAGTATTACAACAAGAAAAGTAAGCACAGAGACTTTAATATAGGTGAGTTAGTGTTCTTAAAAGACATAGCTCTTAAACCAGGTCTAAATAAAAAATTAGCTCAACCTTGGGTAGGACCGTACATGATTACAAAAATTAAAGGACCAGAGAACTACGAAATTACATCGGTAAATGGGAAACAAAAAACTATTGTACATAGTAACAGATTAAAAGCATTTCGAACGAATGTAGAACCAGCCCGGAAAGAGCGTAAAGGTAGAGATCCGAATTCACTGATCGAAGAAGAGAACGAAGAACAGTATTTTGGGCCACATATGCCGATAATTAGTCTACCTACGCCGGATTTAACGTTTAAAAAACGTACCGAAGTAACGGATTTACTAAACGAGACACTCTGTCCCGAACTAAATATTCGTCCTAGACGGTTAATTTTAGAAGAAAGCCATGATGTAAGTATAGCCGAAAATATGGAAGAAAAAAATGAAAACATCAGTAACGAACTTTCGAAGACATTAACTGAACTTCCGGAAGACCCTGCAACAATAGAAAGAGAATGTGAGGACGAAAGAATGATTACTAAGACACCCGAATTAGTGACTGAACCCCTAGAAGAACCATTGGCGCTACGGCGGGAGAGAAGAGTCATAAATCTTCCAGTTAGGTATAGGTAAAGAAAAAAAAAAAATAATTAAATTAAAAAAATATATAATAATAATAATTAAAAAAAAAATATATATATATATATATAATAAATAAATAAATAATAATAAAGATTATTAAAGATTAATAAATCAAAGGTATATATCTCTCTTGTGTCCGTCTTATTGTTATTTGTTAAACGCCGGAAACCCGGATTTTTGTTTTTATTTGTTCCAGCGCTCTTAATTACCCTATTATGGCTTGGAGCGTACGTAAAGTTAGGAATTACAATTATCGCATACGATTGTAGCGCCCCTACCGTGAATATCAGTCGAATATCGTTAAGAAACGTTGGAGATTGTTCGAAAATAGAGTCCAATTATGAAGAAAACACATTAGAAGTGCAAGTAGTCCAAAGAGCCCAGATACACCGACAAATCGTTTATAGTTGTTTGGTTGAAGTAACTCGAAAAATAACACACTGTGATATGCACAGTCACAGCTCGGAAGTCCGAGGAGGTAGTTTGACTCACATACACCCACCAGGCGCCGAAGAATGCCTGAAAGCTCACAAGTATGGTACAATAAATATTATGGGAGCTCATATGATAAATCACTTAAAGCCAAATTCATCGACGGTGATTCCGGAGGTGTTCCATGGAAAATTAAACCTTAATGGTGATTGTGTGGGAGGAGTTTACACAGAGAACGAAGTAACCTGGGAAAATGTTGTCGTACAGGGAACCGTTAAAATTCTCTTGCAAGACTATATGGCCGCTGTCAATTTGGAAGACGATACAATTAGACTTCGTGGTGGAGTATCTTGCTCATTTTTGAGCGGATACTATATCGACGCCGTGCATGGAGAAGTAACCTGGGAGCCAATAATAAAAACAGATTGCCGAGCAAGACTAAGTACTCTGTATGAGGGAAAAGCTGGGTACATTGAAATTAAAGGCACTAAAGAAAGATATGTCGTCGTAGAACAACACGAGCGTATATTTGCCTTGAGTTTAATTAAACCAATTTACAATTGCTTTGCGGAAGCTTGGCTAACTGAACACCCAAGAATAGTAGTTTACAATGTAACTAAAGTGGGAAAAATCGAAGCGACCCAGAAGATGACAGTAGACAATGTAGAATTGACTACATATGTTAACAGCAAATTTTTATACGTAGAACAAGCATATAAGAGGTCGTTAGAAAAACTGTACCTCGATACCATATATCGTCGTTGTGAATTAAAGAAAGAGATACTTAAAAACCGCTTACTGTTGGCCCCTTTATCACCGACTACTGTTAGTTTGCATACCTAAGAGAGTGCAAGTAAGAAAAACCAATACTTGTTATTATGAACTTCCTGTCTCGGATGCTGACAACCGGTCTTATTTTATGTCACCAATGACACATGTACTCCTGGATTATGCAGAGGAGGTTGACTGCAATCCTATTACTCCACCAATGTATCAGATTGAAAAGTCTTGGGTAGCTATAACTCCACTACCAGTATCCCAGACACCGCCTGATGAACTTATGCCTTATGAAGATACAGAAATAAAATTCGGTACTATTATGAATCTGGGAGTAGCTGGAATTTATGACAACGAAGACGTCAGACAAGCACAAGAACTGGTACAAGTCGGCTTGGAACGACCCGCCATAAACAATATTATCATTAGAAAAATCCAGGGAAAGAAGACAGAAAATCAAGGACTAGACGCCAGTCAATTATTTGATGCGGAAGAATTGCGTAAATTTGCTAAGAGTAGTAGTTTGGGGGTGGATCACCGAAATCGGTATGGCAGTTAGTGGAATTATTGGAGTGATTGTCTTATTGCGATTCGTAAAGGGACTTGCTAGCGTGATTCTAAATGGCTACGCAATATATAAAACCATGGGATGCGGCGTCGTCATCTTGGCAAGTTTGTGGAACAATTTGACAATGTGGCTTCTTAACCAGAGAAGGGGTGAGGATCTTGCTTCGACTGAAACTCCAACCGTCATAGTTCCTGAGGCAACCAGTTCTACTAGCCCTGAAGTAAGGGATTCAAACAGATATCCTGAGGTACCGATTACTCCAAGTTGGATGAAGAAATAAAATGGAAATTTTAATGCAGACCACTACGTCCGTTGCAGTTCCTATTACCCATATAGTACTTACCCCGAAATTATCTTAAAAAAAAAAAAAATCCTGAATCAGTCGATCCGTAAAAAAAAAAAAAAGAAATTTAGTAAATCAACGTCTATCGACGATACGTAATTATCCAGATGAAATCATGGTGATTTACTACTGAGGGGACCAAACGTCAGCCGCCGGATCGCCCGAGCTTCGACGTCAACTTCTCTACATCAACTACGTAATTGTGAGTGCGTGGTGGTTCTTAAACGTTTTGGTGTAAAGGACGAAACTATTAAGCACGCGTAATAAAGTGGACTCTATTTGTTTCAAAAGATTAATAATCAAAAGGTGTTTTCTAAAGAAAATGTTTGTGAAATTGGACTCTATGTGTCGGCATGGACTCTACGTTACTGAAAGTGTTTAGATGTAGTTTTGTTTTTAAATAATTGAAATTATTGTTTATTTGAATTTCAAGTAGAGATTGAGAATGCTAGAGTGCGGTTCGTACAGTTCAGTTTAGTATTATAAATAAGGCTCTGATGCGAGCCTTCTTTTAAAAAGGTGGGAGGGATGTAACGAACCGCATTCTAGGGTTCGAAATCGATTAGAACTAATACATTGTAAAGAATAAATAAAATAAAATAAACAAAAAAAAATTCATGTTGCTAAACCGTAAGAATCATTGTAAACGCACAACTTAGTAATTAAATTACAAAGTTGTGTCGTGAGAACCGGGGGTTGAGACTAAACGAAACGTAGGCGGTTCTGGCAGGAATGCGCTGAGGTGGTTACAAAGTTGAGTCGTGAGAACCAAGGGTTCAGGCTCCAGAGAACGTAGGCGGTTCTGGCAGGAATGTGCTGAGGTGGTAGCTTTTGAGTTTTGAGTCGAGAGAGCAGGGGAAAATTGGTGAGAAGAAAGGGAGTCGGTTACGGGATTCGGAACGGGAAGGTAAAAGACGAGACCGGGAGTTGATTTGTAAAAAGTTTTCATTTTTGTTGTTTTGAGTGATAGGAAAATTTAAAGAACGCGAATTAGACTTTTAAACCTAAATTTTGTGAACTCATATTTATTTGGATATTCTTATTTGGATTATCTTAACCATGGGTAAGCGATTTTGAAACGTTACAAATTAATTTTCCTGAGTTGAGCCTGCTAACCCCCTCAGCGTAGTTCAAATAGAGCGACTATAAGTAGAAGAGTAAATTAGTTAATTCGGTTACGGTTTAGCAATTTTGTTTAATCGTTTTCACCTCTATAGACAAACACGTAGTTCGTTATGTTGTTGCTCATGTTTAAAAATAAAGCAGATTAATAGTTTTCTTAAACCTTGTGCTTTCTTTCAAACTATTTTAATTGAATTCCAAATTTCTGCCGTTCGCTTTCAAGGGAACGAATGCAGAGTGCCGACCCCAAATCATATTACCGTTAGCCCCCAAGACAAGGGTAGCGCGTGGGCTGCTGGGTACGCGAGCCGCTCCGTGGACCTAGCTAGGAAACCAGCTACGGAAGTTAACCTTGAGGGCTAGCTTGTAACATAAAATATTGATGTCAAAAGTGTTCTTGCCATAATATTTGTATTTTATTATTTATTGTTAAAAATATGAGTGCTAAAGGGAAAGAAATTAGTTTAGAAGTACGTCAACTGATAATTAAACATCGAAATGAGAGAAAATCTCTTCGACAAATCGGAGAAATGGTTGGAAGATCAAAAGCCAGCGTTCAGACAGTTTTAAAAAACTATTTGGAAACGAACAGTTTACAAAGTAAAATAAGATGCGGAAGACCGTCGAAAGTAACTACTCGTATAAAACGTTACATTTTGGGAGAAATATCTCAAAATCCAAGAACCAGCGCTGTAGAAGTTGCAAAGAGCTTGGAACATAATGATATAGTTTCGGTTCATCCGGAAACGGTTCGAAGCGTTCTGAGAAAAAATAATTTTCACAGCCGGGTACCCAAGAAGCCGTTTATTAGTGAAATAAATAGAAAAAAACGTATAGACTTTCGCGAATAAATACAAAGATGAAGATGATAGTTTCTGGAACAATGTTTTATTCAGCGATGAAAGTAAATTTAATTTATTCGGGTTGGATGGAAAGCAAAGGATATGGCGTAAAAAAAATGAAGAGCTATTACCAAAAAATTTAATACCGACAGTGAAACACGGCGGCGGCAATGTAATGGTTTGGGGTTGCATGTCGGCGGCTGGGGTCGGAAATTTAACATTTATAGAGTCGACTATGGATCGGTACATATATTTGAATCTTCTAAAAGAAAATTTAAAACAATCTGCAGCAAAATTAGATTTGTCTAAGGTTTGGTATTTTCAACAAGAAAACGACCCTAAACATACCGCCCACATTGTAAAGGAATGGTTGTTATACAATGTGTCCCGGCAACTTCATTCACCACCCCAGTCGCCTGATTTGAACCCGATAGAACACTTGTGGGACGAATTAGAGCGTCGTATAAGAAAAAAAATTATTAAAAATAAGCAAGATCTCAAAAACGCTTTAATTGAAGAGTGGGACAACATATCAGTTGAAACTACAAAAAAATTGGTGTTTTCGATGAGAAATAGATTGAATGCTGTACATACAGAGTGAAGGTGGACCTATCAAATATTAACAATTAATTTATTAATGTTTTTAATTAAGATTAAACTAGCCGTATGTAGACTTTTCTGTGCCACTGTATCTTTTAATTATAATTTAGGTATATTATTTTGAAATAAATTAATTAATGTAGGCAACCAAGCATACAATTGTGTTTAAAATTTTTATATAATCCAAAAAAATATTGCTTTACCTTTATAAAAAAAAAGTCAATGAGTTTTTAAAATTATATGACTGAAAAAAATTGACGAGGGACGGAAATTTAACAAATAAAACAAATCGAGATACCATCGTAGATAATTCTATCGCTAGGGAGGCAGTGCATAGTTACCATCCTTCAACAAACTCGTTTCAAAACAACGATGTGTTTACCATCGAGCTAAATCAAGAGGTATAGAGATATTTTATCTTCCTTTTTCGAGAGTTATATACGAATTGAGGGTAGCTTTGTTAAAAATTTAAAGGATTCTACGGATGTTGTAACTTTAACGCACAATTTGCCAGCATTTCTATTTGAGTATATCGCGTTCGAGCATAATGCCGTGGAAATAGAACGGGTTCGCGAACCAGGACTGACATCGCTAATTAGAACCCTTCTACAACAGAACAATGTGGAATGTAAATCATTGGAAATTGCCGGGTTAAAGTAGCCTCCCGAAGGAGCCCTACCCACGGTCGACAGCGTAAACGATAATTTCGTATTTCAAATCCCACTTGCGCACGTCTTTGGACTGTTCAGAGACTACAAAAAAGTTATGAGAGGACGTTTCAAGTTTAGGTTTGTCAGAAGCCGAACCGATTCAAACTGTTTTAAGTCCATATGTAATTTGTAACAGATCCGTTTTAACCGACTGTCTTAAGGTGGGATTCCTATGATGCGGCTGACGCAAGCGGCGGACGCAGTGCGTTAGACGCACTATCCGCTTCAATGTTATTTTACGGATTGGTTTCCTATGTAGCGTCAATAGGTTGCGGCGATAGTTTGAAACGCAGCGGCGTGCGTCTGTACCGCTTCGATAGCAGTGTAGACGCAGCCGTTAGATAGCCGCAAACAAAAACCTGTTGCAACTTGTTTGTATTTCTTACGTTCTCCGCAAAAAATGTCGCAATCTAAATGTTTATTTAGTAATGATGAAGACGAAAAGCGAAAAGTGGATCATAAGCGACAGTAAGTTGTTCTATGACGGTGTTTTCTTTTGTTTTAAATTTGATTTGATTTCAAAGGAGCACGTCCAACATTCCATGTGCATCTGTTGAAGATCATCAAGCTGAGGCAGTGGCCGAATGTGTAGAAACAGCCATTGATAATTTTAAAGATAGCTCTTCAAAAGAAAATGCTATCGAGATGGATTAATTCCAACCTCCAATCAAAAGGTTAAGAGCAAGGAACGATAGGATTGTCGATTTGCTGGAGATTAGACGTGTTGAACGCCAACAAATTATGAACTCAATTATTCAAAACAAAGAGGACGAAATTGATTTGTTTTTCAGAAGTGTAGCAATGTCAGTTAAAAAACTCAAGCCAGAGTTTATAAACGAAGCGAAAATGCGTTCACTGCAACTAGTACTTGAGTTGGAGCAACGGAATCAATACATGCTCAATCAGTCTCCAGCATCTACATCCAATATGTCACCAACATTTTCAAGCTTAGATAGCAATTCAAGAGATTACACACAATTATGAAGAAATATACAATATTAGTTTTATAAGAGTGATAAATTATTTTTTTATGGTATATACTTATACGTATTTGAATACATATTTGTTATTATTTTAATATGAATAAATATTATTTTTGTTATATTATAAACAGTGCAGTTTTACTTTACTTACCTCAGAGTTATAGCCAGTTTTTCGTCGGGTATTATAGGATACTTATATCTGCTAGAAGATTTTTTTTTAAGATCTTCTTTGATCAGGTTCAAAACATAATTAAATTGTTGAATGTTTAAGCGAAAATATTCCCGGAATTTCTTGTCATCTTCTAATAGATGTCGATTAATAAGTGTTGCAAAACACCCTTCCTCGCGTCTTGTTTTATACATGGGATGTACTTCAGCATTTCGTTCTCCTTCTAGCTGTTGAAGTAGAATTTCTTCTTCTTCATTTTCTTCCAATAATAAATATGACAATAAATTTTGTTTGTCCATTGCAAGTATCGTGTTTTCGCTTTTGTGGGCCGCACCCGACTGACGCTTTATAGGAATCACCAACACATTTGCGGCTAACTCATAGCCGCATACGTCTAACGTATTGCGTCCGCCGCTTGCGTCAGCCGCATCATAGGAATCCCACCTTTATCCGACCAACCGCTTTTATCTGGTCAGTTCGGTTGTCCGATTATCCGCATGTCTTATCAGACCAACCGCTTTTATTGGTCAGATCGGTTGTCCGATCATCCGTTTTTATCTGGTCAGTTCGGCTCTAACCGACTGTCTTATCCGACCAACCGCTTTTATTGGTCAGATCGGTTGTCCGATCATCCGCCTGTCTTATCCGACCAACCGCTTTTATTGATCAGATCGGTTGTCCGATCATCCGCTCTTATCTGGTCAGTTCGGTTTTAACAGGCCGATACTGATTCTTCAAACCAAAACCCAACTTTCGTTTTACTTCCATTGCGTTAGGAACAAACCATGCGTTAGCTTTTTCACCAAGCTCGTGATACGGACAGGTGGTGAGTAGTATAGATTAGCCGATTCTAGAACCTCCTCCTCGAACCTGCGTGCGAGGAGGAGGTTCTAGAATCGGCTAATTGTTGGAGGAGGAGGAGGAGGAGGAGGAGGAGGAGAAGTTTCCAGGTTCGGTTAACTGGTATAAACCTACTCCTCTTAAAGGTTGCAATATTGGAGGAGTTTCCAATTAATGAGGTTTCAATTAATGTCCAACCTCCTCCCAAGTGATTCCTCCAAGTAAGAAACCAGAGAATAAATTATGATAACGTTCTATATGCCAACGTGTTCGATATGGTCACCCATCGACGTCTTCTGATAGAATGTAAATAATGTTGTAATATTAATTAATATCAATGAAAATGTGTTCCCACAATTCTTGTGTGAAAAAGATTCCCCCCACTCTATTACTTCAGCTATAAATACAAAATGTCTGGCGATAGTGATTCATACAGTGGTGAGATTCACAACAAGTGCACGTTTAGTGTAATTAATATACAAGTAAGTAATTAAAATTGAATATTAAGTAGATAATGTATTAACGTAAAAGATTTTTAAATATAGTGGCATCCAAACCGAACTCCAAATGCTCAAACAAGAGACCTGCGCCAAATGTGTTGGGGAGGGGAAAAAACAAGAAGTCACTTGTGACCACAAAAAATGAAGGTTGCTCATCATTGCCAAATATATCGTCTGGAAATGCAAAGCAAAATGTAGTATCGGAAACAACCAATGTATTGGCAATAGAATTGGGAGAGTTTGTGTATCCCAGCAGTCAACAGATTATCGAAAATATTGGTCAGCCATCTGTAATAAGTAGTACTGTATCCAATAAATCTGCGATAAACCAGAAAAGTAACCAAGGGCCGCTGTTCTCGGAAAGCACCTATTATTTAAACAAAAGTAGAACCAAATGGATATCTATTGGACTGTGCGCGAATCAGCATTTTGAACCCGTGATACGGTTAATGGGAAAAGGACAATGCTTGAGTTTATCTGAACCTGAATGGAAGAACATAGTAAACAGCAAACAATTGATTTTAAACAGTTTTGTCGGTGATTTATCTACTCCAGCAAAGTTCCTTATAAGTGGAGTGTCTTGCAGCAGTATGTGGATAGAGAATACGAGAAAAGTATTCAAAATGGATAGGGGTTCAGAAGTATTTTACCTAGCTTATGACTCGTTGCATGAATTGTGGAAATTAACCGAATTAGTTTCGGTGAGGCTAGACGCATTGAAAAGTCTTGAATACCATACGTATTATGATAATATGATTGAGGTTGTGAGTGGAATGCAAGGTGACATAAAATCGAATGTATGGGCAGCTTGTAATACTGGACCAAGTGAGCAGTCGTGCATAGCTCAAGAGTTGCTAGTGTATGGTATGGACAAGATATTGTTGGATATAGACTTCTATACTTTATTGAGAATGTGTTAAAAATATTTCATTATAAATATGTATTAATATTAGAAAGCTATAAGTTAAAAGTTTTTGTAGAATAAGTGAATTTAATATGGTTAAACAAGTAACAATTTGCGAATCTAAAAATCAAGTGTATAGAATGTGTCAATGGTCGTTCGCTTACCGAAAAGCGAGGAAAGGTGATTGGGAAGAAAGAATGTTGGATGAAATTAGATTTAAGGGTAGAATAAGAATCGTAAATGAGTTGTTGGCAAAATATTTAAGTGTAGAACATAGATTGAAGATGTATCGAGAGCGTTTCAGTATTATAAATTAGTAGCTATATGTATAATATGCTCCTTAATAAAGAATATAAAGCATATGATAGTAAAGCGGTGATTCATTTGCTGTTTATAATTGTGTAGAGAAAGAAGGACCGCGCGTGAAAAAAATTTAAATTGACATCGACACTATCGAAGCGTCGCAGTAGGCGTTTGAGGGGTAAACGAATTGGTCACGGTTTTTTCAATAAATTGATTGATAAACTTCCGATAAAACTACACTTGCCTGGATATAATTTCTGTGGGCCGGGTACGAAATTGGAAAAAAGATTAAATAGAGGAGATCACGGTGTGAATCCATTGGACGAAGCGTGTAAAAAACACGACATCGCGTATACACACAGTTCTGATTTAAAATTCAGACACGGTGCAGATAAGGAATTACATAAAGCGGCGAAGGAACGAATATTCAGTAAGGACTCTAGTTTTGGTGAAAAGGCGGCATCATCTGCAGTAGCAGCATTAATGAAAGCCAAAGTAGCAATAGGCATGGGTGTTGGAAAAAGATCGGTGAGGAAGAAAGATCGAAAATTGAAGCGTTCAAAGCGTGGAGGAGCTTTATCTTTTTCAGAAGCGCTCAAGGTTGCTCGTAATGCAGTTGCGAAAACCGGTATTAAAAATCTATTAGCGAATGTGAAAGCTGCATACGGAACATTAAAAAGTAAACGACGAAAAATTGCTGAGCCTAGGGGCAGGATAATTCGAATCCCAAAAAAGGGAGGTTTTCTACCATTAGTACCTTTATTTGCCGCTTTGGGAGCTCTAGGTAGTCTCGGTGGCGGGGCGGCTGCCATTGCGAAAACTGTCACTGACGCAAAGTTGGCTAAGGAACGTTTGGAAGAAGATCAGAGACACAACAGGGCGTTGGAAGCTAAACCTGTAGGCAGCGGGTTTTATATAAAGCCATATAAGAAAGGATGTGGTTTATACGTCGATAGAAAAGAGGCTAGCGTTGCAGGGAGAGGATTCTATATTAAACCGTATAAGAAAGGTTGTGGTATTACAAATAATTCAAAAAACTAATTCAGATACCTCGTCATGCGTTAAATAACGAAGAATTGGAAAGGTTCGTAAAAATACTGAAAATTCCAAATTTTCGCGGTGTTTTTATGAAAGACGATCTTCCGAAGCACGTGAAAAAAGTAGAAAGAGGTATAGTTAATCTTGACAATTCGAATGAGCGAGGTACACACTGGATTGCATATAAGAAGGATGGTAAAGACATACAGTATTTTGATAGTTACGGTGATTTAAGACCACCATTAGAAGTTGAACGGTATTTGTTATCAGATGGTAGGGGTAATGTGATAAAATATAACTATCGTCAATATCAAAGAGGTTCAGAGAAAAATTTTGGTGAATTATGTTTGAAATTCCTAATGAATAAAACATATAGTAGGTAAAAAACATGTTCAGTTAGAAACATAATGGAGCAAGAAGCAGGACATACAAGTTACACATTTACATTGTCTGGAAAATCTTCGGAGTTATCTTGTAATTTTAACCCTCCAATATATTTGAATGAATCAGGAAGGTACGAGTTGGCTCTCTTAAATTTCGAAACGTTCAATAGTTTGGCAAACGTAGATAAAAGTAACAATATTTTACAATACGAAGATAAGACAGGTAATTTTAAAAACAATATAGAAATACCGGTTGGAACGTACGATATTGATAATATTGCCGGAGTTGTGAATGAACAGTTACTGAGGAGACACGCTAAAGGAGTCTTTATAGACATTACGGGAAATAATAATACTCAACACGTTCGTATAAAAAGTACTAGAAGAATTAATTTTGCGTGCGATAACTCAATAGGATCCCTACTGGGCTTTAAGCCTGGAATAGTGCCTAAACATACGGAACGGTATTCGGATTACGTAGTAAACATAAACAAAACAAACGCTTTACAAATTTATTGTAACTTGGTGACAGGTTCGTACAACAACGGAGTTCCCGTTCACGTTTTATACCACTTCTTCCCAAACGTTCCGGCAGGTTTTAAAATAATTGAGTCGCCACAGCAGCCTATTTATTTGCCGGTTTCAACGAACGTGATTAGTAGTGTAACAGTACGCATACTAGACCAGGACGGAAAATTGGTTGATTTCAGAGAAGAGGAATTAACCGTGAGAGTTCACTTGAAATCCATAAATTGAAAAGACTATGTCTGTAGTATATCAAAGTAAAAGGAAAAGGTGGGCAAGAAGAGATAGAAACGGAAAACGTACAATGGTCGAAACTATAAAGCGCGTATTGTAGGAGAGCGCAACGTTAGTAGAGAACAGTCCATTAGTCGATTAACACCTAGCAATCGAAGATATTTAAGTCAACTAGGATACGAAGTTTTATTGTAATGGATATATTAAAAGTGACTGATAAAATAAAATCTGATCAATCAATTGTGAGTTACGAACTACATTCTTATCAACCATTTGGTTCGACGACATACGATAACAACGATGAAATAAGAATTTCAATTCCAGAAATAGATAATTGCACTTTACCGAGCGAGAGTTATTTATACGTCGAAGGCAGCGTTCGTAAAATCGCTGCGGATGGTAGTGTAACAAAAAATGCTAGTGCAACAGCTCAATTGGTTAGCAATGCTGTTGCATTTATGTTTAGCGACATTAGGTATCTTATAAATGGAATATTAGTGGATAGCGTACGAAATGTCGGTATAACATCTTGTATGAAGGGATACTTTTCATGTACCCGGAATGAGGTTATAAAATTAGAGAACGCCGGCTGGCACATAACACCGGGTGAGAATGATCAAGTCGGTATTTCGAAAGCATTAGACAAGAATGGTAATTTCGGTATAAGCGTTCCATTGAAAACATTGTTGGGATTTGCTGAAGATTTTAGAAAAATTATGATGAACGTCCGGCAGGAGCTCGTATTAATTCGTGGACACGATGATACCGACGTTATTTTCCTACCTGCAACAGCTCCGGTCGATGAAAAATTGAAGTTGATTATTACTAAGATTGTATGGAGAGTCCCACACGTGGTCGTTGGCCTAAGGGAGCAGTTGACATTAACTAAAATTTCTGAAAGAAATTTGGATATTCACGTTCCTTTTCGCTCTTGGGAAATACACGAATATCCTCAATTACCACAGACTACGAAGCAAACGTGGACAGTAAAAACAGCACCACAATTAGAAACTCCGAGGTTTATTATTATTGGATTTCAAATTAATCGTAAGGGTGCTTTTACAGGAAATTTGTCTCTGTTTGATAACATCAATTTAACAAATTTAACTGTATTTCTGAACGGCGAACGTTTCCCGTATGATAATTTAAATGTAGATTTTGATAATAATCATTATGCAGTGTTATATGATATGTATTCAAGATTCCAGCAAGCGTACTACTATCAAGAAAGCGAGCCTTTGTTTTCTCCCGAAGAATTTAAAACGTATGCTCCGTTAATTGGAATCGATTGTACGTACCAACAGGAAGCAGTACATAAAAGTGGTGTAGAAATAAAAATTGAGTATTCAACAAAAGCTGCCATTCCGGCGGGCACTACGGCCTACGCGTTAATATTACATGACAGAGCATTCACATATTCACCTCTGACGAAAATTGTCAAGCAACTGATATAGTAACGTTTGTTAACCATAATCAATTAGTGTTTGTCTAAACGTCGAAGAAAACGCCTGTCTAAAAGTGGGTTGAGCATGCTTTGCGAAAACGATTTTATTATAATTGATATTCAAGGTTTTATGGTTAATGATGAAGAATTTATTCCTAAGAAATTGGCCTCCTATGATAATAAGAACCGTGTAAGTCATTACATATTCCAACCAATTCGAAGTTTTTCATCTTTACCTACCAAATTTCGCAATACGGCCAACTGGTTAATGAATTATCATCACTGCATCGATTGGAATGACGGCTTTGTCCCGGTATCCAGTTTCGATGACATCGTTTATTATCTGTGTCGATCAGCAAAAGTAGTTTACGTAAAAGGGCATGAAAAAGCATGTTTTTTAAAAAGAATTGTAACGATACCAGTCAAAGAATTGCCCGAACACGAATGTAAATTAGAGGTTGGCTTGCCAATGTGCCCCTTCCATAAAAAGACACCAAGCATGTGCTCTCTGTCAAACGTTTTTTACTTGTTTTCATACATCTTCAGAAATTTGAGGGTATAAATGAACTGAGAAAAGTAGAACAGCGTACAGTTCGAGATGGAACGTATTTGGCGTTTAGTTGCGCGGTTGGGGCTTTCAACTTTCATAATAAATAAAGTGTGGGACATTATGCAAAGATATGAAAGGGATTTACCGTTTGTGAATATAAAAAATTACGAACTTTGTTATTTACCAATGGAGTATTATTTGGATAAAGTGAAACCATTGGACCTTGCAGCTGTTTGGTTCAAATTACCTTCGAAATACAGAAATGAAGAACGACTGCAATGTAAGCTACCATTACAATATGGATCATATGGATACGCATATTGACGGACCACCACCAACCCGAGGAAATTGTGGTTTTTGTAATGTGTAATTTGTATATGTATTATATGTAAATTGTTTAACGAAATAAAGGTTCTCTTGTATAACCAAAAAATGTTGCGTCTTTATTAGTACAAAAGGGTAAAAGGGTGAATAATGAAAGGGGGGGGGGGTTGGGTTGGGTTTGTAGAAGAAAAAAAGCAGGAAAGAAGAAAGAAAGAAGGAAAAAAGGGAAGAAAAAAGGAAAAAAGGGAAGAAAAGAAAGGAAAAAAGGGAAGGAAAAATGGTAAAAAAAGGGGAGGAGTCCTTTTAAAAGGAGCTCCCCCCCGGTGCCGGCCAAAAAAGCACCAGGAAAAAAGTTCCCCCACTCTAACTCCGCCCCCTTTCCCCACCACGCCCCTTACTCTGCCCCTACTCCGCCTCCTACCACATCTACTAACCTACTTTTTTTGTATAAAAAGGAACGTGACTTAGAGAACGTTTCTAGAAAACGTTTCCGTCGAAACAAAGCAAAGTTCTTCTCAGAACTGACCTGAGTCGCGCGAACAAAGAAACCCGGCTCAAGGGTCGGGCCCATCCGGGTCGCGCAGGTATCTGTGCCGCCCGAAAAGTGTTTAAAAGTTCGTTTTAAAATTAAAAACTTTCGCGAAAAACACTTAATCGAAGTGTCAACGCAAGGTGATTCGCGACCTAAAATGGGGAAACACAAGCTCCCCAAGACGAAAATATATGTTGAAAAGTCAACAGAAGACGAGCTATCCGAAACAGCTTCAACAACCACTCTGACCACGGAAACCGACATGGACGCAATTATGGAATTGCTAGAAGAAGATGAAAAACTAAGCGACGAGCCACAAACTCCCAAAAAAGCAAAAATTTCATCGAAAACCAACTCACCAACAACAACCATTCAAACCCAAACCAATCCAACTCCATCCACCTCACACAATAAAAAATTCATCGCAACCGTACCCACATCAAACAAATATTCCCTTCTTCCCGAAGAAATCGACAACACCCCTCAAACACGCACATCAATCCCTGTTAATAAACCGCAAACAACACAACCCAAAAAACCATCCTGCCCCCCTGTCCACATACACATCGACGGATTCTCCAACCACACGAAAATAACAACAGATTTGAACAACTGGGTCGGTAAAAATAATTACACATTAAGATACACAAAAGGCCAATGTACCGTCAACACAACAACGCCTTTAGCAAGGAAAGAAGTGATCAATCGACTCCGATCTAACAATGTGTCTTTCCACACACATACCCCAAAAGAGGAACGCGAGAAAGCGTTTGTATTAGACGGGCTTCCACACCAGATCGAACCGGAAGAAATCCAAGAAGACATCAAAAATGAATACGACGTCGAAATTTCGAAGTGCTATAGAATGAGGGGCACAAAATACCCCAAATTTCTTGTGACTTTCTCGAAAATAAAATCCCTAAAAACTGTCCAGGAAACGATCAGATACGTCCTCCGCACCCGAGTGTTCTGGGATCATGTAAAAAACACCAAATTGATCATCCAGTGCAAAAACTGCCAAATGTGGGGACACGCGACCACAAACTGTTACGCGAAACCTAAGTGCGTGAAGTGTACGGGAGAACACAAAACGTCCGAGTGCGCGATAAACCGAGAAAACGGTCTCCCAGTGTCGTGTGTTAACTGTGGTGGCCCACACACGGCAAATTCCACGGACTGCCCCAAGTACGCAGACGCCCTACGAAAACGCAACGTAAGACTTCCCCAACAACCTCCAACCACCTCCCAAAGAATACTCCCCCCTGCCCCACAAACAATGAACATACCCTGGAATAAAATTGCCAGTAACAAACCCACAACACTTACACCTACAAACCCACCCCCACACTCAACTCCGACAATCAACACACACGTCCCACAACAAAACAACAACCAACAAACAACCACCTCAGACCTATTCGAACTTTCAAACCTCATGACCGAGCTAAATAACCTTATTAACCTCCCCGCACTTATCCACGCGCTCAAACAGTACATAACACAACTAAAAACAGATAAATCCCCCGGTAACATAATCCAAGCCACTCAAAACTTCGTTCTAAATCTCTCCAATGTATAACTTAACCATTGCCCATCTAAATTCAAACAGTCTCATCCCCAAAATCCCGGAAATAAACGAATTCCTCTCCCGTCTCAAAATAGATATCCTTCTCCTAAACGAAACAAAGCTAATCCCAACCGATAACATATCCTTTCCCGGCTACACCACATACAGAAAAGACTTCACTCGCCGTTCCAGAGGCGTCGCCATAATAATCAAAAATAACATTCCGCATATGAAAATCCCACAACCAGATCTAAACCACCTCGACATTATCACAATAAAACTCCAAAACAACCTCCACATAACCACCCTCTACAGCAGCCCCAAATCCCCCCTGACCAAAGAAGACCTCCACAAACTAATTATCCCATATAACAAAATCCTAATCCTTGGTGACCTCAACGCCCGCCACTTTTCCTGGGGCTGCCACATCACCAATTCAAAAGGCAGAACCATATACAACTTCACCCAAACCCACAACGCCTTTGTCCTCGCACCCACAACCCCAACTCATTTCCCAACCAACGGCACAACTCCCACCACCATTGACATCGCCATCGCAAAAAATCTTAATTATTTACCCGACCCCATACCCCTTGACGAACTCTCCTCTGATCACCGACCCATTTTATTAAAAATCGGCCCAAACACCCCCTCATCTCAACAAACAACAAAGATCCCCAATTATCGCTCCGCAAACTGGCCCCTTTTCCGACAGCTCATCAACCAAAACATTCAAGTAACCCCCCACATAGAATCCACCACACATCTCGAAAAAGAAATTATTTCCCTTACCTCAGCCATACAAAACGCCAAAGAAACCGCAATCCCCCTCATTAACAAAACAAATTCCTACATGCCACCCACCCCAACACACATCCTCAACATCATCCAACAACGCAACTATTTCCGCAGACAATACCAACGCACCCACAACCAAGATACCAAAAACCAATTTCACCTCCTAAACCAACAAATCCGAACAGAATTAAAACTCCACAGAAATCAAACATGGTCCAATAAACTAAAATCCCTCAATCCCAATGATAAATCCATATGGCAAGAAATCCGAAAACTCAAAAACAAATTTAAACCTATCCCTGCCCTCGCAACACAAGCCACATCCTTCAAAATCTCCGAACCTGCAAAAGCCAATCTACTAGCCGATCATTTCTCCAACATCCACAAATCCAAACCGAATACCACCCCCCTACAAACCGAAATCACCGAACAAATACAAGCCTTTTTAAATCAACAACACGATCCCCCCACAGACCTCCACCTCATCACCCCCGCAACCATCCGAAACATCATCAGATACCTCAAACCCCTCAAAGCACCCGGCAGCAACGGAATTCAAAACATCCTTCTCCAAAACCTCCCAAAAAAAGCCCTCGTCCAACTTACCTATATAACCCGCCATATTCTCAAACTCCAACACTTCCCAAACACATGGAAAACCGCAACAATATGTCCAATCGCCAAACCCAACAAAGACCCCACAATCCCATCTAGCTATCGACCCATATCCCTACTCCCCTCAATGTCCAAAGTAATAGAAAGAGTTATCCTTGACCGCCTGAATCTCCACGCCAATGAACACAACACAATCCCAAACTATCAATTCGGTTTCCAAACAGCACACTCCACCACACACCAAATTGCCCGCATCATCAACGACTCCATCGACAAATTAAACACTCGCTCCCATACAGCCCTAGTATCCCTAGATCTTGAAAAGGCCTTTGATACGGTCTGGATAGATGGCCTTCTCCATAAACTCCACAAAACCCGATATCCCCCATACCTAATCAAAACCATAAGCAGCTACCTTACGTCCAGAAAACTCCAAGTTAAAATCAACTCAACCATTTCCCCCACCAAACCTATCGAATCCGGTGTCCCACAAGGGGCGGTAATCTCCCCTCACCTCTTCAACGTATACATAGCCGATCTCCCTCAACTCCCCCAAACCAAAATAGCTACCTATGCCGATGACACAGCCATATACTGCCACTCCAAAGACCCCAAAATTGCCATACTCTCCATCCAAACTCACCTCCGCCTCCTAGAAACCTATTATTCCAAATGGAAAATCACTGTAAATCCTAATAAATCCGAATCTATCATAATCACCAAAAACAATTGCCCTACAAAGATCCCAATCCCTCTAAGAATTTCTCACTCAAATATCCCGATAAAAACAGAAATAAAATACCTTGGCGTCATTTTAGACCAAAGACTCACCTTTTCCAAACACATCCAAAAAGCAATCCAAAAAGCCTCCTCCACCATCAAAACCCTTTATCCACTTATATCACGCAGAAGCGTCCTCACCCTCGAAAATAAAAAACTCCTCTACTCCACCGTTATCCTCCCATCCCTAACATACGCAGCCCCAATCTGGTCCAACGCAGCAGTCACAAACCTCAAAAAATCCAAACAGTGCAGAACAAAACCCTTCGAATAATCTCCAACTCCGACCGTTACATCAACATCCAGCTCCTCCACCAAAAAACCAAAGCTCACCCAATCAAAAACATACTAACAAAACTCAACCACAAATTCTACCACAGCACCACACATCACACAAACCCCTTAATCCGCTCCATTACAACCAAAAACACACAATCCACCAAACATAAATTTCCACACGAAACAACAAATCTAAATAAAATGCCCGACATATAACACAACACACCCCCCCTCCCCCCTACACCCCCCCGACAACCAACACTCCCTAACCAGTTTTACACACCTGGGAAGTAATACGTATGCGTTCAGCCTGTGAAGTGAAAAACAACGAGCCAAGTGAACAAACCAGTGTTCAGTGCTCTGTGACCATACATGGACAAAATAGCTCTGATTACAGCCCCTTATGTATATATATTTATTCCCCCCCTCAAAGACATTTCCCCTGTAATCATCTGTCCATAAAAACTTTAATTGATTTCATAAGCCATTGGCTCAAGTTAAATCTTCACATTTATTGTAAATATATTTTCACTATGTATACCTAATATGTATTGTAAATAAGTGTAACTCTTAATCAATAAAAAATCTTTTTATTTTATTTTTTATAGGCTCTCGACCAGATGCTTCGGGTTCGTTCCCGAGCGCTGGCAGAAATTTTTATTATTTTCTATGTTTTTTACAGCTGCGTCACGGTTACAATTCCATCGCATATCGTCAATGTAAGTAGATTAATTTGAGAGTTCGTAAACTATAAGTAATCTTAAACACCTCAAGCCGATTCCTTCGATAGCCTAACAGTACAGTACGTCAGGCTCTCGACCAGACGGCTCGGGTTCGATTCGGAGCGCTGGCAAGAAATTATTATTATATTCCATATATTTTTTTTTGCAGCTGCTTCACGGTTACCACTATAACCGTTACATCCCTCGTCAATGTAAGTAAAGTAATTAAACACTTTATCTCGTGCCCTTCAATAGCCTAGCGTATAGGACGCTTGGCTTTTAGCAAAATTGTTCGGGTTCGATCCCGAGCAGTAGCAAACAAAAGTTAATTTTTTTATATCGTTTTACAGCTGCAAGTTTTTCAAGTTTTTTTTTCAACTTTTTTACATCTATCGCCAAAGTAAGTAGAGATTAATTTTTCTCTTGTTTATTTTCATTTAAACTAATAAATTCTTTTCATTAAGATGTCTCAAGATGGTTTCAGTCAAATTAATTTGACAGAACCGGGATTTTCTAACAGCCAAGAGGTTGAAATTTTAAATAATTTCAACGTTGAGTTGTTGGACATATCCTCTGCTGAGAAGGCTAGAGATTCCTGCGTCGTCCAACCTACAGATGAAGCACAGACGCCCTTACCAGTTCCGAGCGGCACGGCTTCCTCGAATACCGGTGGAGTGAAAAGTCTGTCACTTCGTCAGAATTCAAGGAAACGTGAGCATTGGAAGAAGGGTGTAGGATTGTGGTTACCGAAGGATACATATAGAGAGCAACGACGGGAACGTGCTCGTTCAAGATCAATACAACGCAAGCGTGCTTCTGATGAGGAACCGACGGAAGCGTCTATAATTGACGCTGGAAAAGTCGCCTCCAGCATTAACGAGCACATTTCTGACGACTCTCTTAATGCAATGGCGGTATCACAATTCTGCGCAGTAAGGACTTCTGACCTGTCCTCTCTTCAAGTTCCTTTAAACAAGAAAGATTCCTTGGTTGTCGCTAGCCATACTTCTCCTTCTTCTGCTTCTTCTTCGAAGATCGGTAATGTGCCAAAAGTACAGACCACAATGATTACAAGTACTCTACCTCCTACCTCTAACATTCCATCAACTTCTGCTGTACATTCAGAAGTATTAGGCAACCTTTTTTCAACCGCAATACATTGGAAAAAACTAAAAGCTTGCTTTTGGAAGATGTCAAATTATTACACAGAAATTATAGCAATAACCTTCAACAAAAGGTTACTGAGTTAAATCATTCTTTAGTGTATTTATTGCGGCTTAAAGAAGGGATGACGTCTTTTATGGTTGATGATGATCCTCTAAAAATGTCTCTTAACGAAACCATTGAGGATTTGACTGCAGAGGTTGCGAAGGACAAACAAATTCTTTCTCTTCTACAGTAACCTATTAAAATTATTTTCTTTATAGCTAATACATTATCTTTTAACAGAATGACCACTATTGCCCTCGCACCTTGGCCAAACTATTAATATTCGAAAGGAGGGCGGCCATGATGGAAGCCCAAATAAGAGGGATGAAAGATGTAGTACGTTAGTTATTCATATTTATATACATGTTTTACTAATTTAAAATTTTCAGTTAAATCATTTAAGAGCGGAGATGGAGATGCTCAAAGAAGCGGTCAAGGAGTCGTCGACAATAAAAGCGACGACGGTAAATATAGAGGCGGTAAATGTTTACCGGGAACTGCCACCGCGCAATATAGAACCGCCTGACCCTTGGCCGGATGCATCTCCCACCCACTCGCCTACACCGACGGAGCCGGTTGCACCCCCTGGCGAACCCGAGGAGGTGTGGTAGGGGTGGCTAATTATTATTATATTATTATTATATTTTATATCATTTTATATCATTTTATATCATATTATATCATATTATATTATTACTTATATGTTGAGTTATGTTTTTTAGTTCAGTATTACCCTGTTAACTTTTGAAAGCGGTAGGTCGTGAGTAATGATTGTCGAGAAGGTAAAGTGTTCATCGCAACCGCTAACTCTACCAATAATTAATTTTAGTAAAGGTGCAGCCGAAGAATACTTTGTGAGACATAGTGACTTGTTCTGCGGAAAGTGTAAACGAGGTATAATTGTGGGACCGTCTGGTGTCGGTAAAACGAATGTCATGCTATCGGTTTTACTTGCTCGTAATGGCTTGCGCTTCCTAAACATATATTTATGTTCTAATTCATTGTACCAAAATAAGTATGATTTTTTGAGACATCTGTTAGAACCTATAAAAGATTGTGGTTACTATGAATTTTCTAATATAGATTCGTTTATTACTCCGGAAGAAGTGAAAGAATATTCGGTAGTCATATTTGACGATGTTCCTTGCCGACCGATACCATGGTTAACCGGTATCATGGTCATGGCCCAATTCAACCCAACGCAGGGTGGGAGGTTAGGTTAGGTTGAGTGTAAAACAGACAGTTTTTCCATTTTAAATATTCAAATGTTAGTTTAGCTATTTCCTTTTTTATTGACCTTCAAAACTACTATATAAAGCGAAATTTCTAACCAAAGAATCAAACATGTCCCAGGTTGAATTGAATGGTAACATCGACTTAGGTAAGATAATTTATAATTTTTATTTATAATTTATTATTTTTAAACAATTATTTATTATCTTACAGAAGCAAGACGTTGTATAACAACTTGCATAGATACATACGCTTATTTTGAAAACAACATTATACATATTCTTTGTTCCGATTGTGTACACAATTATGAACACGGTCCAAATCCTTCAAATAATATTTTATTACAAGTAACATTAGAAAAACATAGAATAACAGTTGAAGAAGCATTACAATATAATTCACCTAAGTGTTCCGGGTGTGAGGAGAATATTACAATTATTTTAAATACCAATATTTGCGAAGAATGTTAGGCTTAACAGAATTTATAAGTACAGCATCGTTATTATGGACAACTCCGATGACTTTTATAGTTTTATTGAAAAAATTTTTGGCGACAAACCCACAGTTACCACAGAATTACCTGAAGGACGAATTCAACGAACTAATCAAAGTACTTTTACCAATAATAACAACACATTACTTGGACAACCAGTCAATTATTACTTGGACAGAATTGTTGGAATTAATAAAAGAAAATACATTCTCCATGACATTATCGTCGGAGGATCGAGTGACTATTTTCAATCTATTGAAAGAATTCAAACCAGATTCAACAACAATGGACACAACGGATTCCTTTTTTGGATGTCTAAACATCCAGAACAAGGATTTGAACACATCCACATCTTACACGACTGCAATTACACCAACAAATGCTGTAGATGCGAAATACTCAGTGGCATCCCTATTAAGCGGCGAAACTCTGGATCGATACAATTGGCCATTGAATGCTCTAGAGACTGGTGGCACAATATTGCAAAATATTTCAACAAACCACCACGACAAAATATTATCATGTACATCTCCGACCCAATCTGGAGATCTCTTAGTACAAATCAAATTAACGCCTTGTTCGATAATACGAGATCCGTCAATCGAACAGAATCAACATTGGATGCATGTTATAAAGGTAATGAAATTTATTATTAATACTAAACGTATTTATGAATATTCTCCACAGGATTTGAAATTTGTAATCCGGGAACATCCACAGAATCTGCGAGCACAGAAAACTCTAGAACTGATTCAATTAGTGGAGGAAGAAATCCTTCAGGATCCACAATGCAAAAAAGAAGTAAAACAACGGAGATCTTGGAATTCTTCAAATTCCACCCGACATCGCCCATATTAAGTATTGTAAAAACTAAACAATGGCTTACCTCAAAATTTGGATATATGGGCAGATCAAGTGATTCTTTTAAAATATGTTGCGATATTTTTCAACGACAAATTTGCAATTACACTTTTCGCGATTTCATGAATTTATATAACAATGGAGAACCATTATTTGCAGCACTTACAGGCAATTTAGAAGATGAATATTATAGCAGAAAAGATTCATTCATAAAATTAAATGATTTTTTATTATATCAATTCGAGACAATCGATAACGTTAAAGATTTTTTAGAAATCATATATCTACATATTAATAAATAAACTGGTAAAAAAAATTGTATCTCAATAATTGGGCCACCAAGTAGTGGTAAGACTTACTTTATAAATATATTAAGTGCTTTCTTAATCAGTAAAGGACAAATAAGAAATTTCAATAAATATGACAATTTTCCATTAAACGATTGCGTAGACAAACGTATTCTGATATGGGATGAACCTAATTATGAAAGAAATGCATTAGAAATTATTAAATTGTTATTTAGTGGAGACAAATGTCCAGCAAATGTAAAATACGAAAACCAAGTACAAATAGACAGAACACCAATTTATGTTACCAGTAACTACGATATATTTCCAAAAAATGATGAATTCAACTGCAGAATGTACAGATATAATTGGAAAGCTTTTATACAACCATCATTAGTTGTCAAACAAATACATCCTTTATCTTTATATGACTTACTTTTAAGTTTTGGAATAATAAATGAAATATAAATTTCAATGTAACCATATAACATGTTTCAATAAAATACAAAATAAATTTAATTATTTTTTATTTATTTCTTTATAATATACATTATATCTATCTAAATATTTACTACCTACAAATCTTTCATTAGAATATATATAATAATCAAAACTATCTTGTATCCAATTATTATCTCGATCTGATAACCTATTACTTTCTATTATGAAAGGAGCACGATCCGAACTTTCAAATAAAGTACCTAAACCAACTTTTGTAAGTCTATAATTATTCTTTGGTAAATCTTCCTCGATAATTTTTTCAATCACATTTCGGGTATCCGAGGTGCTCCCACTCGAACCTTCTATTTTTTTGCAGCATTGGTATAATATCCCAATTCATGATAATTATGTAACGTCCAAGGATCTTTATTTATTCCTTTTGGCATAAAATCTACTTGCATATTTCTACAATTTTGTGTATAATTATATGGCTTCTCAACATCATAAGATATAATTATTTCTGTATTAATACACCAATATGCTCCAGCATTTATAAATTCTGGCGATAAATTTAAACCTTCATCTGGTGCATTTGCTTGTACTCCATTAATACCAACATGTGCTGAAGGTTGAATTAAATAACTTTGCGAACCACCAGGATTAAAACTACCATATTTTTCTATATGTTGTTCATAATCAAATTTTTCATTATGTGTAACTTCACGATGTTTTACATTTAAATTTATTCCAGATCCATTATCATTATTATTACTAACATTCGTTTCAAAACTTGTTAAAGGTACATTACCGGCATAATATCTACATGTATCATAATCATCTCCCCCATACATACGTGTAAAAGGATAAGTTTTAATTATACCATTCTTTGGAGAATACGAATAATCTAATACTGACTTATTTATCATTCCACTAAATTCCCATTGATCAATATGTTTTGAAATATCAGGCCATGTATCAGCAAAAGGCCTTCCTCCGGCCGGACAACCAACAGACGTATAAAACGGTAAACTACGAAATACACACAAAGTTGTAGGTAATTCTTTTAATGCTTTTTGTTGTTCCGTTGTATTTTGGGGAATACCCCATAAACGTTCTTTCAAACGATCTAATTTTACTTCTTCAGTTGCTGTTACTTTCATAGGTAAACTAGCATTTCTACTTGCTATTTGATGGGCTTTCACCCAACCAGTTCTATTTAAACCAACTGAAGACATACCAAATATTGTTTGACTTGAATTCGTCCAAGCTGAACTTATTGAACCAGTATTAAAAGACACTTTACATCCTAATGGTATTACATTACATTTAACTTCTTGTACTCTTGCACCAATTGGTAAAGCATCATATTCAGATTTTGATATATAAAACATTAAATACTGCACAGGAAGCCAAGCCAAAGACGTAGTAACATAATGATGATCCTTCGAAGTATTATCACCTGCAGATATATGTAATTCATTTGCCCAACTAACCATAATACGAGAACGTTTAAACCTCAATACACCACTTGGACCAAAAACATTTCGAACTATTATACTTCCTTCTGCTCCTGAAGGATGTGAACTACCACCGCCATCACTTGCATTTTTTTTGGGCCGTAGATGTTGCAGGAGCGTTACCTTGCATAGCTTCTGCTACATCTTCTGTAGGACGATCCGTTTCATCTGTCTCTTCTATTGTATCCATTTCATGTTGTAGCGTTTCAAAAAAAAAACGAATAGTGTTATACAACAAAAAAAAGAAATCTCGACTATCCAAACAAAAATATAATGTCTCAATAAACGCCACGGTATGAGAAGGTCCCGGCCAATCTCAAAGGAGAAGGGGTGGATTTAATAATGTAATAGGGCGCCAGTGGATCGCCAAATATACCTTCACAAATCCAACTGTAACAGGATCCACACTGTGACAATTAGTGTGACGACAAAACAAAAAAACGTAAATAAAAAGTAATAATAATGTGTAATAATAATGTATAATAATAATGTATAAAGTAAAACAAAACGTAAGAATATTATACTAAGAAAAACTAAATACCTTACCGTTTCGTCCGATACAATAAACAATAACAAAACGCTTTTCCCAAATAAAAATCTCGATGATAAACGTTTTTAAACCGCTCCACGCGAATTAAAATTTATCCTCACCAAGGAGTACGACGAAAGTAACAATTCACCAAATCTTTCGTCGAAAATATCAATTTTTACCTCTGATCCCAATTAAATAGGAGGGTGCTACACTACTAACCCTTAATTTGAAGGTAAAATTGAAAATTCAATTCGCGTTACGGAAAACTCTGTTCACGTTAGTTATATCTTTTACAAGTCTCTTTTTCTATCCGTCCTTCGACCCGAAATTCGTCTCGCCAAAAAAAAACCCGATTTGCCAAAAACGTGCATAAAATCACAACAGAAAAATAAACCCCGAAAATTATGAAACCCAAACTACAAAATTTTAAAAATAATAATTTGTTTAAATTTAAATGTTTTCTTTTAATTTAAAATAATTAAACAAAACGTTACAAACTCTCCCCCAACTACAATAAAGTTTCGCAGAAACTTTAATTATTTCATGTCTAAATATGGCTTAAGGTCTTTAGCATGCCATGTACCTGCTGGGTTTCCCACTGCATCTTCAAGCAAGTACGTCCATGGTGATAATATTTTTACAATCGTATAAGGTCCAACATATTTAGGCGCCAACTTGTTAGAGAAGTACTTGGAAGCGTCGGAAAGTACATAATTCTTCTTCCAAACCCTTTCACCCTTATTAAAGACATCTGAACGTTTACGTAAATTGTACGATCGCTCATTTTTCTTAGAAAGAGACTGGATTCTATGTTTAACGTCATCAAAAACACGTTGTAATTTCTCAGAGCTAATTATCTGATTATCCCCATCTATGACGGTGTCATGATTTTTTCCATCCAGGACAATTTCTCTGCCGGTGCAAACAAAATGTGGTGTTAATTTAGTAGTTTCATGCCTTGCACTATTTAAAGCACATTGGATTTTTGACAAATTCACATCCCAAGTACGTTGATCATTCTTACAGTAGATCGATATTAGCACTTTTACGTTTCTATTAACACGTTCGGTAGGGTTGGCCTGGGGATGATAACTCGCATTGTAGCGTAGCTTCACATTATATTGGTCGCTCAACATTACTAGCTGTTTTGATCTAAATTGCGGTCGGTTGTCACAAATTATTGTCCTAGGAACACCGTACGTAAGAAATACACTATTTTCAATAATATCAACCACTTTCTCGGCTGTAGCAGAACGCAAAGGGTAAAGCATAGAATACTTGCTGAAATAATCGGATACAACCAGTACATATTGGTTGCCTGATTTACTACGAGGTAAGGGTCCAATAAGATCCATTGAGATTAGTTGCCAAGGTTTGTCGCAAATCGGTTGAGCTCTGTAAAGACCTATGGGCTTCGCTGGAGAAACCTTATACGCTGCACAAATTTTACAATTAGCTATATATTTCGCGACATCTGCCCGCATTTTGGGCCATATATAACGTTGCGATAGACGACCTAATGTTTTATATACTCCCAAATGTCCAGATGTTGGAGGATCATGTGCCTGCGAAATTAGTGACGATCGATGGTTCTTAGGTACCAACAATTTCCAAGGATCAACATTCCATCCAACCAAAGGCAAATCAACATGTTTATAAAGTTGGCCATCCACTATACGATATTGAGGGTACCTTGCAGGGTATTCTTCCACCAATTCACGAAGTTTACAATACCACTTATCACTATTAGTATCCATAACAACTGAAGCACCAACACAGTCAACAGTTTGCACAATCCTAGAAAGTGTATCTGGCACAACATTTTCTGTACCCTTACGATGTTTAACCTGAAAATCAAATTGTTGCAGTCGAACAGCCCAACGCGCTATTCGGCCAGTAGGCTCCTTCAACTTCAGCAACCACAACAGCGAGTAATGATCTGTTATTACAGTAAAAGGTACACCCTCCAGGTATGGCCTTAGCTTCTCTACGGCCCATATCACGGCGAGGCACTCCCTTTCTGTGGTAGAGTAGTTTGATTCAGTTCTCGTTAAGGTACGACTCAAATAGGCAATGACACGATCTCCGTTTTCTGATGGTTGCAACAAAACAGCTCCCAACCCAACTGCAGAAGCATCGGTGTGCAGCTCAAATGGCAACGAATAGTCCGGACAACAAAGTATAGGCGCAGTTATTAATTTCTCTTTCAAACTTTTAAAAGCTGTATCACACTCCTGAGTCCAAACGATTTTAGCCCCTTTTTTTAGAAGATTCGTGATAGGTGAGATCAACGATGCAAATTCTGGGATGAAACGACGATACCATGAAAAGGTTCCTACAATACGACGAACCTCTCTCTGGGCCTTCGGAATCGATAACTTTAACATACCCTCAACTTTACCCGGATCGACATGTAAGCCGTGTTTGTCAACCACATATCCCAAGTAACACAATTTCGACCTACAAAAATTACATTTATCCCAACTGACTTTAAGACGTGCATCAGTCAATCTCTTAAACACCTCCTCCAACACCAAGATATGCTTATCAAACGTTTCGGTGACAATTATCACATCGTCCAGATACACGAAAACATTCGGTTCGAGGTCTGCTCCAATAACTCGGTCAATCAACCTTTGCCAGGTAGCCGGTGAATTATGTAACCCGAAAGGCATCCTGGTAAACTGAAATAATCCTCTACCAGGAACTGTAAATGCTGTGTATTTTTTTGAATTCTGTTCCATTGGTACTTGCCAAAATGCCGATTTTATATCCACCGAAGAAAGATATTTTGCGTTACGCAGCTTATCTAATGTTGCAGAAATATATGGAAGAGGGTAACTATCTCGCTCCGTCACAGAATTCAGACGTCGAAAGTCTACGCAAAATCTATACGTCCCATCTTTTTTTTTCACCAATAAAATTGGGGACGACCATCCACTCGTTGATGGTTCTACAATTCCCGCAGCCAACATATCGTCCAACTCCTCATTAATACACCTCTGAACAACAGGAGACACTGGGTAATATCTTTGTTTAATAGGAGGGGAGGTAGTTTTAATAACATGCTCTGACAAATTCGTACAACCCAATCCAGTACCCATATTCTTTTTATATTCCTCAATTAATCTCCGCAGTTGCAGCTCTTGCTCAGTAGACAACTCATCAATAGATTCATTTAGAGCATCGACCGATGCCTCTTGTCTCGAAAAATACCATTCATTGCGGCGTAGATCTGGTACAATTCCCATAGTTCTGAAAAAATCTACTCCCAATATCAACATATGAGGCAAATCCGGTACCACTAACATTTCCACTAACTTCAACACATCACGAAGTTCCACCGGAACCAAAACCCCGCCAACACTAGTACAACTTTGACCATTAGCAACACGCACCACAACAGATGATCTATCCACACTAAGACCTAATTCTGCACAACTTTAAAACCTGCACCACCCAGAATTGTTCTCGATGCTCCTGTATCCAATAGTCCTAAAATCTTTTTTCCTAGAATCTTAATTGTAAGGTATGGTCGCTCATCAGGTTCTGAACTCTCTAAGATATAATGCAAAACAGCTCTGTATTTCTCGGTCGATACATCAGCGTCCATGTCATCTATTCGACCATCTAGTGACGACGCCTTTCGTTTCCCGACGTTGTTTGACCATCATTTTTCGAACAAGTTGGACAATTTCGTGTGGTAACTCCAGGCTTCTTGCACTTGTAACAATGAAGTTTGAGTGGTGCCGTATAACCTTTTGCTATATGACCAGCTCTTCCGCAATTATAACAAGTTCTTGTCGTGTCTCGTTCTTGGTTTGACGTCGAGGTTACACCCATCATTTCGACTGATATACTCTCCCCTTGTTCCACGCTCATGTATGCTAAGTCCGGTTCTAACATTTTTGTTCGCCGTTTAGGAGGCACAAATTCATCGATGGTTTTTCGACCTTCTTCGATACGTCTACAAAGACCTTTTAAATCTAAAATTGATTCCACGGTTTGCAATGATAATTGATTCTGCAAATACGGCAAAATGTTTCTTCTTAAAATCCTAACCTTGGCTTCTTCAGAAATCGGACACGTTAAACGGTTAAAAAGTCCCATCATATTAGCTATATAAATGTTAACTGGTTCTTGTTCTCCCTGCGTTCTATGTTTAATTTCTTCCATAAGATGTTCGTTGTAATCTGATGGCTGAAATTCTTCCCTCAATGATGCTTCTAACGCTGCCCAAGAAGATACAGATTTTCGAATCGATCGATACCATGCCAATGCAGGTCCTTCAAATAAATCCAAAGCTGACAAAAACACTTGTTCCTTTGGAATACCTCTAGCCAAAGAAAGTTCGTCCACCCTTTCCAGAAATGCTCCGACAGATGATCCTGGTTTTCCAGAAAATTTCACATCCCACTTATGCACTGGTACAATTTTAATATTTGGGTTTCCACAAACTGGATGTGGAGACGATGATCCAGACGGTGACGATATATTCAACGAAGTATTTAGTGATTGTTCTAAAACTTCCAATTCAGGTGGGCGCGATATCGCAGCTAATGCCGTCAAATATTTGGTTTTAAGTTCCATTGCCTGCTTCAATAGTTTTGCGCGGTCATCCGAATCACCCATACGCTTGATACGACCCAATATATGCCATAGCTTTGTTTCCACTTTACGTGAATCTCTACTAGTAAACTTATTCAACAAATCCGATACCTCCGTAAGTTTGGGACGAAGCGATGTTAAATCCTCTTCGTCTGTATAGGGGTAATCAGGATAGTCCTCTACAACCGATACATCCAACTTTTCCTTTTGTAAATAAAGAGGTAGTTTTTTCCGCATATCATCAACCGTTGTAGGTTCTGCACCACGTACCCATAATTCGTATGATAACTCCTCCTTGGTTAAATAATTTACAGTCGCCTTAAGACTCATAATAAAGTTCAAAACAACAAATAATTGCCAATAAACAGTGCTAATAAGAATTCAAATGCAAATTTCAAAACTACTAATGAATCGATATAAGAAGTTAACGTTACACGCACGTGACTTTATTACTCTGTGGCCCCACGTTGGGCGCCAAAAATGTAGCGTTTCAAAAAAAAAACGAATAGTGTTATACAACAAAAAAAAGAAATCTCGACTATCCAAACAAAAATATAATGTCTCAATAAACGCCACGGTATGAGAAGGTCCCGGCCAATCTCAAAGGAGAAGGGGTGGATTTAATAATGTAATAGGGCGCCAGTGGATCGCCAAATATACCTTCACAAATCCAACTGTAACAGGATCCACACTGTGACAATTAGTGTGACGACAAAACAAAAAAACGTAAATAAAGAGTAATAATAATGTGTAATAACAATGTATAATAATAATGTATAAAGTAAAACAAAATGAAGAATGATTAAATAAAACAAACAAAAATAAACATGTATATATAAATTCAAAAATCAAAATCAAAATTAATCAATGGTATACTCGAGTAACCGAAGATTTTACAAAAGAAAAAAAAATGTTACTTTTGACATAAAAACGCAATAAAAATACTGTTTATTTCGTATATAAGAAAAGAACTAAATCTAAATATTGATATCGGAGCTCAAAATGATGTTATATTTTGTTGACGAACGGCGGGCTTTTCCTCGACAAATTAAAATAATAATAAAAATCTGACCTTATGGTTATGATAGTGGTTTTTTTTCCTTTTAGATAGTTCCAATAAATTATATCGATTGATAATCAATAAGGACAATAACGGTGGCTTCAAAAGTTGTCGGACGACACGTGAGACCGCAATTGTTTAGACCAAAACAAAAAAGCTTTAAAAAAAAACGTAAGAATATTATACTAAGAAAAACTAAATACCTTACCGTTTCGTCCGATACAATAAACAATAACAAAACGCTTTTCCCAAATAAAAATCTCGATGATAAACGTTTTTAAACCGCTCCACGCGAATTAAAATTTATCCTCACCAAGGAGTACGACGAAAGTAACAATTCACCAAATCTTTCGTCGAAAATATCAATTTTTACCTCTGATCCCAATTAAATAGGAGGGTGCATAAAATCACAACAGAAAAATAAACCCCGAAAATTATGAAACCCAAACTACAAAATTTTATAAATAATAATTTGTTTAAATTTAAATGTTTTCTTTTAATTTAAAATAATTAAACAAAACGTTACAATGTATATTCAACGTATCAATTGCCAATCGTTTACTGGGTCCTGCTTCGTCTCTTATAGATCTTTTATTTTTCTTAATTCCGGCTCTTTCAGCATATAATCTTTGACCGTGATTGTAATAAGGAAGACCTCTTTTATTATATCCCCACGGTACTCTATAATCGTTCTCTTTCGGCATACCATACACCGGTTTTCCAATTAATCTTTCAAATCCTGTTTTTATTCCTAATCCAACTGCACCAGTTAATGACGGTAAATCACCATGCGTTAAAAAATGTTTACCAAATTTTTTTGTAGCAGATAAATCACTTTTAAAAATATCACTCGCTTCTTTTGCATTTGCATATGCAAAATCATGCTCACGTGCGATTACATCAGCGTCGTCAACCGGTTCTCCGTTGAATAATGGATTTCCCGGTCCAAGATATTTATGACCCGGATATAACATTACAGCGTGTGTATAGCCGCCGGCTTTTATACATACCAAACAAGGTCAACTACATTGGGTTGGGTTGGGCCATGACCATGATACCGGTTAACCATGGTATCGGTCGGCCAGACAAAACTTACGTTTCTCTGGACGAAAAATCAGCTCCTGGTATGAAATCGGCAAAACAATGCATAACTTTTCTTGGATGTGCAAATGCGTCTGGATCTCATAAATTACGACCTCTAGTAATTGGCAAAGCAAAAAATCCCAGACGTTTTAAAAATTTCAATAACCCAGTTATTTACACCAATACCAAAAATGCTTGGATGACGGCGGCAGTTTTTAAAACTTGGTTTTTTGACAATTTCGATCCAGAGCTATAATTATTAGATGTGTTAGTGAAAAAAATATTCCTATAGTTGATCGAATTTTAGGTTAAAAGATATTTAAAAAATGAAAATCTTGCACAAAGGGCGTTACTCCTTTTAGATAATGCGCCTTCACATCCTTCCGAAGAAGAACTTAAAACTGAAGATGGAATGATATCTATCATGTTCTTACCACCAAACGTAACTGCTTTGATCCAGCCTATGGATCAAAACGCATTAAAAATCACGAAACTGCATTACAGAAATAGCTTGTTAAGTTCTATTTTGTGTCATAGTAAAGAAGAAGTTGGAAGTGCACTGAAAAAAATATCACTTAAGTTTGCTGTGGAAACTTTGGCAGCAGCATGGCAAAAATTAGAACCAACAATTTTACAAAAATGTTGGAAAAAAATAAGAAGTAATGAAGAGTATGATGATGAAGATGAAGTACCGCTGTCAACTTTGCAAGAAATCTGGAGAAATGAAACGGAACACATCGTTCAAGACACCCTATCACTTCTACAAGAAATTCAACCTGTAAGTAGTGCACAATTTGGTTACACACTTTTCAGTTGAAATTATAATCTGTCCAAATAATTTTTAGGCCAACTACAATTTTAAAGATGTTGAGCTATGGAATAGCGACATTTGTGAAATTCAAAACATTTCAGAAGAAGAAAATATAACTGAAGAAGAAACCGATATTTTCGAAGAAGAAAACGATTCCAGACTGGATACCACCCATACAATAACCCATGCTAACGCAATTAAGTGTTTAGAAACTACAATACAATGGGCCGAAAACAATAATATCGATTTTAGTGAAATAATTGTTTTAAAACGTATTCATGAAAAAGCTGTCCTAAGAAGCATTACAAGCAAGAAAGTACAAGCGAAGATAACTTCATATTTTTTACATAATATATAAATTTTGTTAAAAACTTATAAATAAAACTTTTAAAATTACGTCAACAAACATTATTATTTGTAAATTTGCAGTAATGTAAATAGAAGAAAAGACATTCTTTAAGGTGAACAAGTTCGGTAGCTTGAACAGGCACGGTTTTATTCTGTTCACGTTATCGCGAGTCCACTGTATTTGCATTTTATTATTTATTGTTAAAAATATGAGTGCTAAAGGGAAAGAAATTAGTTTAGAAGTACGTCAACTGATAATTAAACATCGAAATGAGAGAAAATCTCTTCGACAAATCGGAGAAATGGTTGGAAGATCAAAAGCCAGCGTTCAGACAGTTTTAAAAAACTATTTGAAAACGAACAGTTTACAAAGTAAAATAAGATGCGAAAGACCTTCGAAAGTAACTACACGTATAAAACGTTACATTTTGGGAGAAATATCTCAAAATCCAAGAACCAGCGCTGTAGAAGTTGCAAAGAGCTTGGAACATAATGATATAGTTTCCGTTCATCCGGAAACGGTTTGAAGCGTTCTGAGAAAAAATAATTTTCACAGCCGGGTACCCAGGAAGAAGCCGTTTATTAGTGAAGTAAATAGAAAAAAACGTATAGACTTTCGCGAATAAATACAAAGATGAAGATGATAGTTTCTGGAACAATGTTTTATTCAGCGATGAAAGTAAATTTAATTTATTCGGGTCGGATAGAAAGCAAAGAATATGGCGTAAAAAAAATGAAGAGCTATTACCGAAAAATTTAATACCGACAGTGAAACACGGCGGCGGCAATGTAATGGTTTCGGGTTGCATGTCGGCGGCTGGGGTAGGAAATTTAACATTTATAGAGTCGACAATGGATCGGTACATATATTTGAATCTTCTAAAAGAAAATTTAAAACAATCTGCAGCAAAATTAGACTTGTCTAAGGTTTGGTATTTTCAACAAGACAACGACCCTAAACATACCGCCCACATTGTAAAGGAATGGTTGTTATACAATGTGCCCCGGCAACTTCATTCACCACCCCAGTCGCCTGATTTGAACACGATAGAACACTTGTGGGACGAATCAGAGCGTCGTATAAGAAAAAAAATTATTAAAAATAAGCAAGATCTCAAAAACGCTTTAATTGAAGAGTGGGACAACATTTCAGTTGAAACTACAAAAAAATTGGTGTTTTCGATGAGAAATAGATTGAATGCTGTACTTCAGAGTGAAGGTGGACCTACCAAATATTAACAATTAAATTTATTAATGTTTTTAATTAAGATTAAACTAGCCGTATGTAGACTTTTCTGTGCCACTGTATCTTTTAATTATAATTTAGGTATATTATTTTGAAATAAATTAATTAATGTAGGCAACCAAGCATACAATTGTGTTTAAAATTTTTATATAACCCAAAAAAATATTGCTTTACCTTTATAAAAAATTAATAAATCAATGAGTTTTTAAGATTATATGACTGAAAGAAATTGACGAGGGACGGAAATTTAACAAATAAAACAAATCGAGATACCATCGTAGATAATTCTATCGCTAGGGAGGCAGTGCATAGTTACCATCCTTCAACAAACTCGTTTCAAAACAACGATGTGTTTACCATCGAGCTAAATCAAGAGGTATAGAGATATTTTATCTTCCTTTTTCGAGAGTTATATACGAATTGAGGGTAGCTTTGTTAAAAATTTAAAGGATTCTACGGATGTTGTAACTTTAACGCACAATTTGCCAGCATTTCTATTTGAGTATATCGCGTTCGAGCATAATGCCGTGGAAATAGAACGGGTTCGCGAACCAGGACTGACATCGCTAATTAGAACACTTCTACAACAGAACAATGTGGAATGTAAATCATTGGAAATTGCCGGGTTAAAGTACCCTCCCGAAGGAGCCCTACCCACGGTCGACAGCGTAAACGATAATTTCGTATTTCAAATCCCACTTGCGCACGTCTTTGGACTGTTCAGAGACTACAAAAAAGTTATGAGAGGACGTTTCAAGTTTCGGTTTGTCAGAAGCCGAACCGATTCAAACTGTTTTAAGTCCATATGTAATTTGTAACAGATCCGTTTTAACCGACTGTCTTATCCGACCAACCGCTTTTATCTGGTCAGTTCGGTTGTCCGATTATCCGCATGTCTTATCAGACCAACCGCTTTTATTGGTCAGATCGGTTGTCCGATCATCCGTTTTTATCTGGTCAGTTCGGCTCTAACCGACTGTCTTATCCGACCAACCGCTTTTATTGGTCAGATCGGTTGTCCGATCATCCGCCTGTCTTATCCGACCAACCGCTTTTATTGATCAGATCGGTTGTCCGATCATCCGCTCTTATCTGGTCAGTTCGGTTTTAACAGGCCGATACTGATTCTTCAAACCAAAACCCAACTTTCGTTTTACTTCCATTGCGTAATAAACCAGTATCGGCCTGTTAAAACCAAACTGACCAGGTAAAAGCAGATGATCGGACAACCGATCTGACCAATAAAAGCGGTTGGTCGGATAAGACAGGCGGATGATCGGACAACCGATCCGACCAATAAAGCGGTTGGTCGGATAAGACAGTCGGTTAAAGCCGAACTGACCAGATAAAAGCGGATGATAGGACAACCAATCTGACCAATAAAAGCGGTTGGTCTGATAAGACCTGCGGATAATCGGACAACCGAACTGACCAGATAAAAGCGGTTGATCGGATAAGACAGTCGGCTAAAACGGATCTGTTACAAATTATCTGTTTAAGCAGCATCAATAAAACACTAAAATAAGCACACATATTAGTCAGTAAGCATTCATTCATTGTACCGAAAACATGGAGTCAAAACAGTTAACGCGGGAAAATTTGTGGAGGGGGTGGGGTTGATAAAATATATTCACCACCTTCACACATTAAAATTCAGTAGTATATCAGCAATGGAGAGCGAAGGAGTGAGCGTTGTCTGTGAAGAGGAACCCGTCTTCGATTATTGGAATCCCATCGACCTGCAGTGGAATCGGTATTGTGAATTGATAAAGAATGAGACTGCATTTATCGGTGAAACGCAATTTTCAAGTGAGGCTTTCAACATTAAAGTTGGAATTAGTGTCGCTAGAGAGGGTATAACTTGCGCAAAGTTTATAGTTAAAACATGCAAGGGTTTGGAATCTCAGTCACATCAAATTACATTTTTACGTCAAGATTGGAAGCAACTAATTTCTACCCTGAAACTAATGCGTTTCAATGTGGAGGTTTTCCCACAGACCCTGCTATTGGCTGAAGGGAACCTAAAGATCGAATTTGATGATGATGATTACCTATATCTAACATATGAGATTGAGAATTCTGAAAGCAACGTATTTATACCGATATTACTTCATTCAACGGACGCCGATAAGATTTTAGCGATGGAGACGTTAATTAATTATAAATTGAATCTATTGGATAAGCTAAATTTTAATGAATATATTAAATCTCTTCAGTTGGACAGTACACCTAAGGTGGTCCTTGAAGAATTCTGTTTAAATAATTTGTCTGAAATTAATTTCTACGTGATGCAATACTTGGAAAAAATAAACTCCGCATCGGTTTCTACTTGATCACGTGATCACCGCGCGAAACTTCCTGCCACAACCAGGATCACGTGATCACTTTGTGATAACGTCTGGTATAACTCTAAACACAAGTCTAGCGACGCATTAGTTCAGTGTTTGCAGAGATCGTGCACGTTTATCCGAAACTTTTCAAAATGTTTCCATGTGAAAAGTGTGATAGCGCGTTTATCCTTAAACGCAACCTCAGCCGACATTTGCGCGTGAAACATGGTGATGTGCGCGAGTCAGACATTACTTGCCATATCTGTGAAAAACGCTTATTGCGAGTTGATGCAATGAACCATCACCTCAGAACCATCCATGGGTTAAATGTTTCGTGTAAGCGTTATATAACTAACGTGACCATACGTCCCGTTTTGAACGGGACTGTCCCTTTTTAGAGTTACGAGTCCCGGTGTCCCCGAAATGATCCCTGGGACGCAAAATTGTCCCGTTTTCTAAAACCGCGTGAAAATTTTAGTATAGTCTGTACCACGAGAAACGATAGTGACTTGGTATTAGGGCCGTACGTTGACGTTTGTTAGAGTGAAATGGTTGCTTACGAGTTTGTCTGTTGCCTCTACTTTTAGGCGATGAGTCACTATCGTTTCTCGTGGTACAGACTATAGCCGAGTTGGGCGGACGCGATCGGTATGCGAGAGCGAGACGGCGTCGTCATGGGATGATAGCCGAGAGAAGCGAAGACGTCATCGCTCGCGCTTTGTTGATTAATTTGGACTAATTGTTTCATAGATTTTTCGTGCGCCCAGTTTTCGATATATTTTTTGTTGTTGTTTGATGCTCGTTTACCAAGCAAATAACTTAAACTTCTTTTGTTTTGGAATCATAACTTAAAATGCCAAAACGCAAGTGTACGTTCAATATTAACTTACAAGCAAAATATCCGTTTATCAAGCAAATAAATACTTCCTCAGATGTCAGATGTGAAAAGTGTCGTACAGAATTTAGTGTTTCCCATGGTGGTGGGAGTGATATTGAACAGCATTTAAAGTCTGAAAAACATAAAAATGCCGATCGTGCCGCTGCTTCGAGTTCTTCGATGTTAACCTTTTTCAAGAAATCGGCCGCACCAACTTTAAAGGATATGGATATCGCCGCGGCAGAAGGCGTCTGGGCTTATCACACGATACAAGAAAACCACAGTTTTCGCTCTAATGATTGTGCGTCAAAACTAATTCAATCATGTTTTGAACCCAAATTTGCATGCGCGCGTACGAAATCAGAAGCTATTGTAGTAAATGTTTTGGCGCCTACAGTAATGAAAGAATTAAAAGATTATCTTGATAAGTCCAATTGTATTACAATACTAAACGACGCTTCAAACCACGGTAACAAGAAAATATACCCTATTCTAGTGCGCTTTTTTCAACCTTACGTAGGTGTGCAAGTAAAAATTTTAGATCTCCAAGACCAACCAGGCGAGACTTCTGACATCATTGTCGATTATTTAAACCAAGTGTTGACATATAATAATTTAACAGCAAAAGTCGTGGCATTTTGCGGAGACAATGCCAACGTCAATTTCGGAGGTGCGGCTAGGCGTGGAACTAACAATGTGTTAACGAAATTACAGTCATCACTGAAAAAGCCATTAATAGGTATTGGATGTGGAGCCCATGTAATTCACAATGCAATGAAATCTGCTGCAGACAGGCTACCCTTAGATTACGAAAGCATTATTGTGAAGATATATTCGTTTTTTTATATTTACACGATTCGAGTTGAAGCTCTAAAGGAGTTTTTCGCCGAAACTGAAACGGAGTATCAACAAATGCTCGGCTACAGCAAAACTAGATGGCTTGCTCTTATGCCTGCCTTGGAAAGAGTTTTAAAAATGTATCAGCCACTAAAAAACTACTTTTTGAGTATTGAAAAATGTCCCTTGTTACTAAAAAACTTTTTTGAAGATCCCACATCCGAATTGTGGCTTTATTTTTTACACGCTCAGTCAGCAAGTTTTCATCAAGCTGTATTGAAACTGGAAGGTCAGACTGTATCGGCAATTGAAGCTGCAAAAGAAATCAATCAACTAAAAGACAATTTGACTCAGAAGCAGACCAATCAGTTTCTTCCATTTATGGTCCGTCAATTAATAGTGAAATCGAAAGATAATATTTCTGACATAGATGAAGAGTTTGTGAATAGGGTGGTTACAGAATTTTATCAAACAAGCCGTGAATATCTGGAGCAGTGGACTTGCTTTCTTACCAAAGAAATGGAGATATTTTATTGGGCAGATTTAAAAAAGGTCCCCTTATGGACAGACGTTCAAAAATCTCTGGATGTGTTAATTCAAAAGGAATATATTGACTGTAATAAAGATGCAGAAGTTTTTGACGAATTTTCGTTAATTTGTAACTACATTACATCGCACAAAGTAACCGAATGGAATAACCTAAATGTTTCCACGGAAACTCGTTGGGTGGAAGTATTCAAACACTTTCAAGCTAACAATCTTCAGCATAAACATTTTTCTCTTTTAATTGAATATGTTTTATGTTTGCCTGCTAGAAATGCTCCAGTAGAAAGAGTATTTTCTATGATGAACAAATTGTGGCCCTCTGAGAAGACCCAGTTACAAATTTCAGTTCTAAAGGCGATGTTGACAATTAAGGTGAATATAAAGAAAACGTGCCAAGAGTTTCATTCTTACTTAAAATCATCACCAGCTGTATTAAAGCAAATTTGTTCTTCTGATAAATATAAGTAAACGTTTGGGGTATATATATTTTTTAATTCGTAGCTTTTAACCTAACTGACTTTTTCTGAATAAATAACTTTAAAATAGTGCTTTTTATTTACTACTTGTTAATTAATCTAAATAAACCAATGTCCCGTTTTGAGTTAAAAAATAAATGGTCACGTTATATATAACACCACCACCACCTTTGGAACCAACATCACATCCTCCACCTAAACGTCAACCCCTCGCGTTGTTGGAAAATACGGGTTCAGTCCAACGGGCATAATCATCCACATTGTCTCCTTCGCCCAAGAAGCGATCGCCAAATTTATGCCCGATTTGCGATGTCGACTTCATATCCGCCACTCATCTACGGACCCATCTGCGATTTGAACATACCACTCCGGTCGAAGGTGAAGAGTGCATCGATAGGTTGGAGACGTGTTTTAAAGGCAGAGTTTGCACGTATAGAATCGCCGATGTATTACGTGATGATGATATACCGACATTCTTAACACGATCAGAAGCACCCGTTAAATGGTTGATTGAGGGTAGTCTGGATCGTTATGGCCCCTCCATAAAGGCTCAAATTGAGTTTCTGGCAAATTATGTTAAAGCGGCGTTTGATGAGAATGGAGATGAGGATGTGGTGATGTCTGAGAAAAATTCCAATTGTAAATTTCGAGTTATTTCGTTGGGTACGAATTTACATGAGACGTACGTTGAAATGTGTCGGGAAATTGTAACGCAAACCGAAGAATTTCAAGAACGAGACTCTGGGTGGACCTTTTTCTCCGTATCTCACCTCCTCCTCAACATGAATAAATTCAAAAAAACAGGCGTGCATCAACATCAAAAACTATGAGGACGATGCATGTCTGGCGTGGTGTTTGACGGCGGCTCTTCATCCTGCGGAAATTAGTCGAGATCGGACTTCAAGCTACCTCCATTATAGTGGCGCCCTTAATTTACAAGGTATTACGTTCCCGGTTAATTTAAGAGATATTGTTAAGATAGAAAAATTAAATAATTTAAGTATAAATGTTTACGAGTTGTTAAATAGTAGTAAGGATAAATTCACGGTGGAAGGGCCGATTTATTTTACTAAACAGCGACGCGATATTCATATAGATTTACTTTATCTATACGAAAACGGTAAAGGTCATTTCGTTTTAATTCAAAATCTTTCAACGCTAATTTCAAAGCAAGTATTTAACCATGGACATTCTGTACAACTTTGCGATGGATGCTTAACGCGATTTTCATCACAAGAACGGTTAAACGCACATTAACTGCATGATTGAAATCATGTAATAACCGTTTTACCTAAAACCGATTTAAAATCAAAACCACCAATCTACTTCCGCTTATTATATACCACATCATTGCGTTGTACGAGCTGAAGGCGCCTCCACCAAATTACGTGTTGTTTTCGACGCATCCGCAATTACAACAAATGGAAAATCATTGAATGATAATTTATTAATTGGACCTAAACTACAAGCAGATATCATTAAAATATTGCTCACATTTAGATGTTTTAAATTCGTTTTTACCTGCGACATACGTTAAATGTATAGACAGATTCTTGTTTCACCTGAGCATAGGAATTTTCAGCGAATACTGTGGAGATTTTCACCAAACGATCCAATACAAGAGTACATTCTGAACACAGTTACATACGGTGTATCTTCATCTCCGTTTTTGGTCCTTCGAGCCGAATTTAAATTCGGTTTTTTAATTTCCCGTTGGGTTTTCGTGGAAGTTTCTTCGAGCCAGCGTACGTCCTCGGGCCCTTTGGCGACACCTCCCGTGTTGGAATCGGGTGATCCGGGCGGGCGACGCTGATCCACGAGCCTCCCTTTTCCACGTACCTCCACGCGACTTTTTTCTGCGATTTTCCAATCGAAACGTTTCTTCGTGGAGATCTAGAATAAAAAATATATATCCTTTTTGTATGAGTTACAATTTATTTTTTTTTCTTTACCCCAAACATTTCATTTTACTAATTTTAGAATTTATTTTATTTTATTCACAATAAACCGGTTAATTAATAATCACTCTAGACTACTACATCAAATCATAATGGCCGTAGCGGGTTTTGTTTATGAGATACAAAACAATCAGGACTTGACTGATTACCTTCAGGATACCTCTAAATTCGAATCAAACATCACCTATGATATAGGTAGAGGTCAGGAAGTCCGAGTGATCCGGACGCCCTCTATTACTAAGTACATCAAAGTAGATCGGAATCGAACCAGTGTTATATTTCCTCAGGCGAGTGCATACACTGTGGTAACCAAGTTAAGGGTGGTACTAAGAAGTTTAGGGATCCAAGGATTCCACCAGGTGAATCTCTCCGGGGTTTTCACGGAATTGGTAAGACTAACAAACTTTGACCCATTTGAGGATGCAATAAATCATAATATTTTATTTACAAACAGTTTAGTTTACCGAGTACTGCAACAGATAATAGATTATTAATTGTGCCAGCTTCCCAAGACGTGACGCCTTATATTCTAGCATACATTTCCAAAGAATTGGGATCAAATAATCAATTATTAGTAGCACCATTCGTAATAGATGAGACCGTTCTCAAAACACTGTCACAAAATACAGTGTCTTTGATAAACTCTCACTATCTAAATTCATTACTTATGACTAGTAATAGACCATTATACAACTCTATTTATCATAAGTTGGTTATGGATATCAATTTAGGAGAGCTTATTGATATATGGGATGTTGATCATCCTAATGTTAACAATATAACTAATGATGAGCTTGAGTATATTACCTCTATAGTGCAAGAGTTTGTGATAAATGTTTTTTTTTTCTTGGCAAGTGTAAGTAAGCTACAAGCAAAGCCGGAGCATATTTTGGAGTGGATCACAAAGAGGTTAAATGCATTACTAATATCCTGTAAATTTATCACTCTTACAGCACCGGTCATCCCAAATATACATGACCTAAGTGTAACCGCTTCCTTCTTAGATACCCATTTACCTCTAAGAAGAGCTCGCTATTATGATCTCCTATTTGGAAATTTGAGTGATACGATTTATGTCAAAGGGCTGTCATCTCAGTTGAAGCTGATTGTAGAATACACTAATTTGACTACATTTAAATTATTTCTCACTTTCGCCAACGCTTGTGAGACTGAGGTCCATTTAATAGATGAAATTGTAAAATTAGTAAAATGAAATGTTTGTGGTAAATTAAAAAAAAAATAAATTGTAACTCATACAAAAAGGATATGTATTTTTTATTCTAGATCTCCACGAAGAAACGTTTCGATTGGAAAATCGCAGAAAAAAGTCGCGTGGAGGCACGTGGAAAAAGGGAGGCTCCAACGCGGGAGGTGTCGCCAAAGGGCCCGAGGACGTACGCTGGCTCGAAGAAACTTCCACGAAAACCCAACGGGAAATTAAAAAACCGAATTTAAATCCGGCTCGAAGGACCAATAGACCATGGTAGGGAATCTGATAATGTGATTTATAACGGGTTTCGAAAATGTGAACATCAGAACTTTTTTGAAAGGATGATTGGGAAAGGTGCACATAAAGAAAACTCCTTAGAATAAAGATGGAGCTAAAACCCGTAATGGTTTCTTTTGTTGCAGGAAAATAGCTTTGGTCGGCTGAGAATTCCCGCAGATTAGTATACCATATGACGCTCTGCTATGAAAATTGGCAAAATAGGTAGCCCTGGACGCTTCATAACCAGCTATAGCCGGTATGCGCTTGACCGTAAAAATCGCTGCAGCTAGGTACCTTTGAAGATATTCAATGTGAGAGTTCCAGATTAGATTTGACATAACATATATGCCCAAAAATTTTACTGGTTCTTGCTCTCTCCACCCTGCTTTAGTTGTTAATAGTGGTTTCTGCGTCTTTTCGATATTAAGTTTCAAACTGTTGGCCCCAAACAATTCTGCAGCTGCAGCTAGAACAACTGCGGACTTATTTTCAAGTTCATCTTTATCTTTCGACGTTAGCAGAAAAGAAGTGTGATCAGCATATATATAAATGCCATCAGCAGAGATGTTAATAGGCAGATCGTTTATACAGGGTGCGGCAATTAATTCTCCCACATTTGAAAGAGCTGTTAAATAAAAGCGAAATGAGATATTTGAAATTTTTTTTTATTCAAAAAGCTTATATAATCAAGTTTTTTTTGACTTAGGATTTAAAAATAATGTCGGCTAAATGACGGCCTTGGCGCGTGGCGCACATCTGGAGTCTTTCGCGGAAGTTTTCCATGACTCTCCTTAACATACCGTTGTCAAAGTAAACGTTTTCCTCCGCAATTGCCTCTTTTAACTCTTCCAGGGTCCTAGGGCGATGTTTGAACACCTCAGCCTTGAGGTAACCCCACAGGAAAAAGTCACAGGGACTCAAATCCGGCGAGCGAGGAGGCCAAGGAATGTTCTCGTGTAGGGAGATTGGCTGACAGGGGAACATGTCCTGCAGAATCTGACGCGAACGACGGGCTGTATGGGCCGTAGCCCCATCCTGCTGGAACCAGAAGTCCTCTCTGTTGTTCTATTCCTCGTATTCCTCAATCTTTGGTCGCAAAAATTCCTCCAACATGTTACAGTATCGATGGGACGTCACGGTGACTGTAACAGCTCCTTCCTTGAAAAACTAAGGGCCTATGATCCCTACGGCGGACACGGCACACCATACTGTAACCTTTGGGCTGTGTAAAGGTCTCTGATGAAGCTCTCGAGGGCTTTCGGGGGCCCAGTATCGACAGTTTTGTTTATTAACGCGGCCCGACAGGTGGAAATGGGCTTCGTCGCTCGTCTATAAAACTGCAGAGGATGGCACCGCCTCGAGGATAGCGTTACAACAGTCCCGTTGTCTTCCCCAGTCAGCTGGGGATAATTGCTGAACCACAGCAATTTTGTATGGGTGTAACTTGAGGTCGCAGTGTAAAATTCGTCACATCGTTCTGTCCGGAATTCGAAGAGCAGCCGAATGTTTCCGTGCAGAGCGCGTTGGGGATTGCTCAATGGATGTCCTCAATCTTGCGATGTTTTCCGTGGTCCTCTTCCATTTCGAGGAGCCTCGAAACTTCGACAACGTAAGCACGATGCGCACGTGACCAAAACATTGCGACGACTAAAAACTTCAGCTGTCACTGCGTCGAACATGTCAATCTCCACTCCTCTGCCGCCATCGATGCCCCTTCCACGACTTTTTGAAAAGTGGGAGAACTAATTGCTGCACCCTGTATAAATAATAAAGAGCAATGGGCCTAAAATTGAACCTTGCGGAACACCAGTTGTAATATTAGTAACATCAGAAGTTCGACCTTTCCACTCTCCACACTGCATTCTATTATCAAGATAGCTACGAATTATGTGATTTGGTAAACCTCTTATTTTAACATATTTGAATACTTTTACCATAGTGTTCCAGTTTATTTAACAGTATTTCATGCTGCACACAATCAAAATCCTTTGACAAAATCACGACACAATAATTGAACATCATGCTGTTTGGGAAGAAATCGAAAACCACGGAGAATACAACTTAAGGTTTTTAAAATTAATAATGCGAATGTTTCATATTCTAATAAGTATGTAATAAGGAAAGGATGGAGAATTAAAGAAAATAAATAATGTAATGTAAAACAATCATCTTTATTATAAAACTTTATCTAAAACCATGAAAATATAAAACGTGCATACACTTAATTCATTTTTTTAAAAAGTCGGTTATTTCTACTTGTTTTGTTTTCTGATTAATTATCTTTTCGTTAATATTTGTTATTAAAGTACGAATTTTTAAAATGTCGATGTAGTCCGTGTCATCTTGTTATTCCATATAATTTAAAAGAGTTTCGGCACTTAGTGCTTCTGTGCAGCTGACTTTCGACTTTGGTTCTGAGGCATCATCTTCAACTAATTTATTTTTAAGCAACTAATAAGTCACAGATCCGCCTAAATCTGCGAGCACTGACTCGACGGTATTCCTTGAGTGTCTCGAGGAATTGGCAATGGTACCGTTGTAAACAGAGTAGTTCTAAATCTTTTACCGAAAAAATTGAAATGCATCAACCGTATAGTTTTGCTTATTATATCGTTTCTACTATTGATAATAGTTTCAACAAATTTGAAACGTATACGAGACCGTATGCGCCACAAGTTTTTATATCTAAATTAATCGATGATGTCAAATTTATCTATAACGAATATTTTAAAACCGTAAAACCAATGTTGCCTTTAATGGCCGATGAGCAACGGAATTTTGATTCGGCTGAAAATTGTTTTATTTGTCAAAATCCTTTTACTTCAGAACAGGTTAAAGTTCGGGATCATTGTCACATAAGCGGTAAATACCGCGGCCCCGCCCATACAAATTGTAATCTAAATTTCAAACTTCAAAATTTTATTCCGATATTTTTTCACAATTTTAGTGGTTATGATTGCCATTTATTTATTAAGGAAATGGCTGATGCTGATAATGATGGACTTGATGTATTACCGAACAATAAAGGAAAATACATCAGTTTTAGTAAAAGAGTGTTGGTTGATAGAGAATTCGACAAAAGCAATATAGCTGAAAATGTTTTTTTCAAATTAAGATTTGTAGGTTCATTTAGGTTTATGGCTTCATCATTGGATTCTTTAGCCGAGAACCTCGGAGAATTTGATTTAATTAATATACGTAAATTTTTTCCGCACAATGATCAGTTTAGATTATTGAGTAAAAAAGGAATATTCCCCTACGGTTATATGGATTCTCTGGATAAATTAAACGTAACTTCCTTACCGCCAAAAGCGCTTTTTTCAACAAACTAACATTCCAGGATATAACCGATGAGGAGTATTCCCATGTTCAACGTGTGTGGAAACAATTTAATTGTCAAAATTTAAAAGACTATTCCGATTTATATCTAAAAACCGATGTTCTGTTATTAGCTGATGTATTTGAGAAATTCAGAAGAGTTTGTTTTCAAACTTATGGTTTAGATCCGGCTCATTACTATATGGCACCAGGACTTTCTTGGGATGCCATGTTAAAATTCACGAACATTAAAGGTTATAGATCAGGTCCATTTTATTAAGAAAGGTATCCGTGGGGGTATTTCGCAATGCTCCCTACGACAGGCTAAAGCCAATAATAAATACATGGAAAATTATGACCTTAATTCGCCATCAACGTTTTTAATGTATTGGGACGCTAACAATTTGTATGGGTGGGCAATGTCTCAATTGTTACCTGTTTCAGATTTTAGATGGTTGGCTGAAAACGAAATTCAAAATTTAGATATTAATAATGTACCCGATGATTCAGACTTTGGTTTTATGTTAGATGTAGATATCGCTTATCCCGAACATTAGCATGATGCACATAACGATCTTCCGTTTCTAGCGGAGAATTGAATACCTCCAAACTGTAAATGTGAGAGCGATAAGCGATTGATTCCAAATTTATTCGATAAGACAAACTATGTGATTCATTATAGAAATTTAAAGCAAGCCGTTGCTCACGGACTTATTGTTAGCAAAATTAATAGAGTTTTAACGTTTAAACAATCCCCCTGGTTAGAATGTTACATCGACAAAAATACGGAATTACGACAATCGGCTAAAAATGATTTTGAAAAGGATTTTTTTAAATTAATGAACAATGCGGTTTTCGGTAAAACGATGGAGAATGTCGATAAGCGCGTCGATGTAAGATTAGTAGCCAGTTGGGAGGATATCCGGCCTGACGAAACCGCAGGTCGACCTCGCCTCGGAGCTCGGAGTTTATTCGCAACATTAAATTTTAAAAGCATTAAAATATTTACGGAAATGTTTTCGGCTATTCAAATGGAGCGGCTTCACGTCGTTTACGACAAACCTATATATATATTGGTTTTACGGTTTTGGAACTTCCCAAATTATTAATGTATAATGTTTATTACGATTTTTTGAAACCGAAGTATGGTGAGAAAATTCGGTTATGTTATATGGACACCGACAGTTTTACCGTTTTGATTAATTCCGAAGATGTTTATAAAGATGTTAAATCGAATTTAGATAAATTTGACACATCCAACTACAGTCCCGATAATCGGTTTGACATCCCATTACAAAATAAAGCGGTTTTAGGTAAGATGAAGGATGAAAATTGCGGAAAGGTAATGGTTGAATTTGTGGGTTTAAGATCAAAAGTTTATGCAAATCGGGTTGCTGATGGAAGGATTGCCAAGAAATCGAAAGTGGTTAACAAGGCTATAGTTAAAGAAAAATTAACGTTTCAAAATTATTTAAATTGTTTACATTCGAAATCTGTTTTGTGTCGGGAGCAATTATTATTTCGTAGTTTTAATCACACTATTTTTACTGTTATGCATAATAAATCGGCCCTTTCACCCAATAACTCCAAGCGATGTGTTGATGCCGGTGGGATAAACTCATTAGCTTGAGGTCATCATAGTATTAAGAGTAGAGTTTAAGTATGTTTTAAATATGTTAATAGTTAATTAAATCTTAAGTAAAATGTAATGTATCTTTTGCGTTTATTATTATTTTCAATATATGTATTAACTTTATTTTCTGCGTTTATTATTTCATTTCGTTTTCCTATAAAAAAGAGCAAATTATTGGTGAGTATTTTTTTCGTTATCACATTTCCGCTCGCTGATAAGAGCGTTGTGCGGGCGACTTCTCCTCTAGAACGTTATTTAAACGTCTTAACCAATTTCCTTCGGTAGCCGAGCGAGCAAGACACCCGGCTTTCGAAAAGAAGAAGAAGAAACACCACCAGGCTTCACGAAAGCCAAGAAGAGGAAGAGGAAGATGAAGTCCACGGAAGACATCCCCGTTGAGCTCAAGAACCGCTACGAACTCCTTCCTGAGGAAGTTGACACAATCACCAAAAACCTCCCCGCGGGTAAGAGCGCATCTCTAATCAATAGCAAACCCAAACCCCCAGTTAATCAAACGCAAAAAAGAACCAGCCCCCTATCACCATACATCTAGGTGGTTTTTGCAACCACCTCCGGCTCACCAGCGATCTCTCCCAATGGGTAGGCAGAGACAACTATTCCCTCAGATACACGGCTAGCGGCTGCACCGTTTATATCAAAAATCCAGATAACCGTATCAAAGTTATTAAAGAACTAAAAAAATCAAATATCCCCTTTCACACCCACACCCCCAAAGAGGAGCGCGAAAAAGCGTTCACCCTTGATGGCCTCCCCCTACAAATTACCCCGGAAGAAGTTATCAACGAAATCTTCGATCACTCGACATTACAGGCGACCAAATGTTTCCTTATGAAGGGCACACGTTACCCCAGATTTCTTATTACATTCCCTGATATCAAAAACCTGGAAACGCTTCAAAAACAGGTCCCAGCCCTCTTCAATACCCGAATACAGTAATAGATACAGTGCAAAAACTGCCAAGGTTGGGGTCACGCGACCTCCAACTGTTATGCCCGCCCTAAGTGCGTTAAGTGCACAGGGAACCACAAAACCGCTGATTGCGATATCACCCGCGACAACGGCCTCCCCATCTCGTGCACCAACTGCAAAGGTAACCACACCGCCAACTCCACCGACTGCCCCCGATATCAAAAAGGAAAAACCCGCCGAAATATCAAATGGTCCCACAGCCAACCTGCCAAAACCGTCTCGGCACCCCCGCGAGCTCAATTCGCACCATCAGCGTTTCCCCCGATTCGCCCCCTCAATCAACCCTGGAACTCCATCGTTAAAGGGCCCCAATTTCAACAAACCCCCCAACCAACACCAGCCCCTGCTCAGCCCCCCGTACAAAATAGCAGTACGAAACAAAACCCTCTCCCCAACACCTCCGACTTTAACGAGCTCGGAAACCTGATGGCCGAGATTAATTCCCTGATCAATCTCCCAAATCTAATCAATGCTCTAAAACAGTTTAGGGATTCCCTCCTCGTAGACAAAAGTCCAGCCTCGCTCCTGGATGCCACACAAAAACTCTATTCCAATCTCCTCAATGTCTAGCTTAACACTAGTCCAGTTCAACGCTAACAGTCTCATTCCCAAAATCCCAGAGATAACAGACTTCCTAAAAAGATTAGAAATTGATATCCTACTAATAAATGAAACCAAACTCATCCCAACCGACTCCGTCTCCTTCCCAGGATACACTACCCTCCGTAAAGACAGAACCCGCCGATCCGGCGGTGTCGCTGTCCTGATCAAAAACACTATCCCGCATGTTGTAATACCCCAACCCAATCACGGCCATCTTGACCTCATCACCATCAAACTAGACAACAACCTCTTCGTCTCTGCTCTCTACAGTCGCCCCAATGGCCCCCTCACAAACACCGACCTAAATCACTTAATAGGCTCCTACAATAAAACCATTCTTCTCGGTGACCTCAACGCCTGCCACCCCTATTGGGGGTGCAACAGAATTAATAAAAAAGGGCGAACCATATACAATTACACCCAAGCCCACAACGCGTTCGTCCTTGCCCCCAGAACCCCCACACATTTCCCCCCTAATGGCTCAACCCCAACAACAATTGACATCGCTTTAATCAAAAACGTCACCAACATTTCCGACCCAGTCGCTTTAAACGATCTGTCATCCGACCATTCCCCGGTCATCCTGAAAATCGGTTGAAACATCCCAACCGAACCACCTTCGAAGACCCACGACTTCAAAAAAGCTGACTGGGCCATGTTTAAAGACCACATAAACGCCCGTATCCATGTCACCCCCAACATAGATTCAACCCAAGATCTTGACACGGCTATCGAACTTCTCACCCGCACGATCATAGCCGCCAAAAACAAAGCGATTCCCCTCACAAACAAACCGAACGGACTCATCCCCAAAACTCTACCGTACATTCTCGCCATCAGCCAAAACAGAAACGCCATACGCAGACAGTATCAGAGAACCCGTGACCCGGGCACACTCGCCGACCTCCACAACATAAACAAATCAATCCAAAACGAGCTCAAAAAACTCAGGAACGAAACCTGGACCAAAAAACTTCAATCCCTAAACCCAGAAGATAAATCCATCTGGTGCACAATCCGCAAAATCAAAAATCGATTCAAGCCAATCCCCGCCCTAAAAGATCAAAACAATCATATCCTGTCAGACAAGGACAAAGCCCTCGCCCTTACCAACTTTCTGGCCACCATTCACACAGCAAAGCCAAACGTCTCCGATGAGCAAAACAATATCTCCCAAAGAGCCCATAACTTCGCTCATTCGAACCCAAGCCCCCCGACAGACCTACACCTAATCACCCCGGCGTCAATCCGAGCCATTATCAAACGTCAAAAACCGTTCAAAGCCCCCGGCCCTGACGGCATACAAAACATCCTCTTACAACACCTCCCACGCAAAGCCATAGTACAACTATGCTACATCGCGAGACACGTCCTCAAGCTGCAACATTTCCCAAACACATGGAAAACGGCCACCATCATCCCAATTCTCAAGCCCAACAAAGACCCAACCTCACCCTCAAGTTATCGACCGATATCTCTACTGTCAGCTCTCTCCAAAATAATAGAAAAGGTCATTCTGGAACGCCTAAACGAACACTCATACCTAAACGATATCATCCCCAACCACCAATTCGGCTTCCGCCCTCAACACTCCACCAGTCATCAAGTTGCCCGAATAGTTTCCGATACAATAGCCAAAGCTAACGACAAAGCCCACACTGCCCTCGTCTCACTGGACCTTGAAAAAGCCTTCGACACCGTCTGGACCGAAGGACTTATCCACAAAATGATCATCAAAAACTACCCAGACTACCTCATCAAACTCACATACAGCTACCTCACCCACAGAAAGATTCAAGTCAAGGTCAACACCGCAATCTCCAAACCCAAACAGATAGACTCCGGGGTCCCCCAAGGCTCAGTAATCTCACCCCTTCTGTTCAATATCTTCACGAGCGACATCCCACAGATACCCCAAACAAAAATCGCCACATATGCCGACGACACAGCCATCTATGCCCACTCCAAAGACCCCAAAATAGCCGTCTTAACAATCCAAACACATCTCTGCCTACTCCAAAACTACTATCAAAGGTGGAAAATCTCCGTTAACCCCAACAAGTCAGAGGCCATCATCTTCACAAAAATCATTCCCCGCCTCAAGATTCCCCCCATACTAAAAATGTTCAATACCCCAATCCCGATCAAAACCGAGCTAAAATATCTTGGCGTAACTCTAGACAAAAGATTGTCCTTTTCAAAACATATCATCAAAACGACCCAAAAAACCTCAGCGACAATCAAAAGCATCTATGCGCTAATCTCGAACAACAGCTCACTCACCCCCCAGAACCGGAGACTCATCTACACTTCCATCATCAGACCCACCATCACTTACGCGTCGCCCATCTGGTCAAACGCCGCCCCCACATCTATTAAAAAGCTCCAAACAACACAAAACAAAGCCCTCCGCATCATCACCAACTCCGACAGATACATCAACATCAAGAGACTCCACGACAAAGCCCGCATTAAACTACTACCCATCGAACTTCACAAACACAACACCAAATTCTACAATCACACCAAATACCACACAAATCCACTCATCAAAAACATCACCACACACAACACCAACAACACAAAATACAAATTCCCCTTTGAAAAAACACACCTCAATACACTCTTAGAAACATAACCGCATCCCTTATTAGCAAACACTCACCCACACACACACACCTACACACATAAAACCACCACACACAAACCCTCATATTAAATAACACATGACAATTCAAACAGCTCCCCCGCTTTTACAACACGCTAGGATTTTTTACCCTCCCAAGCGCTCTCCCGACACCCGCCCGCCCTCAATTAGGTGACTCAAATCAAGACCCGATTCATTATTCCACCCAAATCGTCTCAGCAACATTGTCACGCGGCTCCCTTGCAACCCTTGCCATTGTACATATATTTATTCTCCCTGTATATAGTTCGTTGTAACACCCGCACTCACTATCCCGGATTAACAAGCGCCGTCGCTTAGAAAAAATCTTTTCCGTATCCGTAGTCTGTAAGAATGTATTATATATATCTTAAGTTAGTTTTAAGAAGTATTGTATTATATTCTTGTATCCTTTTTTACGATTAATAAAGTTATATTTGAATTTGAATTTGAATTTGGCTTTCGACCGGACCGCCAGGTTCGATCCCAACGCTCGCCAAGAAAAAAAAAAATATATATATATATATATATATATATATATAAACGCACTGGGGTGGTGGGGGTTGTGACATCGTGGGGTTGATGACGTAGGTGACGTCATTGCGTTGATGACGTGGATGACGTCAGCAAGTTGATGATGTAATTTCGTAATTTTTTATTTCGTAATTGATACCACAAAGAATAATGATGAGGAAGCAGCTCCATCCGCATTTTGTGAAGTACGACTTGAAATTCAAAATGCTAAAGATTTTCCCGCCAACACGAAGGCATACTGTATCCTAATACAGGAATCTATGTATACCTATAAACCGTTGAGTGGGGAGGTGTCAATCATTATTAAATGAAACAATTTCGATTGCGCACGTCATTCAGAGGTATGGAGTCGTGTAGAGCTGTGCGTAGGGCGTACTCGATGTTCAGGGCTTTTATATCGGCTCCGAGTTCATAGTTAAAGAATTTACGCTTTCCTTTTTTCACTTCAAAGCAGACAGACCCTTTAAATGCCTATCGGTTCAAGACCAACGATCCGCCAGATATTTAAAGCGAAAACACCACAAACTATCCTACATTGGGGGGTGGATGGATATGATGATGGGTTTAAATTTAATAGACGACATACTATCGTTCTATGACGAGGTGTATGTGAAGGGCAGTCAGAAGAAGCAGATTTTGAAAAGCAGACCCTGCTATCGGTATCGTTGTTATCGAACTTTTACTGTTAGAGACATTGTAACCGAGTTTTCCGATGAATTTTCTGTGGAAGAGGTTGAAGATTGGACTAAATTGACCGAGACATCCAATCCGTGTTGGTTCCACAACGGCGCGTCGGCGGTTTGCTCGCAAAATAACGCGATAATTTTAAAAACATTTTTACAAAAGGTTATGTCAAATCTTTAATGTAATTATTGTAATCAGTATATTTATATTTAGAATTTCGTGTGTATAATTTTGATTCCTTACACATCCACCAACCATTCAACATCCAACTTCCGTCGTCTTAACATGTACATTCTAAGAGTTATTTTAACATATATAATCTGCCTACTTCCACCCCAAATTGCAATGGAGGGTGATTGAGATATGGAAATCTATAAATATCTCAACGCGTTCGGATATTTAAACGGAAATCTGAGCGGTTTACATAATCATCAAGCGGGGTATACATCGATGGGGCAAGGTCTACGTAGATTACAGAAATATTTTCACATACCGGTATCGGGTGAAGTCGATTTTAAAACTTTGGATTTGATTGGTAGGTCCAGATGTGGCAATAGGAATTTGGAAGACATTTCAGCAGACCCTAAGCATGTGTGATATATCGAAAGTGGGGGATACCGACAGTTAAGTGGGCCATCTACAATAAATATCCAAAGGGGTTTCACAACATTGTTGAAAGGGCATTTGAGGTTTGGGCTAAACATATAGATTTAAAGTTTGAAAGCTCATTTACCGATGTTAACATTCTAATCGAGTTTAAAGGTTTCAATCATACGTGCATCTCGGGGTCAATGTGCGGTAGTATATTCAAAAACGGGGTATTAGCTCACGCCTATTACCTCAATATTAATCAACGCACTACTGAAATTCATATAAATGTAGACTTGGAGTTTAATTTAACCAACTCTACCATAGATGGGAAGTACAATCTTTTTTTGGTAATGGTGCACGAAATCGGCCATTCATTAGGTTTAATGCATTGTGTTGAACTTGATTCCATCATGCATCCCAACTATGGTTTGCGGCAATTCAAGCTATATATGGCAGACCGAAATCGTATACATCATCAACCACGAGTCCAACGGTTACATCATCTTGGAGCACGACACCATCTACAACAAAACCAACTCAACCGACAGTATTTAGAGACGTTTGCGATGTGGATTCGAAATTTTCCGGTTTTTTAATCCGCTACCAAACCATTTATGTGTTTCACAAACAATGGGTTTTGTTAATGGATTTAAAGTCCAAACGACCGATACCATGGTTAACCGGTATCATGGTCATGGCCCAACCCAACCCAACGCAGGGTGGGAGGTTAGGTTAGGTTGAGTGTAAAACAGACGTATTTTTCCATTTTAAATATTCAAATGTTAGTTTAGCTATTTCCTTTTTTATTGACCTTCAAAACTACTATATAAAGCGAAATTTCTCACCAAAGAATCAAACATGTCCCAGGTTGAATTGAATGGTAACATCGACTTAGGTAAGATAATTTATAATTTTTATTTATAATTTATTATTTTTAAACAATTATTTATTATCTTACAGAAGCAAGACGTTGTATAACAACTTGCATAGATACATACGCTTATTTTGAAAACAACAGTATACATATTTTTTGTTCCGATTGTGTACACAATTATGAGCACGGTCCAAATCCTTCAAATAACATTTTATTACAAGTAACATTAGAAAAACATAGAATAACAGTTGAAGAAGCATTACAATATAATTCACCTAAGTGTTCAGGGTGTGAGGAGAATATTACAATTATTTTAAATACCAATATTTGCGAAGAATGTTAGGCTTAACAGAACTTATAAGTACAGCATCGTTATTATGGACAACTCCGATGACTTTTATAGTTTTATTGAAGAAATTTTTGGCGACAAACCAACAATTACCACAGAATTACGTGAAGGACGAATTCAACGAACTGATCAAAGTACTTTTACCAATAATAACAACACATTACTTGGACAACCAGTCAATTATTACTTGGACAGAATTGTTGGAATTAATAAAAGAAAATACATTCTCCATGACATTATCGTCGGAGGATCGAGTGACTATTTTCAATCTATTGAAAGAATTCAAACCCGATTCAACAACAACGGACACAACGGATTCCTTTTTTGGATGTCTAAACATCCAGAACAAGGATTTGAACACATCCACATCTTACACGACTGCAATTACACCAACAAATGGTGTAGATGCGAAATACTCAGTGGCATCCCTATTAAGCGGTGGAAACTCTGGATCGATACAATTGGCCATTGAATGCTCTAGAGACTGGTGGCACAATATTGCAAAATATTTCAACAAACCACCACGACAAAATATTATCATGTACATGTCCGACCCAGTCTAGAGATCTCTTAGTACAAATCAAATTAACGCCTTGTTCGATAATACGAGATCCATCAATCGAACAGAATCAACATTGGATGCATGTTATAAAGGTAATGAAGTTTATTATTAATACTAAACGTATTTATGAATATTCTCCACAGGATTTGAAATTTGTATTCCGGGAACATCCACAGAATCTGCGAGCACAGAAAACTCTAGAACTAATTCAATTAGTGGAGGAGGAAATCCTTCAGGATCCACAATGCAAAAAAGAAGTAAAACAACGGAGATCTTGGAATTCTTCAAATTCCACCCGACATCGCCCATATTAAGTATTGTAAAAACTAAACAATGGCTTACCTCAAAATTTGGATATATGGGCAGATCAAATGATACTTTTAAGATATGTTGCGATATTTTTCAACGACAAATTTGCAATTACACTGTTCAAGATTTCATGAATTTATATAACAATGGAGAACCATTATTTGCAGCACTTACAGGCAATTTAGAAGATGAATATTATAGCAGAAAAGATTCATTCATAAAATTAAATGATTTTTTATTATATCAATTCGAGACAATCGATAACGTTAAAGATTTTTTAGAAATCATATATCTACATATTAATAAACAAACTGGTAAAAAAAATTGTATCTCGATAATTGGGCCACCAAGTAGTGGTAAGACTTACTTTATAAATATATTAAGTGCTTTCTTAATCAGTAAAGGACAAATAAAAAATTTCAATAAATATGACAATTTTCCTTTGAACGATTGCGTAGACAAACGTATTCTGATATGGGATGAACCTAATTATGAAAGAAATGCATTAGAAACTATTAAATTGTTATTTAGTGGAGACAAATGTCCAGCAAATGTAAAATACGAAAACCAAGTACAAATAGACAGAACACCAATTTATGTTACCAGTAACTACGATATATTTCCAAAAAATGATGAATTCAACTGCAGAATGTACAGATATAATTGGAAAGCTTTTATACAACCATCATTAGTTGTCAAACAAATACATCCTTTATATGACTTACTTTTAAGTTTTGGAATAATAAATGAAATATAAATTTCGATGTAACCATATAACATGTTTCAATAAAATACAAAAGAAATTTAATTATTTTTTATTTATTTCTTTATAATATACATTATATCTATCTAAATATTTACTACCTACAAATCTTTCATTAGAATATATATAATAATCAAAACTATCTTGTATCCAATTAATATCTCGATCTGATAACCTATTACTTTCTATTATGAAAGGAGCACGATCCGAACTTTCAAATAAAGTACCTAAACCAACTTTTGTAAGTCTATAATTATTCTTTGGTAAATCTTCCTCAATAATCTTTTCAATCATATTTCGGTTATCCGAGGTGCTCCCACTTGAACCTTCTATTTTTTTGCAGCATTGGTATAATATCCCAATTTATGATAATTATGTAATGTCCAAGGATCTTTATTTATTCCTTTTGGCATAAAATCTACTTGCATATTTCTACAATTTTGTGTATAATTATATGGCTTCTCAACATCATAAGATATAATTATTTCTGTATTAATACACCAATATGCTCCAGCATTTATAAATTCTGGCGATAAATTTAAACCTTCATCAGGTGCATTTACTTGTACTCCATTAACACCAACATGTGCTGAAGGTGGAATTAAATAACTTTGCGAACCACCAGGATTAAAACTACCATATTTTTCTATATGTTGTTCATAATCAAATTTTTCATTATGTGTAACTTCACGATGTTTTACATTTAAATTGATTCCAGCTCCATTATCATTATTATTACTAACATTCGTTTCAAAACTTGTTAAAGATACATTACCGGCATAATATCTACATGTATCATAATCATCTCCACCATACATACCTGTAAAAGGATAAGTTTTGATTATACCATTCTTCGGAGAATACGAATAATCTAATACTGACTTATTTATCATTCCACTAAATTCCCATTGATCAATATGTTTTGAAATATCAGGCCATGTATCAGCAAAAGGTCTTCCTCCGGCCGGACAACCAACAGACGTATAAAACGGTAAACTACGAAATACACACAAAGTTGTGGGTAATTCTTTTAATGCTTTTTGTTGTTCCGTTGTATTTTGGGGAATACCCCATAAACGCTCTTTCAAACGATCTAATTTTACTTCTTCAGTTGCTGTTACTTTCATAGGTAAAGTAGCATTTCTACTTGCTATTTGATGGGCTTTCACCCAACCAGTTCTATTTAAACCAACTGAAGACATACCAAATATTGTTTGACTTGAATTCGTCCAAGCTGAACTTGTTGAACCAGTATTAAAAGACACTTTACATCCTAATGGTATTACATTACATTTAACTTCTTGTACTCTTGCACCAATTGATAAAGCATCATATTCAGATTTTGATATATAAAACATTAAATACTGCACAGGAAGCCAAGCCAAAGACGTAGTAACATAATGATGATCCTTCGAAGTATTATCACCTGCTGATATATGTAATTCATTTGCCCAACTAACCATAATACGAGAACGTTTAAAGGTGGGATTCCTATGATGCGGCTGACGCAAGCGGCGGACGCAGTGCGTTAGACGCACTATCCGCTTCAATGTTATTTTACGGATTGGTTTCCCTTGTAGCGTCAATAGGTTGCGGCGATAGTTTGAAACGCAGCGGCGTGCGTCTGTACCGCTTCGATAGCAGTGTAGACGCAGCCGTTAGATAGCCGCAAACAAAAACCTGTTGCAACTTGTTTGTATTTCTTACGTTCTCCGCAAAAAATGTCGCAATCTAAATGTTTATTTAGTAATGATGAAGACGAAAAGCTTATAGAAATAGTTGAAAAGTTTCCCTGTATTTACGACATTTCAAATTCAGCTCATAAGGACCAAAACATAGTAGACAACGCGTTGAAAGAAATATCGGAAATTATGGGAAGATCAGGTACGAAAAATATTTATTCATATTCATATTTATTTATATGTAATAAATGTATATAAATAATATATGTATTTTAGAAAATACATATTAATGAGTTTTTGTAACATGATTGTTTTGCCATGATACTGCCCCTACGCGACTGTTAAAATATTTCATAAATGAATTCCTAACATCAAAACCATCAGAATTTGCAAAACCTCCACCTTTTGCAATTGATATAAAATTTGGAGTTAAATCTGGTTCATTTAAGTCGAGGTCGTAGTACGGTTTCTGTTCCTTTTCTAAGAACGCATCTCTAAGTAAATTATGTAGGCAGCAGGCTACAATAACTAAATCATCAGCAGTTTCTGGTTTTATACCAATGGTGGTATAAAATATACGAAATACTTGGCTTAATAAACCAAATGCATTCTCAGACACTCTTCGAGCTCTTGAAAGGCGATAGTTAAATATGGCTTTTTCATTGTCTCTACGTGCGAAACGGGAAAATGGTTTCATTAAATTTGTATGTAATCGAAATGCCTCGTCACCTACAAAAACATGAGGCAAAACCATATCCGATTTCGGAAGCTTGCACGGAGGGGGAAGCATATTTCCAGACCGAAATAGTTTCCCAATGCTACTTTTTTCAAAAATTCCGCTATCGCCTTCTTTGCCATAAGATCCGACATCAATACATGTAAACTTGTAGTTTGCGTCAACGACAGCAAGTAAAACGATAGAAAAAAAATTCTTGTAATTGAAGAATAGTGAGCCACTATGTGCAGGAGCAAAAATTCGCACATGTTTCCCATCAATAGCTCCAACACAATTGGGAAATTGCCACTTTTCTGTAAATGCCTCCGATTTCTTGTGTAGTTCGTCTGGTGAAAGAGGTGGTAAAAACAGAGGCAATAATTTTTCTCGCAAAATTGATAGTACACTTTGGACGATTCTACTGATGTAACTCGAAGAGACTCTAAATGCAAACGCCAGTGACTTAAATGATTCGCCGGTTGCTATAAACCTGAAAACATAAACATAAATCACACACCGCTGACTTTTTATTACTAGTGCTGTTACTGTTAAATTTTCAATTTTGTCAATTACTATTGCTGTTGTAACTAATTTTGCTTAAACAACGACAATATAAGATTTTATTCATTAATTTTAATTGCAGTAGAAGATTGTAAAAAGAGATGGCGGAATATAAAAGATACTTATCAAAAAAGACAAAAAAAAGGAAAGGGAACCGGATCTTCTGCAGCATCTAAAGGGAAAAAGTGGCCTCTAGCAGAAATGTTGACTTTTCTTAATAAAGTGGATCATAAGCGACAGTAAGTTGTTCTATGACGGTGTTTTCTTTTGTTTTAAATTTGATTTGATTTCAAAGGAGCACGTCCAACATTCCATGTGCATCTGTTGAAGACCATCAAGCTGAGGCAGTGGCCGAATGTGTAGAAACAGCCATTGATAATTTTGAAGATAGCTCTTCAAAAGAAAATGCTATCGAGATGGATTCATTCCAACCTCCAATCAAAAGGTTAAGAGCAAGGAACGATAGGATTGTCGATTTGCTGGAGATTAGACGTGTTGAACGCCAACAAATTATGAACTCAATTATTCAAAACAAAGAGGACGAAATTGATTTGTTTTTCAGAAGTGTAGCAATGTCAGTTAAAAAACTCAAGCCAGAGTTTATAAACGAAGCGAAAATGCGTTCACTGCAACTAGTATTTGAGTTGGAGCAACGGAATCAATACATGCTCAATCAGTCTCCAGCATCTACATCCAATATGTCAACAACATTTTCAAGCTTAGATAGCAATTCAAGAGATTACACACAATTATGAAGAAATATACAATATTAGTTTTATAAGAGTGATAAATTATTTTTTTATGGTATATACTTATACGTATTTGAATACATGTTTGTTATTATTTTAATATGAATAAATATTATTTTTGTTATATTATAAACAGTGCAGTTTTACTTTATTTACCTCAGAGTTATAGCCAGTTTTTCGTCGGGTGTTATAGGATACTTATATCTGCTAGAAGATTTTTTTTTAAGATCTTCTTTGATCAGGTTCAAAACATAATTAAATTGTTGAATGTTTAAGCGAAAATATTCCCGGAATTTCTTGTCATCTTCTAATAGATGTCGATTAATAAGTGTTGCAAAACACCCTTCCTCGCGTCTTGTTTTATACATGGGATGTACTTCAGCATTTCGTTCTCCTTCTAGCTGTTGAAGTAGAATTTCTTCTTCTTCATTTTCTTCCAATAATAAATATGACAATAAATTTTGTTTGTCCATTGCAAGTATCGTGTTTTCGCTTTTGTGGGCCGCACCCGACTGACGCTTTATAGGAATCACCAACACATTTGCGGCTAACTCATAGCCGCATACGTCTAACGTATTGCGTCCGCCGCTTGCGTCAGCCGCATCATAGGAATCCCACCTTAAACCTCAATACACCACTTGGACCAAAAACATTTCGAACTATTATACTTCCTTCTGCTCCTGAAGGATGTGAACTACCACCGCCATCACTTGCATTTTTTTGGGCCGTAGATGTTGCAGGAGCGTCACCTTGCATAGCTTCTGCTACATCTTCTGTAGGACGATCCGTTTCATCTCCGTCTCTTCTATTGTATCCATTTCATGTATATTCAACGTATAAATTGCCAATCGTTTACTGGGTCCTGCTTCGTCTGTTATAGATCTTTTATTTTTCTTACTTCCGGCTCTTTCAGCATATAATCTTTGACCGTTGGTTTGGGCCATGACCATGATACCGGTTAACCATGGTATCGTCGGCGATACAACGTAATCCCATAGACATAAATGATTGTTTACCGACTTTGACGGATGATTTACGTACCGTAGACTATAGTTATAAAGTGACCATATCACCTACAGGTGACCTTATACTTATAATGGGAAATTCGATATATAGAATTCACTTTCAGAGTATGAATGTACGGTCTGTGTGGTTATTCGCTTCTACTGAGTTGGGGTTTAACAATTTTACTCGAGTTAACGGAGTAGTTACGAGTAATTACTGATTACCCTACATATTTTTCGACAATATGCATGCTATTCAAGTGGATTTTAATTACTTTAGAAAGGAAAGAGTTATAGCTTCGATTGGCGAACTGTTTCCGGGAATCCCAACTTCTTTCAATGGGGTTTACAAAGGTACCGATGGTATCTTTTATTTCTTTGTCGACGATCTAATACTCCAATACAATGAATATTTAAAAGAGGTTGTCGACATCTCTGACAGGAGTCTATCGATAATAGGGATAATCTGCCTGTATATAACAATTTTAGATCAATTGAAATCCCTCCTCTCCACAATAATGTCAGCCAATCTATCAATTCCTATAAATTATTAAACCGGAAAATTTGTGGAGGGGTGGGGCTGATAAAATATATTCACCACCTTCACACATTTAAATTCAGTAGTATATCAGCAATGGAGAGCGAAGGAGTGAGCGTTGTCTGTGAAGAGGAACCCGTCTTCGATTATTGGAATCCCATCGACCTGCAGTGGAATCGGTATTGTGAATTGATAAAGAATGAGACTGCATTTATCGGTGAAACGCAATTTTCAAGTGAGGCTTTCAACATTAAAGTTGGAATTAGTGTCGCTAGAGGGGTATAACTTGCGTAAAGTTTATAGTTAAAACATGCAAGGGTTTGGAATCTCAGTCACATCAAATTACATTTTTACGTCAAGATTGGGAGCAACTAATTTCTACCCTAAAACTAATGCGTTTCAATGTGGAGGTTTTCCCACAGACCCTGCTATTGGCTGAAGGGAATCTAAAGGTCGAATTTGACGATGATGATTACCTATATCTAACATATGAGATTGAGAGGCGGCGGCGGTAATAAAAATTATTAAAAAATCCACCGTATGAATTTTTTAATAATTTTTATTTTTTAATTATTTAATTATATAAACATGTTTACGGAAACCGATAAGCGCGTGATACAATGTCAGCAATAGAAGGCTCTAGACCTCGATTTTATTGGTATAAACTCGACAATATCATTAGACGACTGGTCTATTCTACTTTCAAGCGACAAAGAAGAAATTACAAATCAAGATGTCTCAACTTTCGAACGCATCCTCGATGGAGGAAACCATCGAGAACACCGCCGAAGATTACATCGAACCATCCCAGATGCTAGGCGCTCAAGAAGTAACAGCAGACATGTTGGAAGACGAACTGGAGAAGATACCGACTCGTGCTCAATCACTGAAGAAGAAGGAGACGAAGCCAACGATGAGCCTACAACAATTCGACGACAAACAGATATTTGGAGACGTCCTGCAAGCGACTTGGGACAAAATCTTGTCAATTTCCAGATTGATTCTGATGCTGAACCAGTTACAACTTCAATTATGGAGCAGAGAAAAGCCGCTTGCTCGTTTCTTAAAGGCCTTCAGTCAAGCAATTCTCAAAGAAATCACCTCGCACGCCGACCAACAATTAAAGATGAGCTGGAGCGAGCTATTAGAAACGCTAATGGATACTGCTTCGTGCAGGACATACTACGAATTCCTACAGACGGAGATTACAGAAACTTTCGAAGAGCTCTGCATGAGATGGAGGCCGCCGTGTTCAAAGGTCCGTACAGGTACACATTCACGCACGGCGACCACATGCACGTCGTCCACGCCTGTCCCCAAGCGGGTGGGCTATGCAGATGTAGTTTCTTCGAAAAAATCAAGAGTTACCGTCGACGGTCTGCTCGCCGAGTTCGACAACCAAACGACTTCAATGAAGCAACCCTTAGGGGTGTCCTCTTATTTGTGGATAAGGGGACAAGAAAAATTAACTTCATTGAAGTGTCCGGGCGACGCCTCCAAGTATATAGTACAGCTGAAAATATACAAAACCGAGGAAATCCAGAACATGGAGGCGTCGAAGTGGTGGACGAAGGCCCTGTTCCGAACGCAGTTTGGAACTTCTGGGGATGCAGACCCCCTGCAAATGACGACCATGCAGACCATCCTGGAGGCGAGGAATCGGATCAACCAGCACGAAGGGTGCGAGAGGAACACTACCCAAAATTAGTGGAGTTCCTCTTGATCAATCCGTGCTGTCCGATAAACAACATCTTTAGTAGCAAGTTCTGGTTCTCATCAAACTGGAAATTTTACACAAATAAAAAAAAAGATAGACGTGTATATTAAATTTTTTAACAATAAATTTATAAATCTCTCGGTAAGTGAAATTTTTCAATACGCCGTTCAGCAAAACTATAGTTATTATGCAATTAATTGCAACATTGAGGATATGTACTACACCGTTGAGGAATCGACTGATATATTAAACGAACTTTTACTATATCAGTTTGATAACATAACCGATGATGTTAGAGAATTTTTGGCTATTTTACTCAAAATTTTAGATAAAGTAATTCCTAAACTGAACACGTTATTGATAACTTCACCACCGGGAGGGGGGAAAACATTTTTTATTGATGCCGTCATACATTATTTCTTTAACTTTGGCGCAATTAGTGACAACATATGAGATTAATCCTCAATCTCATATGTGTGATGTAATATCGGTATGTATTTATACCGATATTACTCCATTCAACGGACGCCGATAAGATTTTAGCGATGGAGACGTTAATTAACTATAAATTGAATCTTTTGGATGAGTAAATTTTAGCTAAGTTTTAGTGTAGTTATTTCGTTGGGTACGGATTTACATGAGGTGTACGTGGAAATGTGTCGGGAAATTTTAACGCAAACCGAAGAATTTCAAGAATGGGACTCTGGGTGGGTCTTTTTCTCCGTATCTCACCTCCTCCTCAACATAAACAAATTCGAGCCAATACCCGGATCATCATACATACGTCTACCTAAGGTAATTGCCGAAAAACATGCGTGCATCAACATCAAAAACTACGAGGACGATGCATGCCTGGCGTGGTGTTTGACGGCGGCTCTTCATCCTGCGGAAATTAGTCGAGACCGGACTTCGAGCTACCTCCATTATAGTCACGCCCTTAATTTACAAGGTATTGCGTTCCCGGTTAATTTAAGAGATATTGTTAAGATAGAAAAATTAAATAATTTAAGTATTAACGTTTACGAGTTGTTAAATAGTAGTAAGGATAAATTCACGGTGGAAAGGCCAATTTATTTTACTAAACAACGACGCGATATTCATATAAATTTACTTTATCTATACGAAAACGGTAAAGGTCATTTCGTTTTAATTCAAAATCTTTCAAGGTTAATTTCAAACCAGATTTCGAATCGCAACAGTTCTATACATCTCTGCAAGATGCACCGCAAGTTTTTATCTCTAAATTAATCGATGATGTCAAATTTATCTATAACGAATATTTTAAAACCGTAAAACCAATGCTGCCTTTAACGGCCGATGAGCAACGAAATTTTGATTCGGCTGAAAATTGTTTTATTTGTCAAAATCCTTTTACTTCAGAACAGGTTAAAGTTCACATAAGCGGTAAATACCGCGACCCCGCTCATACAAATTGTAATCTAAATTTCAAACTTCAAAATTTTATTCCGATATTTTTTCATAATTTTAGTGGTTATGATTGCCATTTATTTATTAAGGAAATGGCTGATGCTGATAATGATGGGCTTGATGTATTACCGAACAATAAAGAGAAATACATCAGTTTCAGTAAAAGAGTGTCGGTTGATAAAGTAATTAGTGAAGACAATAGCGTTGAACATGTTTTTTTCAAATTAAGATTCGTAGATTCATTTAGGTTTATGGTTCCCGGCTAAATAATCCAATGATGAAGTCATTGGATTATTTAGCCGGGAACCTCGGAGAATTTGATTTAATTAATATTTAATTAATATTTTCCGCGCAATGATCAGTTTAGATTATTGAGTAGAAAAGGAATATTTCTCTACGGTTATATGGATTCTCTGGATAAATTAAACGTAACTTCCTTACCGCCTAAAAGCGCTTTTTTCAACAAACTAACATTCCAAGATATAACCGATGAGGAGTATTCCCATGCTCAAACTGTGTGGGAAAATTTTAATTATCAAAATTTAAAAGACTATTCCGATTTATATCTAAAAACCGATGTTCTGTTACTAGCTACTATATTTGAGAAATTCAGACGAGTTTATTTTCAAACTTATGGTTTAGATCCGGCTCATTACTATACGGCACCAGGACTTTCTTGGGATGCCATGTTAAAATTCACGAAAATTAAATTAGAATTACTAACGGATATACATCAGGTCCATTTTATTAAGAAAGGTATCCGTGGGGGTATTTCACAATGCTCCCTACGACACGCTAAAGCCAATAATAAATACATGGAAAACTATAACCCCAATTCATGATCAATGTTTTTAATGTATTGGGACGCTAACAATTTGTATGGGTGGGCAATGTCTCAATTTTTACCTGTTTCGGATTTTAGATGGTTAGCTGAAAACGAAATTCAAAATTTAGATATTAATGATGTACCAGATGATTCCGACTTTCGTTTTATTTTAGATGTAGATATCGCTTATCCCGAACATTTACATGATCCACCGTTTCTAGCGGAGAGCTTTTTAAAAGTATTAAAATATTTACGGAAATGTTTTCGGCTATTCAAATGGAGCGGCTTCACGTCGTTTACGACAGACCTACATACATTGGTTTTACTGTTTTGGAACTTTCAAAATTATTAATGTATAATTTTTATTATGATTTTTTGAAACCAAAGTATGGTGAGAAAATTCGGTTATGTGACACCGACAGTTTTACCGTGTTAATTAATTCTGAAGATGTTTATAAAGATGTTAAATCGAATCTAGATAAATTTGACACATCCAACTACAGTCCCGATAATCGGTTTGACATCCCATTACAAAATAAAGCGGTTTTGGGTAAAATGAAGGATGAAAATTGCGGAAAGGTAATGATTGAATTTGTGGATTTGAGATCAAAAGTGTATGGAAATCGGGTTGCTGATGGGAGGGTTACCAAGAAATCGAAAGGGGTTAAGAAGGCTATAGTTAAAGAAAAATTAACATTTCAAAATTATTTAAATTGTTTGCATTCGAAATCCGTTTTGTGTCGGGAGCAATTATTATTTCGAAGTTTTAACCACATCATCTTTACCGTTTTACAGAATAAATTGGCCCTTTCGCCCAATGACTCCAAGCGATGTGTTGATGCCGATGGAATCAACACATTAGCTTGGGGTCATCATAGTATTAATAGTAAGGAGTAGTATAGCAATGAGGTTCCTGGGACAGTTTGACCTTGATAATCAAAGTGGATGGCACTTGAGGGTTCACCACTCTTTGAAGGGTAGTTTGGAGGGTTGAAAACCCTGTATAGGGTAGTTCTTAAGCAACCCTATCTATACAGGGTAGTTCTTAAGCAACCCCATAAAAAAAAAGAAATGATGCCATCTGTGAGTGAAAGGTGAAAAAGTGCAGGTAAGTAAATTGTTCAATAGATGGCGCTGTAAATTTTGAATATTGTTCAATAGATGATGTTGTAAAATTTGAATTTATGATGATATGATGTGGCGCTAACTGGTTAATTCGGTGCTGTAAATAATAGATGGCGCTGTCTGGTTAATTCGGTGCTGTAAATAATAGATGGCGCTGTAAATTTATTTTTTACTGTACTGTATTGTAAATTTAAATTTGGTTTAAAAAAAAAACAATAGGAAATTAAAAAATATATATTATCTTTAATTACATTGACGTACTGATTTTTTTTTATTAATTACATTTACGTAAAAATTTCAGTTGACCAATTAGGAGTATATTTTTTATCAAACACACACCGAAGTTTTGAGATTCTTACATAATCACCAATATTAAACTTTCGATGTGTAAAATTTGTAATTTTTATTTTATTGTATACAGTAGATAGTAACCTTTTTTCATCTTTCTTTGAAACTTCAGAAGGTTTCATACCTATAGTTCTATGTTTAGTATTATTATATTTATTAACAATATCATCTAATATATCAATCCATTTATAATTTCCTCGATAACTGAATTCTTTCCACATTATATTTTTTAATGTTCTATTAACACGTTCAACAATGGAAGCTTTTTTTTCTGAATAACTACTGTAGTGATTAATTTTATATTTTTTCATTAATTGTGTAAATTCTTTATTGAAAAATTCTTTACCTCTATCAGTTTGTATGTTATTTGGTATAGTATTTTTGTTTAAAATTTTATTTTTTAGTGCATTTGAAATTTCATTTCCAGTCTTATTTTTGATAGGAATAGCCCACACAAATTTTGAAAAACAATTTATAATTACTAAAATGTATTTGAAATTATCGTTTTCTTTAGCATATGGTATCATTTCTACTAAATCAGCTTGAAATAAATCGTTTAACGATTTTAAAATAACTCTTCTTCTTGTAAAATTAATACGAGCTGGTTTATGAATTTCTTCTACTACTTGTCTTTTCTGGTTGTTCATTTTATTTTATAATTTTTTCTTCTCGTAATTCTTCTATTATAGAATTAATTTCATTTATAACTCCAGTATTACCTGCTTCGTACGATGCTAGTAATAGTTTAAGTCTTTCTACTAATTCATTAGGATTATTCCAATATGTATACTCAAGTTTTTTATTACTTGATACCATTAATATATTCCCACCTATTTTATTACTACTAGTACTAGTTATTAAAGAAGCTAAAATTTTACGATATTTTTCTAATTTACTGCCATCAATTTGTGTATCATCTTTATAATAACGTTTGTGTGCGTTATTATTTAGTTAGTTTTTTTAACAATATCAATATATGATTCTTTATCTTTTATTGTAAAATTTTTAGGTTTCTTTTTGAATAAAAGTTCATATAGACCTGGTGTACCTTTATATGTTTTATTTTTGACAACAATATTTCCTGTAGTAGATATTGATAATGGTTCGTTACCTATATATAATTTATTTTCCAATTTTCTTACACCATATTTATTATCAAATTTATCAGCTTTATCTTCATCAGACATATCAGTGAGATACTTCTTTGAAAGATTTTTCATATCTTCATCATCAATATCTTCATTCTCTTCTTCTTCTTCTTCACCTTCAGTTTCTTCCTCTTCATCATCATCATCATCATCATCATTTTTCTTTTCATTATTTACCTTAATAAAATTCTTTTTACTATTATTTTTTTCATCTAATTTTGTTTCAATTATTTTTAGTTGTTTGGTTATAGGTAAAAATGCTCGTTCTTGAATAATTTCACCACGTTTTAAGATATTAAGTTTATTTCTAATATCACGTCTTTTAGCAATTAATTGTTTTGTAATTTTTTGTTGTTGTTGCTTTGTTTTCATTATGATGTTTGATGTAATAATGAATTTATGATTTGTTGTTATGGTATTATAAAGTGATCAAATCCTTTGCGATATCTTCCATCGTTTAATGCACAATCTTTAAATATGGATATAAATTGGTAGGGTTCTTGCCAACAAATAAAACACATTTTTTTAAATTTTTCAAATATCATATCAGTACCAATATGATCATTATAAACATGTTTTAAATTTAAATCATCCTGTTTAAATAGAATAATAAAATTTGAATTATCTCTTATTAGATGTTTTGGTACTTTAGCGTATGTTTGTGATAAATAGAAACAATCAATGTGATTATGACGACCCATACTAAAGTATTCCCTTATAATATTTTGATTGTCACAAGAAACATCATCAAATATTATTATAGAGTTTGATAATGCCTCATTGGGATGTAAAATGTTTTCACTAGTAGTAAAGGAATTAAATGTTGATTAAATGTTTAAATGTTATTATTAAATGTTGACCTGGTACTAAACTTCAAAAACGTTTAAATAGAGGTGATGAAGGTGTAAATAAATTAGATGAAGCATGTAAAGAACATGATATAGCTTATTCATTGTATAAAGATTTAGAAAAACGACATAAGGCTGATAAAATTTTAGCAGATAAAGCAATAAATCAATTTAAATCTAAAGACTCAACAATTGGTGAAAAAATGGCTGCATTAGGTGTTTCAGGAGCTATGCGAGCTAAAATAAAAATGGGAATGGGTTATTCTACTAGTAGCAATCAACATTTAAAAGTTATTAAAAAACATTTAAATTATGTTAAGAAAATAAGCAAAACAGTTGAAGAAGTTAAACATAGTATTGAGAAAGAAATAAGTAACATACCTACATTAAAAAAAATAAATATTAAATCAAAAAAAAAAAGGAAATAAAGCGTAAAACACAAGACAATAAAACCAATGAAATTTTAACTCCTGCAATGTTAGAAGTATTAAAAAAAAAAGGGGGGGAAAACAAAAATATTATTGAAAATATGGATGTAGATTATAATGAAGATAATAAAATGAAACGGAAATTCAATGATGATGATGATGATGCTGATAACAAAGATGATGATAATTTTAAAAAATTAAAAGTATCAAAGAAACAAACGTTAGAAGATGATAGTGACAATATGAAAGAACAAAAAAAAATTAAAATTAATTTAAAACGTAAATATGATTATGATGATAATGATAATAATATTAAAAAAATAAAACAATAAAATATAATATAATGATAATAATATTAAAAAAATAAAACAATAAAATATAATATAATTTAAGTTTAAATGTAGTTATAATTAGATCATCATCATGAAAACGTCTAATAAAACAAAATGTTACAAGAAGAAAAAGGCTAAGCAATTGAGTAAAATTATTAGTGAAATAAAAAAGACAATTATTAGAAAAAAACCAAAGAATATTAAAAGTGCTATACGAGTTGCAAATAAAGCGAGTAACAAATTTAAAATACAAAAACTAAAAGGAAATCGTATAATACCGATTCCAAAAACCGGTGGTATTCTTCCGTTAATACCAATATTTGCAGGTTTAAGTGCATTAGGTGCACTTGGTGGTGGTGCAGCAAAAATTGCTGAAGCTATTAATCAAGCTAAACAGGCAAAACAGGATTTAGTAGAATCACAACGTCATAATAAGACAATGGAAGCAATAGCAATAGGAAAAGGTGCTTATTTAAAACCATATAAAACAGGATTAGGTCTTTATTTACATCCAGACGGAGCACAACGAAACAATGAAAAAAAAAACAGCCTTAACAAATATTGATATAAAATAGTAGAGTAATAATGAGAGTTCTGGAGCGGAAGTGACTCCCTGGCTCCCTCTGACGTCATCAACTCGCTGACGTCATCCGCGTCATCGACGCAATGACGTCACCACCCCTCCCCGACGACACCACCACCCCTTCACCCCCCACCACCCTAGTGCCCTTATATATATATATATATAAGGGCACATAATAAAAAAAAAAATATATATATATATATATATTTTTTTTTTTTTTTTTTTTTCTTGGCGAGCGTTGGGATCGAACCTAGACTAGGTTTGGTCGAAAGCCGGGCGTCTTACGCTCTCGGCTACCGAAGGAAATTGGTTAAGACGTTTAAATAACGTTCTAGAGGAGAAGTCGTCCGCTCTTATCAGCGAGCGGAAATGTGATAACGACAAAAATACTCACCAACATTTATTCTTTTTTAAAGGGGGGAATGAAATAATAAACGCGAAAAATAAATTTAATACATATATTTAAACAACTAATGTAAACATGACCAAAATGATAAAACTATACAGAAAGCGCTTGTAATGACTTCGATTAAATTACATAAAAATTCGGCGGATAAAGATAGGAAACTTTGTAGACATTCCCCCATTTTGTAAAAGTTGATTTACAACAGTATAAATTTCAAACGATCCGTGGCCGGCGTGCACCCCTTATAAATTAATCCAAGCTTCACCGAATTTAGTAGCTCAAGTCCGTTGGTGAGGTCTTTCCAAATATAATCCGCGTAAAGTTGTGGTAAATATACTCTCACGTGGTCCAATTCGACCAAAAGATCTTCAAAAGATTCCGGAACGGTCACAAAACGTCGCACCCGATATACTTTATTCTTTTTCAATGAAGAAACGGAAATTTTAGGTTTATTTGCATATACGCTCAGGTTATTTAAACCATTTATAGCGTTCATCAAGTCTTGTGGAAGCATATCCAAACACTGTGCCGATCGGTTCGAAATGAGGATGATATATGCACTCACTATAACGGATGAGATTAATATGGTCCGTCCGGGGCATCATCCGCTAATTTATAATAGAATCCACCTTGTCTACGTTCATGTAGAGGCGCTCGCGTCGCCCCATAATAACGTCTATCGATGGGTGTAGTCACTTCCGGAACACTATGGTCCGTCACCAAATTTTCAATTCGTCCATATGTCGGGGAGCAATTGCTATTAATTTTTTGCTCAAATCGAATTAAATTTGCGGGATTCTCTTTCCCAAAATCTTGCGTGCCCAGATACACCAAAGACATCCCCTCGAGGGCCCTTATCTCTTCATCAGTTATAGTTTCCGCAATTCTCAACGGTAGATATACGGAAAAACCATCTTCCAATTCGACAATAACGGAGGGCCATTTGTTCGACGCAATTCTTTTGGCCATCACAATCGGATATGGCCGATCAATCTGCAGCGATGAAAGCGAACGTTTTGGTGTGAAAACACATGAACCCAAAATATTTAGACGAGACATCCTGTCAGTAAGAACGATTACCTCAGACTAAATTATAATTTAAATATTTCCGGTATTTATTACATTTATTGTAAAAAAGATGCGCGCGCATCCATCAATTAAAAATAGAAAGGGGTAACCGCAGGATAACCTTGAATTCGGGGAGCAGCTTCCGCAATCACTCAACCGATTTTTAAATGGGTTGTAATAATAATTTTTAATTTCGATAAGTACCTAGGTACGAGTTACAGTTGAAACAATAATGGTTAACGTTCTTGCAGGAATCCATACAATATGGAATGCATACACAGGGCAGACATCTAGAAGAAAGATTTTTAATTAGTAAACATGAAAAGATTAATGTTTAACCTTCTTACCCAAACACACAAAGTATTAGAGCAAATAAATGAGTTTTAGATGAGGTTTCAGGTATAGTCAATGTAAAGCCACCATGCCTACAATGCGGGCATGTTTCAATTTGAGTTATGGGACCAAAATGACTCATATCTATGCCATGTTTATTGTCGGAAGGATGATGATGTACTGAATAAATTTCAGTATTTATCTTAAATATCTAATATTCGTGAATAGCTCCGTCATTATTACAACATTCATATGAACGTACCTAAATTATTAAACATCCGAAGGCACACGTCTGAATGCGCGTGCGCGGCAAATTAAGAATATTTCGGAAATAATACAATCGTATGTGTTTAAAAAAAATATGTATTTATATATAAATATTAATTACATTTTAAAATATGAATATGTTACATTAACACTGATTACAATTAAAAAATAAAAATTATAAACTAAATCTATATATTAAAAAAATATTTAAAATCTAGTTAGTACACAATATCGGATTTCTTGATCCAACTTCTTTCATCTAACCCAAACCACTTAACGTACATCCTGTTTCCTTTCCGTTTTAGAATTTTTTCAATCAACTGAACGTCATGGTAATGAGTCCGTTGTAATTCTTCTGTATAGAAAGCTCCTTTAATGTCATCACCTTTCAAATCTTGTAATAAATACGTGACTGGATTAGTGTATTGAATCTTAACAATTTTAAAAACTTCATTACTCCAGTTAGGAGTGTACCCTTTTGTGAACACACCACGATGTTTAGATATCCTTACAAAGTCATTCAAATGAAATTTTGTGTGTATTGTTTGATTTTGATAATATCTTTTTACTCCATTATAAACAGTACGCAATAATTTTTCCTCATCCGCTTCTATTGGTTTCATACCCGTAGTGGAATGTTTACGGGTATTATAGGTTAGTAAAATTTTCGGTAGTAAATTTAACCACTTGAAAGATCCCTGAACGCTAAATTCTTTCCACATTAAACCTTTTAAGGTTCTATTTAATCGTTCAACGATCGATGCTTTCAATGCGCTAAACGTAGAGTAATGATTAATTTTTAATTTACTCATAAGTGAGATAAAATCTTTGTTATAAAACTCTTTTCCTTGATCGGTTTGAAGATTTTTGGGTATATTTCCATCCTTTAAAATACTTTTCATTGCTTCAGTAACATCTTTACCTGATTTAGTTTTTACCGGAACAGCCCATGCATATTTACTAAAGACATCAATTACAACAAGTATATAACGATAACCTCTATTTTCTCGTGCATAAGGTATCATCTCTACTAAATCGGCCTGGTATAAATCTTTTATACCTTTAGTAAGTACATGTCTTCTTTTGAAATGAATTCGAGCAGGTTTATGAAGCTCCTCCGCTAATTTTCGTTTAATATCACCGGACATTTTACTATGATTTCAGCAAATAATAAAGCAGTACCCGTAGAAGCAGGGAATTGTAATCTATCACCTTTCTTCAAGTTGATACCCTTCCATTTTGTGCTATCATAAATCCTATTGTTTACTCTAAGTGTTGCGTTCGATGGTGAAATATTAATGGAGTAAATTATTCCAGATTCAATAGGAAAAATATAATATTTTTTTTTATTATTCAACGCATAACTTATACTCTGCGAACTACTGGAACCAGTCAAAGTAATATTGAAGAAATAATAATGTTCTTCTTTTGGTAAGGAGGAAGAAAAAATGTGATGTCCGAACTTATGAACGGTCATAATGTAAATGAAACAATTTGTTGAAGGTTTACACAATTATACGAGCTTCACGCAGCTCTTCTATAATACTATTAATTTCATTACCATGCGATGTATTACCGGCAAGTTGAGAGGCTATTAATAGTTTTAATCTACTTACTAATTCATTAGGATCATCCCAATAAATAAAATTTGACCGTTGATTATTGTACTGTTGCATAAGACCTTCTCCAGTTGTCATACGAATAGGAACGCTTTTTACTCTACTCCGTCGAACAACTTTTTCCGTTGCATTTAAAATAGGTGCAATTATTTGACGATACTTATCCGACTTGTCACCGATAATTTGTTTACTTTTATCATGATTTTTGTTCAATGCTGCAGTTGATTTAAGTATTTCAACGTAATTCTTTTGATCATCACTGGTAAATGATTCTGGATCTCTTTTGAATATTAGCTCATACAACCCTTTTGTACCCTTATAGGTTTTATTTGCAATGGTTATATCGTCGGTTTTATTACTAAAGGATATTTCACTATCTCCAATGTAATACTTATCAGTTACAATATTAACACGAACTCCCTTCTTGCTAGAATCGTATTCATTGTTATTATCTCTTACATAACCCTCAATGTATGATCTTGTTAGAGGAGCAAATTGTTCCAAGTACAATAAAAATGATTCTTCAGGAATGTTCATAGTTTCTTGTAATGGAGATACGTCTTCTGCGACTTCTGCTGGAGTTGGTGTCGGTGATGGTGGTGGTGATGGGGATATTGTAAAAACATCATCATCATCTCTTAATACTGGTATTACTGACTGTTCTACTTCATGTTCGTGAAGATCGTGATGAGGTTCTGGTATCCGCGCTGAAGATGATTGTATTGCTTTTAGCACTTTCCTTTTCTTTATAGGAGCTACTGTTTCAAATGTCTCAACCGGTTGCTGTCCTTGATCAGATTTAGAGTCCTCTGTCTCTTTCTCACTCTTTACTTTAATAGGATGTTGAATTGTAGAAATTATTTTTTCTAAAGGGGTTGTTACTGCTTTATATTGCTCTTGAAGCAAATGTTCAGATTTGTGTTTCATCGCTTTTAACTTATCCAATTTCTTTTTTACATTAGCTCTAGTTTTAATAAGCTTCCGCGTTAACTGTTTTGAGTCCATGTTTTCGGTACAATGAATGAACGCTTACTGACTAATACTATCCGATCATCCGCTTTTATCTGGTCAGTTCGGTTGTCCCATCATCCACCTGTCTCATTCGACCAACCGCTTTTGCTAATACTCTCTTGTACGCATCTTCTGCTAACACTTTATCTGCTTTATGTCGATTCCGCAAATCCGTGTATTGTGTATATGCTAAATCGTGTCGTTTACTCACTCTATCAAGCTCATTAATACCAGGATCTCCACGTATTAATCGTTTCGTGAGATTTGTTCCCGGGCCACAGAACTGATAGTCGGGTAAATGTAGCTTACCACCTGCCCGTATCACGAGCATGATTGATATAAAAACGTACACAATTACAGTTTTATATAGTAATGAAACCCATTACGATATCTGCCATTGTTCATATCATCCTCCTTATTGATTACAACAAAGCCGAATCTATCTTTCCAACACATTGAACACATTTTCTTAAATACATTAAAGTTCATGTCGGTTGTTACATGATCATTATAAATATGTCTTAAATTTAGATGATCTTGTTTGAAAAGTATTAAAAAGTTTGCATTATCACGTATTAAATGCTTTGGAATATGCGTGTAACTTTGGCATAAATAAAAACTATCTATAGCCTTATGTCGTCCCATACAAAAATAATCACGAATAATTGACTGTTTATCGCAAGCTACATCATCAAATATAAAAACTGAATCTTCATTTGCTTTAGAAGGATGCATTATATCATCACTGCTGTTATACTCATAATATCCTATACCTTTTATAGGTTGCAGTAACTTTCTTAAATATTGATATTTGTTTTGATACAAAGTCTTTGAATATACATATACATTTCGAAATGATAATCCATTAGGATCCTGTAATAAGCTAATTATCAGATTCGTTTTACCAGAGTTGGAAGGTCCGCATATTATACAACGTAGATTATTTGGAAATAAATAACTATGCTTCTGTTTTCCGGTGATGGATTATCAAATTGCCTTGTTACATCATCAACGTTTAATGTGCAAGGTTGTTTTATCACTTTCATGTTTATAACATAACTGATTTTTATATAAGCCTGAGTTTGATTATATACTGTTCATTTATCTGTTGACCATTGAAGTGTTCGGTCGATCATGAAGAAACGAGTAAGTGGAAAAGAGATTTCTTTTAACAGACCTCTCAAAAATGCAAAAATAAAATTAAAAAAGTCAAGGACTAATGGTTTGAAATCTGATGCGAAGTTAGCTGTACATACCGTGAAAGGTGTTACCAAAAAGAACCCTAGATCTAGAATTATTACGGTTCCTAAAAGCGGCGGTATACTTCCGCTCATTCCAATTTTCGCTGGTTTAAGTGCATTAGGAGCATTAGCAGGTGGCACTGCTTCCATTATAAGTGCTGTCAACAAAGCAAAACAAGCACAAGCGGCGCTCAAAGAAAGCCAAAGACATAATAAATCGATGGAATCAATAGCTTTAGGTAAAGGTCTGTATTTAAAGCCATATAAAAAAGGATTAGGGGTTTTTTTAAAGACTCGCCAACAAAAGTCAAACAAGAGCAAAAGGCGCTAACAAACCTTGACTTGATGCGTTATGCACAAGTGTTAAGGATACCTGAGTTTAGAGGGATATTCATGCGAGATAAATTACCTGTACGTATTAATAACAATGAAAGAGGTATTATTAACTTAGATAGTGCGAAAGGACCTGGCACTCATTGGACAGCCTATATTAAGAAGGGAAACGTAATCACTTATTTTGATAGTTTCGGCAATTTAAAGCCAAGTAATGAAATTGTAAAGTATTTCAAGAGTGCTGAAAATAATGTAATCATTAAATATAATCACCATCAATATCAAACCTATAACACTAGTAATTGTGGCCATTTATGTTTAAATTTCTTATCATCAGACACAGTATAGTTCCAACACTCAAACGATGTGGACGTTTGATTTGATAGGAAAAACATCTGTTCTAACAGCAAATTATCATCCCTCAATAGAACTGAATCCTAAGTATCAATATGAACTGGCACTGGTAAGCTTTGATGGTTATAACTCAATTCCAAATATTGATGAAACGAATAATTGCTTAAAAATCGATAATGTGTTGATAACATTACCAACAGGATCTTATGAATTAAATCATATTTCGAATGCTATTAATAAGCAACTGAAAGAAAAGAATATTAATGATGTGACGTTTAGCCTACAAGCAAATGAGGATACACTACAAGCTGAGATCGCATGTAACAAAACTATTGATTTTAATGTAAATAACTCCATCTCCACAATATTAGGATTTAGTAAATCTGATGTACTAGATTCAGCGAAATCCCCGCACAGCGCTCAAAATATTGTAGATATATTTAAAGTAAATTCTATACAAGTACAATGTAACATTACACATGGAGCTTATCACAATGACATACCTGCGCACACTATCTACTCATTTTTCCCTACAGTACCTAAAGGTTATAAAATATCAGAAACTCCTCACAATTTAATATATATGCCTTTGAATACACAAGTAATTAATAACATTACCCTTAAAATAGTTGATCAAAATGGATTATTGGTCAATTTTAGAGGAGAAGTCATCAAGATAAGACTACATTTGAAGCTCTGCAATAATAATGGTGCTTAAGATTAAAGGCAATATAAGTACACAAAATCGAACCAACACGGCTAGTTCTCTTCAGACCGTGAAGCAGTTAACACATCAAAATAAACTATTTCTTGAATCATTGGGATTTCAACTAATAAAATAATATCAACATGAGTATCTTAAACGTTTCGGATAAAGTAGAATTTGGTAATTCACTGATACGGATTCAGTACCACAATCATTTACCATACTCATCAAATTCTTTTAACAATAGTGATGAAATACGTATTGCGATTCAACAACAAGACATTTACACATTACCAAGTCAATCACTTATTTACGTACAAGGGAAACTACTGAAAAGTGATGGAACCGTTGATAAAGATGCGAGAATGGCAGTAAATCCAATCGGCCATATGTTTAGTGAAATACGATTTGAATGTGGGGGAACTGTAATTGACAGAGTGAGAAATCCAGGAATTGCTTGTACATTAAAAAATCTTTGCTCATTAACAAGATCAGAATACTATCATGCCTCTAATGCAGGTTTCGAATATATAAATAACAAAGTAAATGAAAAGACAGGCGATTTTGATTTTTGTGTTCCATTGAAACATTTTCTTGGCTTCGCAGAAGACTACAATAAAATTTTAATAAACCTCCGTCTAGAATTAGTTTTAGTACGCAGTAATTCAGACAGGAATGTTATTGAAAGCCTCATACCTAATATGGCGATTAATATTAATAAAATAGTATGGAGAGTCCCTCATGTTTCTGTAGCTGATGTTGAACGTTTAAAGTTGTTGGAATACATAGAACAAGGAGTTGAATTAGAAATGGGATTTAGATCGTTTGATTTACATGAATATCCATCATTACCAAGGAGTAAACAGCATTCATGGACAATTAAAACATCTACACAATTAGAAAAGCCTAGATACTTAATATTGGGATTTCAAACCGATAGAAAGGATAATCCATTACGTTCTGCATCACTATTTGACCACTGTAATTTAACAGATATGAAAGTGTTTTTAAATAGTGAGAAATATCCCTACGAAGTTCTAAATTTAAATTTGAAGACGGGTCAATTTGCAATTTTATATGAAATGTACTGTAACTTCGCAAAGACCTATTACGATCGAGAACTTGCGGAACCAATATTTAATAGAGACGCATTTATAACATATACACCGATTATTGTAATTGATTGTTCACGGCAAAATGATAATTTAAATGTTGGAACCGTTGATATTCGCATTGAATTTGAAACGAGTGAAGATATACCTGATGCGACTTCCCTCTACTGTTTAATCTTACATGACCGTGTTTTCAAATACGTTCCTTTAACTGGTATGATAAATCAAATATAAATCACCATATCACTTGGATTACAACGGACTCATTACCATGACGTTCAGTTGATTGAAAAAATTCTAAAACGGAGAGGAAACAGGATGTACGTCAAGTGGTTTGGATTAAGATGAAAGAAGTTGGATCAAGAAATCGGATATTGTGTACTAACTAGATTTTAAATAATTTTTTAATATATATGTAGATTTAGTTTATAATTTTTATTTTTTAATTGTAATCAGTATTAATGTAACATATTCATATTTTAAAATGTAATTAATATTTATATATAAATACATATATTTTTTTAAACACATGCGATTGTATTATTATTCCCGAAATATTCTTAATTTGCCGCGCACGCGCATTCAGGCGTGTGCCTTCAGATGTTTAATAATTTATCGAAAATTAATTTCTATGTGATGCAATACTTGGAAAGAATAAACTCCACATCAGTTTCCGCTTGATCACGTGATCACTGCGTGCAAGCTTCCTGCCGCACCCAATTAGCTTCTACTTAATCACGTGATCGTTGCGTGCAAGCTTCCTGCCACACCCTGGATCACGTTGTGCAACTTCCTGCCGCACCCTTGATCACGTGATCACCGCATGTAAGCTTCCTGCCGCACCCATTCAGCCTGATCACGTGATCGCTGCGTGTAACCTTCCTACCGCGCCCCGGATCACATGATCACTGTGTGATAACGTCTAAAGACAAGTCTAGCGGTGTATCAGTTCAGTGTTAGCATCGATCGCGAACATTTATCATAAACTCTCTCCAAAATGTTTCCGTGCGAAAAGTGTGGTAACGTGTTTACCCTCAAACGCAACCTCAACCGACATTTACGGGTGAAACACGGCGATATGCGCGAATTGGACATTACCTGTCACATCTGCGAAAAACAATTATCGCGAGTTGATAAATTATACAACCACCTCAGAACGGTTCATGGGGTAAATGTTCAACGTAAACGCTATATGACGCCACCGCCACCTTTAAAAACAACATCATCTCCTCCACCTAAACGTCAACCCCTCGCGTCGTTGGAAAATACGGGAGCATCATCGTCAACAACATTGTCTCCTTCACCCAAGAAGCGATCACCCAATTTATGTCCAATTTGTGATACGGCCTTCATATCTACCACCCACCTACGAGCGCATCTCAGATTGGAGCATACAACGCCGGTCGAGGGTGAAGAGCACATCGATAGACTGGAGTCATGTTTTAAAGGCAGGGTTTGCACATATAGAATCGCTGATGTATTACCCGATGATGATGTACCGACATTCTTAGCACGATCGGAAGCACCCGTTAAACGGCTGATTGAGGGTAGTTTAGATCGCTATGGCCCCTCAATAAAGGCGCAAATTGAGTTTATGTCTAACAGTCCTTTTTGGTTCTTCCCATGGCTCATCATCATCAAGATCTCTTCCATCACTACTCTCAAAACCATGGTATAATCAATTTTATTGTGAATATTTTGTGAAAATTAATTTTTTTAAATAATTATTGTTAAAATTGACATTTTAACCAAAAGAAGTTGTGTTGTAATGTTGTTATTGCAAGATTCTCCCAACGTCGCTATATGCATCATAATTAAGAGGGTTTTGTTTTGAAGCACCAACAGCCGTTTTTTCGCTGATAGATGAACTGCTCGAAATCTGGGATGATTTTTGATTTTGAAGAAATTTTTGTTTCCGCCAGACGGCTAGTGATGGTTTTAACATAGTAGTTGGGTGGGATATGTTGCCCAGGAATGAATTGTATTCCTAAATAAAGACTGCAATTGTCGCAAACGATCACCACATCTTTATATCCTATCTTTATCCTATCTTTATCCGCCGAATTTTTATGTAATTTAATCGAAGTCATTACAAGCGCTTTCTGTATAGTTTTATCATTTTGGTCATGTTTACATTAGTTGTTTAAATATATGTATTAAATTTATTTTTTTGCGTTTATTATTCCTTTTGATTTTTTCCTATAAAAAGAAAAAAGTTTGTTGGTGAGTATTATTTATCACATTTCCGCTCGCTGATAAGAGCGGACGACTTCTCCTCTAGAACGTTATTTAAACGTCTTAACCAATTTCCTTCGGTAGCCGAGAGCGTAAGACGCCCGGCTTTCGACCAAACCTAGTCTAGGTTCGATCCCAACGCTCGCCAAGAAAAAAAAAAAATATATATATATATATATATATAAAAGGGCACTAGGGTGGTGGGGGGTGAAGGGGGTGGTGGTGTCGTCGGGGAGGGGTGGTGACGTCATTGCGTCGATGACGCGGATGACGTCAGCGAGTTGATGACGTCAGAGGGAGCCAGGGAGTCACTTCCGCTCCAGAACTCTCATTATTACTCTACTTAAAATACTATGTTAAAAAATTTAAAATACCATATTTTAGAGGAGTATTCATGAAAGATCAACTTCCCTTAAAAATATGGAAAAATAATGAAAATGGTATAATTAATTTAGATAATTCTATTGGTCCTGGAACTCATTGGGTTGCATATAAAAAAATTGGAAAACGAATTATTTACTTTGATTCGTATGGTAACCTTCGACCTCCTAAAGAAGTTGAAGTTTATTTTAAATCTAATGGAAATGTACATATTAATTATAATTATAATAGATATCAAACATTAAAAAAAATGTCATATAATTGTGGTCATTTATGTATAAAATTTTTATTAAATAAATTATTTGTATAATATAAAAATCTTCATTTACTAAAATGTCGTACACGTTTACGTTTCATCAAAGATCTTCAGTACTACGTACTAATATATATCCTCCACTAATTTTAAACAATGAAGATACATACGTCATTGGTTTAGTAAATTTTGTTAGTTATAATTCAATACCTAATGTAGATGTATATAACAATAAGTTTTACTATGATAATAATCGAACTATTGAAATACCAAAAGGATTATATGAAATTAGTGATATCAGTGATTATTTAGAGAAACGTATTGATGAATTGGAACAAGATGAAGAAAAAATAATTAAGAAAAAAGATCCTAAGGCTGTATTTAATAAAACATCTCTACGTTTACATTTAAATCGAAATACATTGAAAAGTGAAATTAAATGTAATAAACAAATAGATTTCACTAAACCTAATAATATTGGAACCTTATTAGGTTTTTATAAGAAAAAAATTATTAAGAATATTAAACACGAATCAGATGTTCCAGTAAATATTTTTCAAATTAATTCTATTAATGTAGAATGTAATTTGGTCACTAATTCTTATAATAATAACGATCCAATGCATATTTTACATATTTTCTATCCAACAGTATTACCTGGTACAAAAATTGTTGAAAATCCTCACAATGTTATCTATTTACCAATCAATACAACACATATTAATGAAATTATTCTTAAAATAACTGATCAAGATGGAAAATTGGTTAATTTTAATGGAGAAGTGATAACAGTAAGACTTCATCTTAAAAAAGTATAGAATGGTATTTAGATATCAAAACTTTGATAATATAAAAGCTTACCAAAATAAGAAAAAAAACAGTATCAAAAGAAAATTGAAAGTGTTAACAACAAAAGTAAACAAGAGAAAATTATCATCTTCTAACAAAAAATTTTTAGTTCGTTTAGGATTTAAATTACAATGAGTTTTAATAATTTAAAAGTAAATGAAAATGTACTTTCGGATAATTCAATTATTAATTTTGAATATCATACTCATCAGCCGTATGCATCAACATCATATAACAATAATGATGAAATACGTATACCAATACAAACACAAGATGTATATACATTACCTTCACAAAGCTATTTGTATATAGAAGGTAGATTATTAAAGGATGATGGAAAAACAGTTAGCAACAATTTAAAATTTATCAATAATGGTTTATTATTTTTATTTGATGAAATTCGTTATGAATTAGGTGGTACGGTAATTGATCGTACTCGTAATCCAGGTATTACATCTACATTAAAAACATATGCATCGTATACAGTAAGTCAATGTAGCAGATTACAAAATGCAGGATGGAATCATAATGAACATCCACATATAACAGATAAAAATGGATATTTTAGCACATGTATTCCGTTATCTATGGTATTGGGTTTTGCAGAAGATTTTCCTAAAATTATAATGAACGTACGTCAAGAGCTCATATTTATTCGCAGTAATTCTGATTTAAATTGTATTATAAATGTACCAGTAACAGGAAGTGATAAACCTAAAATTGAAATTAGTAAAATCATGTGCAAAATACCACATGTAGTAGTAGCAGATGTAGAAAAATTACGTCTAATGAAATATATTGATAGAGAGATTTAGAAATTGCATTTAGAAGTTGGGAATTACAAGAACTTCCCGTAGTACAAGAAAGTACCAAACATACATGGACTGTAAAGACAACCAATCATTTAGAAAAACCTCGATTTATAATTTTTGCCCTTCAAACAGATAAAAAAAATTCAGTTACGAAAGATATGACTTTATTTGATCATTGTAACCTAACAAACGTAAAGTTATATTTAAACTCTGACGTATACCCATATGATAATCTTAACCCATTATTGACCACTGTACCTGCCTGGGTACACCGTATATTATGTGATTTATCTGACATCTAACGTGCAATAGGTTAATTTATATTATCAGAAAAGCTTCAACAGTCTTTTCACTTGCGATATGTAGTAGATTCCTAATTGTTCATAGCAGTTTGAGTATTTACAAAGTTAAGTATTAGTTGCGTGTTTCGGTGTTTTTGTGATTATAGGAGGTAAGTACCTAATATTTATTTTATTGACTATAATTGTTGTTAAAAATTCTTCAATACATGGTATGCTGGTTTGCTACATATGTTAGTATAATGTCTGGTTGAAAAATCGTCGTTATATTGTTGTGTGTTTTGTATATAGTGTTACAAAGTTGTCTGTACCTATTTGAGTACAATGGGCGATAGCACGGTATGAAAGTCATCTACAATTTTTCAGAATAACTTCTGCTTCTACAATGGACTTCAACAAAATTCATCCGTCGTTGTTTTATGGAAAAAGATTTGAGTCGCTTCCAGCTGCATTAGATAGTATTGAAAATGCAAGACCGACCAATTCAAAATTCGATTTAGTGATAATTCCACCAGCCGTTGATTGTCAAACTGATGAAGAAGAATTAGACGATAACGATTTGGTTACGGCTAAATTACCCAATGATATCCCAGGGGAAGTAGAGGTGCAATCATGTGATTCAGAAACTGACGATATGTGGGATGATGAAGATAATATTCCACTATCGGATTTGAAACGTTGCAAAACGAAAAAACAACGGTTTATCGAACCTAATTGGAGTCGTGTACACATAAGCTCAAATCTAAATGGAACTAATGGAGCTGCTGTTCGTTCCAAGAAAGTGCAAGAAGAGCTGTCTGGACTAAATGCTTTACAAATTTTTGAAAAGCTATTTGATGAAGAAGTTGTACAGCATATTGTAACTCAAACGAATATATACGCAAAGGCTGCTAATAACCATACCTTCAACGTAACAAATGAAGAAATAAAAATTTTTATCGGATTTCTCCTGTTTACTGGTTATCATAGACTGCCTCGTGAACGTCTTTATTTTAGTCTCGATGAAGATCTTGGTATTCCGTTTGTAACAAATGCAATCAGTCGTAATAGATTTACCGAAATAAAAAAGTATATACATCTGGCTGACAACTCGACACTGGACACCAACGATAAAATGTATAAAATTCGGCCTTTAATGAATTTACTAAATAAAAAATTTCAACAGTGGGGGATTTTCGATGAATGCTTGTCTATCGATGAAGCGATGGTAAAGTATTTCGGGCATCACTCTGCGAAACAGTTTATTCGAGGCAAGCCAGTACGCTTCGGATACAAGAATTGGACGATGTGTAGCTCGAGTGGATACTGTTATGCATTTGACACATACTGTGGTGCTAAGCCTTCGGCTACACAAGATGAGTCAATATTTCAAAAATCTGCACTTCCACTAGGTTCACGAGTAGTCTTAGAGTTTTTAAAGATTATTGATGTGCCAACCGACCACATAGTATTTTTTGATAATTACTTTACGAGTTACGATTTGTTAAATATTCTTAGACAAAAGAATTTACGTGCTACTGGTACAATACGTGACAATCGCACAAAAAGGTGTCCACTGGTAACATCCAAATACCTAGTGAAGAAGGATCGCGGATATTACGACTACCAGTACGATAAAGATAATTTCCTTCTTTTTGTAAGATGGAATGACAACGCCGCGGTTACAATGGCAACCAATTACGATTCATTGGAACCGATGTCACAAGTCAACCGATGGTCTGCAAAAACCAAAAATATTATATGTGTGCAACAACCAAACTTGATCAAAACTTATAACTTATCAATGGGTGGTGTTGATTTATTGGATCAAGGAGTAAATAACTATAGGATTAGCATCCACGGGAAGAAATGGTGGTGGGTGCTGTTTACCCACATGATAAACATGGCTGTAGTAAATGGCTGGAGACTGCACGCATTAGCTAATCCAGACGACAAAATGGATTTGTTACTATTTCAACGAAATATTGCACGCCATTACCTTCGAACATATAAAAAGACCATTCAAAGAAGACCGAATACGAATAGACCATCAGGTTCTGTACCAAGATGCATCATAGAAGATCCCGTTGGTCACTATCCTGAAAAAATAGACAATCCCTTGAGATGTCGTCAATGCCACATGAGAGTTAGGTGGCGATGCGAAAAATGTAAAGTGACGCTATGCACGGAAAAAAGAGATTGCTTTAAAAAGTTTCATACTTAAATTAAAATTAATTAAATTCATAAAAAATATTGGTATATTCTAATTATGTTTACTTTTGTATATTATTTGTATTTTTCGTTAAATAAATCTCAATCTTATAGAAATATTATTTTATCTTTCATGAGCCCAGTGTACTCGGGTAAGTACACCTAATTTTTTCGGAAATTAAAATAAAAAATGATGAAATCTCTGTCTTAGTTGCATTGTTAGATCATATTGATCTAATTTCTGCAAATACCATATATTATACTTTTATAGGGAATCGGTGGTCATTAATGGGTTAATTTGAACTTTGATAAAAATCAATGGTCGATATTATACGAAATGTATGCACATTTTCAAAATGTTTATTATTTTAAAAATGGTGGGACAGAACCTTGTCTCTCTCCATCACTATATAAACACGTTGGACCTTTTGTAATAATTGATTGCAGTCACCAATCAGAAGTAGTGAAGAACGGTGCTGTTGATATTAGACTAGAATTTGAAACATCTAAAAACGTAGAGGAAAAAACGAGTGCATATTGTCTAATATTACATGATAAATTAGTTAAATATAATCCATTAACAACTGTAGTAAGAACATTTTAAAAAAAAATTACATGATAAATTAGTTAAATATAATCCATTAAATCCATTAATCCATTAAAAAACTATGTTCATTATAGATATTCAAGGATTTCAATATGGAAAAAGTGATTTTTATATTCGAGAGATATCTATGTTGGATGTTCGAACTAAAATTGATTACCATTGTTTTGTAACATTACCATTTGAATTATCATGGTTTAATAATAAAATTACAAAACATTTTAATTGGTTAACCAAAAATCACCATGGATTGTCTGTCTAGAAGAATTAGAATTGGAGAATAAAAAACAAGAACGAAAAAGAATGTTAGAGGACCTGTTAACACAACGGTATGATGACATTGATGAAGAGGAGGAAGAGGAGGATTTGTCTAACTTTTTATACTAGTTGATAAAAAAATGTTAATCAAAAACATGATAACTAAATAGTATAAATAGAGTTTTGCTTTTAAAAACATTTGAATAGTTGAACTCGTTTATTTCCATAATCATTGGTAAAAAATGTCTGCAAATAGTAAGTTTTTTTTATTTTTTATTCTGTTATAAGTTAATTTGTTTTTGTATTTTTTAGTTGAAATTAGTCTTGTACACAAAATGTGTACTGTTTATAGCCCGACTGTAAGTACTACACTAAGTTTAATTATTTTATTATTTTATTTATTTTTTTTAGCCCATAATCAAGAAAGTACCGTTAGAGTACTTTTTTGATTTAAAAAAAAAGTACGGGGACTACCTAATGGTAGTCTATAACGGGAAATGGGAGGAGGGTTATTTAATAATTCTAAAAATCCCCGAAACAGCAGAATTCTGCTACAACTTTTTTTGTAAGTTGTAAAATAATAAATAATAATTTTAATATAATAATTTTTTTTATTGTAGCTACTCCACCGAAAGGATTGGAATGTAAGTTGTTTAGAACGTCTAAATAACCTGTACTTAACTTCCATTACTTTTTTTTAGATTATAATGAAGATTTATTCTAATAAAAAATATTTAACATATTACTATTGTTTTATTCATAACTTAAAAAGATTTTGATGGTTCATTAGTTTATTCTCTTTAATGTACTTTAATTTCACTTTACAGCAATCGGTTCAATTCTTAGGTAAGTATATATATATAATCATTAACCATGAAAAATCTTTTTTTATTCTTTGTCTTTAACCAATAACAACATAGTAACTTATCAATTTGTTTAGTATACATCTTTAACCAATAAAAAAACATAGTAACTTGTTTATTATAAATCTTTAACCAATAAAAGCATTGTAACTTATCAATTTGTTTGCTATATATTATAGGAAGAAGAAACTTTTTAACAAATTTTCTGTTTGTTCTTGTTGTTATTGTTAACATGAATAAAGAAAGTGAAAGAATTGATAAACTGTCTTCAACAGTTTTATTTAAAATTCAACAAGTAAGTACAATAATAAAAAAAGTAAAAGATTTAACAAAATGGTTAAAAATAATAAATAGACAAATTTTGCTTACTAGAAAAATTATTAAAAATAAATCAATAAAAGATATTAATTATAGAAAAATTGAAGCTAATTTAGGTCATTTAAAATTTTATAGAGAAAAATTTAGACAATTAAAAAATAATAATAAAGAAAATAAAAAGAATAGAAATTTAAAATGGGAAAATTTAGAAACATGTTTTAAAAGTAGAATTTGTAGTGGACTTATTATAAATTATTCCATAATAGATCCTGAAATGTTTCTTAAAAAAGCTTTTAAATCTTTTTCATTTCAAATTAAAAAAAAATTAAAAACATCAATGTTAAAAGTTAATACTATTTTTTATGGTAATTTTATAAAACCTCAAACTCTTGAAACTGAAATTAAATTTTTTAATACTAAAAATAATTTAATTGATATAAATACAAATTTAAAAATTTGGTACCAAGAAAATATAATAGATAGAATTTTAACAAAACTTGAAGAATTTCAGGAACGCGATTCTGGTTGGGCACTTTTTGAAATTCTTCATTTAAAAGTTAATATGAATCAATATTCTCCTATCAGTTATGGTTATTCTACGTATACTGATTTACCTCAATTTATAAAAAATAAAAAGGCTGTAATTAATATAAAAAATAATGATGAATTTTGTTTTCTCTGGTGTATTGTTGCCTCTAAATTTCCTTGTAAAGAAAGTCAAAACGTATCTAGAGTAACATCATATCCACACTTTAATCGAATATTAAAATATGATCATATTAAATTTCCAATTAGATTAAAAGATATTCCAAAATTTGAGTTCAAAAATAATTTATCAATTAATGTTTTTGCAATAAGTAAAGAACAAAAAAATAAAAAAGAAATTGTACCTGCATATTTAAGTATTTATGATTTTAATGAAAAAATTAATTTACTCATTACTTCAATTGAAGATGATAATAACTATGACAATGATGATGATGATGATGATCAAATTAATAAAAATAAAAACAAAACATTCCTTTGTAATAGATGTCTTAATCATTTTTCAAGTGAAAAAATTTTAACTGAACACATAATTAATTGTAGAAATTTAAATAATACAAAAATTACATTACCATCTACTTTTGATTCAAACCTTCAATTTAAAAATTTTAAAAATATTTTAGATGTACCATTTGTTATATATGCTGATATAGAAAGCCTACTAATAAAACAAAACGATCCAAAAAAAACACACACATTAAATCGATATCAAAAACATCAGGCTTTTAGTATAGCTTTTTACATAAAATGTAATTTCGATGATTCTCTTTCAAAATTTTCACTTTACACTGGAACTAATTGTGCAGAATGGTTTGCAAAGCAATTAAATACATTTGGTTTAGAAGTTAATGATAGAATTAAAAATGTTATTCCACAAAAGTTATCATTAGAAGAAAAACAAACATTTATAAATGCTAAAGTTTGTCATATTTGTTTAAGATATTTTAAAAATGATGATATAAAAGTAAGAGATCATTGTCATTTAACTGGAACATTTAGAGGTGCAGCACATAATAGCTGTAATCTAAATTTACAAATTAATCCTAGTATTCCTATAGTATTTCATAATTCGTCGGGATATGACACTCATTTTATTATTAAGTCTATAGCAACTAATATAAAAGGAACTATGCAATTGTTACCTATTAATGCTGAAACGTATATTTCATTTCAAAAAAAACATTTTAAACACAAACATACATTTGAAATTTATTGATTCATTTAGATTTATGTCATCCAGTTTAGATAAACTTTGTTCATATTTAACTGAAGATCAAAAAATTATTGCAAAAAAGTTTACAAAAAATAATGAAGAATTTCAATTATTACAAAGAAAAGGAATTTTTCCTTATGAATATTTAGACTGTTGGGAAAAACTACAGGATACAAAATTACCTCAAATTAAAGATTTCTATAGTGATATCAATAAAAAAGATATATCTGAAATAGATTATAAACATGCTCAGAACGTTTGGAATAAATTTAATATACAAAATTTACAAGAGTATGCAGAATTATATTTAAAAACCGATGTATTAATTTTAGCTGATGTTTTTGAAAATTTTCGTAAATTATGTAAGTCTACCTATAATTTAGATCCTTTACATTATTGTACTGCACCAGGTTTAGCATTTGATGCTATGTTAAAAATCACAAATATTGAATTAAAATTATTTACTGATATAGATATGATATTATTTATTGAAAGAGGTATCAGAGGTGGTATATCTCAATGTTCAAATAGATATGGTAAAGCTAACAATAAATATATGAACAATGATTTTGATTCTAACAAAATATCATCATTTTTAATGTATTTTGATATTAATAACTTGTATGGTATGGCAATGATGGATTTTTTACCATATGACAATTTTGAATGGGTAGATGATATATACAGTATGCCTAGTATTGATAGTATTCCTCACGATAGTCCTATTGGTTATATTTATGAAGTAGATTTACAATATCCAAAAGAACTGTTTGAAGTACATAAAGATTTACCATTATGTCCAGAACATTTAATTCCACCTTGTTCAAAATCTAAACTTAAAAAATTAATGACAACTTTATTTGATAAGAAAAATTATGTTATTCATTATCGTTTCTTACAACAGACTATTCAGTTAGGTATTAAAATTATTAAAATTCATAAAGTATTAAAATTTAATCAATCTGATTGGTTAGCAAAATACATACATTTAAACACTGAAATGAGAAATTACATTATAAAAAAATTTGGAAATAATGCAAAATTATTATATACTGATACTGATAGTTTAATTTATCATTTTTTTGAAACAGATATTTATGAAGAAATTAAAAAAGATATAGATCGTTTTGATACATCAGATTATCCAATAAATAATATTTATAATATTCCTCAAAAAAATAAAAAAGTAATTGGTTTAAAGAAAGATGAAAATAACGGATCTATCATGACTGAATTTATTGGTTTAAAATCTAAAATGTATGCAATTAAAGTTCAAACTTCTGAAAAAGAAATCATAAATATTAAAAATAAACTTATTAGTAAAGGTGAAAGTAGCAATGAAATTAATATTGCTATATCAAACATCGGAATTAGCAAAAAAGCAAAAGAAGTTAAATCATCTTCATTAAAGTCTATTACATTTGAAGATTATTATCAATGTTTATTTAATAATGAAACATTTTTTACGAATCAAAATTTAATTAGATCAGAGAAACATCAGGTATACACAATTAAACAAAAGAAAGTTGCGTTGAGTAGTTATGATGATAAGAGAATAGTTAATTATACATTTACTGATACAAAACCTTGGGGTTATTACGTTTAAAGTATAATATTATATTATGACTCATCGATTTTTTTTATTATGAGATAAAACAGGTTGAAACATGTTTTAAACTTGTTTACTAATATAAATAATGATAAATCAAACATTTTTTGTTAGTCTTATATTACATTTTAACGTTTCAACAAGAACAAAAAAAAATGATAAAAATATGTATACTTATCTTTCTATTTAATTTTGTAACAAGTGAAAAAGATTGCTGTGAGAATTATAATTATTATAAAGAACAATATGAAAATATATATAAAAATTATGAAATTCTTTATAACAATAGCTATAATGCGTATCATACATGTAAAAATAGATTAGAAAAATGTTATAAACCAGATAACAATGCAATTTGTCTTAGTCAAGTTGCTTTGCTTACTAAAAAATTGGAAAACGAAGAAACATTGGACACGATGAAAACTTTAATAGATAACAATATACTTTTAACAACGCATAATGAACAATTAACTACAATATTATCAACTATTAAAGAAAAACTATTAAAATCTGAAAAAAGAATTATCAGTCAAGAAAATACTATTGACAATTTGAATAAGGAATTACAGAAGATGATATTTAATGTACAAATGATAAAAGTTGATAATGAACAGTACAAGGAAAAAATACAAATATGTCACCTTGAAGTTTTGCATTTGCATAATGATCGTCTTAAATTTATGAATAGTGTTAATACATATTTATGTTAGATCTTACAACAATAAACTGCATTTAGTAACCGTAAATCTTTCAAAGAATAACCAAAAAACAAATTTACATCATGAATAATTATTATGGTCCTAAACCTGAAATGGTTATTTGTCCAAAATGTTTTCATATGGGGGTTACACATATCAAAACGAAAACTACAGTTATAACTCATCTTTTTTCTCTCATCTTATGTATATTTGGGTAAGAAAAAAAATTAATTTATTAATACAATTTTTTCATTTATTATAATTACAGGTGTTGGCCTTGTATTTGTATTCCATACTGTATGAACTCTTGTATGAATATCAATCATTACTGTATTAATTGTAAATTATTTCTAGGTTCATATCAAAATTAATATAAAATCTTGTATGAATGACAATACTGTATTATTGTAAATCAAATTAAAAAAAAAATATATAAACATTTTTTTTTTCTTAATTCCTTATTATACTTTTAGTGTACCTACAATTTGAGTTAAGATAAAATGTTACTAAACCTAATTTGAATTGAACCATGAACATAAAGATACGTAATAGACAAAAACAAGATAACTATGAGGAGATAAAAATTATTATTGCAATTGCAACAAATTAATTTAAGAAAAACAAGATAAATTGTTGCGGATCCTAATTCATGTAAATTGAACCATGAGGAGATAAAATTAACCTCAATGTGTACAAATTATTATAAATTGAGATTACAACTCGTAGCAAATTTATTAGTGTGATTTCACATTTTCAAAACTCTTCGTAACTCTTTTAACTCTAAATTTTTTTCAATCAACGATGTCAACTCAAGCAAATGGTAACAAAGGTAAAATAAGATGTAATACTTTTTTGATAATTCATAAATAATATATCTTATTTTTTTACAGATAAACGTTGTATTAGTTGTTTAGATACATACATCTATTTTGAGAACAATATTGCATATTTTATTTGTTTCGAGTGCGTTAACATTTTTAATCATGGACCAGCTCCTTTTCTTTTAAATGTGACGTTGGAAAAACATCAAGTTTCCATAGAAGAAACAATGGAGTATAGATTTCCAGTATGTTCAGTATGTTTTGAGAACATTACTGAGATAATAAATACAAATTGTTGTGAAAATTGTTAGAAAAACGCTACCAAAAAGTGTTACTTCACCAAACGATATAAAATGTTATGAAACATTACCTAATAGTACGTAAATGTGAAAATTGTTAGAAAAACGCTACCAAAAAGTGTTACTTCACCAAACGATATAAAATGTTATGAAACATTACCTAATAGTACGTAAATGTGAAAATTGTTAGAAAAACGCTACCAAAAAGTGTTACTTCACCAAACGATATAAAATGTTATGAAACATTACCTAATAGTACGTAAATGTAATTAATAAAAAAAAAATCAGTACGTCAATGTAATTAAAGATAATATATATTTTTTAATTTCCTATTGTTTTTTTTTAAACCAAATTTAAATTTACAATACAGTACAGTAAAAAATAAATTTACAGCGCCATCTATTATTTACAGCACCGAATTAACCAGACAGCGCCATCTATGATTTACAGCACCGAATTAACCAGTTAGCGCCACATCATATCATCATAAATTCAAATTTTACAACATCATCTATTGAACAATATTCAAAATTTACAGCACCATCTATTGAACAATTTACTTACCTGCACTTTTTCACCTTTCACTCACAGATGGCATCATTTCTTTTTTTTTAATGGGGTTGCTTAAGAACTACCCTGTATAGATAGGGTTGCTTAAGAACTACCCTATACAGGGTTTTCAACCCTCCAAACTACCCTTCAAAGAGTGGTGAACCCTCAAGTGCCATCCACTTTGATTATCAAGGTCAAACTGTCCCAGGAACCTCATTGCTATACTACTCACTCCCATATCTGAAAAAGATCTTGGGTATGAGTCAATTCAGAAAAATAGCTGAACAATGTGCATGGATCCTAGTGGATAGTTATTGCACTATTAAGGATCCTCAAGTAAGAGCCTCTGATTACCCAGATCTTGCATATATCGGGAAATTTGTCTCATTAAGGTCCGCTTCGGGCGCACCCAACAAGATGTATTTGGGCGAAACGTCTAGCTATTGCCAAAAGCCGATTGTGGAATTAGAGGCAATAGGCAACCGCATAATGCAAATAAATGCAGAAGCAGGTGAAGAATCCGCAGAATTGATACGGTTATTCAAGGATGTCCAACCCGGTGAGAACTTTTATGAGATAGGCAATCAGGTATACTCCATTCAAATCCCTGAAAATGGAGATGATGATACTCCAGAGAAACGTGAAGAGTTGACAAGAGCTGGAAAAGATTTAGGGAACCTAACGTTCAAGGGAGTAAGCGGTTTAGCCAGCCTCAAAGAATTTGCTACACCTAAGACCCTTGCTAATTTGATTGATCTATCACTTGAGAGAGTTGCTGCCGACCCCGAGTTAGAGGCGTTTAGTGCCCTATTGTCAGATGCTGTGCAAGCTTCTAAACAAACGAAATTGGCACCAATGATGAATAGACATTTGGAGGTCCCTGAATGGAGACGACGCACAGTGGTTCAAAACATGAAAAAGTGACGCATAGAGGTAAAAAACAAATTTACCCCTAGGTAATTTTGGGAAAGCCCTTTTATAAATAACGCTTTTTTTCAAGAAAAACCGATACCCAAAGTCAATTATATGCAAATCTACCTGAGTAAGATGGATTTGCTTATAAGGAGGTCGGGCAGGTTCTTAGGTCACTTTGCCTTATCGCTTCATTAGCGCACATTAAGATAATTTTGTGACGTTTCGAGTGATAGTTATTTCTGAAGAAAATATGGAATCCAAGCGTTTAGGTAAGTATTATCATATGTATATAAGTTTTTCAATTGATGCCTTGATTATCAGCTAACATTATGAAAAAGTGTATCATGAATTATGACAATTTTTAAGTTATAAACTGTAATAAGTCTCGACGCCCACCTATGCCCGCTTTGAATTTTCATCGTAAATATAGTTTAAAGTATTACGTACCTGGAGGTATATGATTTAGACCCACCATGATCCGCCTGTCGAAAATATGTTACATTTTAACACTACATATCCGTAAAATACGCAACTATTAGGAAATAAGTCATAATAAATGTTTACGCCAGCTTCAGCCCGCTGCAGTTATTGATTGTAAATATAATTTTGAGTATTATCTTATCAGTGGTGAATAATTTAAAACCATCTGGATCCAACTTTTGATTTATTTTATAGTGTTTCGCTGCAAATGCGATAAACTTTGGGAAGTGATTGTTTTCCGAAAATTAAGGTAGATGATTTATATACAAGAACCACATGCACATCGACACCCCTAGGTAACTACAACCCTCAAAAGTTGGAAAAAATTTGCTACAAATTTGTCATTCCCCGATATCATTAGAAATCTTTTCTCCTTTAATATAATCAACAAGTGAGATGATATTGATGTTCCGCTTCACACATTGCCACTATCACTGATCAAGTTATAGTAAGTATAGCTAACAGTTCATTAAATTTTTGGTAATAGTTTATTTCATATCATATCCTGTATAGTATAGTGCTATTATTTTTGCTAATGTATTTTTTTTATTACAGCTGAAATTACGCGTATAGATCTATGCAATAAATTTCTTAAGGGAGGTTTTAGTAATAGAACTGAAACAGAGGTATTTAACGAAATACTAACATACATGAACGGGCGCGGACTTTTTCCAAACGAAACCCAAATAAAATCTTTTTTAAAGAAATGGGCAGAAAAATGGAGAAATTCTGGATATTCTTGGGAAAAATTTGTTGCCAAAAATCAACTTTGGTTAGATGACAAACCATTTAACAAATTATGTGATGAGAATGTGTCAGAACCTGGACCTTCGAAACGAAAATGTTTTGCAGATTTGTCAACCTCTCAAAAAAATAGAGTAACCAAAGGTAATAGATCAGCACGTGTTTGATATAATGTGGCTATAAAATTTATTTTTAGAAATAAGAGATAGTTACACGTCTGAAGAATTAGCGTATGCCGCCACATCTGCCCTTAGACAAGAGCATAAAATCGATGCAGCAAAAGCTGTAAAATTGGCTAGCTTAGTCCCAGAAGACGTATTGTCCCCTGTGGAGCGCAGTGCTCCCGAACCATTTTCTCCGGAAGAAGCAATAGCCTTATTTATTATAAATGGCAAACAAACAAAGGCTCAGTATCAAAATATGCGTTCAGCAGCATTGTGGAAAAGTAATATTCATTTTATTAAGTATGTAGACCTAATTTACTTGATTGTATTTATTTTATAGAAGTTGATATATATCCAACATACCACGAAATATTGAAAGCTAAAAAAGAAAGCTATCCCACTTTAAATCCCGATAACTTTTCGGAAATAGAGGCAAAGGTATCGCTTCAACATATGGTGGACAGAACAGCCGAAAGAATTTTGAAAAATATTCCAATAGAAAATTGCCCAAACAGGTTGAAAATAACATTTAAATGGGGTATGGATGGCAGCAGTGGTCATCCTGAATTTAAACAAAGGTTTATTAATCCAGAAAATTTGGATGCCACCGTAATGTGTACGCACATATTACCCTTATTTATAGAAGGTGATAAGGTCATTGTTTGGAATAATGACTCTCCTAATTCGTCAAGGTATTTTTTCATATAAAATATTGTAACGCAGGCTCTAATCTCCTGTTTTTTTTTTTAATTTAGTCTATGTAGGCCAATACGAATGGCATTCTGTAAAGAAGATCCAAATTCCATAACGGCAGAGTACACAAGAATGATGACAGTAATAGAAAATTTAAGGCCATCAATGATTAAGATGTCGGAATCATACGAGGTGGAAATGACACACAGTTTTCTGTTCACCATGATAAATGGAAAAGTTATCAACGCTATTATTAAAAATCCCGCAACTTCGGTAAGTGTGTTCATGATTATATTAAACGTGGGACAGAAACGAAAGAATTCTTTTGTCAATAAGATAACTAAAATTAAATGATTTTAGAGATGTCCAGTATGTTTAGCTGGACCTAAAGACTTAAATAAATTTCCAGACAAAGGAGCAATTAACAAAACTGTTTTTGGCTTTGGTATATCGCCATTACATGCGAAAATTAATATGATGCAGTTTTTACTACGATGTGCCTATAAGTAAGAGATTTACTTCTAATACTTCTTTATTTTCTATGACTAATTTCTTCTTAGATTGGACGAAAACAAGCAAACAGATGTGCGGAAGAAGGAAATTCAAAAACTGTTCAAGGAAAAAACTGGCCTAATTATAGACAAACCCAAGCCAGGTTTTGGAATTTCCCATGATGGGAATACCGCCAGAAGATTCTTTCAAGATTGTAAATTAATTTTAACGGCAATATCTTGCAACACAGTAGTTAATTTCAAGAAATATGAAATGTACGGCATTGCAACAGCACAAAAGTTTTCGAAAACATACCCCTCATTCACATTTTCTCCAACTGTGCATAAAATTTTGTTTCACGGGCATGAATATATTCAACATTTTGGATCAATTCCATTAGGTAAATTATACTTGAATAGACAACAAACAAGAAAACTATAGTTTTTATTTTATAGGTGCTCTAAGTGAAGAACCACTGGAGTCTAGAAACAAAGATTTCAAGAAATATAGGACCGACTTTTCAAGAAAAACATCACGCAAAGATACACTTGAAGATATTTTTAACAGATTCATGTTAACGTCTGATCCTTTATTTTTTAAAATATTCAGAGCATTTAATAGATCATCTGCAAAGAGTAAATCTTCAACAAAAAAACTACACATAGATGATACTGCTGATTTTGAAGATGCTCCTTTGAATGAATCGTATGATTCAGATTCTGATGACGACATACAATTCGATGAGGAAAGTTCCTTACCAGTCTTCGCAGAAGAATTTGAAGACACCATTTAATATAGTAAAGTATGTTTATTGAATTTAATAAACTGGTTGTATTTCATTTTTTTGTATATATATATATATATATACCTATATATAATACCTACACATAACCAATTACCTATGCATAAATACATGTAGGTATACTTATCTTCTGCACCAATACATGTAGGTATATTATCTTCTATATACTATTCTCATTACATATCTTTTTTTATTTTATATCGTCCAAACTACTTGAATCTATTCTATGGAATATTTTATTCCTTTACTTTCTATTAGTTCCAATTACACAACAAGACCAAACTATGATGTCAGAATATTTTGGAGGGCCATAGAAACTACAATTTTAGAAATTTTACAATTTTACAATTCATTTTATTTATTTTTATTCTAATTTAGAGTGACAATTTTTATGAATAAAATTGGAGATGTGCTCAGATAAAGTACCTTCCGGTACACTTCCGGTTACGCGAATTGATTGAAATTTTGAATACATTTGAATACATTGGGGGTTGCAATCAATGCAGCATGGACTCATGATTATCCGGAACCTGATGAGGAGGTGGCTATCGACATAAATGAGAAGGACTTGACGAAGATGTCAAGATTAATTGTCCCTGATAATGCTCCTGTTGGGGTCCCTGTAGCTGCTGGGCACCGACAACCACGAACTGCTCAGCCCCAAGGAGCTGTTCCCAGGCAACACCCAGTTTGACATAAGAAATGCCTGGCAAGCAAATGACTCAACTATATCCTCTGCTGAGTTTGGAACATCAAAGAATATTGTCTAAGAGGAAGTATTAATCCATTAGTAATGAAAGAGCGTATTTTTAAAATATATAGTGTAGTTTGTAGTTTTATATGTTAATGTTATATTCTTGATCATAGCAATATCAACAGTTTAACCTAGCAAGCACAATAGCACAACCTACATAACAATCGAAATCCCACAATAAATCTTGTTATATCAAAAACACAATTTCTTTAACAATTCTAGCAATAATTTTCCTAATAAATTCTCCGATTCGCATTAGCTTATAATGCTGTCATCAATGTTTGAACAGCTTACCCGATTTGACTTATGCTTTCAATTCAATTAATGCATACCATGTTTATTTTTAGTCTACCTTCTCTCTTATACTTTTCTTATCACAAAATATTAAAAAAAAAAATTAAACACATACATATACGAATTAATTTTAATTTTTTTTTTTCATCCAATCAAAGCATTCCAGATACATGAAGCACTTGGATTTCATGTTTTGCGTATAATAACACCGTACACACTGAAACCAAGTATACACCGTTTGAGCTTGTATTTGGAAGACGAGCTATGTTACCATCAAATATATTAAATCAAATAGATCCGATATATAACTTTGACAGCTATCCTATAGAATTAAAGTTCAGACTACAAAATGCATGGAATGATGCCCGACATAACTTAATCAAATCTAAACAAAAAAGGAAATCAAATTATGACAAAAACAGTAATTGCATACATTATAAATTTAATGATTATGTTTTATTAAAAAATGAAGTAGGAGATAAGTTAGCACCTTTGTACAAAGGACCTTACAAAGTAATTTCAGAAGAAACACCTAATGTTAAGTTAAAAATAGACAATAAAATTGTAATTGTTCATAAGAATAGGGTAAAGCGATATTATAAATAAAAAAAAAGAAAATTAATTATATATTTATGTGTTTAATTTTTTTTTTCGTAATAAAGGAGGTGTAGTAATATAAGATTGTTGAAGTAGGTTAAGTGATGGTCGGTGAGTATCCGGTGCAATGACTTCCGCGTCGTAGTGCTCAATAGACATTTTGGCCGACCGCGGAAGAATATTCGACACTAGCGATAATAAAATCAAATAGTAATTAAGTAACGTTAATGTAAGCAAGACCAATAAAGTGGGATATAATAATAGAGATAAAGTTTCTTAAACCTAACCATCTTTCCCCTGAACCACAATGATTGTCATCGTAAATTTATAAAGGATTATGCGAAGATATTAAAACCTATGACTAAATGTTTATCCAAAAACCAACAAGTTGTAAACGACGAATATCGATAATGTTTTGAAAAGTGTAAAAGATTATTATGCAATGACCCTATTTTAAAATACCCTGATTTTAGTCAACCATTTGTAATAACAACAGATGCCAGTAATTTTGCAGTTGGAGCGATTCTGAGCCAATGAACGATAGGGAATGATAAACCAGTGGCTTATGCTTCACGAACGTTATCCAAATCGGAAGTAAAATATTCAACAGTAGAAAAGGAATTATTAGCTGTTGTGTATGCTTGTAAACAATTTCGACCTTACATATATCGAACGAAGTTTACACTTGTTACTGATCATAAACCTGTTACGGTCCTGTGCTGGATACGCGCCTGCTATCCGGTGTTATGTTACGAATAACACGGTAAACACCGCGCGACATTAGTCGTAAGATTTAGATTGATTGTCACCGCCGACAAGTAAACACGAAATAAAGTATTTCTTTTGAACTCTGTTTCTTTTGAATATAAAATCCTACCAAATAACAAAACTGGCGCAGTCAGTAGGATTCAAAAGAGCAGAGTAAAAAAAGCGGAAAGTAATCAATCTCAGACTATCGAAGTCAACTTTTCTTCAAAAGTTAATTGAAACCATTGCGGTTACCAACTGAAGAAGCAAATTCATGCAAATTCAACATAACGCCTTTGGAAAATGAAGTAGGCTTATATTATGAATCCTTTTCGACACTAAGGACGTCTAATTCTAAGTGGAACGTAGTTGTCGTGAGAAACATATCATTGATAAGCGAAGCCCTTTATTTACATGATAAGGTGTTAAATCAGACGCTCACCAATTTATATCAAAATAAAGCAAAAACCGCGGAAGACTTGTCTCTTCTTAATGAATTATTGTCGCACATAATTAATTTACAAACCTTATCCAAAAGAGTTCACAGACTATTTGAAAATCTTATGTTTGAAACCCCTAAAGGTGTTAGGTCTAAACGAGGTATAGTCGACGGACTTGGTGCTTTAATTAAAGCAGTAACCGGTAATTTAGATGCCAGTGATGCAAAAAAGTACGATAATTTAATTAACAACTTAAAGGAAGATAATATGATTATAAAAGATGTTTTGGGTTCCCAAATACAAATTATTAGTCAGGCTAACGCAAAATTTAACGAGTCATTAACAAAATTACAATCGAATGAACAATTATTATTGAATAAACTCGATGAATATATGAAGCATGAATCCGAAATTCATAAAGAAATGTTTTATTTTCAATTACAATTGCATTTTGAAAAACTTTTTGAATCTTATATGCTTATAGAATCGTCATTTTTTCATCAAAAAAAAATCATCATTTAACTTTGGCAGTAACTTTCGCAAAACATAATGAATTTTACGCACCTTTAATAGACATTAAATTGTTACTTAACGAAATACAAAAAAATCCGCAAGAACTTGATAATAGTAATTTACCCTTAAGTCCAAACATTAACACTTTGAACTCGATTATAAAAATTAGCTCATTTCAATCACACATTACCAAGGATAAATTTGTTGCAATTCCTCAAATTCCCTTAGTCACTAGTGAAATATATAAATTGTATCGTATACTTCCATTTCCATCTTTTCCGAATCAGTCCTCGATTCTTATTCCTAGTACCGAGTATGCAGCTGTATCTTACAGTAACACGCTCTACATAAGCCTTAGTCCCGAATATTTATCAAGATGCAAGTCGCTTACTAATGTCTTTATTTTTTGAGCCCCGTCGTCATGGAACTAAGCACAGGTCCTTGCGAAGTTCAGATCATTGGTCGAAATGATAAATCAAACTGTAAACCAATCAAATTCGAAGGAGGATTGGTTGTCAATGAATTAAAGGCTAATTCCTGGCTTGTGAGCACTGCAGAAAAAACAACAACAACAGTATGCTGCAATGGTAACTGCAACCCCGTCGAAATCGAAAATAATGTCTTTGAAAGAATAATGACTAAAAATAACTTTAAACCTTTTTACGAAAATTTTAATAAGAAACCTGTAAAACTAAATTATGTAGACTTGTCAGATTTTAATAATATTCATGAATTAATTAAGGATCAGCACCATAAAATTAAACAAATTGGAAATTATGAAAATAAAGTTCATACACATTCTGTACTTTCAATTATCTCTGTAATTTTAATTGTAACAGTGTTTCTTTATATATTAACTAAATGTATGTATAAAATGCATAAACGTAGACAAAATACTCGATCTCGTTCGGACTCTCAGCCAGCACCAAGGTCGAGACCTATTAATTTACGCACAATTTTTCAAAATTGAACGATTTCTTTGGGGGAGGTGTTACGGTCCTGTGCTGGATACGTGGCTGCTATCCGGCGTTATGTTACGAATAACACGGTAAACACCGCGCGACATTAGTCGTAAGATTTAGATTGATTGTCACCGCCGTCAAGTAAACACGAAATAAAGTATTTCTTTTGAACTCTGTTTCTTTTGAATATAAAATCCTACCAAATAACAAAACTAACCTCTTATGTGGATACACAATTTAAAGGATAATAACTTGAAATTACAACGCTGGAAAGTTTACCTCCAAGAATATGATTACCAGATTGTATACAAAAAAGGAAAATTAAATTCCAACGCGGACGGCTAAAACCATGCCCAAACACAAAACTAAAAGAAAAGACGGCACATGTCAACGAACTAAAAATTCGAAATATTCCAGGTTCTTCGTCACAAGATGCAGAACAGAATTAATAGAAATAAGAGAACCCATGGGAATATTACCGATCCGTTTGGGAGTAGCTTATAACAGTAAACTATACATCGAAATTATGACGCAATTAGATTTAAGTAATGTGTTACACAAACAATAATTTAAACAATAATTATACAGAAATGAACCTACAACAAGAATTAAATAATGAAGTTTTTTATAAAGTTAATGCTCTAAATTTAAAAGCAAAACGTAAGAGAGGTTTAATAAATCTATTAGGAAGCGCAATAAAGCTTGTTACGGGAAATTTAGATCAAACAGATGCTGAACATTATGATCAGATAATAACAAAAATTAGTGAATCACAAAATTATATTTCTAACAATTATATAAACACTGTAAAATATTTGAACGAAACAACCAATAAAATAAATAATAACATTATACAAATACGTCAGGAAATTAATGATTTAAACGAAAGATATTATCTAAAGTCAAAACAAGAAATAATTAATACTCAAATATCATACTTACAAGAATTTAGTACCAAACTTAGTGATTTGATTGAAATTATAAACCTAGCAAAAAGAAACATTTTACATTCTCTATTAATATCGCCAGAAAAGTTAATCGAAGAAATGAGAAAGATAAACCTTGAAAACGATCATAAATTTCCTTTTGAAACATTGATTGAAAATGAATATTTAATTGAAAATCTAATAACTGTAAAAGCATATCAGAAATGCAATGTTTATGTTTTCATTATTCAGGTACCCATTGTTGATAATCATGAGTATCAGAATTGTATCCATTGCCTACAAAAATTGATAATAGAATTGATATTGATAATACATATGCTCAAATCGAACCCGAAGCACGTTTCATTGCTGCCAATGACGATATGTATATTTTAATGAACAATCTATGTAAAAATTTAAAACAAAATGAATATCTGTGTTTTGATCAAATCAATCGGTACAATAAGGAAAATTGTGAACTTAATATAGTAACTCATGGTGATGTAAAATATTGTAAATTATATGAAATAAATATCAAACCATTTAACATTCTAGAACATACAGACGTAACAATTATAATTTTAAAAGAAAATATAGAAATTAAGGAAATTTGTGGAAAACTAACAAGAACGTTAAATTAAAAGGAACATATCAAATTATTAACAACAATAAGTGTAAATATGATATTAATGGAACTATTATTCAAAATTATTTCAAATTGAATAAAACCCCTAGAAACTTTGTGACCCTTGTAAAATTCGATAACATTACCGTTGAAAGACACCCTCAATTAATTTTAGAAAATATTACTGGTATAATTAATAATAATATTCCGTATCTTAATGTAAACTCTAATAAAAACAACATATTAATTTATATAACCTTGGTAACAATTATAATCATTACTGTATACTTAAGCTACAAGTGTTTATATAAGAGGTATAAGCTTTATCAATTAAAGAAGACAGACATCCAGGAGAATGTCGCATCTAAAGAGGGAGGAGTTATGTGCCACCACATATGAGATAAATCGAGAATAATAGGAAGGTTCCTTCAAAACCCCTTACGAAGCAGGATAGATAAACAAATAGTATAAAAGCACGTAGAATTATTATTCATTAATTCATTTTACTCTAAGACGTTACGCCGTCGGTTTGAACTTGTAATAATTTTCTTTAAAAATAAATAACTTAATTTTCAATTTAAAGTAGTTAAAAAAAATAAAACCTTTAAAGACGAAAACAAAAGTTATATAAATAACGTATAGTAACAAGCACGTGTAAATATACCTCTATACCTATAGACTGGCACAAGACATGTAAGTAAATAAATAATCTTTCAACAGCACACAAACAGATAAGTAGAAATATATACATCTCTATAAATAAATAACGTAGACTAACGAACACATGTGTAAATATATCTCTATAGCTATATCACAGTTAGTAAATATATATTACAATTAGACTGGCACAAGACATGTAAGTAAATAAATAATCTTTAAACAGTACAAACAGGTAAGTAAATATATATAAATTTCTATAAATAAATAACACAAATAGCAATTACTTTACAAACGACTATACAGACCCACAGCTTTGAAAAAATTGATGACATTTTGTACATTTTGACGCGAAACAAAAAAACATTTCGCAGCGAGGCTGCTCTTCACTTTCTAGAAGCGTCTGCGTTAGAACCGTGTGACCAAGTCGCAGGCGACGAAACCTGACCTGATCGGGTTTGGGAATGGAGCTCGGGAATTTATATTTCTCTACATCACGCTTCACCGTGCGAAAGTATGGGTGACCGTTGGCCTCCCATTCGCCTTGCCATCTCGCCATTACGTTCTCCTTGATCTGTCGAACGACTTGCTCGCGCAGGGATTGGGACTGCTAGAGTTTCTAAATCGACCGTCGCGATATCCGGCGGAGCAGTATCCTCTAACCAAGGCTCGCCCTCGTCCGTCGCGGTCGGTCTTGCTATCGGCAGAACCCAGTCTATGCGATCAAGGAGTTCCTTTACCCTTACCCAGCAGGGGCGTGTAACGCTTGGCCGCAGGGAATACGGCAGGGGTTGTTCGAACAGGCATTCGCGTACGAGATGATTCGGTCGAGCGTTAATTTTCACGGCATACGTGAATAGCATTCTTTCCCTTCTTCTCCTGGCCGACGAATACACCACCGCTCCGTAGTCTAGAATGGGCAACACCATAGACTGGTATAATTTAAGGAGTACCGACGTGTCCGCACGCCACCTTGTATTCGAGGTCATTCTAATTACGTTGAGGGCTGTTTTTCCACGAGTAACCAAACTCTCGACCTGTTTGTTCTACCTCAAGCCCTTGTCCAAGTAGACGCCCAGGAACCTTGTCGAATCGACACAGGCCACAGGGAAATCGCCCATGCGCAACGTCGGGTCCTCATGGGGTCTACGCAGCCTGCAGAAATGCATGCAGGTGCATTTTTCCTTTGAGATTTTAAACCCTCTATACATTCGACATAATTTTGTCTATTCCGGTACGGAGAACGTCATTCATGTCGGCCATATCTTTTCCCGCAAAGAAAATTGCGAGGTCATCCACGTAAAGGGATCTGCCGATGATCGGATCTAGCCCGGACGTAATATTGTTCATTGCTATAATGAACAGGGTCACACTGAGCGTGGATCCCTGCGGAATGCCGTTCTCCAGTATCCTTGCGTCAGAAAGAACGTTTCCCACTCTTACTTTAAATTGCCGGTCCTTTAAGAAGGATTAGACGAATTTAAGGAGGAGCCCGCGAAAACCCCATTCGCGGAGTTTGTAGTGGGATATTGTATTAAGTGGGGATATTAGAATTAGACAGCAATTAGTATTAAGTAATCAATGTAAAGAACATGTAATACCACCGTCGTATACAGTAGTAGTAATAAATGTAACGATTATGACTAGTATTCTTTAACACAACGAGACCCAACCTTTACATGGCGATCCTGCGAACCGAACAAATAAAATATAAAAGAAAAATGTAAATTTCAAAAAAAAAAAACAGAAGAAAAGAAAAAAAAGGAAGATTAGAAGAAAAAAAATTATGATTTAGAAATTATAAAAATAAAGAGAAGATGGGGTATAATCAATCAAAAGAAGCTAAAGAAGAAATTATAATCAATCAAACAGCAGCAGGGAATGCAATAACCAATAATTGGACGTCTTCAGATTTAGTTTTGATAATAGGGTCAGTTGTTTTAGTTTTATTTTTAATATATTTTGTACTACGAAAAATCAAAAATTATATCCAAGAAATGATACGTCAGGAAATTACTCGCCACGAACTTGCGAAATCCCTCAAGCAGTATATCGAAGAGAGGTATTGAGAAATAGATTATTGATGGCACCTTTAAATACAAATGCTATTGCCAGTATTTTCAAGACTTCTCTTGGGTATATGGGAAGGGTTTTAGGGGAAGTTTTATACATCACGAAATGTGAACCAAAAATCGCAGAAGTGCGAAGGGTTGATAAATGCTATAATGAATTACCGATACTGGTTAATAACAATGAATCACTATTTATGGCTCCAATCACACATGTAGTGCAAGAGCATGCCGAAGAGATAATGTGCTCGCCAGTAGCTCCTTCACTATTTTATTTAGAAAACCGATGGGTAGGATTTAGTCTATATCCCACAGTGTATAGTTCTCCAGTTTCTTTAGAAGTTAACGATGGAAATAATATAAAATTTAGTCCTATTCGTAATTTGGGAAGTGGAGGATTGTATAATCAAAATGAAATTGATAAGATTCAACACAATTTTCTGTTTGGATCCGAACGTGATGCAGTTACCTCATTTTTAGTCAATCGTGTTGCAGGTAGAACTGATGATTCAAACCAGTACGATACAACAAAATTATTTAGTTCAAAAGAAATTAAACGAATCGCTAAGTCAACATTAAGTTATACTTGGGGTTGGTTTACCGATATTGGGATTTTTATGTCAGGATTTATGGGAATATACATAGCATCTATCATCCTAAAATATATTTGTTCTGTAATTTTAAATGGTTTTGTTTTATATCAGGCTTTGGGATGCGGATTTGCAACCATTGCCAGTTTTTGGATGACATTAACTTCATGGTTTTTACATCGAAGTTACCGTCACAAAGTAGCAGACCCAGATAACGTGGAAGTTCCTGCACCAGTACAAGATGGTCAATCTGTTCAAGTTACAGCACCGTCCAGCAATAAAGTGCTGTATCCGGAAATTCATATTATACAAGAGAGGCCGTGAATTTTCGAATAATTATGTCCTTATAATTTTTGTAACCAAAGGACACTCTTATTGTTTGTAACTAGGTTAAGAGTTTATTGTTTATATATTAAAGGAATGTTACGAAACTTTTGTACTCATTACCATGGGAAGTTGGTGAGTTTAGTTAACATTGTTTTTTTTTGGAGTTGTTAAATCTTTTATCTTCATAAACATAAAAGATTTTGATTTGAACCTAATTTTGGTTATTAAATAACGCTATATATCTTATCAAAATTAATTCCCGGAAAAAGAAGGAAAACGCTGGGAAATGAAAACGAAAGAAAAGGAATGGATCAATTGAAGAACTACGAAAAGTGAGGTTGTTACTTATCCAACATTTCGTATGAAAATCGACACATCCATCACTAATCAAAACTATATGTATGAAGAAAAGTGAAATCGATTTCCAACCGTGGTTAACTCGACCAATTAATACCAATGGTAACGATGGTGCTCTTCAATGAAAAGAAAAAAATGAATCCAACAAGAAAAAAAAAGAAGAAAAGAGAGAAAATAAAAATATCTTGAGTAGATATATTGTTTGAGTAAAAATTAATAAAGTATAGATTAAATTCAATATTTTTTTGGCAGGACGACCATGTTGATGAGTATGTAAAGAATTAGTGTTATAAACATATATGGATTTTTTCAAAAAAATCTATTTTGTAATAATGTTAAGTTTACTTGAAAGTTTCATGATATATTTGATTTTTGATAAGTTTGTTGATTGACACTTGGATATATATTTCTGTTTTTGTTTGAAATAAGTTGTTGGTAATGTGTAACCAGCATCTTAATAAAAGGGGGGAGTAATGTAACCAGTCAGAAAAAAAAAATAGGTATCTATTAAATTCGAGGAAGCACAGAAATATTTTGAGAGTGGGGACAACGGATGAGGGACTCGAAAGAGCGAGGGAGAAGAGAGAACTCAGGGGTAATCGGTGAGAAGTGTGAGAGTTGGGAGGTCGAAGAAGTAGAGTTGGGGAAGGTGAAAGAAAGAAATAATGGGACTAGAGTGGTGACGGGGAGGAGGAAAAGGGTGTATGTGGAAAAGAAAAAGGAAAAAGGAAATTAAAATGTATCAATCAACAAGCAAATTAATGTAAGTTCCATATATTTTGTTTTCTTTGATTATATCTGTGCGGTTGAAAAACGAGTAAATTAAAGTAGTATCAATAATTCAATAAGTTTTATTTTTCATTTATTTTAACATCCACTGCCTGGTCCTCTCCACTGTTTTCGACACAATTAACCACGTTACGAGGCTCCTATAAACAGTAGACCCGAGGAGAATACTCTTCTACGAGAATATACTCAGGGGCCTTTTTACCACCTCACGCTCGGGGGTGGTAACAGAAGCAATGTTTAAACAATTACCAAGAACCAAGTGTTAAAATCAACATTTGCCAACAAACCTGATAATCAAATAACAACCTAGTGCAACGCTATGTATAATCAGAAAGTCTTCGCGATGTAGATAATGAAAAAAAGCATCCTCACTGAAGTATAATATTCTTTAAAAAATGGGGTTTATAGTTCAAGTTACCCGTTCATTTTGACATAATTTATTCGCATTAATATTATGAGTTCTAATGGGCGGCTTAAATGGGTTGAAACTTATCAAAAGGATTGAACTACTCAGAATAATTAATAGCAAAAAAATTTAACAAAGCACCAAAACATAAAGATTGCACGTGCACATGCGTTCCACAAAGAATTATTCAAGCTCTCTCAAGCAATTATTCTTGGTAAAACGCGTGTGTACCTATCCATAGCACAACCATGAAAGTCTGGTTCGTTATTACCCATCACAGCCATGAAATCATTGAAATATATTATAGAAAAATATACTAATTTATGCACATTATTGGCCCGAGAGGATTTTGAAACAAATTTGATAGATCTGCTTAAGAAGGTTTCGTTGAATATCCAACAAAATATGTGCTATCGACGTAATGGCTCCCGCCCCTCAGTTATTAACTGCCATCTTTACATATGCAATTCGCGCCCAGGCTGAAATAAAAGAAAACATTGGATTAATCAACTAATAAGTATTGTAGTAATACAATAATTTATAAACACTATCTATTGGATACTAAGAAGATGATCCCTAAGAATACTAAAGTGAAGTTAACTGTAATAGTCCATTGTTCTTCGTTTATGAAATAATCTTGACAAAAAATTGTAAAAAGTATTAGTGAACATTTCTAAATCATAAGGCATCATATATAGGAAGAGTTGTATATAAAACTACCAACATCAAACATGTTACAAAAAATAATTAAACCAAACATATTGTTTAAATAAAAGTGAAAATATTTGACGTAGTGATAAATATTTATATTATTTTGATTGTTTTGGTATCCCTTCATATAAAGATTGATTGTATCAATACATGTTGCATGTTTATAAATTATATAAACAAAACATGTTTAAGTTCGTTTCGAAAATTCTCTATCTTAAATTCCATGCAATTTATACAAAACACTAAAGGTATTAATTTTACAAATAAAATGTTTTCCAAGATATGTAGATAACTTTTTTATAATTTACGAAATTAATAATGTAAATTTAGATCAATTTCAGGAATACCCAAATATAATGTGGTGAAAAAATAAACGACCTTCTCTTACAATAGATTAGATAGTCATTGTAACCAAAATTAAGGGGATTACCCCAACTGCGACATTAAATTCGGGTTGTCAAAGTACCCAAACTGTTTCTTATTAGTTCCTGTTTATGCAGTTTGCGTGTTGAATTAGTGAAACGCGACTTATTGTTGATGCATTCACCTAATTTATATTGTTTTATCTGGTGACAGTGCTGCATCAGAAGCATTTAAAATGAAATTTAACGAGATGTGATAATGTAATTAATTGGCGTGCGTTACCAACCAAATCTCTCGCATTTCGTGGAGAAAAAAAGGCTCTTGGATATAAAGTAAGTAAAGACAGAATTACTGCCATGGTCTGTTCAAAGGCAAGCGGCATGCATTCACTTCTCTTGCTGGTGATGAGGCAAAGGCCATATGTCCGCGTTGCTTAAAAAATGTCTCATGTCTTCCTGTCGTTTATAGAGGACAAAAAAATGCTTGGATGGAATCCGAAATTTTCTTGGAAGTTTTCTAAAATTTTTATAACCTGAGCTAAAAAAAAATACAGAAAGAAAGAGGGCAAAGTTGGGAAAGTATTGTTGATCATTAACAATGCGCCGATTTACCCTGGATCAGACCGTTTAAACACAATTGATAAGGATTTTAAGATGATGTTTTTTCCACCAAATGTGACGTCTCTTTTACAGTCCATGGACCAGGGAATCAAAGCTAAATTAAAAAAATTATACCGCAAGCAATTATTACGACGCTTGCTTATTAGCAACCAGGACGAAGACAGTGTGATCGCTTTTTCGAAACAGTTAACTTTAAATGACTGTTGTTATATGTTGGCAGACTCGTGGAACAGTTTAACCAATTTAGAAAATGGCCGGAATAAACTGTGGGTAGAAATTGACGAAGAAAACGAAAGTGTCCAGACTGATAATATAACAACAGACATTGTAAGCACTTGTCAAAGAATACCCAGATTCGAAAAATGCGACGAACAAAATGTGAATGAATGGCTCGAAACTGACGATAATTTACAAGGATTTCAAATTTATGAAGATGATGAAAGTGTCAACGTGGTATTAGTCAGCAACGATAATGCTAATTTCGAATATAGCAGTGATGATGACGACGTTGATGATAATTTTACCCCTTCACATTCAGAAGCATTTCATTCAATAGAAACTGTCATGAAATGGTTCGAAAAACAGCCCGACTGATTCTGCACAATTGCTGTTACTAAAACGAATCCGGGATCTTGCTGAGAAAAAGAGGGTTGAGACAACAGTTCAGAAGAAAATTTCTGATTATGTATTTTAACTGAACCTAACATATGTATCTGTAGCCCTTAAAGATAAAAAACATAATTCATTTTGTTGTTCATATTGTTTAAGTTTACAATAATTGTTTGAGTTCGCAAAATTATACTCTTTTAAGTTCTAATATGTACGTGTTTTATTTCTTTTATTTAATACGGCTATTTTTAGCTATTTAGTAGTATTATTTTATAATCTGAACAATTTGATAATCCGAACCACCATCGGTCCCAATTAGTTCGGATTAGCAGGCTCTACTGCACCAGCATTTGAAGAGATTACTAACGATTTAAAAAGGATGAAATATTTACAGTATTAGACGCTAATAAAGGGCTTTGGCAAATAGAACTGTCCAAGAAAGCATCATATTTAACGACTCCCTTTGGTCGACTTAGATTCTTGAGATTGCCATTCGGGTTATCATGTGCTTCAGAAATATTTTATAGAGTACTTAAAAATGTTTTTAAAGGAATATATAATGTAAAAATATACATTATTTATTAGGTCAACTAATTAAGGACAGTCCTATTATTAGTTAATTTTTAAATATTGTTTCCCACGAATCAAAAAATCGTTGTCGATTTTACATACAAAGATATAAATCGAAATCCCACATTCATGCTCTATAATTGTGGCATATATATATATATATATATATATATATATTGCAAATTTGCATTAAATGTACACTTCCGTTTAGGCATTGTTGGAATAGCTCTCACAAACAAACGAAAGAGAAATATTAATAATATATATATATATTGCAAATTTGCATTAAATGTACACTTCCGTTTAGACATTGTTGGAATAGCTCTCACAAACAAACAAATGAAAGAGAAATATTAATAATATATATATACAATATGAGCTCCACAACCAATCCCTATTATTTCTCGTTTAAGCAATGTGCTTAGCTTTGCGTAAACATTATTTACACCTTTTCTATTTTTTTTTTCCAAAATTACAATTTGTATTGTTGCCGCAAAAGGCCGCAATTTTAGGTTTTAAATCATTTAATATCAAAATTTTATTTAAATAATCAATAATAAGGTCTGACGTTTCACCTGGTTGATTTTTATATTCTAAAAACTTAACTTGTATACCTTCTTGCGGTTTAAAATAGCGAACTAACACTGGGAATAATTTTGTAGAAAAGTGATTTGAAGCATCAATTAGAAGGGCTACAGATTTAGCTTCACGACGATGTTCTTTTAGCTCTGTTATTGCCATTAGTGCTAATACGTTAACAACAATCGCCTCAGATTTTGTGCGAGCACATCTGAATTTTTACTCGAAGCAAACTTGCATTAAGCTTGTCACACAATCATTTTAGCGAAAACTATGGTTTTCGTGAACAGTATGATAAACCCACTGTGCAGCTGCAATTTCTAAATCTCTAGTAGAAGGCGAATCAATTTTCTTAAAAAAATTGACGTGCTTGATGCTGCGCTTTGATCTGATTATATACGATTTTTTGACTTTAAATGCTGTTCAATGTCACTAGCACCTTCATGTGCAACACTAAAGTTCGAAAAGGCACTTATCACAGGTAACATCTGAGGGAGTTTTATTTTGTTTTATAAAAGGATATTTCGCTTGCAAATTTGCATTAAATGTACACTTCCGTTTAGGCATTGTTGGAATAACTCTCACAAACAAACAAACGAAAGAGAAATATATATATATACCTCAGACCTTATTATCGAATATTTAATCAAAATAATAATTATTTTTAACTATTACAGGGTTTTTAAAGCCAGAACAAGACACAGCAGTATTTAATAAGTTTTCACTGATTTTGAAATATGTGACACTCCAAAAAGTTACAGAGTGAAATAAAACATGAAACAAAACCTACAAAGAGTGGAAAATTTTTGGACTTGAAAGAGTGCTTAAAATGTTTGAGCTGTTAAAAAACTATTTTCTTACCGTAGAAAAATGCCTGAATACATTGAAATTGTATTTGACAACCTGAGCTCTGAATTCTGGCTATATTTTATGCATGCTCAGGCAGCTCTTGTGTTGAAAGACAAATTTATATCAGCAGTGGACGCCATGAATGAAATAAACCGTTTAAAAGATAACTTGTCTTTAAGAAAAAATTCTGTTTTTATTCCACACGTTGCACGAAATTTGTTAGCAAAGCTTCATGAGTCTGGTGCTGTTGATCAAAATAACGTCAAGATTATAGTCATTGAATTTTATAAAACCTGTAATGAATATTTAGAAGAATGTTGTCAATTCAATACTGAATTAAAGGTTTTTGAATGGGCAAATCTACAAAAAATACCTGAGTGGGATAAAGTACAGCAAGTGATACATTTATTAATTCAAAGGTTGTTTTTAAAGCCAGAACAAGACACAACAGTATTTAATGAGTTTTCACTGATTTTGAAATATGTGACACTCCAAAAAGTTACAGAGTGAAATAAAACATGAAACAAAACCTGCAAAGAGTGGAAAATTTTTGGACTGCATAAACCTGAACAAAGCATTAAGCCCAACAATTCCAATATTAACACACTTAATGAAGTTATTGTTAAACACTTACAGATATCATTCTTATACAACAATTTTCAAAATAATTTTATTTACACAATTAAAAACTCTTCAGAACTCATAAAACAACATTCTAAGGTCAAAATTAATAACAAATCTATTTCAATTTCCTTCTATATAAAGAATCTAATGTTGCTGATAATGATTGTATTGTCATAATAGAAGATTTTCTTTATAATGATATAAAAAGATTTAATAACATTCAAGATAAAGACTTTCGTCATCTTCAGTATTTAAGTTGGTTTGTGGACAAAACTTCTTCATCTTCAATGAGAAGTAATATGGTATGACCAATAGTTTAACCACGGAATCACCAATTTCCGGTATCATGGCTGATATTTTTATGAACAACTCTCTTTTCGGAGTAATATAACATCGGGCAGAAGCCCGATGTTAGTAACGTCTTTAACAACATTGGTGTACTTAAATGTACTACTGAATTAGAAAAAGATCATAAAATTAATTTCTTAGATGTTACCATTTTCAAAAATCTTCCAAGATCATCTCTCGGTTTCAACATATTCCCAAAAGACACAGCCACTGACACCATTATCCCGAAATCGTCATTCTGCAGTTCACATCACAAACTTGCTTCATTTCGATTCATGTGTAATCGACTCCTCAGTTTTCCCTTACAACATTCCGACATTATTTTCAAACTAAAAAAGATTAAGATCTTCAAGAAATTCAAAACATATGTAATAAAACACAAAACAATTTTACCAATAAGATGATCTCCCAAGAATTAATGAAAAGCTTAAATTTGTTTCAACTCCTTATCATCCTAACTTACAAAACTCTTTTACCCATATTTTTAAATTACATAATATTACTCCGGTATTTTCTACCAATAATAAATTGGGTCAAATGCTTATCCACAATGGATATAGGTTTAATGAACGCGATCAACTTAAGAACTAGATATAAAGAACACATTTCAAAAAGTAATTCTGCTTTTTCAAACATTTAACTGAAACAGGGTATAAATCTATAAAAATTGATCTCTACGAGAAATATTTTATTAGAAATCACAACAAATCTAATCGTAACCTTTTAATTAATAATTATACAGACTCTTTCTAAATTAGATTATTTTCTATATTACTCTAATTAAATAATTCAAGTCCAAAAAATTTTACGCTCTTTGCAGGTTTTGTACCTTTTTCTATTTGACTGTATTTTGCTTTTTCTAATTTTCATGCTAACATCGAACCCTTTCGAAACGCGATATTATGCTCATAGCTCTCATATTTTAAGGTAATATTAATTTTTAATCATGATAATTTGATATTAAGCTTCAATTTGTTTCTTGCACTAATTTATTATTTATTGATAATTTTAACCTTTTAAATTTTCTGTGATTGCACTTTAAAAATTCTGGTCTTAAGGAGCCTTCAATGTTGTTGTTTTCTTTTAAAACAAGTAATTATTATTTCAGGATAAGATACTGGATCAGAATGACAATCAGTTAATCATTTCAATATTTACCGCCACTATAAATACAATGCGTAAACTCAGATTCATGGTGTGGGGTGTTGGATCTTTAAGATTGGTATGAATAGCTTTAGATTTAATTGAATAATGTTCAACGATCTTTATGTTATTAAAATTTAAAAATGTTTCAAACATTTTCACTAATTTATCGGTTAAACCTAGAATGTAAATTAATTTCTTATATACTACAGCATCAATTGCGTTATCTCTGAACAGAAATTTATTGACTAACCTAGGAGGATACATCTTGGCAACAAAAATTGATTTTAACTTGTTAAGGTTAATATTAATCAAATTAGTTTCCGAAATGTTTTCAATTCTGTATATCATAGTTAAAACTGTGTTAAATTTGTGCCACATTTTATATGAAAGTGAAATGTATGTATCTACTAGAAATGGTCGGTTTGGTATACCAATCAAATTTAATTTTGTTATTGTCTCTGATGACCTTAGTGTCTAAAAATGGAACAAAATTATTATTTTCTTTTTCTAGAGCGAATTGTATAAACTTATTATACTTATTGAAACTCTAATATCGAGTCCAAAGCAGCAAAATTTAACAAATTTTATTTAAAACAAGATCCAGTACAATTTGGGACAGAATGGTTGGAGAACCCATTTGTGCACCAAAAGTTTGTATGTAACACCGTTATATGTGAAAAAAGTGTTATCACAAATTGTGAATATCGTCCTCAAAAATAACTCCGTCTGTACGTCAAAATGCTCCAACACATAATCGAAATTCTTGTCAATAACTTCCAAAAAAGTGCAATGGGGATATTGGTGATAAGATTTAACAACGTCCAGAGAAATAATAATGTACCCCTTATGAAATTCTAATCCTCTTAGCTCTTCAACAAAGTATATTTTATTTAACAAAGTATTTTTGACATTAAAGTTCATTCTGGAATCAAAAGCAACCGAAAACATCATAGCCCAATGAGGAGATAGTATAAGTAGCAGCACCAACTGAGGAAATTATAGGCCTTAACGGAACATCAATCTGATGTATCCTATCCTGAAATAATAATTCCTTGGTTTGGTAACAGGATAAACAAATAATTCATATGATGTTCTCTTTTCATTCATTACAACCTCTGATGTAACTCACGATAATTATTAGTAATTTTTTTATACCTCCGACTATAATTTTAACATCTCATTTAATTACTTTAGTTGTACCTGATGAAGCTTTTTTTGATAAAAGCGAAACACGTATCGTACAGATGGAAAAATAATATAAAATAAACATCATTTTGGAGCAAAAGATTATATCTATTCGTGTTTCTTAATTTTATTAATTACACAATAAACCTGCAGTTAACCATCATCATAAAAAAAACTTAATGAATATGATATGATGAAGCTTTCTTCTATATACAGGGTGTTTGGTAGGTAGTGCAAGATACTGAATAGGGTATTAGAGGAGGTCATTCTGAATTGATATAACCAATCATACCTATATACTAGGTGATTTAGTTTTCTTCTAACAACAACAGCTTTTATCACAAAAATATACTAAGCTCTTTTATTGCGTATGAATGGATTGTTTAAATTATTTAAACCAAAAAAATCTAAAGTTGATTTGTTACTCAGCAAGAGCTTTATAAACGTAATTTTCCTAATTTGTAGTACAGTAAAGTGTCATATTCAAAGGTGGATTTTATTTGAACGTTTATTCAAATCACTTACAATCTTCCTTAGACAATGGTCAATTCATATGAAAAGATTCCTAAGAAACATTTTAAAAATTAGAAAAAATAAGCATAATACCTGACACCCAACCTAACCCAAAAATTCAAGAAATTATAAATGCAAAGTAAAAATTTTTACAGAAATGGTAAGTAAATCATTAATAATTTGTTTATTATTACATTTATAATTTATTCACACTTATTGAAAATGTTTGGAGATATTCAAGAAAGCAATTTAACATCTGAAATTATTGTAATACGCGGACAATACTAAATGACCGTAATTATTCTCATGTTTGTGAAATTGTTTTTAAATTATTATATTTTTAAAATTCATGTTGTAGCAACGAACCTGAAGACGGAAAACTTATTTCCGAAACCGGTCATTAAGTTCAAATAAAGAATTTTTTCTTCTTCGAAATTTTTTGATTTTTTATTTAATCACTATATTCACACTCAAAATTGTAGTGTTTTTTAACATTCAATGAAACTCGTTTTATTGTAGGCTCGCTTTATTTTAACTTGTCTTGTCGTCTTGTGTCGTCCCGTTTACAATTATTATTCGTTATTTTAATCGTTTTAGGGTTATTTTTATCACCTCTTGATAAATTTATCTAATAATTAAAAACCGGCTCATAGAGTTCAAGAGGTTGTTTAATTTTTCACCACATTATATTATATATACTTTAGTAATTATGGATTTACTACAATGCCCAAATATTATATTCATAAAAATTTAAAATTCACAAGTGAAAACGAAAACAATAAAGATTCTTTCTCTTCTTCCAAATTTATTTATAGTTGTACTGAAACTTGTTTCAGATTTTTCCTTATCATCAGTCAGTACTATAAAATTATGATAAATATAGACAAAAAACACATGTTAAATAATTTCAAGAACTTACTGTCAAAGGTAATCAAAATTTTAATTTGAAATATCTAAAATATATTGTTTTAATAAAAAGAAAATCAAGCATTAAATAAAATAAAAGTTAAATTACAATACAAAACGAAGAAACACTTATTGTAACACATTCTTTACAGAAGACGAGACAATATTTTATACAATATAAATGATACTAGATTAAAACAAGGTCAAAAGGATGCCTTATCAAACAGGAAATTACAAAAAGCTAGTTATATAGTCGCCTATACACTTTAAATATCTGAATATTGGTTCATAAAATAATTGTAGTTAATCGTTTAATAGGATATTGTTTTTACAATTTTCATGTTTATTAATTTCTGATATCTATAACAAATCTAATATGAAACTTTTTTCGCGATTATGTAGAAGTGAAACATTTTCGTAATCTATTCTATGCCCTGTTTCGTTAACGTGTTTAAATATGTTAGAATTACGTTTTGTTTCATCATTAAGTCATATTCACATATGGACCATCTGATTGAATAAACTTCACTTTCTTTGTTTTTATTATCATTCTTATAAAGATTGTTAGAAAATATGTTACTAATTTTATTAAAATTGATAGGTTTATAAATGTTACATTTATTTTCACTTTTTGAATATAGAGGATCGGGTTGAGTACAAGTTTGGTTAATTGTTGAAGGGCAGTTATTTTGTTTGGTCACATTTTCTCTATAATTAAGTTCCTTTATTTTATTTGCATTAGAAAAGGGATACCTCAGAGTTCTGTTGATCTAATATAAAAATCTAATATTCGCTATTTTTTTATTGAGAGGATGGGCTGAATCATATGGTATGGTTGTAGAAATTGTAAAATTTATGTTACCATCCTTTGAATGTTTCAGAGTTAAATCAAGAAAATTAAGTGTTTCGTTGTCCTCATTTCAACGGTAAAATGTAAGTTTTTCACAATTCAAAAATTAAACTGCTACTTCCTTCTCACACACAGAATACGTAATCAACATATCTCATCCAACCATGGATATTATTTTTAAAATTTAAAATATATATATATATATAAAAATATAAATAATCTCTAATTTTAATTTAAGATAATATACAAATTTTGTGTAAGTACACAAGAAAAATAAAGTACAACATGTTGAATTACTAGAAATGTTCAAAATATCAAAACCTAAACCCGAATGTCCAGCTACTCAATGAACAGATGACTCTCATAAATATACCGATACCGAAGACAAAATAACCAAGATAGACCCATATCAACGACGTGCGTTCATTAAAGTGACAATTGGCGCATGCAACTTATAGAACTTTTTAAATTGCAAAAAAATCCTGTCTTCTCTTTTTTAGCATTTTCCAAAATAAAACTATAACATGATTTTATTTCTGCGCTAGGTAATATTTGCATCCTTGTTGTTCAATGATGGATCTTTTAGAGATATATCCTTATTTTATATCGACACGCCGTTTATATTGGGTTATGTTTGATGTTGTACTGAAGTTTATTTTTAATTGTGTAATAGATTTAGTTAAAAAAAAATAATTGATATATTAAAAGCAGCCAGTGTATATATACAGGGTGTCTCACGTAACTGGTTCATTAGAACTTTTTTAGGTTCCACTATTCATAGAAGCTTAAAATTTTGGTAACATGGGTTGTTCATTCCAATCTATTAATCTAAAATATTTTCAAGATGGCCACCACTTCCGGTCTACCGGAAGCAGACTTCAACTTCGTTATTTTAAATGGAATGCTATAGTTTTTATTACACCATTCAATTATACGTAAAAAAATATGTTGACTTTGATAACAGTTGTTGGTACCTAGCGTTCTTTGTTTTCGAGTTATTTTAATTTGTAGTGTTTTTTGGCAAATATCACCATGCTCTTTAAAAGCACATATCTCAGCCAACGTTAATTTAAAAACATTTTGCATTGGTCCAATAACTCGTCATATGTTGTCAAATACATTGTGATTTGTTATATCAGTGTACCTTATACAGCGTGGTCAAAAATTGAATTACCGTTTCGCTGTTTTCAATTGCGAGAAAATCGAAAATTTTAAATAGAACCCTTTTAGATACCCTTTTAGCCTATCAAAACGGGAATTTAATTCTCTACAAATTATCTATAAGCATTCCTATACCTATTTATCATAGTTTTCTTGCTATTGAGGAATTAATCAAAATCATACATAAAATGCTAGAAACCGTGTGTTTTTGTTAGAAGGCCATGACATTTTGATAGTTTTTTGTTTAATTTATTTAAACTATTATTAGTATTATTACTACAATGAACAGCAATTGAATAAACTTTAGTTTGTTACCTTTTATTTAGCAAAAGTAACGAGCAGAAGGACGCATAAATGAAACAATGAAAAACAATAACATGACGTAATATTGGACGTAATGATAGGCGAGATTCCTAGAGAGTTCATTTTATTTATTAACAGTGCTTTCATGGAAAATATTATTCATCTAAATCGATCGAAGCACCTCTTAGCGAAGAATTTGGTAAAGCAATAAATATGACAAAATATTTATTCCATTATCTTAATCTGGTGGTGATAGAAATTTATGGTTTCTTGTTATTTTGATCTTTCCAAAACTAAGAAACAGATCCTATCCAAAACTTAATTACATCCGCCACGAATATAAAACAAATTTAAAATGTTGGCGTTGGAATAATTCACTATGTCAAAGACATTAACAGATGTAAGTAATGACACAACTAACTAATGACAACAATAACATAAATATGGATGAAAAGCTGGCAAAACTCCATGGCTTTCTAACATAAAAACCAGAAGCTTTCCAGCATTGCATGCTTCCATTAACTTCCAAATATGAGGGCAACTAGAACAAACAGGCACAGGAAAGTTTCTAGACAGTTTGTACCGAATTAAATTCCCTTAATTTATATTTATTATTTTAAGTTTTTGATTTCTTTATGTTATTGATTTTAATTTTTGTCATTAAATTGTTGTTTTCCATTGTTTCATTTATTCGGTTTTCTTTTGGTTATTTTTGGTAAATAACAGCTAGCAATCTAAAGTTTATTCAATCGCAGTTCATTGTAGTAATAATACTAATAATAATTTAAATAAATTAAACAAAAAACTATCAAAATGTCATGGCCTTCTAACAAAAACACAAACGTATTCTAGCATTTTACGTATGATTTTGATAAATTCCTCAATAGCAAGAAAACTATAATAAATATGTATAGGAATGTTTATAAATAATTTGTAGAGAATTAAATTCCTTTTCTGCTAGAGTATAAAAATATGGGGCGTTCCATTTAAAATTTTCGACATTCACGCAATTGAATACAGAGAAACGGTAACTCAATTTTTGACCAGCCTGTATAAGATATACTGATACAACAAATGACAATCTATTTAGCAGCATATGAAGAGTTATCGTACCAATGCAAAACATTGTTGAATTAACGTTGGCTGAGATATGGGCTTGTAAAGAGCATGGTGATATTTGACAAAAAAACACTTAAAATCAAAATAACTCGAAAACAAAAAACGGTAGGTACCAATCACTGTTATCAAAGTCAACATATTTTCTTACGTATAATTGAATGGTGTAATAAAAAGTATAGCATTCCATTTAAAATAACGAAGTTGAGGTCTACTTCCGGTAGACCGGAAGTGGTGGTCATCTTGAAAAAATTTTAGATTAATAGATCGGAATGAACAACCCATGTTGCTAAAATTTCAAGCCTCTATGAGTAGTGGAACCTAAGAAAGTTCTAATGAACCAGTTACGTGAGACACCCTGTATATAAAGACCGGATTTATAGAAAATATGCTTATGCTCAAAATTAAAGGCATTACAAATATATATAAATATCTTTACGAATCAGTTAAAAATAAGTGAAATAAGACAAGATTAGTTATGCCTTTTTTGCCTTTTTTTGAATTTTCATGCCTATTATTTTTTTTATGCCTATTTAAAGCCTTTTTCCAACTTTTTGGCGTGTTTTCCCCAAAAATTGGTTGAATTATGAAAAAATATTTCGCTGCGCCTCTGTACATTTCCTCGTTGTGACATCTGACGTAAGATAGTATTGATTCAATGTAATACTTCGATCACTAAAATTAATAGAACAATATATTGATTTTTTAATAATTATGGAAGATATTATAAAATACTGACGTTATTAAATTACTGTTAACAGATTAATTGTGACAAGAAATACTACATAATTCAGCATGTCAAAACATCATTGCATCAGGAAAAATTAAAACTGACTAAAAGTCAATCCAAAAAACACCAAACTATAGGTACAGCTATACAATCTGTGGCATCAACATCCGGCTACACTGAACAATCAAAATTCAATTTTGATCTTTGCAAAGCTTTGATAAAAGCAAACATACCAATCCATAAAGTGACAAATAAATATTTCAAAACATTTTTACAAACATATTGTACAATGCATATTCCCGATGAAAGCCATCTCCGCAAAAATTATATTACTTCAGTCTACAAAGAAGTTATTCAAGAAATAAAAAATATTATTGGAAATAATTATATTTGGATAAGTGTAGACGAAACAACTGATGTATGTGGACGATACGTGGCAAATTTAATACTTGGAGTATTAAGTGATGAAAATTCATCAAAAAGTTTTCTAATAAGTACCAAAGAATTAAGTAAAACAAATAATAATACGGTAACAAGATTCACGACGAATTAACGCATTTTTTCTTACCGGAGCCGGTACCGAACGATAAAATTTTACTGATGGTGTCAGACGCAGCGGCATACATGGTAAAAGCTGCGTCTAATATGAAGATTTTTTACCCTAATTTAATTCATTGTACTTGCTTAGCACACGGGCTTAATCGAGTAGCAGAAACTATAAGGTTACAGTTCCCATTAGTTAATAAATTAATAAAAAGCGGTAAACAAATGTTTGTTAAAGCCCCTTTAAGGATAGAATTGTTTAGAGAGAGGTTACCAAATACCCCATTACCACCACAACCAGTTCTAACAAGATGGGGAACATGGCTAGATGCCGCTATATACTACACAAACGCCTTAGATCATTTTGAACAATTAATAAATGAATTTCCGGCTACAAGTAGTAAAGCAATGCAAGATTGCCAGGCCATCCTAAAAGAAGTGGAGCTACAAAATAATTTGGCATTTATAAAAAGCAATTACAGTTATATAAGTGAATCTATAAAATCACTTGAAAAACAGGATTTACCTTTAGTGACTGCAGTAGAAATGATTAAAAAATTTCAAGACAGCACGTATAGCGTACCAGGACATATTGGTCAAATAATTACGAATAAATTTAATGACGTTCTATGTAAAAATGAAGGATTTGCCACATTACAAAAAAATTGCATCAATTCTAAGTGGTGAAATTGTTGCTGGATTTATTATGGATCCTGCATTAATTACAAAGTTCAAGTATGCACCAATTACAAGTGTGGACGTGGAGAGAAGTTTTTCGGCTTACAAGAATACGCTAAGTGAGGGAAGACACAACTTCACAATGGAACATTTAGAACAGCATTTAATAATTAGTTGTTTTCGTGATTAGTGGTTTAATAATTATATATGAATGTTTAGTCTAACGATGTATTTTTTAATGAAAACGTTATTAAAATACATTATTAATTAGGTATAGCAATTTTTTCGATTTCTAATTTTTATGCCTTTTTAATGCTTTTGTTGCCAAAATTTCATGCCTTTTTAAGTGCCTTTTTCCGTCTTTTTTGTACCTTTTAATCCGGTCTTTATATATATATATAAGGTTAGGATGACGGTTATTTATTAGTTAACGTCCTACAGTTAACCATTGAACTTAAATGGTTAAAATTTATGTCAAAGAAAACTTATGTTAATTAAAGCAAAATTAAAAATAAACGTTTTAAGTAAAAGTATTTATATTCAACATCAAGCCAATTTTACCAAGCTCCCGAGAGGTATTATAATTTTTTTTAATAATGTTTTAAATGTTAGTAATGTTTCATTTTCGGTTAAATTGACGTAAGTTACTGTTTGAACATGCAATATTAAAATTATAAATTTATAGTTGTCTCTCTCTGGAGATGATTTGTAAAATATCCATATACATATTTTTAACAAAATTTACACTCAAACCGATCCTCTATATTCAAAACGTGAAAAAGAATATAAAATTTGTAAACCTATCAATTTTAATAAAATTAGTTATCAATCCACAAACATGTTTTCAAAGTAAAATATTTCACTAGCTTTTACAAATAAAAACAACACACTTAACATATTTTCTAACTATCTTTATAAGAATAATAATAAAAACAAAGAAAGTGGAGTTTATTCAATCAGATGTTCCGAATGTGAATGCGTTTATGTTGGTCTAACTGGCAGAAGATTAGAAACGCTCATCCACGAACATAAAACAAAACCTAACATATTTAAACACGCTAAGGAAGCAGGTCATAAAATAGATTACGAAAATGTTTCACTTTTAAATAAATGGGAAAAAATTCAAATTAGACTCGTTAGATATTTTAGAAATTAATAAACATAAAAATTGTAAAAATAATATGATGATCCTTTAATATGTAAAAATATTAAAGGATCAAGAATTATTTTATGAACCAATATTCACATATTTATAGTGACTAAATTCCTAGTTTTTTGTAATTTCCTGTTTGATAAGCCCTCCTTTTGACGTTGTTTTAACCTGTTATCCTTTATACTGTATAAAATATTCTCTCATCTTCTGCAAAGAATATCACAATAATTGTAATATTAATTTCATTTAATGCTTGATTTTCTTTTTATTAATATAATATATTTTACATGATATTTAATTTAATATTTAGATTACCTTTGACAGCAAGTTTTAAAATTTTTTTAACATGTCTGTTTTTGCCTATTTTTATGATTATTTTAAAGTTCTGACTGATGATGGGAAAAACCGGACACTAGTTTCAGTACAAATATAAATAAATTTGTAAGGAAAGAAGTTGTTTAATTAATTTTTAATCTTAGTCCAATTTATTAATTGTTTGCCTATTAACATGGATAAATTTGAATTTAATCGATTTTTTAAACTTATAAGCTTCTAATATAAATAATAACATAAAGTATGATATAGAGGGTTAGTCAATAGTGTACGGACGGAAGTCACTGGCTTTTGAAAGACTTAATATACCAAAATTACAATTATTAATATTTAATAATAATGCTGATAACGAATTTTAAGTGACCCCATGATATAAAAAAAATTGTAAAATAATAATTTGGTAACCTTGCATTCAAAATTTAAAACAAAATATGCAGCTACAGCAGTTAAGACAAGTAAACAGCATATGTAAAAAGCTACATAGGGTTCATTTTATAGTGAAACACCTTGTACAGCTGAAAATAAGATATATTTTTTGTATTTTCAACATTAAAGCCACAATTTTATTAATTATGTCCCCACACTATTAATCCTGCATATCAGAATAAGATTAATTAACTTTAATTTAAACAGACATCAATAAATGTTTTAATTTAAATAGAAAAGGAAAATACACATTTTTGTACTATTTTGATGAATCTGAGAACAAAAGTGCAAGAGAGCAATACTGTTGAGAACAAAATTTGCTTCAAATTATATTCTAAAACATTGTAATATACTCAGATTCCCAAATGTTGTCATCATGATTTTGGAAAGCCACATAATTCAGCAAATTTTCATGTTTTTGTATATTTCTTGATTTTAACAAATCATGAGAACAAAAACGCAAGAAAGTAATATTGTTAAGAATAAAAGTTGCTACAAATTTTGTTCTAAAATTTTTTGCAAAATGCTCAGATTCCCGAGTGCTACCATCAAAGTCTTCTAAAACATCAAAATTCATCAAACCTTAATCAAAACAAAAATACAAGAGAGCAATATTATTAAGAATAAAATTTGCTACAAACAATTCGAAACAAAATTTAGATCATTTGTTATGGGTAATACCATATAAAGATAACATGGCGCTTTGTAAATCCGCCTTTTACACACTGTATATTAAGATATAATCAGTATATATTAGTATATTAATAAAGAATATTAAAAAATTAAATGATATGAATTTTCTTAAATGTTTTCTAAGTAAATAGATATATAAACAAGTGAACACACAGATCAATAAACAAATGACTAAAGAAAAATGTTTCTTACAATAAATTTAATAGATTCAATAAATTCTTACCTCAACTTTGCCAAGTAGAAGACATTGATATTTTTCTAAACAAAATGGAGAATTAATATCCGTCTTGATTTTGTGTTTATTTCTGGACAATTGACGATCGCTTTTACGGACGTAAACATCACAAGATTTCATGTGATATGGATATTTTTGATATTGATATTTTTTTTTAAACCCCAGAAAAATACTTCACTGAAATCGACTCTTCTTTGGGTATAAAGCAAAATGGCGTCGAGACACCGCTTGCATAAACTGCGAAGCCAACAAAGGAGACAAACAACGAATACGTCAAGGATAAGTTTCAATGATGGTTAGGTTTCTCATTAGTAGAGGGCACCATTTAAATTGTTATAGAATTTTCGAGATATACTTAACATTTTTGTATTATGTTAAATTGTCGTTTAAATGGCCATGTTATAGGTACCAGCAGAGGTGAGGTTTTACTAAACGAAGTAACACTTATTGTGACACATTCTTTACAGAAGACGAGACAATATTTTATACAATGTAGAGGACAACAGGTTAAAACGAAGCCAAAAGTACGCCTTACCAAACAGGACATTACAAAAAACTAGGAATTTGGTTGCTTTAAATATGTGAATATTGGTTCGTCAAATAATTCTAGTTTATCGTTTAATAGGATATTATTTTTACAATTTTTATGTTTATCAAGTTCTAAAATATCTAACAAGTCTAATTTGAATTTTTTTCCATTTATTAAAAGTGAAACGTTTTCGTAATCTAATAAACTGAGAATCTATAATTCTTATTATGCATAAACTGCAGGCCAACAAAGAAGACAAAACAACGAATACATCAATAATAGGATGCTACTAGATGGCGTAGATGGTTTCTCATTAATAGAGGGCACCATTTAAATTCATCATTTGAAAGATTTTTCGTTTCCAACTTTATATTAATAGAATTTAAATACATTTTTTATATATCTTATAAATATTTTTATAATATTTTTTTATATCTTTATATTAATAAATTCTACCATTTAAATTGTTATAGAATTTTCGAGATATATTTAACCTTTTTTTATTATATTAAGGTGTCGTTTAAATGGCCATTTCTGATACCAACAGAGGTGAGGTTTTAGCCAAATTACAAAAACGGCATATTATTATGAAAAAGTAAATACACAGAATTGAAGTGCATACATTGTTCTACCCTTGTTTATATCCTTGTTTATATATACTTATAGTTGGTCAACGGGCTTGTCTGTACAACGTCGCCCTCTATTAACCACAGGTGGGACCTTCCAATGCTTAGTGCAGATGAAAACCTAGTATCAAACCCCGTTTAAATGTCCTAACATCACCGCCTGGCAATAAATCATCACTTGCTTTCCTCTATGAGTCCTATAAGTGCCTTTGTCGCTCTTTTTTTACCGTCATCTCGAATTAAATGGGGAATACTATATAAAAGGACAAAATACACGAAGTAAACATGTTATGCCTGTTTCAGGAAGAACGATCTTTAGCCGTACGGCAGATACACTACATGGATTTTCAAATTTTTAACGTACGGTTATTTTCCGTAGGGCAAATATCGTTGTGTCCGCAACAGACCTTAGAAAACCTAAAAAAATATATAGTAGTCACATAAAATATTATTGAAATAAACGAAAAAAAAAAACAAGTAGTAAGAAAAATAAAGAAATTAATTTTATTATTATATCTAAACAATGTATATACAGTGATGGGTAAATGTGTGAAATCAAGTAAATATCTCCGAAATTGTTAGAGATATCAAAATTAAATTTGGGAGGTATATATTAGAGTAAATTGCGTATTTGATTTTATTCTTTTTGCACATTTAAACTCGGTTTAAGCGGAAATAAAACCGATTTTTAAATTTGTAATGAAACATCTGCGCATTATGTTAATTTCGAATAAATCATTTTATTACGAGTACAAAAACATGGGATTCTATATTTTCTATTTTAAACAGAATCGAGATAATTAACATAACAACTATATATCTACTTTTGAGAAAAAAGTTAATGAGATCGAATAATATGTTTAAAATGTAACATCTTGTATAAACCGGAAGATCATATTTATTTAAAAAAATACAATTAAACACGCAATTTGTACCAAATTTCATTTCGATATAACGATTCCGGAGATATTTACTTGGTTCCACAATTTGCCCATCACTGCATACAATAAATAAATATACAAACTTATAGTACTATATTAAATATAAATACAAAGTTAGATGTAAAACAGAATACTATATCTCTAAAACAATTACTCCGCAGGTATGGGAACGGTAAATACTTTTAAATATACTATAGGTGTTCAGAAATTGGCGAATAATCTATACGTAGTGACATTCTTCGCTCGACTCTGAATCGAAAATCTGAATTTTGTATCACGCTTCCTATGGTCTCGGGAAGCATTTTAAAAGAAATGTAAATATGTGGCAAAATTTTATTTGAATACTACTATGTAGTGTAGGGATCGCATTTTTTTTGGAATTTCAATTTACAAAAACATTTTACTCTTCATTTTGTTGTATTGCAGTGTCAGATAAATGATTATTGTTAAAATAATACCTATTAAAAGTAACACATAAATGACATATCACCTAACAGAATTATTTTTTTTTACATTTAGCAACAAAATGGTCCGGTATCTTCCGGATCAGAGATATAAGCGATGTAGAACACGTTATTTTCCTAAAGAAATTTTTTCATACTGTTTATAATAACCGCACGGGAACTGTTTAAAGTTGTCCAATAACGAGTATGGGAAACGACTGCGGCGATCGTAAATGAAACGAATCTCAAGCAATCGGTCAAATCCCCGCCTATATATCATTCGTTTCTTAGCCGATTATTATTTCTCATAACAATTTGTTTGTTTATTTTTCTCTTTGTAACGTTCAGAATTGAATTGTTATGATAACATAAATATCATTAAAGGTTAAGGGAACATGTTAAAACCTGTTTCAAGTTTTTAATTACAATAATTCAATAGGATATCTGCTTAAATATGCACGACCAAAATAAACACATTAGAGACGGGTGATAAGCCGGGGGTTGGGCCGATTACCTGAGATTGATTTACGACCTCCGCAGTCGTTTCCCAAACTCGCTATTGAACAACTTTAAACAGTTTCAGAGCGGTTATTACAAACAGTGTGAAAGAATTTCATTATGAAAATCGTCTCAAAATAACGTGTTCTACATCGCTATATGTATATCTCTGATCCGGAAGATACCTGTATGTCTAAACAATAAAAAATTAAAATGTCAAAATGACGAACTTGATCTACTACGTTGTCAAATTTGTTTTTCGTGAAAATATGATATTAAAAAAATTTTAAAAACGAGCTCAAACGATAAATAAACTAATTTAATAAAAAAAAACTAGTTTTCAAAATTTCATCTTATTTATTAATAGATATTATTATTATTATAGAGAAATATTACTAAATTATTGAGAACTTCCTGAAGACGTATGAAACATGGTACAACATTTTCGCTTTAGAATCGAATGAAAAATATCGCTATGTATAGATTATCCGCCAATTTCTGAATATCCTGCATGCGGTTGAAGAAAAATGTTAGACGAATGGAAAAAAGAACAAATTGGGAATTACAACACCTATGTACAGAGAGTTCCACTAAATCTGTATCATAAAACCACAACCAATCGATATGTTTAATTTACCTATTTTGTAATATTAATAATTTTGGGTTTTGTTGTTGATTGCTTGATTTCAACAAGGATGACATTTCCTTGCATCTTTTGTGAATTAAAGTCCTCACTAACAACTCTAACAAATACGTTCTATGTTGTTGACATTTTCCTTTCCAATCGGGCAAATTTCTGTTTACTTTCTTTTTAATTTTTAATAATAACGTTTTATACATTTGCTTTTTGGAGGCATATTTTTCAAATAAATTATTGAAACATAACATGCTTATTTTTGTTACTTTTGTCAGATAACTTGTTGGTTTTTTCAAGGCGGTCGGATTGTTTATGTTATAATTTTTATAGAAAATAAAAATGTTGTCTTTATCCGTTAGTTCTTGCGCACAGATAAGATCACACGTGCAGTTGCTTCATTGGAATTTGTCCACACATTTCTTGGCTAACCATCCTGCCATATAAGTTATGGCACAATCTTCTAAGGTGACATCGTGAGAGGTCGCTGTTTCATCACCATCACTACTAGATGAAGATGATGTTGCTTTTTCGGAGGAATCAGTTTCATCAACATTTTGTACATTTGAGAAATCATCCATATTTAAGATGTTCTCGTCAAAAGCAACATCGGTGTCACAGTTGGACGTTTTTGGCGGTTTCATTAAATTCATAATCGAGTTTGTTTTGAATGCTGCTTGGAAAGTTCGGACAGTCGGATTTCTGTTGTACCCTCCTCTCTGCCTGTATATAGAAAACTGATTTTCTAGGATATCTTCATTTAACCTTGATGTTAATAAAAATGAATAACCTTTCTTTGCTTGTATTTGTGAAATAGTTTTAACAGCGTTTATCGTTAACAGGAAGCCGTCAAAACAAGGTGGTCTATTTATAGTTTTCTTTTGTACCCTGGTCCCTCTTCCTTTTTCTATTTTTTTTAGATTTTCTAATACCTTATATGCCTTGTTTAGAACAGAGATACTATGAACATTATTATCGGAGAGTGCTCTTCGATATACATTTTTATCATGCAATGTCCTGCTATTCAATGCATCAAAGGCATTATTGATAATATCAATAAAAGTAGCAGTGGCATCAGCTGTTGTGGACTTCAGTTGACCGGTTTCCTTTGATGTTCTGATTGCTGCGCTAACGGAGTGGCTTAACACTTGCGCAGACAATCTTACATTCATCCTCTGAAAGGGATTGGGACATAAGTGTATGTCTGTAATGCGGGGTAATGCTCGCCCCGTAGAACTGCTTTTATCTAGCGCATAAGTAGCAGTGATATCATGAAAAGATATCCGCTGGTGGTTATAAATAAAATCATTATTTATTAAGTTATTTCTGACGCTTTTCAATAAATGAGGTGCGTCGTACAACATAATATATTTGATTTCGCCAACTTTAAAATAAGGTTTATTAACCTTAACGCCCAGAATCGAAAACAATTTTTGATTCGTTGTTGACTGATCGCATACAGTAGCCACAGGTTTTAAACCAATTGTCTTCAACTCTTCGAGAGTAATTTTTAATATTGCTTCTAGTTGTTCAGCTCGGACACCGCTATTTGTAAGATAAAAACTTATTGGAATTTTCCACGAAGAATACAAACCCCTTACAATTAGTACCAATGCCTGTTTAGCAAATTTAGAAGTTCGACCGAGTTGCCCCAAGTCTTCAAATCCTTCAATGAGTCCTCTATTGTTGGAGAATTCTACAGTTTTTTTTAAAGCCATTTCATCAAACGCTAAAATGCACTCTCTTGTTTTTTCCGTCATTGTTTCTACCTTTAAGGCCAGTAAGCGCATTAGCATTTTATTGTGGCCTGGGCGAAAGGTATATTTTCGTAACCACATTTTTATGGCTGATGGTGATGGCAAGATCAGACCTTTTCTTCTCATAAATTGATATGTGGACGGTGATTTATAAAATAGGGATAATGCTGCCTGCTTCTCGTCACTAAGAAAAGGTTGTCGACTTTTATGGTGTACTTGCATTCTAACAAATGATCTAGCAAATGGATTCAATGTACGAAGGTTTCTTGGAGCTGTAATAGTTGAAAAATTCTTCAGAGCGGATTTTGTCTTCACTAATTTATTTTCAGTTTCAACTAATTTTCTCTTAAGTTCCGTTTGACACCAGTCTTCAAAAGGTGTTTTCCTCTTGCGAGGTGGTGACGGTAAATTGGATATATTTGTGAGTGTATTGTTTTCTGAAATTAAGCTGTTGTGATCACTGACAGGTTCTTTCTCTGGCGTGATTATATGCACTTCACCTTGTATGTTTTCAACATCACAGAAAATTGCGTCGATAGACTTTTCTGGTGAGCTATGGGAAATGTCTCCTGATGTAGATGGTAGTGCTTCATTTGCATTCTTACTGTACGTATATCCGCTTGAGGCATGAGGATAAACTGGAGAAGCTTGAGACTGCGAAGCCATAGGTGACTGATATGATATTGGTATAGCGGTAGCGCTTAATTTCCTTAGCATAAAATCTTCTTGTTTGAAGTGGTCTGCACACAATACACGCTTTTTTAAACGATCTGGACTTAATTTGGCTAACTCCCAATTTCCTGTAAAAATTATTAGTTTTTAAGATTATGATAAAGTAATTAATGCAATGATTCAATTATTATTTTATATACAAGGTTAATCCGGTCTCCGTGTAAAAATCCCGTTCGAAATAAGTATCTTAATTTAACCAAAATTTTTAAACGACCATCTTTAAAAGAAATCGTTAAAAATCGATTTGCTAGGCAATAATAATAATATGACTTTATTGTATCCCATATAGAACAAAAAGATACACATATACACAATGAAAAGTAAAACTAAAAAATATGTATGCATATAAATATATATAAATGTATATGTATAACTTAACAAACAATAAATGAAATAACAATAACCCAATGTGTTATGTTAAATTAAATTAAAATAATATATATATCGAGATACAAATGGCGGGATCCAGAAAAATCTGCTCTACCCAATCGAAAACAGAAAAAAAGGGGACGTAAGAAAAACAAAACATAAGAAAGGGACAGGAAAACAACCTGATTACATAAGTTATGCTTGTAAAGCCTGCAATAAGAAAAAAATGAATTCAGATAAGAATCAAAATATCAGTTTCTTTAGTTCTGTGTGAAATCTAGCCAAAGACTAAATTATAATTAGTATGATTTGTAAATATGATATGTTACACACCGCTGGAACATTTGATGATATGGAACACTGAATCATTCAGTGTTTATTTATTGATAAAGTAATGTATCTACTTTATATTGAAAACCCCTATTTTTGAAAATATCTTTTCGTTTTTGAGATATAATTTTCTGAATTCATTCGATATTTGTATCGTTCTTAATTTTAATTCTGAATTCTAAATCTTTAAATTTACACTTAAATTCTCTAGAAACCCGGCCTAAAATCAAGCCAAAACCCACATTAGAATCATTTAGTCATAAAACTTGAGTACAAAGAGTTGTCCAAGCCTACACTGAGGGCCGGAAACAATAAAAATACCTTTTCGAATGCTTTCGAGCCATCGGAAACTATATCTACCCGGTTAGAGTAAATAAATAATTCAGGGTAATATACAATAAAACAAATAGTGCGTTAAACATAATAATAAAACATTATTAAACAATTACTATAGAGAACACAATATGCAAAAAAAGTTTACTTCTTACCTGCATTTATAATCCATTTTTGCAATCTATCCGGATCACGAACGGGAAAGCCAAATATCCGAAAACTGGGGGTATTTTGCAAACTCTTCCCGCATTGAAAGTATGCACATTTTCTTGGCATTCTAATTTAACAAAATTCGTAAATCAATAATAAAATATAAGCATTTCAAGACACTATTATATATGCACTTCGCTTACCTGATGTTTTGTAAATTAATAAAAACACAAAAAGTTTATAACAATATAGAACACTTAACTAAGTTATCTAATAAAAAGAACTATTACAATAACAAAACTATTAAAACACCAAGCAAAAACGATAACTACACCATAAATTCGTATCCACGACTACACGCTAGATAATTTGTTTTCCCTTACATTGGCGGGTTTGGCCAAGAAAATCGAAATTATCTAAATACTAGCTGGAATTAGAACCAAAAGATTATTCCCCTTTCGACATTGTCGCCCCCTGGGTATGTTCTCCCTTAATTAACCGACCGTTGACCAACTATAAGTATATATAAACAAGGGTTCTACAAAGTTTGTTATGAATAACACTTGATACAGAGCGACTTTTATGAGAAACTAAACACTAAATTTGAACGCCGACGTTCCGTAAGTTACTGGTAAAATGTAAGAAGAGATACATTTAATTAGACTTAAATTTGAATTGTTATGATCTGGTAATTTGGGTAAAACTGAAAATGTGGGATTTTGGCAAACTATTGGGAATTCGTAAAGAAATCTATATAGATCAGTAAAACAACGATTTGTCTCCCGTCTCATAGATGACACTAATTAATAATATTTTTTAATACAATTTTATAAATAATTTTGTCCATTCCTGCCTTATAATATACATCTTTATATATATAGTATGTTTATTTATACAACAAACTGATAGTCACAATTCTTTGATTTTTTTGCTCTATTACTGTCAAATAAGCAATGACAAAGAAAATTGTTTAAAATAAATGGAATCATATTTAATAATACTCATAAACAAAATATAGTATTATTCTCACATATAATCAGCTATAATAATAATAATATAAATAATTTTTGTTATCCTTTTTTCACCAATTATTAAATTAGGGTTTTTTTTAAAAAAATTACTTCTGGTGATAATTAAAATTTATTTTTCCTAAACTAGTTTCGAGCCTTGCTCTTTTTCAGTAGACACCTACAAGTTTACAACATACGAAAAATGAACATATTAATATAAAAATAAAATAGTAAAATCTTACGTAATTATTAACAAATTAGAAAAATTAATTAAAATTATTCAAAATTTACGTCAAAAGTTATTGTGTGACGTTAGGTCGGTAATTAGGTTAGTTATTTTTGGTTTTTATTTTTGTGTTTTAGGTACGGATCTCTCAGGCAACTATGGTTTTTGGGTCGGGATAATTTGTTCATTAAGGCTTATAATATTACTGTTAATTTCAACAAACTTGTTGATTTCGTACATTTCCATTATTTCCATAAAGTTGCTTTTATTAAGTTGGTGTAGTAATTTAATATTTTTATTTTCGTCAAATTCGTGGTTGTTAAAAATTAGATGTTTTCCGAATGCCGATTTTGAACTGTTTTTACGTTCTTTAAGCCTTGTTTGGATATTCTCCCCGTTTCACCTATGTACGTGGCTGAACAGGTCCCACATTGCAATTGGTATATGCCACTTTTAGCGAGAGTAGTAGTCTTGTTTTTGTTATTAACTAATAATGCCTTAAGATTGTTTTTGTTTTTAAATGTCATTGTTATGTTGAACTTATGGAACATTTTTTTGATTTTATGGGATATTTCTCCTGGGTAAGTTATGGATCTGTACGTTGTTGATGTATCCGGTTTTCGGTCAGATAGGGAAGTAGTTTCTTGAAGATTATATTTGTTTTGTATTTTCGAAAATATTCGTTGGATATAAGTCGGTTGGAAGCTGTTTTCGTTTGCAATTTGGTGGATAATTTCGATCTCTTTTTCTAGGTCTTGTTGTTCCAACTTTGAATTTAGATAGAGAATAGAGAATGTAGAGAATTTACATTTTATGAGTTTCATCATGATGAGAATCGAATGGGATGGTGGTACTAGTTTGTATAGGTTTTCTGTAGATGTCATATTTAATTTTGTTGTTTGAATGTCGTAGTGTATAGTCTAAGAAATTTAATTTTTGATTATTTTCAGTCTCGATAGTGAAGTTAATATTGGGGTGTAAACTGTTAATGTATTTATGAAGATTATCAATATGTTGGTCGTCCTTAATCAGTACTAAAATGTCGTCCACGTATCTTGTCCATAGGATAATATCGTTTCTATAAGGGTTTTTGTCACAAATAATTTGATTTTTCTTTAGGTTATCCATGAAAATATCTGCCATCACACTACTCAATGGTGATCCCATTGGTAATCCATCTAGATATTGATAGTATTTATCGTTAAAGATACAAAAATTTTGTTCTAAGCATAGTTTTAATAGCGTTAAGATGGAGCGAGTTTTGTCTTTGTTTTTGAGGTTAGTCTTTAATATTTCTTCTAATATTGTTATTATGTCGGTTATGGGTATGTTTGTATATAGGTTATTGACATCAAATGAGATCATTTTGAAACCTTCTGGTAGCTGTATTTTGTCAATTTAATCAGGAAGTTGGTAACGATTAATTATGGTATATTTTTAATTTAATATTTTTAAGCTTTGCGAGTTTGTATGTGCTGGATTCAATGGAGGTTATAATGGGTCTTATTGGTAATCCATTTTTGTGAACTTTAGGTAGTGCATACAATTTAGGGGTTTGCGGATTCATAGGTAAAAGGCTGGTCAAGGTACTTCCAATTTCTGTTATTGTCGTTTTATTTTCTTTAATTATTGACTTTTTTGTGAAAATTGTTTGTGGGCTTTTTATTGACAGTTTTAAAGTTATTGTCTTTCATAAAGCTTTCAGTCTTATTTATGTAGAAATCTTTGGTTAAAATTACCATTCCTGCGTTTTTGTCTGCAGGAGTAACTATTAATTCGTTTTCTTTAATTTTCCACTTGATGTTCTTAATAATTTTTTGTTCCTTTTCCTCTTCTCCATTTCTTATTGTTTGTTTGTTTGTTTGTCTCTTTTCTTGTTTAGTTAGGATTTGCTGAATCTCCTTAGTCATAATGTTTTCCTTTTCGTGTCCTTTGATAGCTGCCTGAAGTTCCATTGCCAGTATTGGGAGGTTGATTTCTCTTCTTGCAGCATTTTTCAGACCTTTTTCCATTAATCTTCTTTCTTGTTCTGTGAAAATCACGTTTGAAGTATTTGTTAATTTGGGAAAAATGTATGAATTTCTCTTAGTTTGTTTGTTTGATGTTTATTCTTTTCTCTTTCTTTTTCTGTTCTCAGTTTGTTCAGTTTTTTTTAGTTTCTTTTTGTGAATTTCATTTAGAATTATTGTACCATGTAATTTAGCTTCTTTGATAATTTCTTCGATTTCAATGTAATGATATTGATTATTTAAATCCTGGTAGCATTTATAAAGATTAATGTTGAGTTCGTTAAGTTTCTTATAATGGTTGTTTAGGGTTATACGTATATGTTGAATTTTCATTTTATTAACCATATCTTTTTTTATGTGTTGTGGATATTTCTTCCAAAATGATTCAGAAATGATTTCCAAAACATCGGAACAACACGTTCAGATGTTCCAGCGGGGCATAAAAGAGCCAGGATCGGTCCAAAGCATTCATTCAGAAGTACGAGTACTAATTTACGAGTCTACAGTCACGAAGTCAACCGTCATCACCATCGCCAACAACGACTGAAGAAGGCGTTTAATTCTCTGAAACTCTGGTTCCAACTTTTTCCGAATTTATTTATCTTTGTATTTCATAAAATATTTGATACTTCACCCGTCAGTATTTTTTGAGTCTTCTCTCGCTACTATCGCAACATAATTAATCCCGCGCAGAACATTATTATAGGTACATTAGTCCTAATCATGTGGTAAAAAACATATACGTCTAAGAAGAAAAAAATATATAAGTAAAATCTATATTATAATCCATTTTTTTAACCAGTAATTATATATGTTGTTATTGATTTTGCACATTAACTGGGTTAATGTAAATAATAATTTTTGATTAAAAAATCATCTATTATTTGTTTAATGGTATTTCAATTTGACATGGTTCGCCTGTCAGAAGCTACAAAAATATAAAAATGCAACGAATCAGACGAACATTATAATACAAAATCTATAAAAAAATGGAGTACATTTATCTAGAAAAATATTTTATTACTTACAATGAAAATCTGTAAAGTTGAAATGTCAAAGATTCTTAAATATGTAATAAATCAATATTGAAACTTTTCTTTAATTATGTTGAAAAACTTTTTAAATATTTGTAGAGAACATCTATTAAAATCTATTGTGTGCTGTTGGTAAGAACACTTCATTTCATGTCGTTATTTTACAATGAAAACTCGTTTTGAGGTTGAAACAAGTGGCATGCACTTGCGCGTTAAAATCTATGTTGTATTTGAATATTTGAAATATTATAGTAGATTTGTGGTTTGGCGAATTGAAGTCTGGAGGTTGGAAAAAGAAAAAGAAAGAGAAAGAGAGAGGGTTTGTGTAAAAGGGTTTGTGTAAAGAAAAAGATGTAGAGGAAGGAAGCAGGTTAGGAGCCGCGAAAGAAGGAAATTTTCTTAAGAAAATAACCATGTGTGCGGTACCAAATTTCACCTTTAACAGTAATGAAAATATTTAGAAAAATCAGTTAAAATTTCTTGACTTTGCTGACCTATAACTGCGCCATTTATGGGTTTAGACCAAACATTTTTACACGAATCATCATCAATTTAGTCTGGAGACAGAAAGCATTAACTCAGTTCAGTTCTTGGATACTAAGGTCATCCGTGATAAAAATAACAAAATCAAATTTGACTGGTACACGAATCTAACGTTTTCAGGAAGATATATTCATTTCACTTCAAACATAAAATAAAACATAAAATTAACACAGTGTTAGCAATGAAGTATAGAATAGAAAAAATATCGAAACCAAATATGATTAACATAAACCTCAATAAATTAAAAACCATTTTTATTGATAATATGTATCTCCCAAGCTGCTTAATAAGCTGTTGTTTGGTGCTTCTATGTTTGACGCTGCTGTGGTCGTTGACTCAGCCATTGACAACACCAGGGAACTCACATTATACAAGAAACTTATTTACATCCCTGTGTTAACGAACAAATTAACGAAAATGTTTAAAAAATGTTGTAATCTAAACAACCTGAAGATCGTAGAACACTATCCTCTGTAAGCTCAATCAATTTTTACAAACTTTAGAGACCCCACGCCCTTACTATATAAATCTGGGATAATCTATAATATCTCCTGTGGTGGCTGCGATGGTTGCTATGTGGAACAAACATGCCAATGGCTAAAAAGAAGATTGTACCAACATAAAAGTGATATACGTTGCAATAAAAGATCTTGTGCATTGGCCCAACACAGTTTGGACAATGGCCATATATTTGATTTCAGTAATACAAAAAATAATTGATTCTAGTAACAACTATCACAATAGACTGTACTTAGAGACGTACCACATAGCAACCACACAAAATTGTACTGTGAATTATATAACAACAGATATAAGTTCCTTAAGCTCTATATATGCACTAATTTTTGACTTTTGTAGAAATAAATTTAAAAATTTAAACATATCAAAAATTTGAATTTTAAAAATTGGCGCTTCTCGCTTCACGTGAAGTTGCCGTGTTACTTCTACAAGATTGATGGCGTTGTCATTCAGAAAGCGCTATGAATTGTAACAACGGGTTTTATGTGAATCGTTTTTTCAAGAAGGTTTTTAAGAAAAGTTTAAGATGAAATACTTTTGTATATGATGTTTTCAATATATTTTAACCAGTTTCTTTACAATCGTAAGTGGTAATTTTACGTATTGATAAGATTTAACTTGTAATATTTTTGTGGAAAATTTTCACTCCCTGAAGAAGATTCAATTATAGAATCAAAATATAGGAATGTTCAATTGATTGTCATTATTTCTTCTATCCTATCCTGAACCAACAATTACGCAACGGAATACGTTGATCAGGAAGATAATCCATGACCATTGTAGCAAAGATACCAAATTCCAAATGCCAAATGTGCCAAACTTCTGTTTATAAATACAATTGTTAAAGATAAACACCGAAGATTTAAAAAGGAATGGGGATTGGGTTATTAATTCCAAAAACAGTTTCATATCAATAGGTGTGATCAAACACACTAAGTCCCATTTTAGTACAACGATGTCCCTCACCAAATTAAGTGGTATGAAGTAAGCACAAAATTAGGTAGGAGTTTAATATCCTTAATTTTGTTCACTTGATATTATAAGAACTTCTTTCAGCAAAACCGAGTTTAAGAATAGATGATAAAAATTCGAACAATCGATATGTAGCAGAACTTATAAAAGATATAATAGGTCTCAAGGGGCAGTTTACTTTATGAATCTTCGGCAAACCATAACATTTGGGAATGACTCTATTGTGACATCTCAAGTTGTTATAAACTCCTTTTTCAATGTACTCTCTCTCCAACATTTTTGAAAATTTATTGTTCTTATTTTGTATCTTTAAAGTAGGATTTCTATCTATGACACAGTAAGTAGATTGATCATTAAATAGGTCTAAGGACTTTGTTATATATTCAGACTTAGACATAACCACTGTAACCTGTCCCTTATCTGCGTTGAGTATTAAGATAGGATCATCTCTTTCCTGAATCAGACTAGGAAACCAGAAACGGAATCTTAGTGTAATGGGTACTAAGATTCCGTTTATTTCCAAGTTAACTAATAAGCTTGTTTCTGTTGTAAAATCTGATTCTATTGAGTTTGCTAAATGCAACCCTTTACCACTATCTATTTGTTTCTCGAGGACTAATGATTATGTTCCAAAAAGTGTACATTCCAATATCATATATATGATTCCGTGCAATAACTCTGAGAAAAGTTAAGTGGGTACTACAGGTCAGTATTTTGATGCTAGGATAAAACAACATAAACGTGATTGTCAATCTAGAGATGAAAATAAAAGCGCTGGTAACATGGTTCATCACCATAAAAACTGAACTCACCCAAATCTGCTCCACGCCGAGAGACACTCCAGCCAAGTGCGCCAACTGTGGCGATGAACCACATCGGCAACTATAAGGGTTGTATGGACAGGATGCAAAAGAGTCAAGGTAGCAAACAGGCTCTCCAAACACCAAAACTCCAGCTCCGAACCAATCTCAGAACCTCAACCTAATAAATTTATTATGGGATATCGATCTCCTAATCAAAGTAACCGCTGAAATTGCATTAATCCAAGACCCTTGGACTAGGGTCTTGGGTTGTTTGGAGGAAACCAAGTCATGTCCCTTGCCCAAGTCCAAAGAAAGTACGTCCAATAGATGGATCCTTTCACGTGCTTTGACATTTTCTTCAAATTTTTTTATTGCTTTAAAAGACAGAGAAAGAAATTGCTTGTTAACATTCATCAATTTTTCTTGATTTTTCCTCAATTTTTCAATTACTTTGTCATATCCTTCTGCATCTTCATTAGCTTATAGATTTCCTGTTATTTCTTTATTTATTTACAATTTGGGTACAGTTCAAGACGAACCCAATAAAACCATACCACGGCATTAACGAAAAAGAAAATATATATATATATATATACATATAGGACCCAAGACCGTTAATCGCCGTACGACAGGTCAATGACCTCCCCCCACCACCCACGACTCAAGTTACGTCGGACATAAACAAAGTAAATCTTATACTCACATACGCATGGAAATAATTAGAAAATAACAATGTAATGCAATGTAACATAAATTGCATAGATATGTGCTAGGCTAATCGCGAAATAAGGCAAAAAGAGCTCGCCTTTATTAATGAAGACGATTGAAACGGAAACAAGTCCACATCAATTCCGTCCACAGCTCTAGCCGTTCGAATCATGAGAAAATTAAGGAGTGCGTTGGTTCGGGGTGTCGGTATGTTAAACAAAAAGTCGAAGCGCAAGGAACGAGGAGGAACATGAAGATCTATAGCATTGAGAAGAAAATGAGAATCACGTATATTATGTAGCAATTTGATAAAGAAGAGTATATCACCAAAGACACGGCGCGGGCTCAAGGTTAAAACTCCAAAATGCTTACAGGAAGAGAAATAGTCTGAGTAATGGATTGAACATTTAACACATAAGTATTTTATAATTCTGCCACACGACGTATGATATTTGGATCATTCCATATGCTATTAGCTGCATCTTGAATTCTGTCTAGCAGTTGCTGACGGGTAGTAATTTCTGCATGGTACACAAGCTGCTTCATGTGTCCCCAAAAAAAATAATCCAGCGGATTTAGATCTGGGGATCGTGGTGACCAGAGTACTGGACCTCCATTGCCAATCCATTTGTTTGCAAAATGTTCATGTAACCAAGCGATGACTATTCTTCGTCGATGTGGTGGTGCACCATCGTGCTGATACCACATATTTTGAACGATGTTAAGTGGTACGTCGTCGATAAAACCGAAATGGTTATTTTCCAAGAAATTTCTGTACATATCTGCATTTCAGCGTTCATTTATCACCCATACAGGTAGCAAAGAATTGTTAAAAATGCCACCCCAAACGTTTACTCTAAACCGTTGCTGAAATCTTCTTGGTCTAATTGCATGTGGATTTTGCAAGGACACACATGTTCGTTATGATAATTATTTATGCCGTCCCTAGTGAAACACACTTCATCAGACCACAGAACTTGGGAAATGAAGTTACTTTGAGCATGTTGCTGAATAATCCAGTGGCAAAATGATAAGTGTTGCTTGAACATTTTGGCGATGAAACGGATGTACCATTTCTCGATTCAATACACGCCATACAAAACTTTGGAATATTTGTAACATGCTCGCTATACGCCGAGTACTAATTGAAGGGTACTCAAGTACTAAATCAATTACACGTTCTTCATTTTGTATATTCATCTGTTTCTCTCAGTCTGCGAAATAATTGACTAAACACTGTATGGACGTTGATGTCTATTTCGAAACCTACGAAGGTATTCTCTTGCTGCTTGCCGAGCATTTCCATTACAAAGCCCGTATACAAAAATAATATCTGCATATTCTTCAGTCGTAAATACATGTATTTCCGTTTTCGATCAAAACTCGAGTAAATTGAAGTAAATTGAAATGTTTGACATAAAGAACTCAGTTTTGTTATCACAGCCAACTTTGTATTTGTTTCATAATTATTGTTGCGATTATTGCGAATCTTTCCTATTAAACTGTGTAAAATTTTCAAAGGCTTGTAACTCTTTAACCAAAATGATTGGGACCCATATTCATAATATTAATCTTGAGAGTTTTTATTTGTTTTGGGTCACACTATTTAAATCGTGCATCAAAACGTTCTCGGATCTTTTGTCTCCAAAACTATGCACCAAAATTACTTTCAGCTTCGGCCACAAAGTTGAAATATAATTTTCCCATGAAAGTCATAAGGAGTCTTCTCGCCATTCTATGATTGTTCGGGTTCGGATTTAAAAATTCTTCGATCAAATATTCGCATGCTGTTACATAGCTACGGTGTTTGTTCCAGTTGTCAATTAATTAATTATATTTTCGCACACGAAAACGTCCGTTTTATTTAATATTGAAATTTTCGAATTTTTGTTATTTTGGAATTTTGCGCACATGCAACCAGCAAGTGACGTACAATGATTCGTGATTCGTCTCGTGTGTGCAACTTGTCATACCATTATTATTAACAAATCACGCTTGGGAAGTTCGTTGCTGATAAATATTAGGTAATTTTGATTATTGTTATTTCCTTTCTTGTTTTATATTCTACGAATTATAGTTTTATTTTATTCAATTTCGCTTATTTTTTCCTTAAATGTTCGTCACCGATATTCCAGCACCTATTTTCTTTGTTCAACGTAAATCGTATGAAGATACGGAGAGTGTTCTTATCTCCACTAAACACGAGTATCAGGTTCTGATCTACCAGTTTTATCTCTATATTTAGTTATTCTTCGACATCACGGAAGGCAATTAACACTGATGGTTTTATACTGGGATCACTGAGTTAAATCAATAGGTACTTAAAGTATGATTGTTGCTGTTATTTTCATTTGGTTCATCAATCCAGGGATTTTCCAATTTTAGGTTCCTCCTCGACTGGTTGATCTTCTCGCTGGTTAATCGATCCAGGGATTTTCCAATTTTAAGATTCTCCTCGATTGGTTGATTTTTTCGCTGGTGAATCGATCCACGGATTTTCTAATTTTAGGGTCCTCCTCGATTGGTAGACTTTCTCGTTGGTTCGGAGTGTCCTCAAAGGATTAAAATCCACCGTTCAAAAATAGCCCAAATTACACACAAACATTTTAAGGTACTTAAAAATGGAAGAGATAGGATTATATTACCTAACTGTCTTAATATTAATAAAGACAACAGCTCGAAATCTAAAAATAATTTCGACTTCGACTCACAAGTATTACAGAAATATGCTGTATTATATAACACACACAGACAGACAGAGTGATAAATTTAACCAAACAACAAGTTCCATATAATATTATTAGTTTGTTATCATTAGGTTAGTTTTCTCACTTTTGGTTTCAAAAAGTCTTTCCATGAAGATATAATTCATCTAATTGCAGATGATTTTTAGATTGCAGACGTAGAAAAGATTTTTACTACTAGCAACACAGTTGATTATCACATAAACTACAAACTTTTTATCTAAACAAAATAAATTACGTAGTCAACCAAATTTGCAGGCACAAATTTGCAGTGATATTGTATCATTAAAAGAATTCTTATTAAATAATAATTATCGTAATCGTTAATACGTAATCGTGATAGTAATTAAAGCCGATAAAAACAATTAGTTATCATGAATAAACAGTCGTATAATGAAAAAAACAATAAACAACGATAAAATTAATGATTACCTAATAAGATTAGAAAGATTAAATTATATAGATAAACCCTTAAAATTAAAATTAGCACCAACTCATTTTATAACACCTAGAATTCTTGGATTGTCAAGACCTCGTCGAAATTTATAGTCGTGTGCCGGTAAGTAGTCAGTTTTCATTCCTATGAAGATTAATATAAGGAGGAATCGAAAATTTTACCACATTTTTCCACAATTTTACAATTTGGTGGTTTGGTGGTTCTCAGGTGCTCAGTCTAAATTTACTGTTAAAATTATGGCAAAGAAGACTTCCTCGTGTTGTTTCGGTGGCACTCCTCGCTTCTGGAAAAGAGGACGTTGTAGATATTCTTACCGTTGCCGACAAGGTGTGGGCAATCAATGAATTCGACGTCGAGCTCAACACACCTCTCAGAAGTTCAAAAACATCGCACCACAACAACACCACCACACGATGAATTACTGACAACAATTCAAAATCTGACGTTAACTTGTCAAGCATTTGTGACTTCCATTTCACAACAACAACAAGATAACAGAACAAAAAATCCAGAAAACCAGATAAATTTTTTGACTACAAAATTTCAAAACATACCAACAAATACGTTAAAGAACTGTAACTGTAATTATTTTCACAGTTCTAGAGACAGACATCGTTCTTCATCAGGTCACTCGCTCCCTGTCGTACCAAAACGGTCGAACTTAAAATTAGGTGCTGGTAAAAGAAAAATATGCGATGTATAAAAGCAAAAAATTAAAGAAAATTATATTGATTAGAAAAGGAACATAAAGAGATAATGCGAAATAATAAGAAAAATAATTATGCATACAAAGATGCGAGTAAAACGAGCGGGTAAAGCAGATAACAAATCATAACCAGGCGAAAAATACAAAAATCGATGAGCGATTAATTGCACGTGCGATCCGTAAAACGAGAGCCAAATTAAAAAAAAAATAAATTTAAATAACATAAATTTATGCGCGGAGCGAACACTCCCAGTTATTCCAATATTTATTGATATCACCGCAAATTTGGAGATAACGCGGTTAAATGTGAAGGAATATCTTGCAAATTTTAGAATTCCTTCACCGACAAATATAAAAATTTTCCATCGATATCAAAAAAACTAATAAGTGTTTCAAAAGAAAAACAAATTTTTTCCAAATTCAAAACTTTGACAAAAAGTCAACCTCAATTTTCGGTAAATTCTGTTAATTCTCGACTTTTCATTTTTGACAATCAGAATAACTTAAATTTTTATTTGACACTAGAGCTGACATTTCGGTTCTACCTCACAAACTATACCCGAAATATAATCAAGATACGAACTCAAACCTTTCTGCCGCTAATGGTGCAACAATTACTACATACGGTAAAAAATGCTTACTGTTTCATTAAATCTAAGAAGGAATTTCCCATTCGTATTTACTATAGTCAATGTTAGTACCACAACCATTGGTGCAGATTTCCTTCATGCATTTGGTATTTTGGTGGATATAAAAAAGAACCGATTGGTAGACTCGAAAACCAATTTATTTTCAATGGATAATGAATGGATCCATTGTCAAAAGAAATATACCAACTCCTAAATTTTTTACTTTTGAAAAATTTTACAAAATTAACGTTTACTCCGGACTTTACAAAACCAGTTGGACATAACGTTAAACACAAAATAGCTACCAACTCACACTCACCATTTTGTCGTCCCCGATGTTTAGATGTGCACAAACACAACCTTACAAACAAAGAGTTCGAACAGATGGTGGGGCGTTAGGAATTTGCCGACCCTCTTCTTCCACTTTTACTGCGTCGCCTCTTCACGTGGTTCCTAAAAAAAATCCAACGATTGGAGACCATGTTGAGACTACCGACAACTCAACAACATCACAGTACCAGATCGTTATCCATCCGCCCATTCAGGATTTTAATCTACATTAACACAATTGTAAAATTTTTTCAAAATTAGATCTTGTAAGGGCTTATCACCAAATCCCTCTAGAAGAAGACGATATTCCTAAAACCGCTATCACTACACCGTTTAGTCTGTTCGAATTCACCTTTTGGTTTACGTAATGCGGCACAAACCTTTCAAAGGCTTTTTAACGACGTTCTTTCTGGTTTAGTTTTCCTTTTCGTACCAAATCCCTGTAGAAGACGACGATATGCCTAAAACGGTTATCACTACACCGTTTGGTCTGTTCGAATTCACGAGAAGGCCTTTCGGTTTACGTAATGCGGCACAAACTTTTCAAAAGTTTATTAACGAAGTTCTTTCTGGTTTAGTTTTTCTTTTCGTGTATCTAGATGATATTCTAGTAACCAGTTGCAATGAAGAAGAACATTATCTTCATTTACAACAGTTATTTGAGAGGTTAAGCTCCTGAAATATCAATATACAGATCATCAATTATAGATTTAAATTTCCTAAGTCATCAAATATCTATCCAATCACACTTAAACAATTACAGCGATTCTTAGGAATGATCAATTTTTACCACAGATTTTTACCAATCATCTCAAACATTTTCGCTCCTTTACATCATTTATTAAAAACGCTTTATTCATAAAAACTTAAATCAATTATTTCTTGGACACATGATGACATTTCTTTCACTACAGCTAAAGAACTTATATCTAAATTCGTCTCACTTGCACACCCATCACCACAAGCAACTTTTTTTATAACGACAGATGTCTCAGGTAAAGGCATAGGAGCAGTTTTATCACAGATTATAGACAACAAAACAACCTTTAGCATCATTTCCCTAAAAATTATCATCAAGTCAAGTAAATTATTCAACTTTTGACAGAGAATTGTTAGCAATCTACACTAGTATCAAATTCTTTAAACATTTTTATATGGAGATCAATTTATAGTTTATACTGACCACAAACCACTAATCAATACAATTTTTTCTTACACAGAAAAACTCCACGTTAGACACGATATCTCAGTTACATAACACAATTCACATCATATATCAGGTACATTACAGAAGAGTCAAACATTGTAGCGGGCACGTTGTCCAGAACAAATAGTGATTCTCTAAATTCACAATACCCTGACTCATTTACTAAATAACAATACTCAAACACACAAATTATTAAATATAACGTTTGGCAACAAACAACATCACATTCCGATGAACCACAAAAATTTCGGAAAACAATTTTCAACAAATTTCATAATTTAACACATCCAGATATTCGTGCTACTGCACACATCATCAAAACACGATTCTTTTGGCCACACATGACAAAACACTTTTAGTTATGGATAAAAACCTGTTTGCGATGTCAAGAAACAAAAGTTTTCAAACACACAAAATCACCTATTGGCAAAATTCAAATTCTAAAATTAAGAGTTGATCATATTCACACTGATTTGGTCGGTTCTCTCGCTCCGTCCCTTGGCTGCTCATATGTGCTCACCGTAATAGATCGGTTCACACGTTTGCCAGAGATTTTTCCTCTGAGAGATATTAGTTCTAATTCTATTACGGATACTTTGTTTTGAAAATCAAAACTCTTTTCAAAAATTCACACCCTTCTAGGAAGACGTCAAATTCATACATCCTCCTTCCATCCTCAAAGCAACGGAATTTTAGAAAGATTTCACCGTTCCTTAAAAACAGCCATAACTGCCAGAGGTGAAACAATGACCTTGCCTAGGTTCTCCTAGGCCTCAGATCACCTCTTAAGGAAGATCTAGGTGGTTCGTTCGCCGAACTTGTATACGGTCAACCAATTATGCTTTCTGGAGAATTTTTTGTTTATTTTCAAAACCCTTCAGAAACTGATCCATTGCTGTCCAGTTTACGAGAAACCTTCTCTTGTTTGAAACCAATAAAAACAGCTTTTCATGCAAAACAAAAACCTTTTATACATAAAGATTTATTTTCTTCAAAATTAATGGGATTCAACCGTCTTTAACCCCATGACATGAAGGCCCATTTAAAGTGATAAAAACATTTCCGAAATATATTGTAATTTTCAAAAACAACAAGAAATTAGTTATTAACATTGACAACTTTAAACCAGCATTTCTTTTAAATGAAAACTCAACATGTCACCACAGCGAGATAATCAATACTAATAAAATTAAATTTCAAAAGAAAGTTTCAATTTTTAAGCTTTTATAATTCTTTGATCACCATATTCCTTTTTATTAATCTTTATAGTTTATCTTAAAATGTTTCTGTGGAATATATATTATGATATTCCACAGAATTATTATGATATATATATTATATATCATAATTTGAATCATGACAAAAATATTCTGCTAATTTTGTATGTTTATTAGAATCTTTATATCTGTTAAATTGATTATTCTATTTTTTTCATACAATTTCATGTTATTTGTAATATTATCAATATTTTTTAAAAATTTGGGTAAGGTTATTCTATGTTTATTTATGATATTTCGTCTTTTAATCATTTTGTCTTTCACTTGTTTGAATTTTTGTTTCGCTATTTCATTACTTAATACTTCTAGGGCAACTTTCAATTGTTCAACATTATTAAATTCTTTAATAATTATTTTGTGAATATGTTTTTTTATCTTATAGATAAACCAATATGTTTGTTTTATTGTATTTCTTAGTGTATTCATACTTAAATTTTATGATTTTAATTGACTCTTGTAACCTTGCAAGTATTCTTCATCAAAAAGGTTATCTATGTTGATTATATTTTTGATAATGTGATATGGTATTATATCTAAGTGTAAAGATTCTTTTAAATATATTAAGTTAGATTTGGCATTAATGAACTTTTGAAAAGGTGCATTCAATATTCGTTCATTGATGGTACTTACATTATGTTTAACCAATATTAATTTAAATTTCTTGACAATTGCGACTGATTCAGTATTACGTGTGTTTTTTTTTTACTATTTTTTTATGCATTTTTTTTCGATTTCTGTAAAATAGATTTTATTTTGTTTTTCTTTATATTTTTTCGAGGTTCTTGTTGGAAGAACAGGGTTTAAGGATGGACTTTAGCTGTCAAAACTCGTAACATGCATGGAGATTGCCTATTCAGTAGATGAGGCGCATAACAGTACATTTTTAATTTCATGTAATGTTGGATGCATAACTGACAATTTCAATTTATTTGAAAATGTGAATATTTTAAAATGCGATATCTTCCGGTCACAAACACATTTTTATACTAAATAATAAGTTATTCCTGTAATTATATGAAAACGATTTGGGTACTCCTGTCTCATTGTAGTTTATTGTTTTCGATCGCTGAGTTATATTTTTTATTGTTAGTGTATCGTATTATTTGTTTTAAAATAAGTACAATTATGCCGAACAAAACGCCTTTATCAAAGCGAAGAAAGTTAGGACTCAACAAACGAGCAGCAGCTCGTCGCAAGAGAGAAAATGAATCTATTGAATCAACCAGCAGGTACAAAAACTTATTTTAAGCCTTAATTTTTTTAATTGAATAATATTGCATTTTTCTTATTAATTACGTTTATTTTTTTTTAATTTCCAATATTAGAACTTGTAAATTTTAAAACTTCATTCTTTCTTTTAATTAGAAATGAATCAATGGTTCATGAAGAATGCACTCCGTTGAGTACTTCTCCGCTCTCAGTTAGTTTTGCCACCGATCATGATTATTGGTAATTATTCTATTTCCTAATTATAAATTCTATAGAATTAGTACACAATGGTGAAAGAGTCGATTATCTGTATTATTTTGCAGGGTGACATGTATTAAGTTGAATTTAAACTTGCTTTAATTCTATATAATACAAAATAAGATGATGATTTAGTAGCGAAATTATACATACCAAATATTATGTATGAACATTAAAACATTCATTATTTTCTGTAAATATTTTTTTATATAGTGCTTTATTTCCCCGACCAGTGGAAGATGAGTATGACTTTTCGTCATTTATTGATCCACGAGAATACGACAAGTATGTTTAATTATTTTTTTGATATTGCTCGAAATTATTTTTTTAATGCATTATTCTACAGTACTTTGAATCATCCACTGGACATAGAGGTGGATCACACTGAACAACCAGAAACAATAAATGGTTATCGTATTGTAGATCTAGCATATGTGTTACAGTGGGCTCACTACAATATAATCATTCAAAAATCTGTACATGTGGGTATCTCCGACCAGTACCAGAAGAAGTTAATGGTCTCTGTAGTACTATCACATTTGGTTATAATATATGCGATCGACTGTATAAATATAGTACTGAAAACCCTACTAAACAAAAAATTAATAAATTAATGTAATTAATACTACGTAATGGTACTCTTATGTGTGGCAGTACTTACAACCAAACAACAGAACTTCTATCAACTATGAATATACCTCCTTTAAATGGAAATAAATTCATTGCCATCGAGAATGAATTAGGAAAACACATAAAAGCCGATGCCTTTCGGTCTATGGAGGAAGCAGGGAGACCAGAAAAACAAGTAGCTCTAGAAAAAGGACAAACAGATGTTGATGATGTTCCATGGATTAATGTTTATTTGGATGGTGGTTGGAGCAAGCGTTCCTATGGCCATAATTATAATGCTTCGTCTGGTGCGGTAAGTGTACATATCTATATAATACATATCTATATTTTTGCACAAGCAGCCTCATAATTGAATTTATCGTTTGCTCCAATGGCCAAATAATCTCAATAATTATGAAAAGGTACCGTTTATTATATATTATAATAACGGGTAGGGGTACTACCCGTTACGGGTAGCACCTCTACTCGAAAATTAATGCAACAATCATAAAATAAATTATATATTAATAAATTAATAATAAATCATAAATTTAAAGACTTGCGAAAATAATTATGTATATATCTGGGCTGAGAACTTCTCGGTTTTGGTATACAACCAGCATATAATATACAGGGTAGATGAATAAAATGTTGTGCAGCTATTTTAGAGGGTGGTAGTACTCGATAAAATAAGAAAATATGCTAATATACATGTGGTCATAAACGCATCATTTTCAGGCTGTTATTGTTAGAAAGTACACGAAAAAAGTGTTATTCCTTGGTGTTCGCAACAAGTATTGCTCCGTTTGTAAAACGGCATCAAATAAAGAAGTTACTGCACCGAAGCATGTATGTTTTAAGAACTGGAGCGGCTCTTCCTCTTCTATGGAAGCCGATATTGTTTGCGAAGGCTTTAATCGCAGTGAACAAATGCATGGTGTTTGATATTTGCAATTTGTTGCCGATGGTGATTCCAGCACATTTGCGAAAATACAACAAAAAGTACCATACGGCAATAAAGTAAAAAAAATAGAATGCAGCAACCACGTTATAAATAATGTTGTCAAAACACTATATAAAATAAAGCTGGATACAACTATACCGCTGAGTGGAAGAAAATTATTATCATTGGCAGTTATAACAAAAATTCAGGCACATATTTTGAAATGTATAAATACCAGTAATGACGTTGACGTGTTGAAGAAAGAGGTGGCCAATACAGTCGCTCATGTGTACGGTGATCACACATTATGCAATGAGCTGAATTGCAACATAGTATCAGACAAATCACAGTCACGAATGACACAACTTCAAAGTAGTGGGATACGATATCATATTAACGGTGTGTGAGTTGATCTTAATTACTGTGGTGCAGTTTGTCTTTTACTTAGTTAATGATTTCAGGTGCTTTGGAAATTGTCTTAAGGAGAGCCCATAAAATTATTAAAAATGAAAATAATAATCCTGCAGAAACATTTATGGCTCTGTTATGCAAGTTTAACTGCGGAAAACGATTAAATTTAACCAACAGAGGCTCATTCGAATTAAGAGCAAATATAGCTGTTTTGAGATATAATGAAGGTTTGTGTTTGTTATACAGAAAAATAAAAAATAATAATTAAAATAAAAAAAAATTCTTTAAAATAATTTTGTGTTTTTGTATTTTTGCAGGATTAAATTGGCTGAAAAGCATTTTTCCTAAAATATTTTCAGAATACCCGGGAATTTATCACCAAAAATTTATAAATAAATTTCACAATAGGAAGGAATGGTTGAAAATACAAACTCCCAAAAAGCGAATTACACATAGAGTATATAAAGACAAAAACACCGATTATGGAATTAATGCAGAAAAAGAATCTATGACCGCTGAGGAAATAGCCTCAGAGACTAGGAGAATATTAAACTCTCTTCAGGTAATCTTTATGAAAATTGAAATGAAATTATATGAACTATTATGTAGGCAACTGAAATGGAAATGTTCCCGAAGAAGATCGTAATCGGCATATTGATCCTATTGACATCTTTTTCAGACGTTTTAAATCTTTCTTACACATAAATTTACAAAAAAGTAGTATTTTTTTTTTGTTTGAAATAATATTACAAAACGTCTTTTCATTTAGCAGCAGTCGGTGTATGTATTAAATATGTACTTGCTTTCAAAGAAATTATTATTTTGCTTTGAAGCTTCTATAATGGTGCTGTATGCTTGCTTGTGAAGATCCGCTAACATTGTAAAATGATTTTTATTATTATTTAAAACACTGCTATATTTCTATATATATTTTCTTTTTTATCAAATGATTTTCAATGTGTGTCTAGGTTACTCCTGAGAGAGCACGTGTTATTTCTGCGATGACAATTGGGCATTGCGAAAATTATGTATATATACAAGAAAAAAAATGCCGACTTACAACATCAAACTTTGGTGATGTTATAAAACGAAGGGAGTCCACAACATCAAACAAATTGGTAAAGAAGCTTGTTCAAAATAAACCATTCCGCAGTGCAGCTGTGGATTATGGAAAAACAATGGAAACGGTGGCCCGATCTCTTTTTGAAGAAGAAACTGGTTTACAGGGCACCGACGCTGGTTTATTCGTGGATTTGCAAAATGGCTTTCTTGCAGCTTCACCTGACGGATTGGTAGGCAATAATGCCCTAATAGAAATTAAATGTTTATATTCCCTTTATAAGAATGGTGAAGATATAAAGGAAGCAATAAAAAATAAAAAAAAAACATTTGCCTTGAGGAAAAAACGGTGAATTTCATCTAAAACAAAAACATAATTATTATTACCAGGTACAGTTATAACAATGACTTATAATGTTACATATATTAGTAATAAATTACAAATCCAAGGTCAACTCAATATTTGCGATAGAAATTATGCATATTTAGTTATTTATATAGATAACACGAAACCATTATTTATAGAAAAAATAGAAACGGACAGAACATTTTGGGAAAATGTTATGTTGCCTAAATTGAAGAAGTTTTATTTAAACAACATGCTGCCAGAAATTATACAATCAAAACTATAATAAGTCGCTTTTTTCAGATTTCTTGTATTTTTAAGTTATCGTATTTGACAGGAATGAAGAAATTCTAACGAAAATTTGAATCTGAGATATTTAACGGTAATATTAAATAAAGTAAACGAAACGGAAATCGAAATCGTAAATTTCCGTATTTGAACGAGATGGAAATATTGATACTACGAAACCGGTTTTAATCTTTTTAATCTACATTCTTATTATTTACCAAAAAAATCCCTCAGTTTTACAACTTTGGGCAAAAAGGGAATTTCGTAATTAACGAAATTGGCAAAATGTCTAATAAGTACACCATGGCGCAAGTGAACGTAGAGATGACGTTTTGAGCACTTAAATTTGCATCTGCTAAAAGTTTTTTAGAGTTTAAAAAATTAAATTAATGAAAAATTAATGGTTTTGTTTTAAAGGTAGTTTTGGATGTAATAAACATTATTTTTACTAATCTCACTTTTTTCACATTATAGTTTGAAAATTGTGTTTTTGTGTCAATTTTAGAAAAAAAAGCCTTTTGTTTGATTTTTGCATTATCCCTGGTTTACACTTAACAAACACACATAACAACAAATTGGAAGTCATAAATCGTTAAAATGCGTTCAGTCTAATTTTTGGATGGCTACAATACTTAGTTTTTTTATGTGCGAGAAAGTAACAAACACCTGTAGACATATTAAATAAAGTTTTAAAAGACGAAACATAACGCCTGTTAAGAAAGAACACACGAACATGAACATACATAATACGAATTTTAAGTAATTTCCAGCTTGCAAAAGTGCGCCAGTGTGACACTAGAATGTTGAAGCGATTCTCCAATATTTATTTAATTTTAATGTGATATGATGTGGAAATGGTATAATAAATATTAGCGAATTTACAATATTGCGTTTGTTTTTTAAACCCTTTCTAATATACCATCGTTTTAATTAAACCAAATACCATCGAACTGATTAAACACAATAACTCAATTTGCCATCCTTTTTTGTTTTCGATTTTATATGGTGTAGTAATGCATAATTACAAAATTATAAAGTACTTTTAACTCAAATTTCACAACGTTGTGATGCTAACGCATAACTTTTGAAAGAAGATTTCTATTGTGGCGCCATCTAGTAGGAAACTGATGAACTTTTAAAATCAACTTGACTGCACCACAGAATAACAGAATAAGTTATTCTGTGACTGCACTAAATCCCTAGGTTTGCTGTCAAAAATGGTCAAAACCCAAACTTCGGTGAATTCGTCATAAATACAATTTATTTATTGTGTAACTTTCAGTATATGTATTATAATCCATATACGAAGGGAAACCATTCACTCAAATTTATAATTAAAGTTTCAATTTGCAGAAATATCACTTTTAAGTTTGTCACTAAACGTGATTTTGTTTAATACTTCTCATTTTCATAAAACGTTGAATAGTTTCCCTTCGTTGACCCCACAAGAATACCCCTTGAAAGTTATTCCAATATATAAAAACGAAAAATAGAGAATTCACCGAAGTTAATTTTCAAGGTTGGTAGTTAGGTACATGCGCAGAAAAATTATCGTTTTTTAAATTCAATTATCGTACGCATAAAAAATTATAAAGTATTGTATAAATAAATAATCTTTATTGAATACAAAAAACTTGAAATTAAACTTGATTCTTAACAAACTTTGCAGTAAAGATATTAGTAACAGTAATAATAAAAAACAAAACTATTAAATTAATTCCAATCTTTAGATTAATTATATAATTTATTATAAATATCTGTATACATCTTACTATTCATTTGATTTATGACATCATTTGGTGGATTAAATTTGTTGCTACCACCGCTTCTAGAAATATAATGCGAAGCAAGCATTGTACCATTAATTGTTTTAGTTACAAGTCTGTTTCCAGTGTTGGTTTTTATTAAATTTAATTTGCTGAACACTCTTTCGCATTCTGCATTGGAATGTGGTAAACTCAAAATATTCAGCACAAACGATGACAAATTTTTGAACAGATACTCATCTGCAACCGTTAAGTTTAACATTTTCCCCAAAATTAATCTGCTTCTAAATCTAAATCTGGCAAATCATTTTTAGGAAAAGTCGATAATCTTCTCCACTCATCATCAATTTTTTGCCAATCTTCAAAGTTGGCGAATCTTTTGCAATTATTTAATAAAGGAACTAAACTCTCTAATCTATTGTCTATTAATACTGCATTACGTGGCAAAAAAATGTGTAAACGAAATAATAAAGGATCGACAAAATCGTATCTTTGTTTAATTTGAGAACAAGCTTTTGAAAAAAATTTGAAACATCTATCGTAAAAATAGTCAAGGGCAGGTTTATTTGCTTGAATTTCTGGTTTGTTTAAATCATTTAAAATATTCACTCCTAAGTATAACTGGAATTTAGATTTAAACTGGGTAGTATTTGTAGGATCAACTGAGTTAATATCGCTTTTTAAAACGTAATCATTTTTCATGTAGCATAACAGAATGTCAGTGTAACCACTTATAATTGTTGAATGCAAATTTAAAATTATTGCACTATTTTTTGAAAGTATAAATTTAGTTGTGTAAATTTTGGTAAAATCCAATCTAAAAACTTAAAATACATAGCAATAAATGGATCATTTAAAGATTTATTCAAATTCGAGCAAATTCGCTCAGCAGCAAGTAATTTTTCTCCCAAATATTTCTGATTAAAAAATATCACCAGTGCATTCCATTGCTCTAATATTCTCATAACTACAGAATGTAACGATAACCATCTTGTTTGAGATGGGTGAAGTAATTTATGTATATTAACTTGGGCAAAACTTTGAAATTCTTGATATTCTGCTAATCTTTTTGAACTCGTCTAAAATATATAATAATCATAATTAAACAAAACAAAATTCATGTAGAAAAATGTTTGAAATTACCTTAAAAAATTATGTACATTTCTTGCTAAATCTTCTGGAGTTCGAGGCAATTCCTTACATGCCTCGCTAGCACATAAATGAAGGGAATGACATATACACTTCATTATTTTTATACCTTCAAAATTATCTTTAAATCGACTTGACACAGAATTTTTCTCTCCCATCATTACATTGCATCCATCTGATGCAAAACCTATTATATTATTTTTTGGTATATTTTTATTGAAAAATGCATCCGTAATTAATGTTTTCGGCGTCGCATTTGGTATTACCTTCAACAAATACATTTGTTAATTCGTAAAATTTACTGACAATTTTATTAGTTTCATGGCAATAAAATCGTACAACAATTGCATTAAGTTTACTAATACTAATGTCGGTGCTTTCATCAGTTAGTATACTAAATTTTGTTTTCAGTAACAAATTAATTAAATTTTGTTTTTCATGTTTTCCAAACACATTTGTAATAATAGCTGTTGCTTTGGTCCGTTGTAAGGAAGCTTTTGCTAAAATTTTTGAGTCTGGAGCGGCATTTCGGAATGTATCAAGCATTGTGTCAGCTAGCGAAAATGGCAAATTATTTTCGGCTAAAAATGCTGCCATAATTATTTCACAGCGTTTTATATTTTTGGTATCATCCAATTGAGAAGAACTAAAGAATTTTGTTATTGAAGATGTAGATGGTATTGAACTTTCGGATTTGATATGTTTTGTAGATTTTTTGTGGTTTTTTATAACACTTAATTCTGATTTAAATTGTGTATTGCAGAGTCTGCAGCCTGCCAAATCAGGGTTACCTTAAATAAATTTTATCATTACTGAATCATGGAAATGTATTATTATTATTAAAATGTTTACCTTCTACTGGTATTAACCAATATTTAAAATCCGTGTCTTTCAACCACTCTTTTCTAAAGTAATGAACCCTTTTCGCCCGTTTTTTGGGTATATTAGAAGATGTATCACAATCTCTGTCAGACATTTTCGTTAAAACAGTATTTACCGTAAACGACGAACTACGTTTCAAGTTTCAACGCTCGTACACAAACCGTGCTCCGCACATTTAACTATTAGGGAAATCCCTGGATAAGTTAAATTGGGAATCTGCGCTCGAGCTGGGAAACAATTCATACACGTATAAAAAGTTGCAGAATTTGCAAAAAATTATTTATTTATAAAGTTGTACAAATTTTATATAAAAAATAAAATTGTATTGAAAATTATAGATGTTGCAAATTATCGTACAATAATGAGTATCAATGTATTATCGTATACGATTTGAAATTATGGTACATGTACAATAATTATCGTATGTTTGGCAACACTGATGCGCAATGATTGTTGCCTACCTGGCAGTTAACCTAAAAGATATTGTAATATGGCGGCAATCACCAAACAGCTACGCTTTGTAATACTTGCTAATTCTTGTGAGCTTGTGAGTAATAAAGTTGTGTGGTCTTCTTTCACACTATTATTTGGGCATAGAAAGTCAGGTAAATATGGAGAATATATACAGACCCTCGGAACCTCTTGTCAACGGTGAAAACATATCGGAAAATTGGAAAAGGTTCGAACAAAAATGGAATGTATTTTTAATAGCTGCAGATTTATAAGATAAACCTGAAGAGAAGGAAATATCTATATTTTTCAATATTATAGATGATGATGGCTTGGAGTTATATAGTAGTTTTTCAATTGCACCTGAAGAAAACAGAAAACTTGCAGATGTAATAGCTAAATTTGAATATTATTTGCTCCAAAGATAAATGTGTGGTATATGATCGTTTCAAGTTCAACAACATTTCGCAAACAGAAGTCGTTTGTAACCGAATTAAGAAAAGCAATTTAGTCTATGGAGTAGTAAATGTCCTGCATATGGAAAAACTTGTGCAAAATGCCAAGTTAGAAACCATTTTGCCGCAGTCTGTCCAGACAAAATAGGAAGGAATGAGCAAAAGGAATCGGGGAAAAAGAAATTTCGTGAGGTCATCAGTGAAGAGGAGGTTTACATAAATCATGTAATAGCAAATGATAGCTCGAAATTACTAAATTCAATACAGTGGTCTCAATCCGTAGATGTACAAGGTCAGTTAGTAAAATTTAAATTAGACAGTGGAGCTGAAATCAGTGTTTTGCCACTAAAAATGTTCAAGTTAATTAAAATAAAACCGAAAGTTTACAAAACAAAAATAGCATTAGTAGCTTACCGGAATATTAAGATAGAACCGATAGGTAAAGTAACATTAACCTTCGTCAGGCGGACATGGTACAACTGTAACTTTTACGATAGTAAGGGTTAATATTTATTTTTGTACAATACCTGTGATGTTGAGCTTTGGTGACATCTCTACATATATGTTTGTAGTTAAGTACATAAAGATCTATAAAAATATTTTCACTTATTTTCATATTATGTGATGAAATAGATTTTACATCCTCAATTGACGTCAAAGGTACAATTGTACCTTTAACGATATTGTATGAAAACAGTATAAAGAACAAAAGTTTATGGAAAGAATACTTATTTTATTACGTAAAAGAGTGGATACAAACAGAATATTACTACCATATTGATATAATACTTAAAATAAATAGTTACTTTTGATTAATTTAATTGCAATGTATGCATGTTGTCTTCGCTTTTGAATGCTCATCGCAAACCGGCTTCAAGCAAACTGTGCACGATTTTCTCGTTTTCCGTTGTTTTCGGTTCATCTCTCGACAGATTTGACAACTACCAACGATAGGGGAAGCTCCATGACTGCCATGAGGTACTTTAGGTTCTTCTGATGATGTTATTGAAATTCTTTTTCCAATTACCATTTCAATTGCACTTCGGAGAAAATGATTTCTCATCATAAGTGGATTGCTACTTCGAGCTTCAATTGCAAAGATCTTTTAAAAATTTTCTTCGTTGATCCTTTCTTCGTAAATGTGGGTTGTGTTCTCTATAAATGATATAGGACGCTAAACCACCGATATCAACCATATTATAAAAAAATGCAAGAGGCCAACGCGTCGTCCTTCTTTTCACGGTGTACTCTCCCAACATTTTGTCCATAACATCAACTCCTCCTTTCGTTTTATTGTAATACTGGATTATTTCAGGCTTCTTTGTTTGCGTGTCTTCCACTTCTCCAGTCATGTGCATGGACGATAAAAGCACTACCGCTTTATTTTTTTTTTTTGGTACATATGAACACACTACAGCATTACAATTATACGCAAAATTCGTTGAGTACACAATTCTTTCTTTACTGCTCTGCATATTGTTCGGTAGGAATGTTTTATTTTTTCTTACTGTATCAACTAGTGTCATGTTCCAGGAATTCAAAACCTTTGCCAATTCTAAAGATGTAAAAAAATTGTCAGTAGTGACGTTTCTTCCAGATTTCTTGTACGGGCTAACTAAGTCTAATACTGTTTGTTCACCAACATTCACTTGTCGAGGACCATCTAGTGGTTTGCCAGTGTAAAGCTGACCTCGTAGCGGATAACTAGAAGATGCATCACAAGCTCAGAAAACTTTTATCCCATATTTTGCTGGTTTGGATGGTATATACTGTGTAAATTTAGTACGACCTCTGTAGGGAAATAATTGTTCGTCGATAGTAATGCATTCATGCGGTTTATATTCTTTTTCTAAATTTTTGTTTAGTATTGACCAAATATCCCTAATCGGTGCTGCTTTATCAGTTTTAGCCCGTTCTTCACGAGTATTTGCATTGTCAAATCTGATAAATCGCAACATCATTTTGAACCGGTCACGAGACATTGCTGCACGGACTAGAGGCAGGGCACCTAATAAATAATCAATGCACCTAAAAATGCGTCAAATTCTATTTCAGTGAAGTCCTTGAATGTCTTTGGTAATGGCCGCTTCGAAATATTGGTAAATTTGTTTACCAACTCAGTGTTATAAGCTTCGCAACTTTTGTTAGCTTTTCTATTTGTTTCTTCTAATATAATGGTACAGATCTCTGGAGATAGATGTATTTTACCAAAAAGTAAGTTAAGAAAAAATCTAAATGTATAAGTATTTATATTGTTATCTTATCTGCGCTGGAAATAACAGGGTGATGTAAACTTTATGACTGGGTAATAAAAGGACAATAGGACCAAAATGAGTTAAAAATAACAACTTGGTACCTATTCTTTCATGGGGTTGCTTTTGTAAGAAAACAAAACAAAAAGGTACAATTGTACCTGCTCCGCCTGTTAAGGTTTTAAACTTATGCAATCGGACAAGGGTTAAAATGTGGAGTAAAAGACAAAGTTGCGGATGTAAAATTTGTTATTGTAGATAATAATCAAACACTATTGTTAACTTTACAAGTTTGCACTGATTTGAAATTAACCAAAAGATAAGCAGTATTAACATAGAATTTAAGTCAGGTGAAGATTTAGTTACTAGGTATCCTAATGTACAGTAGAACCTCGATAATCCGAACTAATTGGGACCGAAGGTGGTTCGGATAAAAAAAAAATAAAAGAAATAAAACACGTACATATTAGAACGTAAAAGAGCATAATTTTGAGAACTCAAAACAATTATTGTAAACATAAACAACATGAACAACAAAATGAATTGTTTTTATCTTTAAGGGCCTATAGATACATATGTCAGGTTAAGTTAAAATACATAATCAGAAATTTTCTTCTGAACTGTCATCTCAACCCTTTTCTTCGCAGCAAGATTCCGGATTCGTTTTAGTAACAGCTATCAACAAATTATAATTAAAGAGTTTTTTTTTTGTTTTTTTGTGGGCTGTTTTTCGAACCATTTTATGGCAGTTTCCATTGAGTGAAATGCTTCTGAATGTGAAAGGGTAAAATCATCATCAACGTCGTCATCATCGCTGCTATCTTCGATATTATCATCTTCATAAATTTGAAATCCTTGTAAATTATTATCAGTTTCGAGCCATTCATTCACATTTTATTCATCGCACTTTTCGAATCCGGGTATTGTTTGACAATTGGTTACAATGTCTGTTGTTATATTATCCATCTGGACACTCTCGTTTCATTCTTCAATTTCTTCCCACAGTTTATTGCAGCCGTTTTTTAAATTAGCTATTTTTAAACTGGTCCACGAGTCCGCCAATATATAACAACAGTCTTTTAAAGTTAACTGTTTCGAAAAAGCAATCGCTGTTTTCGTATTGGTCGCTAATAAGCAAGCGTCGCAATAATTGCTTTCTGTATAATTTTTTTAAATTAGCCATGATTCCCTGGTCCATGGGCTGTAAAAAAGACTTCACATTTGGTGGAAAAACGTCACCTTAAAGTCCTTATCAATTGTGTTTAAACGGTCTGATCTAGGGAGACTAGGCGCGTTGTCAATAAGCGACAATACTTCCCCAATTTTGCCCTCTTTCTTTCTGTACTTTTTTTCTTCGGGTATAAAAATCTTAGAAAATCATTCCAAGAAAATTTCGGGTTCCATCCAAGCATTTTTTGTCCTCTATAAGTGACAAGAAGACATGTGACATTTTTGAAGCAACGCGGATTCTTTCTTTTGCCTATCACCAGCAAGGAAGTGAATGCATGCCGCTTGCGTTTGAACAGACCATCGCAGTGATTCTGTCTTTACTTACTTTATATCCAGGAGTTTTTTTTCTCGACGAGGTGCGAGAGATTTGGTTGGTAACGCATGCCAATTAACGTCTGTTTCATCTGCGTTATAAATATCATCCCTTGAATATTCTTGTATCCTTACAATCTCCTCAAATTTCATTTTAAATGCTTCTGATGCATCACTGTCACCAGATAAAATTTCACCTTCAATTTGAAGCTCTCTAATTCCGTGGCGTGTTTTAAAACTTGCAAGCCATCCGCTACTTGCCTTGAAATCGGAGGACCCTTTTAACTTTTCATTTAATAGTAGAGCCGTTTCACATAGGATTGGACCCGAAACAGGTTCGCCCAAACTACATTTCTGAGTAAACCATAAATAGACAGCGTCATTCAATTTTGTATTTTGTGCAGTTTTTAAGATTTTTCTATTTGTCGGTCCGTCATCCGAATCCACTTTTGTAATATAATTTTGTATAGATTGCCGTTTATTTTTAATGTCGGTACTTGTTGCCTTTCCCACACCATACACCTTGGCCAGACTTGATCCAGATTCTCCCTTTTCCAGCCTGTTTAAAATTTCCAATTTTGATTGCATTGTTAATGTCGAATGTTTTTGTTTTCTGGTTTCAGTCATATTGATTATTACAATATAAATTAGGTGAATGCACTAACAATAAGTCGCGTTTCACTAATTCAACATTCAAACTGCATAAATAGGAACTAATAAGAAACAGTTTGGGTACTTGGACAACCCGAATTTGATGTCGCTCTTGGGGTAATCCCCTTAATTTTTGTTACAATGACTTCTACTATTTGGTTGGCGAGTAGTCGAATTATTGATTCTGTGTCAACAGAGGTCATAATTATTGAACAAATATATGTAATTATTGTTTTTCTCTATTCCAAATAAAAATTATAAAAAAGTTATTTGTAGAACTAATATCTTTAGTGTTTTGTATAAATTGCATGGAATTTAAGATAGAATTTTCGAAACGAACATGTTTAACATGTTTTGCTTATATAATTTATAAACATGCAACATGAATTGATACAATCAATCTTTATATGAAGGGAAACCAAAACAATTATAATAAAATTATCACTACGTCAAATATTTTTACTTTTAATTAAACAATATGCTTTTGTTTAACTAATTTTTGTAACATGTTTTGATGTTGGTAGTTTTATATACAACTCTTCCTATACAGGCTGTCTCACGTAACTGGTTCATTAGAACTTTTTTAGGTTTCACTATTCGTAGACGCTTAAAATTTTGGTTACATGGGTTATTCATTCCGATCTATTAATCTAAAATATTTGCAAGATGGGCACCACTTCCGGTCTACCGGAAGTAGACCTCAACTTCGTTATTTTAAACGGAATGCTATAGTTTTTACTACACCATTTGATTATACGTAAGAAAATAAGTTGACTTTGACAACAGTTATTGGTACCTAGCGTTTTTTGTTTTCGAATTATTTTGATTTTAAGTGTTTTTTGGCAAATATCACCATGCTCTTTAAAAGCACATATCTCAGCCAACGTTAATTCAAAAACATTTTACATCGGTACTATAACTCTTCCAGTAAATAGATTATCACTTGTTATATCAGTGTACCTTATACAGTGTGTTCAAAAATTGAATTACCGTTTCGCTGTATTCAACTGCGAGAAAGTCGAAAATTTTAAGTGGAACACCCCATATCTTTTTAACTTATCAAAACGGGAATATAATTCTCTACAAATTATCTATAAACATTGCTATAACTATTTATTATAGTTTTCTTCATATTGAGTATTTTATCAAAATCCTACACAAAATGCTGGAAACCGTTCGTGATTGGATTAGAAGGCCATGACATTTTGACAGTTTATCGTTTAATTAATTTAAATTATCATTGGTATTAATTCTAGAATTAGCTGCGATTGAATAAACTTTAGTTTGTTAGCTTTTATTTACCAAAAATAACCAGCAGAGGAACGCATAAATTAAACAATGAAAAACAACAATATGGCGTAATATTCGACGTAATGATGAGCGAGATATTCTTAGAGAGTTCACTTTATTTATTAAGGGTGCTTTCTTGGAAAATATTCATCTAAATCGATTGAAGCACCGCTTACCGAAGAATTTGGTAAAGCAATAAAATATGGCAAAACATTTATTCCATTATCTTAATCTGCTGGTAACAGAAATTTATGCCTTGGTTATTTTGATCTTTCCAAAACTAAGAAACAGTTCCTATCCAAAACTTTATTACATCCGCCATGAATATAAAACGAATTTAAAATGTTGGCATTGGTATAATTCGTCATGATATTCAAAGACATTAACAGAAGTAAGTGAAGACACAACTAACAATAAGAAATAACAACAATAACATAAATATGGAGGTATTGCATACCTCCATTAATTTCCAAATATGAGGGCAACTACAACAAATAAGCACAGGAAAGTTTCTAAATAGTTTGTAGAGAACTAAATTCCTGTAATTTAATTTTATAATTTTAAGTTTTTGATTCTTTTATGTTATTGATTTTAATTTTGGTCATTGAATTGTTGTTTTTCATTGTTTCATTTATTTGGTTTTCTTTTGTTTTTTTTTTTTGGTAAATAGTAGTTAGCAATCTAAAGTTTATTCAATCGCAGTTCATTGTAGAAATAATACTAATAATAATTTAAAAAATTTAAACAAAATACTGTCAAAATGTCATGGCCTTCTAACAAAAACACAAACGGGCTCTAGCATTTTACGTATGATTTTGATAATTTCCTCAATAGCATGAAAACTATAATAACTAGGTATGGGAATGTTTATAGATAATTTGTAGAGAACTAAATTCCCTTTCTGATAGGGTATGAAAATATGGGGCGTTCCATTTAAAAAATTTTCGACTATCACGCAATTGAATACAGAGAAACGGTAACTCAATTTTTGACCAGCCTGTATAAGATATACTGATACAACAAGTGACAATCTATTTAACAGCATATGAAGAGTTATCGGGCCAATGCAAAACGTTTTTGAATTAACGTTGGCTGAGATATGGGCTTGTAAAAAGCGTGGTGATATTTGACAAAAAACACTTAAAATCAAAATTACTAGAAAACAAAAAACGCTAGGTATCAACAACTATTATCAAAGTCAACATATTTTTTTACGTGTAATTAAATAAAAACTATAGCATTCCATTTAAAATAACGAAGTTGAGGTCTACTTCCGGTAGACCGGAAGTGGTGACCATCTTGAAAATATTTTAGGTAAAAACATCAGAATGAACAACCCATGATACAAAAATTTCAAGCATCTGTGAGTAGTGGAACCTAAAAAAGTTCTAATGAACCAGTTACGTGAGACACCCTGTATATGATGCCTTATGATTTAGAAATGTTCACTAACACTTTTTACAATTTTTATCAAGATTATTTCATAACCTAAAATAAACGAAGAACGATGGGGGACTATTACAGTTAACTTCACTTTAGTATTCTTAGGGATCATCTTATTAGTATCCAATAGACAGTGTCTATACATTATTGAATTACTACAATACTTATTAGTTGATTAATCCCACGTTTTCTTTCGTTTCAGCCTGGGTGCGAATTATATGGGTAATGAAGGCAGTTAATAGCTGAGGGGCGGGAACCATTACGTTGGTAGCACATATTTTGTTGGATATTCAATGAAACCTTCTTAAGCAGATCTATAAAATTTGTTTCAAAATCCTCTCGAACCAATAATGTACATAAATTAGTATATATTTTCTATAATATATTTCAATGATTTCATGGCTGTAATTGGTAATTAGAAACCAGACTTTCTTGGTTGTGCTATGGATAGGTACACAAGCGTTCTACCAAGAATAACTGCTTGAGAGAGCTTGAATAATTCTTTATGGAACGCATGTGTACGTGCAATATTTATGTTTTGGTGCTTGATAAACTTTTTTGCTATTAATTGTTCTGAGTAGTTCTAAATTTTTTATAAGCTTGAACCCATTTAAGCCCATTAGACCTCATATAATAATATGAGTTAAATTATATCAAAGTGAACCGGTAACTTGAACTATAAACCCAATCTTTTGGCTGTTAAGAATATTATCCTTTAGTGATGATGCTTATGATATGCTTGTGATATCGCGAAGACTTTCTGATTATACGTAGTGTTGCACTTGTTGTCAATTGATTATCAGGTTTGTTAGCAAATGTTGATTTTAACGCTTGGTTCTTGGTAATTGTTTAAACATTTCGTTTCAGTCTGGGTGCGAATTGTATGGGTAATGATGGCAGTTAATAGCTGAGGGGCGGGAACCATTACGTTGATAGCACATATTTTGTTGGATATTCAATGAAACCTTCTTAAGCAGATCTATCAAATTTGTTTCAAAATCCTCTCGAACCAATAATGTACATAAATTAGTATATATTTTCTATAATATATTTCAATGATTTCATGGCCGTAATGGGTAATTAGAAACCAGACTTTCTTGGTTGTGCTATGGATAGGTACACAAGCGTTCTACCAAGAATAACTGCTTGAGAGAGCTTGAATAATTCTTTATGGAACGCATGTGTACGTGCAATCTTTATGTTTTAGTGCTTGTTAAACTTTTTTGCTATTAATTGTTCTGAGTAGTTCAAAATTTTTTATAAGTTTGAACCTATTTAAGCCCATTAGAACTCATATGATAATATGAGTTAAATTATATCAAAATGAACGGGTAACTTGAACTATAAACCTAATCTTTTGGCTGTTAAGAATATTATCCTTCAGTGATGATGCTTATGATATGCTTGTGATATCGCGAAGACTTTCTGATTATGCGTAGTGTTGCACTTGTTGTCAATTGATTATCAGGTTTGTTAGTAAATGTTGATTTTAACGCTTGGTTCTTGGTAATTGTTTAAATATTGGTTCCATTGGGCTTAGTCCAATTATAACTGAAGAGTATTTTTATACACGAAAAAAAATTGTCGAGTTTATGTTGTAATGTTATTTTCTTTTCCTTGGAATTTTCCATCCACTATTTGCTTTTCTTACTTTTTAACTACTGTCTTTATTGTACCAACATATTTCTCAGGTAATCTATTTGATTCATAATGATGTATTAGGGATGGTATGGTGGTGAATGTATTAACTATATTCTATTTAAACTGCAAAATCTCTGTAAGGACTGTCGCATTTTCCTATACTACTTTCTATTTTCTATAGTATTTGTAGTTAGACATTTTTTAGATTGTTTTTTTACTTCAAGTTGTAAATAAGCGTTAATTAAATCCAAAATACAAAACATTTGCATACCCGACATTTTGTTCATGAATTCCAGTGCATCTGGTAATGGATAATGATCTAGGTTTAAATTTTTATTCGGCGTTCGTTTCACATCAGCACAGATTCTTATACCATCTTCTTTTTTATAAAGTGTGATCTGATAATTCTTCCATGGACCTCCACCTGTAGGTTTTTTATATTCAACTGCTGCTAATGCAAAATCAGGAAATTTATTAACATTCCAATCTGATGGGATTTCTTGTTCATAATAAAAGTACTTTCTTGTTGATATACTATTGCTAGTCCATACATCTTCAACTAAATAAGTAGTGTAGACAGAGCTGTATACTCATGGACCTTCTCTACTATGTTTATTAAACTCAACAATGCAAGATCCATAGTTTTCATTCTAATTTCTGGATTATACACTGCTTGTCTAAACGTATGATTCTCGTCTATGAATAATCTAATAATTTAGGCATCATTATAATATTAAAGTTATTTTTATTTAATTTTGTACTTTTATTATTAAAACGAATTTTATTTGTTATAGTTCTACCGGTTTCGGCTCTGTTTAGGGCATCTTCAGGAATTTTCGAGCACTGTTGATCTTCAGGGCCGAAACCGGTAGAACTATAACAAATAAAATTCGTCTTAATAATAAAAGTACAAAATTAAATAAAAATATGTTGAATTTGTTCAACACTAAAAAGCATTCCTTTAACAATATCATTATAATAGTTTGCACTAAGCATATCTTTACTTGTGTTTAATTTTGAGCCACTAAATTTTGCCCAATTATGTCAGAGATATTAGTTTAGTTTGAGGCTATTTTTTATGCCACCTAAAAGATAGCGTAACAAATAGACTTGTTATATTTTATTCTTTCTTTTTCGATTAGCTGATTAGTCTAGCCACTGCATAATGTTTTTCAGCATTTCATCATTCGCGGGATAACTCCATACATCACCGGGTACCAAGGGCTTCGCCACCTTATGACTAGGAAGGGGGCAATGGGACAATATTATGGGGGATAAAAAATATGAACGCCTGGTACAGTTGAAAGCATGAAGCATTACACTTAAAATTATTTAGGTTTTTATTTATTATACAATAGCTCCGTGTACACTAATCATGGGCAGACCATTAAGGCGATCTTTCGCCATGGTGCTTCTTAACTATGTTTTTAGTCTTCTGAGGCTGCTAAAGGATCGCTCTACTGTACAGGTCGTGCATGGAAAAGCGATCAAATTTTTGGTGGGAACAACGTACAATATTTACAAAATGCTCATTTTTTACGCCTGGAATATAGCAACCGTGGAGAGTATGTTTCCAACCAAGAACAATTAAATTTTCTCTTTAAATGTTTTGCATCTTTCGCAAAGTTGTAGGTCGCGGAAGGGCTATAATATATAGGGACATATCGCCGATGTGCGCCAGAGCCAGATATCTAGAGGAACGTGGTCCGTTACAAAATTTTTGAAATTCAATAGTATACATGTAATTCAGCACTACTCCGAATAGTTGTTTGTTAGCAATGTGGTCAATGAATTCGTTCAGTTTCGCATTAAACACTCTAGCAACAAAATTAAGTGTAAATTTCTTCTAATTTCTTTCGGCTAATGCTTCGAGGTGTTTTCGACTTTTGTATCCCGTCGATCCTATATGCGACGAAGATAAAACCCAAATTTTCTAATTTTGGTATCTGTACCTCTAAATTGGGCTTCCAAATCTTGCCTTGAAATCGGAGGACCCTTTTAACTTTTCATTTAATAGTAGAGCCTTTTTACATAGGATTGGACCAGAAACAGGTTCGCCCAAACTACGTTTCGAAGTAAACCATAAATAGATGACGTCATCCAATTTTGTATTTTGTGCAGTTTTTAAGGTTTTTCTATTTGTCGGTCCGTCATCCGAATTCACTTTTGTTATATAATTTTGTATAGATTGCCGTTTATTTTTAATATCGGTAATTGTTGCCTTTCCCACACCATAAATCTTGGCCAGACTTAATCCAGATTCTCCCTTTTCCAGTCTATTTAAAATTTCCAATTTTGATTGCATTGTTAATGCGGTATGTTTTCGTTTTCTGGTTTCAGTCATATTGATTATATTAATTATAAATTAGGTGAATGCAATAACAATAAGTCCCGTTTCATTAATTCAACACGCAAACTGCATAAACAAGAACTAATAAGAAACAGTTTGGGTACTTTGACAACCCGAATTTAATGTCGCACTTGGGGTAATCCTCTTAATTTTTGTTACAATGACTTCTACTCTTTGGTTGGCGAATAGTGGAATTATTGATTCTGTGTGTGTTTAAGATAGTCGTCAATAGAGGCCATAATTATTGAACAAATATATGTAGTAATTGTTTTTTTATTCCAAATAAAAATTTTGCATATTGGGTATTATTACTAGATCTTAAGTAAAAAAAGTATAAAATTTCATTAAAATTTTAACAAAATTTTTATTTTTTTTGAGCGTTCGGATTAGCGAGTGTTCGGATTATCGAGGTTCTACCAACCAATTAGAAGAGTTCCTCAAACATTCACAACGAAGGTATAATTAAGAAAATAGAAAAACCCACCGAGTGACTGAAACATAAAAATGACTTGAGACATTTCTTAATTCCTACCGCAGACGAAATAGCCAGTCAATTTTCCGGAAATTTTTTTTACTACTGTTGACATGAAAAAGGCTTGGATTTGTTCATCCAATTGGTCAGTTTCTTGTTTGAATCACCTGTTTTCTCCTTTGATGGGATCATTTACAGGCAGTTTTGGCACTCCAATGGGCAGCCCCTTAAGTCCCATTCTTGCAACCATAATGATGGATTATGTGTTTGACGTTTGTCTGGAGAGACTTCCCTTTCATATGCCTTTCATTTATAAGTTCGTTGATGACGTGATCTGTGCGGTACCGGCTGACATGTTGGCTGAGACCTTGTCCACGTTCAATGGGGTTAATCCTCATGTGCAGTTTACCATGAAAGTGGAGTCCAACAATTCTGTTCCGTTTCTGGATACCCTGGTGATCAGAAAACCTGATCAATCAGTCGTTCTGGATTGATACACGAAGCCCACCTGCTCTGGTAGATTTACTAACTATTTTTCATGCCACCCAATCCGAACGAAACTCAACACCCTTCGTGGAATGAGAAACAGGATTTTAAAAATCTCAAACACAGAGTTTCACAACAAGAACCTTCGGAGATTAAAGCAAATCTTCATCAACAATGGTTTCCCGCAGGCCATTGTCAGTAGAATTCCTTTCCATCAAGAAAGCAATGAGAGAAATGCTAATGTCTCTCTTACCCACCCCACTGTGTCAGGTACTAACGTTGGACTCAGCTTTGTTAAGCTTCCTTTCGACTCAGGCCTAACTGATAAACTCACAAATCACTTTAAAGGCCTACAGTTACAATTTGCTAAATATCTCCTAAACCCTTTAAGACGCCTATTTACCTCTATGAAGGACAGAACACGTGTACTGGCACAATCTAATCTGGTGTATAAACTTGATTGTCTTTCGTGTGAGGGCTGCTACGTTGGTACAACGCCCCAATATTTAAAAACCCGCTTACAACAGCATAGGTGGGACTGCGATTACAAGAAATCGAATCCTACAGCTTTGGTTGAACACCACGTGAATCCCGGCCATAGTTTTGATTTTGAGAACCCACACGTCTTGATTATGGAACCCTCTTACCAGAAGCGCCTACTTCTTGAGATGATATATATTTTGAAGGAATTATCCACCGTAAACTTTCGTACAGATGTCAACGGTTTGAGTGACATCTATTGCAACCGGATTAAGTTTACTCAAAATCCCTCACGGACCACCCCTGACGACTCACCAAACAACTCGTTGTGGTTCTAGTACCTTGCTTTCGGACTTGATTTATTGACCTTTTGCTAGTTTTGTTATTTTGCACAACTCTTTGCAGTTTTAATATTTTAACAGTTCTTTCAGTGTTAATTAATGTTACATTTTATGTTGTGTAAATTTTAAACAATTTTATTTTAAGAATTTCAAATTTCAAAGTTCAAAATTAGAGCGGGGACCTCGGTTCCCTCTATTAATAAAAGACAGTAACCTAACCTGGACATTACGTCTCCCTTGGTTTCCTTATTTACCGATCGAGCAGTGTTGCCAGATTTCAATTATCGTACGCATAAAAAAATATAAAGTATTGTTTAAATAAATAATCTTTATTGAATACAAAAAACTTGAAATTAAACTTGATTCTTAACAAACTTTGCAGTAAAGATATTAGTAACAGTAATAATAAAAAACAAAACTATTAAATTAATTCCAATCTAAATTATAAATATCTGTATACATCTTACTATTCATTTGATTTATGACATCATTTGGTGGATTAAATTTGTTGCTACCACCGCTCCTAGAAATATATTGCCATTAATTGTTTTAGTTACAAGTCTGTTTCTAGTGTTGGTTTTTATTAAATTTAATTTGCTGAACACTCTTTCGCATTCTGCATTGGAATGTGGTAAACTCAAAATATTCAGCACAAACGATGACAAATTTTTGAACAGATACTCATCTGCAACCGTTAAGTTTAACATTTTACCCCAAAATTCATCTGCTTCTAAATCTAAATCTGGCAAATCATTTTTAGGAAAAGTCGATAATCTTCTCCACTCATCATCAATTTTTTGCCAATCTTCAAAGTTTGCGAATCTTTTGCAATTATTTAATAAAGGAACTAAACTCTCTAATCTATTGTCTATTAATACTGCATTACGTGGCAAAAAAATGTGTAAACGAGATAATAAAGGATCGACAAAATCGTATCTTTGTTTAATTTGAGAACAAGCTTTTGAAAAAAATTTGAAACATCTATCGTAAAAATAGTCAAGGGCAGGTTTATTTGCTTGATTTCTGGTTTGTTTAAATCATTTAAAATATTCACTCCTAAGTATAACTGGGATTTAGATTTAAACTGGGTAGTATTTGTAGGATCAACTGAGTTAATATCGCTTTTTAAAACGTAATCATTTTTCATGTAGCATAACAGAATGTCAGTGTAACCACTTATAATTGTTGAATGCAAATTTAAAATTATTGCACTATTTTTTTGAAAGTATAAATTTAGTTGTGTAAAATTTGGTAAAATCCAATCTAAAAACTTAAAAGACATAGCAATAAATGGATCATTTAAAGATTTATGAATTTGCTCAGCAGCAAGTAATTTTTCTCCCAAATATTTCTGATTAAAAAATATCACCAGTGCATTCCATTGCTCTAATATTCTCATAACTACAGAATGTAACGATAACCATCTTGTTTGAGATGGGTGAAGTAATTTATGTATATTAACTTGGGCAAAACTTTGAAATTCTTGATATTCTGCTAATCTATTTGAACTCGTCTAAAATATATAATAATCATAATTAAACAAAACAAAATTCATGTAGAAAAATGTTTGAAATTACCTTAAAAAAATTATGTACATTTCTTGCTAAATCTTCTGGAATTCGAGGCAATTCCTTACATGCCTCGCTAGCACATAAATGAAGGGAATGACATATACACTTCATTATTTGTATACCTTCAAAATTATCTTTAAATCGACTTGACACAGAATTTTTCTCTCCCATCATTACATTGCATCCATCTGATGCAAAACCTATTATATTATTTTTTGGTATATTTTTATTGAAAAATGCATCCGTAATTAATGTTTTCGGCGTCGCATTTGGTATTACCTTCAACAAATACATTTGTTAATTCGTAAAATTTACTGACAATTTTATTAGTTTCATGGCAATAAAATCGTACAACAATTGCATTAAGTTTACTAATACTAATGTCGGTGCTTTCATCAGTTAGTATACTAAATTTTGTTTTCAGTAACAAATTAATTAAATTTTGTTTTTCATGTTTTCCTAACACATTTGTAATAATAGCTGTTGCTTTGGTCCGTTGTAAGGAAGCTTTTGCTAAAATTTTTGAGTCTGGAGCGGCATTTCGGAATGTATCAAGCATTGTGTCAGCTAGCGAAAATGGCAAATTATTTTCGGCTAAAAATGCTGCCATAATTATTTCACAGCGTTTTATATTTTTGGTATCATCCAATTGAGAAGAACTAAAGAATTTTGTTATTGAAGATGTAGATGGTATTGAACTTTCGGATTTGATATGTTTTGTAGATTTTTTGTGGTTTTTTATAACACTTAATTCTGATTTAAATTGTGTATTGCAGAGTCTGCAGCCTGCCAAATCAGGGTTACCTTAAATAAATTTTATCATTACTGAATCATGGAAATGTATTATTATTATTAAAATGTTTACCTTCTACTGGTATTAACCAATATTTAAAATCCGTGTCTTTCAACCACTCTTTTCTAAAGTAATGAACCCTTTTCGCCCGTTTTTTGGGTATATTAGAAGATGTATCACAATCACTGTCAGACATTTTCGTTAAAACAGTATTTACCGTAAACGACGAACTACGTTTCAAGTTTCAACGCTCGTACACAAACCGTGCTCCGCACATTTAACTATTAGGGAAATCCCTGGATAAGTTAAATTGGGAATCTGCGCTCGAGCTGGGAAACAATTCATACACGTATAAAAAGTTGCAGAATTTGCAAAAAATTATTTATTTATAAAGTTGTACAAATTTTATATAAAAAATAAAATTGTATTGAAAATTATAGATGTTGCAAATTATCGTACAATAATGAGTATCAATGTATTATCGTATACGATTTGAAATTATGGTACATGTACAATAATTATCGTATGTTTGGCAACACTGCGATCGAGGTGGGTGGTATCAATGACTATTGCCATCTTGTTAGCGTCCCGGCCTCTTTTAAAGAGAAAAAACCTTGTTTCGTGGTTGTTTTGTACTTAATCTTAATTAATTGTGGTAATCGGGTGTTGAACCATGTTTGTTGTTCGTCCATGGAACTGTGCTCTTTTCGATCATTAAACTTTGGTATATCGTTGATACTTATGTATCACGTAACTACTTAACATTCAATTTTGTAACCTGCACGTGCGCTCACGGTTACTGTCTAAGTACTTCTTTTTGTAGCTACCTATGATGAAGTTCTGAAAATAAAACGAAAGCTTAGGACGAATAAAAGGAGATTTAATTATTACCAACCATACCGGCATTATTTATTGTTACTTATTTCGGTGCTACATGTTTCGATCAAAGATCATCTTCAGGTACGACTGATACAGAATATAAAAAAAGGAGTTAACATTTGAACACTTTAAAAAATAAAGAAATAATACAAATAAAAAAACAAAGGTAATTACCGTCAATATGAAGATGTAAATACATATAAAGAAGTGTGTGTAAATTTTTATAAAATGATTTGTATTCGGATTGTCTTATCGGAGTTTCACTATCCCAGAGTAACATAAAATTATTTTTTCTTCAAGTAAGGAATTCTGGATGAATAAAAATGATTTGAAGATTCACTTATGTAGTTAAAATAAGTGCAGAGAAAATCAAATGATACTAAAATAAAAGGAAATATTCTGTAAAATTTATGAAAAGTTAAAAACAAAATGGATTCTTGCATGTATTGTTAACATTGAAGTTTAAATTTTGAAAATGTGCGATCCAAAGAATCAAAACATAACAAATTCGATAGTTGCATGAGGAATGGAAAACTAAATATTTTAAAAGAGGCATTCACCATAAATTTTAATGTTATTTTTCTAAAAGGGTTTGAGGAGATAAAACAAAGTATATTGCGGTTGAATAAATCACGCGCACACGGTCAATGTTGGACCGATGATAAGAGATAGAATCGCAATGTATTATGGTTCTGTTGTGACATGCGATGGAAATAAGATGGAAAAAAATCTTATTAATGAGGTAATATGAAAAATTAAAAGTTAAAATTGGATCACTACATGCACTTCCTTCATAAGTTCCCATCAGGGTTTAGGTCTGAGATATCGTTGAATATTCTTCAAGTAGGTTCATTTCGTTAGATTTTGTAACATTTTTTTTAATATTTGATTAGTTTTATATTATCTATGGGGATGTTGTGATCGCTCATTTTTATATGTTTAAACACAGCCGAGTTTTTTCTAGACATATGTTCTTTATATCGAGTTAAAATATATGTATCCGTTTGTCCTATATAAATCTTTTCGCATTCCGCACAATCAACTTTATATATCAATCTCTGGTCCTTTTTGTTGGGTTTAGGTTTATTGTTAATTCATTTAAGTATAGGTTTGGAACCATTGGAGACAAAGGCGGTGGAAATGCCAAATTTATTCAGATTTCTTGTGAATTTGGATTCCAGAGATGGATGGAAGGGCATAGTGACATATTTCATATTAGTTTTGTAATGCGGATAAATTCTTTTATTAATTTGCGACGTAAGTACCTTATTATATATGTACTATATGTCCTTAGTGGAATATGAGTTATTTTTTGCTAAGACATCTATTCTTTTTATTTCCTTTATAAGATTATTTTCGGTTAGGGGTATGTTGTATATTCTATTGAATAGAAATCTAAAATTGGCATGTTTGTGTTGTCTGCAACAGCAGGAATTTTTAGGGATTATTGTGCCTGTAGTGGTTGGTTTAGTATAAATGTCGAATGAAAGTTTATAATTGTTAGTATCTTTCGTAATCTGTATATCCAAGAAGTTGAGTTTATGTTGGATGTCTTCTGTTTCTATAGTGAATTTGAGATTATTAATGTTGAACATGTTATGCAAAGCCTTTAGTTTTGCCGGATTGCCCTTGTAGATAATGAAGATATACTACATATATCTTGCATAAAATTCGATATCTGTAGGAAAAGGGAGTATTTATCAGGGAAAAGGATATTTTCGAATTGATTGACGCAAATGTCCACGATAATTCCTGAAATGAGTGACCCCATCGGTAGGCCATCAGTCATTCTATAGTGATTGTTATGAAACGTAAAAAAGTTTTGATTGCAAGTGTGTTTTAAAATGTTGAGAAAACTATCAATCTCTAAGTCATTTAACTCTAAGGAGTGTTGATTATCTATGAAAAAAATCTTTATAATAACTAGTGATATTTCAATGGGTATATTGAAGGATTTAAGTTTTCTATTTTATTAACCAAGTCTGTAGAATTTTGCATAGTGTTTTTAAATGTGTTACTGAATGTATTGAAAAGGTATTTTTGAATTAAATTAGCAATTTTATTTCTAGGTATATTAAGATTACTAATAATCGGTCTAATCCCTGTATTTTGTTACGGCGAAACCCGAAAGTTTCTAGTTTTAGATCTAGTGATAGTTCTAGTGATAGTTCTAGTGTTAGTGCTAGTGTTAGTTCTAATTTTAGTTCAATTAGCACCGGTCGTGAAAGCCTTCGTACTTATACGGTAAATTATCTTTTGTTTTCCTTTAAAATATTGTTAAAATTGATGGTGGGGTTGGATTATATTTTGTATATATTGTTGTTTTTAAAGAATTCCAAGGTTTTGGTAATATAATTAATTTCATCAAGGATAACTATTCCGGCCCCTTTGTCTCCAAAAGTCAGTACAAGTTTATTATCCTTGATTATTTCTTGAAGGATAGTGTATTTAGTTTTAAAGTCTTTGTTGAATTGTAGGACAGAGTGGTTTACATTGTTCATATTATTTGTTATCGGATATGTGAGTATGTCAATATCATTAATTATGTTTTCATTTTATGGTGAATGCCTCATTTAAAATATTTAGTTTTCCATTCCATATCAGTCGTGCCTGAAGAAGATCTTTGATCGAAACATGTAGCACCTAAATAAATAACAATAAATAATTTCATCGTTTTATATACATTATTTAATACCAATAATGTTAGGTTAAGGTGTATAGTAGCATCAAAACGGCTACTATTTCTGGTTTAAAGTAAGTAGACCACAACTTCTTTATTTTAGATTGAATGCTATAGATTTAGTACACGTTTTAATAATATTGGAAAAAATATTTTTGATAAAAGTTATTGGTAAATATCAATTTTCGTTTTGCTTATGCACTATTGGTCTTCAAATACAATCAAATAAATAGGCATTTTTTAGTTGCATTATTATATGATTTGAAGTCCACAAAGACATATCCACGATTGTTCGCTCTATCTGTATATGTTTGGTACATTATGCCTTCAGTTATACCAATGAAACATCCCAGAATTCAATTATCGTTGTAAATCTCCATAGTTAATAATTTAGTCCCATATTTATGTAATATTTCAACGTTCCCGACTGCATTTTATGCTTCTTCTGTACACGTGTAAGTAATGAAGGCGTCTCTATTTAAAGCTGACATCCCACTTTGCATCAATAACCGAATCTTGAAAATCTTTCCAGCTTTTGTGAATAACGGAAATAATTTTTTTTCGGTGAAATGAGACGGAATTCCCTTGACTCAAACTTCCGATCCATGTGGTGGGAATTCTTTGCAATTGTTAATAGGGCCAATTATATGTTGGCTCCCACTGTATGACACAGGATAATTTTGTAAAAAATAACTGTATATTGAAGCCATTGTTAAAAAGTTGTAGATGTTTACTTGATGAATTGTTAACAGCTACTGAATGCTTCCTCTTCAAAAGTAAGCTTTTATACTCACAACCTTATCGCTCGTGTTATCGATGGGGCGCCAAATCTTCCTGCAAATAAGCGAATAATAGCTGGGTAGACACGCGGGGGAGCTGGATCCCCACCGGGCGCGTCCCCAGGTGGCGGATAGGGGAACGCTCGCTTCCACAGCGAGTATCGGGTTAACCCGGAGCGGACCAACCAGTTTGCATTCCAGTCTTCTACAGTTTTTGAAGGAATTGTAAAATTTGCAAGATATGCTGTCACATTTACCCAGGTTATCTCCAAATTTGCGGTGATACCAATAAATAGTCGAATAACTCGTAGAATTAGATTTATTTCGCGAGTAACGCGGCGAAGAACGATGTCTATCTCTAGAACTGTGAAAGCAATTACCATTACAGTTCCTCGACGTATTTGTTGCTGTTTTGCAATTTTGTAATCAAAAAGATTATCTGGTTTTCTAATTTTCTATTTTGTTGTTCTGCTATTTTTGTTGTGAAATGGAAGTCACAAGTGCTTGACAGGTTAACGTCGGATTTTGAATTGCTGTCAATAATTTGTCGTGTGGTGGTGTTGTTGTGGTGCGATGTATTTTGGCTTCTGAGAGGTGTGTTGAGGTCAACGTCAAATTCATTGATTTTCACACCTTGTCGGCAACGGAGAGAATATCTAAAACGCCCGCTTTTCCAGAAGCGAATTTTAACAATAAATTTGGACTGACCTGAGAACCACCACCACCACGGTTGGTGGTTCAACATCGTTTAATAAAGATCTGTTTTGATCTCCCATTTGCGAATCTGACAGAAGATCGTCCACACGTTTTTCTTCTCTCAATGACAATCTTTCAATGTATAATTTTTTGAGTGAAGAATATGGATTTATATCTGAAGAATAAATTTCTACTTCCAGGATAGGATTGAGGACAAAAAGAACACAATTATTTTTTCATGACCAATATTTCGCTTCCATTTATTGAAGCTTCTTCAGGGTTTGAATTTCCACAAATTAACAAGCTCAATTAAAATAGCTAAAGGCTATTTTCACAAAAACTTACTAATTGAACTTGAAATAGGCGAACAGTCTTGAAAATTAACTACGTGTGTTAAATACGTATACGAAGTAGGCGAACACACGTAGTTGATTTTCAAGACTGTTCGCCTATTTCAAGTTCAATTAGTAAGTTTTTGTGAAAATAGCCTTTAGCTATTTTAATTGAGCTTGTTAATTTGTGGAAATTCAAACCCTGAAGAAGCTTCAATAAATGGAAGCGAAATATTGGTCATGAAAAAATAATTGCGTTCTTTTTGTCCTCAATCCTATCCTGGAAGTAGAAATTTACTCGATTTGCCAACGGGATTGAAGAATAAAAATCTCCTATCTGAAGAATTCCGTATGAGATCAACCAAGGTGAAGATGATCTCAGTGGGTAAATTTTCCAAAAAAACATTAAATTTGGTTTTTTCATTACTAATCCTAGTTAACATAATCTGTGCTCGTACTTGCCGAAACCACATGTCTATGGGATTAGAACGGCAAAATGCTGGTAATTTCAATTTCGAAATATTTTGTAATTCGTGAAAAAATTATTGTGTGCAGGTTCAAACAATATCAAGTCAGGGTCACCAAATTGTGGGTTTAGTCCACAATAAAAAATAAAAATAATTTTCTCTTTGGTAAATAATTATATTGTAGTTTGGTGTACACGTGTGAACGTTAAAAACGATTGACAGAATAATAAATTAATAAAATTGTTTAGCAACTCGATCACTATACATGTCGTGTGCACAGCATGCTATCATTATTATTATAAAGTATCACTTAAAGTAATAATTAAATAATAATAAAATAATTTCATGTGAGATAAAAATAAATCTTGATAAGGTGAGATAATAGAAGTTATATAAAGATTGTATAAAAAATGAAGTGTTAAATGTATGTGCAATTAACAATCATTGAACATTAGATTTAAATAAAAGTTGATAATTATACTGAGAGTTGGTGTTTATTATAATTAAAAATAAATTTATAATTATATTTTTTTATGGGGGTATGGAAGTCCAGCTAATACCTACCGTTTTGTTTTCTCATAGCGAATATTCGCAGCATCTCTAATAATAACTGAGATACCCTGCAAACTAATGATGTCGATTATCGGTACATTTGAATACTCGTTACATTTCGTTACTCGAACTACCAGTAATCATTTGTTGTATTCGTTATATTGATTACTTGAAGTTTTAGGAACTAGTAAACAGATATTTAAGAATTTTTTAAGAACCTTACCACCTGGTTCTGTTGGAACCAAATTCGGTTATTACTCGATTCAGCTGTTTGTAAATAATAAGATATTTGTCGTTTAAAACAATGTATTATTAAAATTAAAAAATAACAAAAACGTTATACTTAAAGAAATAAACTAAAAAAAATAATTAAATTTCGTAATTATTATGCAAAATCAAAATTTTATTAACGTTATCTTCTTTTAGGTAGCTTCGTCTGTTCGAGATTAATTTGCAATGATACACAAATGTTTTTCACCATTCCAAAGCGTCATCCTTTCTAAATATTAAATTTTCCGATAAATTAGATCGGACTTCAATTATAGCCATCGCTTTTGAATCGATATTCTTTTGGGCATTGACAATTTTGTCAAAATCTTTACTTGAATCGTCTTCGTGGGTTTTTTTGTTTTGTTTACGTACTGGTCCCGACTTCGCTTACGAGAGTGAGATGGGATGCGTTACTTGATCGATCCATTATATGGGCCGATAACTGAAGAATAGTTTGGATGTGGTTACTACACGCTTGGGAAACCTGGAGCAATACTCCAGGCGCAACAACGTGATTATATCTGGCGTTATTGAAAAAGACTACGAGTCTCTGTTTGACGTGGTTGGTGCGTGTATCCGACGCCGTTCATCGTCTACCGATTACGAGTACATCAGGTAATGATTATACCCAAACGGAAGTCAGAAGACCGAAGAATATTGTGGTAAAGTTTCTGTCTCGGGTCGTTCGTGACCGATTTTTGGGTGCCGCTAAGGCTCAACGGCTCATCAACGCGGAGGCTCTCAAGGTGCGGCTGGAACAACGACGTCATTAGGTATCGAGGTGGCGAATCTTGGTAAGATCTATGTGAATGAACAGTTAACCCCGGATAATACTAAGATTATTAGAGAAGTCAAATCGGTCGCAACTGAAAAACAACACTATAATCTAATTTAAATAAATTAATAATCTAATTTGTTGTTCTGAATTACCAAAATGTCGTTCTCCGTTTATTACCAAAACGTTAACGGGCTGTGCACTAAAACTTCAACAGCACTTATTAACTCGTCTGCTCTTGCTCATGATGTTGTTTGCCTTACGGAAAACTCCCTTAATTCGTCAATGTCAGATGCCGAATTCTTTTGTTCGGATTACAATTTTTTCGTCGCGACAGGTTTTCGTCTGCTTCTTGTAAAATGGAGCCTTTAATAATGTTCCTGCAGAAATTGATTTCTGTACGCGACTCTGTGTTGGAGAGCACGACTATTATTGTTGTTGGCGATTTTAACATACCCTTGATCTCGTGGCGGCAATTTGAGACCGATTTTCTTGAGGCTTTTGGTGGTGTTGATCCTCGCTCTGTACAGTTTCTTGAGGCGTTTGAGTATTGTAATTTTTTTTCGATTTAACCACTTACACAATGATAATTTAAGAATACAAGATCTAGTGTTATGTAACTCGAATTCGGTGAGATACTAAACCATGTTTTGACCCGCTGGTTATATTGGATCGGCACTACCCTGCTATGGAGTTTGTCGTTATCAATATTCGTTGCAATGAAATTCGAGATTGTCCCTCTATGAAATATTTTTATAAGCAAGCTGAGTAGAAATTGATTAACAATGCTCTTTGTGGAATTAACTGGTTGGAGAGGTTTGGTAACCGCGAGATTGAGGGGGTTGTAGATGATTTTTATAATATAGGAACCGTTTCGTGTCAAGGCGTCGGTTTCCTTTATGGTATTCGGCGTCTACTATGAGAGTCATCCGCGAAAAACTGTGATATCATCAAGTGGAAGAGATTCGGTAATGGTAATGATTATTTGTCCTTTACGATTTTACGGAAGCGATCGAAAAAATTAATTAAATCAGACTATGATATATATATATATATATATATCTTATCAATACAGATTAATTTGATAGATTGCTCTGATCGTTTGTCGTCATTTGTACAAAATAAAAGGGGTGGATGCGCCGGCACACCCACGAAGGTGAGACTGGACGGTGAATTCGCCGACAATGTGCATGACATTAGTTCACTTCTTTCTCATCATTTTGGTACAGCATTTATAGAAGGCGAGGTTCAGGTGGCGTTGAGCCCTTGTTTGGGGAGCCGAATATGCTGCCAAACAAGAGCTCATATGATTCCAAGGGCGGAGCAGTCACTGACGACTTACTCGTTTAATTCAATAATAATTTCGCAGTGGGTTTAGCTAGGCCTTTATTTCTAATCTTTTCGCTATCTCTAAGGACGGTGAGTTTTACAACGGTATGGAAAAGGCGATTTGTATTACCGATTTTCAAGTCGAGACCGAAATGACATATACAATTATAGACCTTAATCTCTCATGACATTGGTATCCAAAGTTTTTGAAAAGAAAAAAAGAAAATTTTCTACTTTTACGAATGTTACAACCTTTTTTAATTACGGAACAACACAGTTTTTACCAGGAAGATCGGTGGTAACTAACTTAATTTTGTACACAAACTATATCCATAACTCTCTTAATAATTCCAAGCATGTAGATGTTATTTATACCGGGTATCGGTATAAATCGATACCGGGTATATCGATTTTACAAAGGACTTTAAGAAGATATATCACAAGATATTGCTACTTAACTGAACTTAATATTCCAGCCATCTAGGACCTTTTCTGGGCGTACATAAACGATATTTGATTAAATGTGAGAATCTTCCGAAAGATCTTGACCGGTTTCATCAATATTGGGCAGATAACTCACTCTTTCTTAATTACGATAAATGCTCCAGGATAAATTTTACATGTAAGCGATGCCCTCCACTAATAGTCACTTAAATTTTCCTCTAATTCGGTTTATGAACGAGCACGACTCTCAATGCGTGGAAGTTGATATTTTCAATACATCTCTTCGCTCTTTTAGGCGGTTTCTGCGGGATTTGACTATATCGTGAACTAATTAATTAATATTACAACTTTCTGTTAATATCTTAGAATTTGTTTTATTTTAGTTGTTGTTAAGAACTCCTTGTTATTTTGTTATTATGCTAGTGGTTGCTTTGTTGGGGTAATCCCTGTTTGCAACAAAATGAATAAATAAATAAAGCACATTGATTTCAAATATGAAGGACAATATTAATGAAATGATAAAGTTGATACCGTTTGCAAGTTAAATTGCACGGATTGTGATAGGTTTTAATATTGGGGAATCAAAACAACACCTTAAAAAGCGTATTCAACAACATCAATACAAATTAATGCAAAACAAATTAAAATAATTAATAAAATAGCATTGTGTCACCACGCTGTATTATTAAACCATAAGTTTGATTTTATCAACCTGAAGATATTTGTTACAAGTAATAATACCGCAATTAGAAAAAATTTGAATCAATTTATATAAAAAAAAATTAACAATGCAGTCAATTTTAAAGCTGATGAAAATAGGAGCGAATTACGCGAATATTTTAAATAAATTAAATATATAAAGACAGTGATTTTGAATCTGAGCACAGATTTTTTAGAGAGACAAAATATTTTCCAGTTTTGGTTATGAATGTTTATCAACCTCAAATTGTCACACGTGGGTCATTTTAAGAACATTACATATTTTTAGATACACATATTTTATATGTTAGAATTCAAGAAAGGTATTTTAGAAAATGATAGAATCAGGATTAGAGGTAAATTTTCACATTCAGCACTGTATGTTTTTATTATTTATTGTGTATATACGTTTATGTAATTTTGAGTTTTTATCTAGTTCGTTGTGATCTTTATGGATATAATTATAGTTCGATAATTGGCATACTTGTTAAACTGAAGATTCGAGGTTATACCGAAACGTCCCATACTTTTTAATATAAGAAAATTTATGGAAGAAAATGTTGGTTTTTTAAATTAAATTTCTTACCATATTTATAAATCCTATAATCGTATTTCTGCGACTGAGATTATTGAATATTGGGTCGTTTAGATCTCGGTTGTTTGATTGAATACATTTTATAACGATTCTTATAACGATTCTTTATTGCTAGGTGTTCCTTTATCTAATTGCGTCGCGCACGTCGCGGTATTATAAGTATATATTAATCATATATACTAATCATATAATGAGTTTTGTAATGTTAATTAGTTTTTTGATTGATTTCTTTGAGTTTATCTATGTTATTCTTTTTGTGCATGTTTCCTTTCTAAAATCGATTTAATTTTTTTTCTTTATATATTTTTGAGGTTTCTGGTGGAAGAACAGGGGTTAAACTTTAACTTCCTGAACCGCTTTGTGCATTATTAATGTTTATTTTGTTAGATTATTTTTCTATTTTGTATTTACTTTTATTTGCTGGCCTATAAAGTTATTATCATTATTATTATTATGCATCCTTTAAAGCAATAATTAAATAATAAAATAATTTCACGTGAGATAAAAACAAATTTTGATAAGGTGAAAAATAGAAGTTATATAAAGATTGTATAAAAAATGAAGTGTTATATGTATATGCAATGATTGTTGCCTACATGGCAGTTTCAGAAATAACCTAAGAAACATTGTAATATGGCGGCAATCGGTAAACAGCCACCATTCGTAATACTTGCTAATTCTTGTGAATAATAAAGTTATGTAGTCTTGTTTTATCAGGTAAATATGGAGCCCTGGAACCTCTTGTTAACGATGGATACGTATCTCAAAATTGGAAAAGGTTTAAACAACCATGTGGTGTATTCATGGTACCTACAAATTTAAAAGATAAACGGAAGAAAAGAAAACAGCTATATTTTTGAATATTATAAGGTTTGATGGCTTGGAGTTATATAATAGTTTTTCATTTGCATCTGAAGAAAATAAAAAGCAAGAAAATATAATATCTAAATTTGAAGGTTATTGAAGGGTCTATGATCATATCAAGTTCAACAACATTTCACAAAAAGAAGGACCGCAGTTTGCATCATTTGTAACCAATTAAGGAAATCAATTAAGTCTACAGGGTACGAGTAAGAAGATGAAGTGAGATATAATTGTGATGAATATTTTGAATAAATCAACCCAGGGAAAGCTACTAAAAGGGACAAATTTAACCATAAATAGAGCTATCGATTTTTGTTTATCGGTGGAAGCAAGTAGAAGTCGGTGTAAGGAGATTCACGATATATAATTCAACAGTGAATATGGTGAAGATCATGAGGAAACATAATGGAGGATCATGCTAATATTGTGGCTACGTCCATGACCAGGGTAAATGTCCTGCATATGGAAAAAGTTGTGCAAAATGCCAAACTAGAAACCATTTTGCCGCAGTCTCTCCAGATAAGATAGGAACGGATAAGGAAAAGGAATCAGGAAATAAGAAAATCTGTGAGGTCATGGGTGAAGAAGAGGTTGACATAAATCATGTAAAGAAATGATAGCTCGAAATTACTAAATTCAATACACCCGTCTCAATCCGTATATGTACAAGGTCAGTTAGTAGAATTTAAATTAGACACTGGAGCTGAAATTAACGGTTTGCCACTAAAAATATTCAAGTTAATTAAAATAAAATCGAAAGTTTACAAAACAAAAATGGCATTAGTAGCTTATGGGAATTTTAAGATAGAACCGGTAGGTAAAGTAACATTAAAATGTAGCGTAAAAGACAAAGTTGCGAAAGTCAAATTTGTTATCGGAGATAATGATCAAACACTATTGTTAATATGAAATAATTAAATAAAAGAAATTATTTGCAAATAATATAAAATTTATTTATGAATGATCGATTTTGGTTATATAACCATCTTCAGACTCAGCTGAAGAGAACATATCAGATAAACTATATTGAATTCCGTAACTTGATTAATAATATTTGATCAATTTTTTATATTTTTAATTATTTCAAATATTTCATAGTAGTACATTTTGGTGGATTTATTCATACTATGTAGCAATGTCGTATTATGTATGTTAGTATTATGTTTATTTTCTTGTAGGTGTTTTAAAAAGTTGATCATCCTTAAATCTAATTGCTAGATTTCTACCCGTTTGACCAAAATATACAGCGTTACAATCCGAACAAGTCAATTTGTATATACCACATTACTCAAGTAATGTGATTTTATCTTTGTTATTAATTAAATATTTTTCGGTGGTATAATTAGTTCTATAATTAGCTCTTTGTTAACTATAGTTAAGTTTACAAGCTTGCATTGTTTTGAAATTAATCAAAAGATAAACAATATCAAAATAGAATTTAAATCAGCTGATGATCTAGTTACTAAATATCCTAGTGTATTTATAGGTTTAGTTTGTTTTCCATCACAGCATCACATTAGTTAAAAATGGAATTCCTCACATTCAATCAATTAGAAGAGTTCCTCAAGCATTGCATGATAGATGGAAAATAAAATTCGAACAATTGGAAAAACAAGGTATAATTAAGAAAATAGGAAAACCTCCCGAGTAGCTGAAACATAATAATGACTTGAGACATTTCTTAATTCCTACTGCAGACGAAATAGCCAGTCAGTTTCCGGAAATTTTTTTTTACTACTGTTGACATGAAAGATTGTTATTTTCAAGTTAAAATAGACAGGAAAAGTTTAAACCTTTGTACTTATGGTACACCGTTTGGGTGCTATCAATTTTGTCGTTTGCCTTTTGACACCTACTCTGCTATGGAAATTTTTCAGAAAAAAATTTATAAAGCATTTGGAATTCTTAAGGGTGTATTATAGTACGTGGATAATACCTACTGCACTATATTTGTATTTTGTTAAAAATGACTTTTGTATACAACTATTTGTGTTGCTGTTGATTAATTGCTTTTCTATTATTATTATATTTTGATATGTGCTTTTTGATAAGTACGAAGGGTTTCACGACCGGTGTCAATTGAACTCAAATTAGAACTAACACTAGAACTATTGCTAAGATCATCATCAATTTTATTATGCACTCCTCCTTGCCCAAGTTCTTCACTCAATAACCAAAAAAATAACAACTTTTAAAACGTTTAAAATTTTTATTGCAAAAAAAAAATAAAAAAGCATAGTGCATAAATCCGTATAAAAAATATACAAATAGTATCATACTTTAACATAAAATAAAGTACATTCTAAATAAAATAATTCTATAATAAATTAAAAATACAAACAAAAACAAAATTAATTATATTGATAGTTTTCTTGCTTTGGCAGCTGCGTATTCGGCATTGATATCCTTAATATTTAATGTTTGGCTTATTGCACTTTCAATAGATATCAATGCTAGATTGTTCAATCGTTCTTGCGACATAGTTGTTCTCAGATAATTCTTCATCAGCTTCGCTTTTGAAAACGATCGCTCCCTTGTAGCAACGGCAACTGGAACACTTAACAGAATTCTTAATGCTACAGATAAACTTAAAAATTCGCAGGTCAATTTATTTTGGTAAATGAAGTTCAAAATTTCTAAGGGTGTTTGCTCAGTTGTAATAAAGTTGTTGATTAATCGTATTTCACGGCATAAATCTGTGGCAGCAATATCCCTGGGACATTCTTCATCTCTTAATCTGTAAGCTTAATTTCTAATGTTTTGAAAAGCTCTTCTTCTGGCATATCAGTTACTGTGAAAACATTACGCAAAAAGAAAAACGTGTCTGTATAATTTTGTAACTGCTGAAATCTTTCACGAATTGCTTATATTGCCTCATCAAGTACAGCGAAGAAAAAAATGATTTTAAAATTATCGTTGGGAGTCAGCAAGCTTTCTTCTCCACAATTCGTAATCAAACTCAAATTTGATTCTACATGTAACCTTTCAGCAACTAAAGAAGCGGAATTAAACAATGTATTGAAATGATCATCAGTTCTAAAATTCTGAAGGACCTTTTCCAACGATTTTAATTTTCCAATTGACTCTAGCAAGTTTGTTTTAATATTTTGAAGCGTTTTACTTACTATGTTGACATTTCAAAGAATATCATGCCAAAAACTATTGAACATATAAATTTGGAAGATTCCATCTTATTCCTAAGAGCCAATGCTTTATGCTTGGTCTTTAGACCAAAAAACAATTCTGCATTTTCAATATTTCCATCACTATTTACGATTTCTTGTAGTCCATCAAAAATTTCTGGTAAATTAAATCGTAAATGCTTTATTGCCTCTATTCGACTTTCCCGTCTGGTAGCTGATAATGGTTCTAAATTTCTATTGTAATATTTCAACCTTTCTATTTCGTAACTTTCGTAAATGAGGAGTTTATAATTTTTTTCAGCATTATGTAAAATCTTAACATTGTTTTCTTTATCAAATTCATGATTATTTTCGAGGATGTGTTTACCATAATTGGATGTAGTATTTCGTAGATGTTCCTTTATTCTTGTTTTGATGGCTCTTCCCGTTTCTCCTACGTAGAAGGCTCCACATGTGTTGCAATCAAGGAGATATACTCCGTTGCCTCCTAATTTGTCACTTTTGTCTTTGGTATTGTCCAGGAGGTTTTTTATGTTGTTATGAGATTTGAGAGATATTTTAATATTGTTACTGTTAAAAATCTTATCAATTTTTACCACAGTACGGTAGTGTTCTATATTGTAAGTTTTGTTCTTTTGTTTTTATCGTTAAGTGTTGTTAATCTTTCTCGGTACTTCTTAATTAATGGTAATTCGTAGCGCTTCATGGATGGAGAAGTATGTGTTCTGGTTGATCCGAGGTATCATCCGTTCATCTTCTTGGTTGTTGTCCTGTTGACAGAGACTACGACAAAGCACTGAAGATGCCAAGTGAGATCTTGGCGAAACGTCTGCCCCTGTCCACAGGGAACAACCAAGAAGATGAACGGATTCTTAATTAATGTATCAACATGTTGTGTTGTATATCCGTTGTTTCTGGCTATATTTTTGAATATGTTCATGTCTCTGTTTGTGTCTTCGCGATTCGTTTTTGTTGAAAAGGCTCGGTGGATGAAAGAATATAATGCTGCATTCTTGTGAGTGTGGTGGTAGAATGAATCTCTTGATATAATTATGTCAGTTTGGGTCGGTTTCCTGTAGATATTGTATGTTGTTTATTGTTGGTTTCTTTTAAAAGTCGAGTCCAAAAAATGTAATGGTTTTTTCATTTTCCAAAGTAAAATTGATAAGTGTTGATAAGTTGGTTTCTGTCTTTGATCGTGTAATTGTTTTCATATGTAATATTGGTTTCGATAAATCTAACCATAAATTTACTTATTTTATTTGTGGAACAGTTAATGGAAGAAATTATAGGTCTGATGGGAAGTTCAGTTTCATGAAGTTTTATCAATGAATATAAGGTTGGTGTCCTAGGGTTCATTGGGGTCAAGTAGGTGTTGATATGTGTGGTGTTGTTAAGGTGTTGGATGAAGCAATAAATTTTAAAATCAATCACAAGTTAAAAGGAAAATTTCATTTTCACATAATTTTCTAAATTAACCTTCATTGATGAAAAAAACAATGAACACCATTATGTGTGGTTTTGAAACTGCTGTAATGGAATTGTTCCATTCAAGTAAAACAACGACGCACACACACTTAAATTAGATCTTTATTCTTCTTTATTTACATTTAATTGTAATGATCCTTATTCCGCAATAAACTTAGTCCATCTATTCTTTTCCGCATTGCACTCGAAGCTGTATTAATGTGTAATCACTATAATCGCTGATGGTACAATTTTTATAGTTCATTCACTTCGAGTACAATACGATGCCTCTACACCTTCTCGGTTTTCTTAAAAAAATTAATATTACAATATTTAATAACTTTTTTTTGTAAATTTAATACTTAACAGTAATATGGTTTTACTCTATTTTTATGAACTAACGCGTGTTTATTATTTATTTTTAACATTACATTAGGCGCCTCATCACTAATAACTTTAAATAAACTTTGCTAAAAGTTCAGTACCCTGATCAGTTGCAATATCTTTAGGGATTCCAACTTTTAAGACAAAATTATTGACAAATGACCTTGCCACTGTATCAGCTTCTTTATTTTTAAGAGGATAAGCTTCTACAAACTTACGAGATCTAAGTATACTTTCTCAAAAGATGACGACGCTGTTGTAACCGTTAGTGGTTCAACGTAGTTTTTGGAATGTTTATGTCTCTGACAGTCGTCGTATTTTTTTGTAAATTTTTCAATTAATCCAAAAATAATATTTTTTCACATTCGCGTACATTCTATTTAGACCAGCGTGACCTCCAGTTGGGAGTAGATGAAAATCATTTAGGATTAATTGTTGGGTTTGTTTACATGTTATCTTTTTGGTATTAGAAATTATATTAATTTTTAAATTGTAATCTAGAATTCGATTACATTCATTTGTTAAGCGCGCTAGTAAAGGTTCGTTTTCTTTACATTTTAATAGAAATAATTCTAGAATTCCATAATTTTTACAAATTTTAACTAATGATTTCAACTCTGTGAGACGATAAATCATTACGTATATAAATTACTCTTAATTTTATATTATATAAAAGATTACCCAACTTAATTATACATTTATCGTGTAGTACACTTGACATTTCGTTTTTATTTAAAGATATTATTTCTGCTTAATTTTCAGGTTGCCTTAGTACTTCGATTATAATAGGGTGGACAATCTCAGAATCATCTTTAGTACCACAGTCAATCTCTGAATTGACAGCATTCTGAGATTTCTTTTTGGATTGTGCTCTTGTTATTATGAATACATTTTTTGTTAATTCTTTCAAGTCTTTAATTTCAATTTTAATCCGCGACAAAGCGTCAGCGGGTGTACTTTCAGTTCCCCTCACATAATGTACCTCAAAGTCGTACCCTTCAAGGATTAATCTGAACTTCGTTAATCTACATGCTCATGCCAAATAGATATACCAAAGGTCTATGGTCATTAAAAATTTTGAATTTACGTCCATACAAGTATGGTCTGAAATGTTTAATGGACCAAACTATTGCCAAAAGATCTATTGTTTCAGAGCGAGAAGTTACTACGTCATAGAGGAACCGCGAAATTATTTAGTTTGAATATGTTCTACTTTCACTTCAAATTACTTAAAATATAAAATTTATTAAAACAGTTCTTTTACTTTCTGTTCATACTTATACTTGGATATATCGTTTTACGTAAACATATTTCTTAAATTTGATTAGTGTGTATGACACCGGTTATAAAATTTTGCACTTTTTTGTGAGAAAAAACAAGGTCAAATTATAGTATTTTTTATAATTATTTGTTTCATTATGGTCACCTGCTTTACCTTATTCTACCTTATTAGCCCTGAACTTGCAATGAAACAGACCCTTGGGAAATAGAAGGAGCTAATTACGTTGGATTTCATCATTATGTTTCAGACGAAAAACATTAAACATGTTCTCTGTATGTTTTTAGGAAGTTTCAACACTTTTCTTGCAATTTTTGAAATAGGATATGTGGTTGTGGCTTTTTAATCTTTTTATGGATTCTGAAATGCAGTAATCAGTAACGTATATGGAAGAAAAATGTTATAGTTTGTAACGTTCGTTTTCATCTTTTAATTTTAATTTTCTTTTATTTCTGTTCTTTTCTTTTATTAAAGGTCGTTGATCGAGTGAGATGATGAATGCATGAGGGTTTTTGGTGGATTTATCGATCTTTTTAAGATCTATTAATTTTAGGAGTGGGGATGCGGTTAGATTCTTCCGTACCGGACTTCCTCTTCCTCTTTTGTCATCGAGCATTGGCGTAGTCAAGTGGTTTATAATTTGTGATAAAAGTAACCGTGTGGTGTTAGGAATTTTGGAAAGGAAATCTCAGTGTAGATTTTGGAGATCCTTTCGTCGATTTATTCGGATTTGTTCTACATCACGTTCTGCGATCAATTGTTATTGAGGCGATCGGATTTTGTTCCGGCTTTTAATGGTTCCGCTTTATTACACACGTGTAGCCGATCAACAACTTAAGGTAGTATAATTAATATTTTCAGGGCTCGATCTTTTAGTTTTTGTTCTCTTTCAGGCTTTTATTTTATTTTATTTTATTTTAGCTTATTGTTGTTTTAAGTTTATCTTAAAAATATTATTTCCCCGTCTGGTCTTGATCGTCGATTCCGATTATTCTGGTTGAATCGTAAAATTCGTATCAGAGACGCCATTTTGGAGGCCACCTAAAAGAGCATGGTTTTGGTTTCGGCGTAATTTGTGATATCCTTGACTGGGTCGCCCTCTCGTCGATCAACTTGGTGACCAACTGTACATCCATCACTCTCACTCATCAACTTGCTCAACATCTTGCCAACGTCACTGTAACTAGATAAGTACCCATCGACACCCCAACGACTTTGTTTACTCAATTTGTTTTGTTTTCAAAAATAATTTGTTAAATCATATTCTTGATTGAATTTGTAAATTTTGAAAATATTGTAGGTGTATTATTTCTTATTAAAAAAAAAAAGAAACTTGTGAATCATTAATTTCATTTAACGGATTTTGTAACATTTCATAATTTCATTTTTTTTTATTATTAATTGTTTTGTTCACCTGTTCGCTCTTTTCGTTTGATTTCATTTTTTTTGAGACACCGAGGTAGTGTCCCATACATTATTGACTCAGCTGACTCAATTTTTGTGTTAATTTTATTTTTTTTCAGGTTTTAATTTTGATTCTATTTTGGGAGAATCGTTAGAGCGGTCAGGTTTCTTTTTTTAATTTGTTGTTTAATAATTTTCATTATTAGTTATAAACCAAATTATTTCTTTTTTGAACTTACATATTTTCCTTATATTAATAATTATTTTTTTTTTATCTATTTTGATTTTCAATATAGTTTTGAATCTCATTTGTATGAGTTTGTCTTTTGTGGATGTTTTGTTGAAACCTCGTGACTTGATTTCGAACTTAGTTAGCTGTCCGAGGAAAGCTAAGTGGGTAGGTATCGGTATAAGTTCGTGGCGCCCTTTTATTAACATCGTAACCCCCCCGTCTCCATTGAGTGAGCTGGAGCTCGAACCTATCCAATGTACTTGGTTTTGTTTTGTAATTTGAACTTTAGCAGTAGTTTTTTTTTAATGCCACAAGTTTTTTCAGAATGCTTGTCTTTCTATTATATTTTCCTCATCAGGTTAATTGTCGCTATTTCTACATATCAGACTAAATAAATGAAGTTCTAGTTGCACATTCGAGAATTTCGGCTCATTAAATATCGTATTGACTGTATGTGCAGTTTTAGTTTTAATGGTCGACCTTGTAAGACGTTTTTTAATTTTTCCAAATTCTTCTCAATTACTTCGTTATTTTATATGCATTGTTTAAAGTAAAAATTTACCAACAAAATACTATACTAATAGATGGAGTTCATTCATTTTATATAATAAATAGACCAAGCTGCTAGAGTGTTATATAAAATGATTAATATATTTGTATTACTACTTAATAATTTTTTATATTAACAAATGACGTAGATGAATATATCTATTGCGTAATTTTAAGTAATTAAATCTTTATTTAAATTTAAATAATGCTGCTATCGCATAAATATATTTGTTTACACCAATAATTCTATTTATAAGGCCACGTCAGTCTCGCAACATATGGACCTCTATCTGTATACGAACGGTACATTATGTCTTCAGTTATACCAATGAAACATCCAAGATTTCAATTATCGTTGCAAATCTCCATTGTTAATAATTTAGTCTGATATTTATTTAATATTTGAACGTTCTCGACTGCATTTTGTGCTTCTTCTGGACACGTATAAGTAATGAAGCCGTCTCTTCTATTTAAAACTGACATCCCACTTTGCATCAATAACCGAATCTTGAAAATCTTTCTTGCTTTTGTGAATAACGTAAATCTCCATTGTTAATAATTTAGTGCTATATTTATTTAATATTTGAACGTTCTCGACTGCATTTTGTGCTTCTTCTGTACAGGTGTAAGTAATGAAGGCGTCTCCTCTATTTAAAACTGACGTCCCACTTTCCATCAATAACCGAATCTTGAAAATCTTTCCAGCTTTTGTGAATAACGGAAATAATTCTTTTTCGATGAAATGAGACGGAATTCCCTTGACTCAAATTTTCGATCCATGTGGTGGCAATTCTTTGCAATTGTTAATAGGGCCAATTATACGTTGGCTCCCACTGTATGATACAGGATAACTTTGTAAAAAATAACTGTGTGGTGAAGCCATTGTTAAAAAGTTGTAAATGTTTACTTGATGAATTGTTAACAGCTACTGAATGCTTCTTCCTCAAAAGCCAGCTGTTATACTCACATCCTTATCGCTCGTATTTCCGATGCGGCGCCAAATCTTCCTACAAGTAAGCGAATAATAGCTGAATAGACCCGCGGGGGAGCTGGACCCCCACCGGGCGCGTCCCCAGGTGGCGGATAGGGGAACGCTCGCTTCCACAGCGAGTATCGGGTTAACCCGGCGCGGACCAACCAGCTTGCGTTTTAGACTTCTACAGATTTTGAAGGAATTGTAAAATTTGCAAGATATGTCTTCACATCTAACCACGTTATCTCCAAATTTACGGTGATACCAATAAGTAGTCTAATAACTCGGAGAATTAGATTTATCTCTAGAACTGTGAAAGCAATTACAATTACAGTTCCTCGACGTACTTGTTGCTATGTTTTGCAATTTTATAGTCAAAAAGTTTATCTGGTTTTCTAAATTTTTTGTTTTGTTGTCCTGTTGTTTTTGTGGTGAAATCGAAGTCACAAGTGCTTGACAGGTTAACGTCAGATTTTAAATTGTTGTCAATAATTTGTCGTGTGGTGGTGTTATTGTGGTGCGATGTATTTGAACTTCTGAGAGGTGTGTTGAGGTCGATGTCAAATTCATTGATTCCCACACCTTGTCGACAACGGAAAGAATATTTACAACGTCCGCTTTGCCAGAAGCTAGAAGTGCCTCCGAAATAACACGAGGAATCGTCTCCGATGTCTCAATTTAAATTTAAGAATTTATTTAAATTTATTTAAGAATAAATTTTATTTAAACCTGAGAACCACCAATCATGGTCAACATCGTTCAATAAAAATCTGTTTTTGATCTCCCATTTGCGAATCTGACAGAGGATCGTCCAGACGTTTTTCTTCACTCAATGATAATCTTTGAATAAATAATTTTCAAAGATTATCATTGAGATGATCTCAGTGGGTGAATTTGCCAAAAAACATTAAATTTGGTTTTTTCATTACTAATACTAGTTAACATAATCTGTGCTAGAACTTGCCGAAACCATATGTCTATGGGATTAGAAGGCCAAAATGTTGGTATTTTCAATTTCGAAATATTTTTGTAATTCGTGCGCTGTATTGTCACGATTAGCTGTCTATCATTTTTTATAAAAAATTGACTAGATATTCGTTTAGTTTTTTCTATTGAGAAAATTAATTTTAATATTTGGTTTTGTTAACTAAAAAATCAATTTTATTATGCTCCTTGCCCAAGTTTTTCACTCAATAACCAAAAAAAATTACTTTTAAAACGTTTAAAATTTGTATTATAAAAACAAAAAAAATAAAAAATTATACTGCATAAATACCTTTAAAAAATATAAAAATAATATTATACTTTAACTTAAAATAAAATACTTTCTATATAAAATAATTCTATAATAAATTAAAAATATAAACAAAAACAAAATTAATTATATTGACATTTTTCTTGCATTGGCAGCTGCGAATTCAGCAATGATATCCTTAATATTTAATGTTTGGCTTATTGCACTTTCAATAGATATCAGTGCTAGATTGTTCAATCGTTCTTGCGACATAGATGTTCTCAGATAATTCTATATCAGTTTCAATTTTGAAAACAATCGCTCCCTAGTAGCAACGGCAACTGGAACACTTAACAGAGTTCTTAATGATACAAACAAGTTTGAACATTCGCAGATCAATTTGTTTGATAAATGAAGTTCAAAATTTCTAATGGTGTTTGCTCAGTTGTAATAAAATTGTTGATTAATCGTATTTCACGGCATAAATCTGAGGCAGCAATATCCCTGGGACATTCTTCATCGCTTAATCTGTAAGTTTAATTTCTAATGTTTTGGAATGTTGAAAAAGCTCTTCTTCTGGCATATCAGTTAATGTGAAAACATTATGCAGAAAGAGAAACCCGTCTGTATAATTTTGAAACTGTTGTAATTTCTTATGTATTAATCATCTACAGCGAAGAGAAAAATTATTTTAAAATTATTGTGGGGAGTCAGCAAGCTTTCTTCTCCACATTCGTAATCAAACTGATATCTACTTCTCCTACGGGTTACGACATATTATCTCCTTGGATACGCTATTGAAGATTTATTATGGATATCTTCACTCCCGTTTATCCTATGGTGTACTGTATTGAGGTCATTCCATACATGCTGGTATAATTTTTGCTTCTCAGACGAAATGCCTAAGGTTGATTGTAAACCTGAACGATAGAGACTGTTGTAGAGGCGCGTTTGTTAAACTAAATATTCTTACTCTTCCCTGTGTTTACATCTTGCAATGTTTAAGGTATGTCAAAAGTAATCTCAATAACTAGAAAAAGGATAGTGATGCGTAAACGTATAACACACATCATAAAGACAGCTAAGGCAAGGGACGGGGTAAATCACTTTGGATTAAAAATTTTCAATTATTGCCAGATTGTATAAAGGCCCTTGAGGATAAATTATTCAAATGCACAATAAAGCCTTTATTATTAGAGAACGCTTTTTACAATTTTGACGAATTTATTAATGCTGTTCAAGCAAAGATTTTTGTTTCGCTGGGTTGCTGCCATTTTAGTCTGCGATTTTCGTTTGGACATCTATCGCACCGCCAACGGATATCTTTCATTTCTCAAAAGTCGAAAACGTTGTAATGTAACTTTAATATTATCACATTTCCATTACACCGATGTCCTCTACTCTTCGTTCCTTACCTTACCTTACTTTACACTTGCGAAGTAGAATTTAATAAGTTCAGAAGTCCTGCATTTATTTGGAATAAAGCGACGAAAGCACGTATCTCATATACTGCTTGATTTGAATTAGCTTAATATGTTGAGCCGACGTATAATCCAAGCTGTCGTATTTTTCTATAAGGTCTGGACTCTGATTCTAGGACTTCTCCTTTTCTTCTTAATAAAATATGTAGTCGATTTGATATGCACTCTGTTAATGTTCGAAAAAATAAGAAATAGAAAATCTCATCGTTTCTCAAGTTTCATTATGTACCTTCTGAACATTTCTATTAATCTTCCATCTTTGCTGTGTTGTGCCAAGCAAATGTAGCTGTTGTTCAAATTCTTTCCCTTGATCATAAATGTGTTGAATGTGATGCTTTTTCAAAAAAAAAATAATTACTTAAATGTTACATAAAATAAGATTTGATTAATTTTATATTAATGCTATGAGAAGCACCATATGTTATTACAAGATAACTACATATAAATGATATATTAAAGCTAAAGCATAGTTCATAATTTTATTACTACTAGTAGGTATGGAAGACTAGCTAATGAGGTGAATACCTACCACTTTGTTTTCTCATAGAGAATATTCGCAGCATTTCTAATAATAACTGAGATAACCTGCAAATTCATCAAAATTTGGACACTATACATCTTTTCAAAACCATTAAAGGATAATGTAAACCTTTAGCCTGGTGGAAGTCTTTTATCTCTTGGTATAGTGATGTAATCCTGAAAACCGGGATTTAATATTAAAAAATAAAAAATTTAAAATATCACCGTGTCCCAAGTTTCATCATATATATTCTTAACATTTCTGTAATCTCCCATCTTTGTTGTATTGTTTCAAGCAAATGTAGCTGTTCTTTTCGTTGATCACAAATGTGTTGAATGTGATACTTAAATCAAATTTAATTAAATTATTTTAAATAAAGTAAGATTGGATTAATTTTATATTACTGCTATGAGAAGCACCACATGTTATTACAAGATAACTATATAGTATATACAGGGTGTCTCACGTAACTGGTTCTTTAGAACTTTCTTAGGTTCCACTATTCGTAGAGGCTTGAAATTTTGGTAGCATGGGTTGTTCATTCCGATCTATTAATCTAAAATATTTTCAGGATGACCACCACTTCCGGTCTACCGAAAGTAGACCTCAACTTCGTTATTTTAAAAGGAATGCTGTAGTTTTTATTACACCGTTCAATTATACATAAGAAAATATGTTGACTTTGATAACAGTTGTTGGTACCTACCGTTTTTTGTTTTCGAGTTATTTTGATTTTAAGTGTTTTTTGTCAAATATCACCATGCTTTCTACAAGCCCATATCTCAGCCAACGTTAAGTCAAAAGCGTTTTGCATTAGTACGATAACTCTTCATATGCTGCTACATAGATTGTCATTTGTTGTATCAGTATATCTTATATAGGCTGGTCAAAAATTGAGTTACTGTATCTCTGTATTCAATTGCGTGAAAGTCGAAAATTTTAAATGGAACGACCTATATTTTCATACCATATCAGGAAGGGAATTTAATTCTCTACAAATTATCTATGAATATTCCTATACCTATTTATTATAGATTTCTTGCTATTGAGGAATTTATCAAAATCATACGTAAAATGCTAGAAACCGTTTGTGTTTTTGTTAGAAGGCCATGACATTTTGACAGTTTTTTGTTTAATTTATTTAAATTATTATTAGTATTACTTCTACAATGAACTGTGATTGAATAAACTTTAGATTGTTAGATGTTATTTACCAAAAATAACCAAAAGAAAACCGAACAATGAAACAATGAAAAACAACAATTTAATGACAAAAATTAAAATCAATAACATAAAAGAATGAAAAACTTAAAATTATAAAAATAAATTATGGGAATTGAATTCTCTACCAACTATTTAGATACTTTCCTGTGCCTATTTGTTGTAGTTGCCTTCATATTTGGAAAAGAATGGCCGCATGCAATGCTGGAAAGCTTCTTGTTTTTATGTTAGAAAGCTATGGAGTTTTGACAACTTTTCATCCATATTTATGTTATTGTAGTCATTACTTAGCTGTGTCACCACTTCTGTTAATGTCTTTGAATATCATGGCGCATTATTCCAACGGCAACATTTCAAATTCGTCTTATATTCATGGCGGAAGTAATAAAGTTTTGGATAGGATCAGCTTCTTAGTTTTGGAAAGATCAAAATAACAAGAAACCATAAATTTCTATCACCAGCAGCTTAAGATAATAGAATAAATGTTTTGTTGTATTTTATTGCTTTACCAAATTTTTCGGTAAGAGGTGCTTCGGTCGATTTAGATGAATAATATTTTCCAAGAAAGCACCGTTAATAGATAAAGTGAATTCTCTAGGAACTCTCTAGAAATACCTCGCCAATCATTACGTCGAATATTACACCATATTATTGTTTTTCATTGTTTCGTTTATGCGTTCTTCTGTTGGTTATTTATTCAATCGTAGATCATTCTAGAAATAATACCAATGCTAATTTAAATAAATTAAACGATAAACTGTCAAAATGTCATAGCCTTCTAATAATAATACGAACGTGATCCAGCATTTTGTGTAGGATTTTGATAAAATACTCGATATGAAGAAAACTATAATAAATAGGTATAGCAATGTTTATAAATAATTCGTAGAGAATTAAATTCCCGTTTTGATAGACTAAAAAGATATGGGGCGTTCCATTTAAAATTTTCGACTTTCTCACAATTGAATATAGTGAAACGGTAATTCGATTTTTGACCAGCCTGTATAAGATATACTGATACAACAAATGACAATCTATTTAACAGCATATGAAGAGTTATCGTACCAATGCAAAACGTTTTTGAATTAGCGTTGGCTGAGATATAGGCTTGTAAAGAGCATGGAGATACTTGATAAATAACACTTAAAATCAAAATAACTCGAAAACAAAAAACAGTAGGTACCAACAACTGTTATCAAAGTTAACATATTTTCTTACGTGTAATTGAATGGTGTAATAAAAACTATAGCATTCCATTTAAAATATCGAAGTTGAGGTCTACTTCCGATAGACCAGAAGTGGTGGCCATCTTGAAAATATTTTAGATTAATAGATCGGAATGAACAACCCATGTTAGCAAAATTTCAAGCCTCTACGAATAGTGTAACCTAGAAAAGATCTAATGAACCATAGTACATAATTTTATTAGTACTAGCATCGCTTTGTCAACTAATGTTATAATTTGTTTCGTTATAAATCCTATTAAAATTTGATTTTTATTTGACATTCATACACTTTTAGGTTATGTCAAATTTGCCTCCAATTCTGAGGCAAATTTGACGAGCTGGCATGTGACGAGCTTTACATTTTGATTAGCGTGTTTTGTGACTCTTTAATATTATCACATTTCAATTATGTCCCCTACTCTCCGTTTCTTACAGATCACTTCCGAAGTAGAATTCAGAGAAACCACAACTCCTACATTCGTTTGATTTTAGGAATAAAGCGACGTGAGCACGTATCGCATAGACTGCTCGATTAGAATTGGCTTAATATGTTGAACCGACGTACAATCCACACTGACGTACTTTTCTAGAAGATAGTTTCAGCTGGGACTCTATCTTAGTAAAATACGTATTCGATCCGATGTGCACTCTACTAATCTTCGATTTAAAGGCGCTCTTTCTCCGCCACTTCATAGAATAGAGAAATTTAAATGCAGTTAGGTATTCATACCAAATGTTCAAAAATGGTTCGGGCTATCAGGGTAGCTCCCTGATAGCCTGAAATTTCATCATGTATCTTCTGAACATTTCTGTTAATCTCCTATCTTTGCTGTGTTGTTTCAAGCAAATGTAGCTGTTGTTCAAGTTCCTTTCTTTGATCACATATGTGTTGAATGTGATACTATTTGGAAAAATATATCACATAATTACTTAAATGTTAATTAAAACAGGATTTGATTAATTTTATATTACTGCTATACACCACACGCGGCAGCACATGTTATTACAAGATAACTACATATAACTGATATATTAAAGTTAACACATAGTACATAATTTTATTGGTAATAACTACGTTATCAACTAATATTACAATTATTTCTTATAAGTCCCATTAAAAATTGACTTTTATTTGACATATTTATACACTTTTAGGTTATGTCAATTTTGTCTGCAATTCTGATTTTGGTACTTTATGTTGAGCAAAAAAAAACGGACATGTAACGAACTTTGTGTTAGAATTAGCCTTACTTTCCCTTCTTAGGTTCAATAAAAGATCAGAAGGAACGTTATAATTCAGCCATATGGGTGCTGCGCCTAACAGGAGTTTGTTCTTCCTCTGATGGGGTTGATTGTTTCAACCGTTCCCAAAATTTTCCCTATTCTGTATTGGCGGGTGGTATTACGCTATTTTCAGAATGAAAGATGGGATAGGTAACGTACATATTCTCTTACAATTACGCTTATAATATCTGTACACTTTATAATAGGTAATGTTCTAACACTTTGAAGATACTCATAAAAATATGTACAAACTAGAGTTTTGTAGGACGTCCGAAGGAGATGTGTTCCATTTCAGGTCCTAAGAGATCCTAAGACATATACACGATTGTTAGCTTTATTTGTATACGATCGGTACATTATGTCTTCAGTTACACGAATGAAACATCCAAGATTTCAATTATCGTTGTAAATCTCCATTGTTAATAATTTAGTCTGATAATTATTTAATATTTGAACGTTCTCGACTGCATTTTGTGCTTCTTCTGTACACGTGTAAGTAATGAAGGCGTCTCCCTCTATTTAAAACTGACATCCCACTTTGCATCAATAACCGAATCTTGAAAATCTTTCCAGCTTTTGTGAATAACGGAAATAATTCTTTTTCGGTGAAATGAGACGGAATTCCCTTGACTCAAATTTCTGATCCATGTGGTGGCAATTCTTTGCAATTGTTAATAGGGCCAATTATACGTTGGCTTCCACTGTATGACACAGGATAACCTTGTAAAAAATAACTGTATGTTGGAGCCATTGTTAAAAAGTTGTAGATGTTTACTTTATGAATTGCTATGAGCTACTGAATGCTTCCTCTTCAATAGTCAGCTTTTATACTCACATCCTTATTGCTCGTGTTATCGATGGGCGCCAAATCTTCCTGCAAGTAAGCGAATAATAGCTGAAGCACCCCCACCGGGCGCGTCCCACAGTGGTTCAAAATGGCAAAAAGTGACGCATAGACCTTTAGAAATTTATTACGTTGATGAAATTTGGTATATAGGTATTATAACAAATACGATGATTTGTATCAAAATTTAGACCAAATTATTATTAACCGGAAGTGACAATTTACCTGAACACCCCACCTCCACATTTTCATATAAAGTTGTAATTTAAATTGGTGTAGATGAATGCCATTTTGTATGATCTATTATAATCTTGCAAAATATCCAAATATCAAATTTCAATCAATTCGCGTAACCGGAAGTGTACCGGAAGGTACTTTATCTGAGCACATCTCCAATTTTATTCATAAAAATTGTCACTCTAAATTAGAATAAAAATAAATAAAATGAATTGTAAAATTGTAAAATTTCTAAAATTGTAGTTTCTATGGCCCTCCAAAATATTCTGACATCATAGTTTGGTCTTGTTGTGTAATTGGAACTAATAGAAAGTAAAGGAATAAAATATTCCATAGAATAGATTCAAGTAGTTTGGACGATATAAAATAAAAAAAGATATGTAATGAGAATAGTATATAGAAGATAATATACCTACATGTATTGGTGCAGAAGATAAGTATACCTACATGTATTTATGCATAGGTAATTGGTTATGTGTATGAAATGAAATACAACCAGTTTATTAAATTCAATAAACATACTTTACTATATTAAATGGTGTCTTCAAATTCTTCTGCGAAGACTGGTAAGGAACTTTCCTCATCGAATTGTATGTCGTCATCAGAATCTGAATCATACGATTCATTCAAAGGAGCATCTTCAAAATCAGCAGTATCATCTATGTGTAGTTTTTTTGTTGAAGATTTACTCTTTGCAGATGATCTATTAAATGCTCTGAATATTTTAAAAAATAAAGGATCAGACGTTAACATGAATCTGTTAAAAATATCTTCAAGTGTATCTTTGCGTGATGTTTTTCTTGAAAAGTCGGTCCTATATTTCTTGAAATCTTTGTTTCTAGACTCCAGTGGTTCTTCACTTAGAGCACCTATAAAATAAAAACTATAGTTTTCTTGTTTGTTGTCTATTCAAGTATAATTTACCTAATGAAATTGATCCAAAATGTTGAATATATTCATGCCCGTGAAACAAAATTTTATGCACAGTTGGAGAAAATGTGAATGAGGGGTATGTTTTCGAAAACTTTTGTGCTGTTGCAATGCCGTACATTTCATATTTCTTGAAATTAACTACTGTGTTGCAAGATATTGCCGCTAAAAGATTTGAAAATCGCTCGATAATTTCAACATCAATTCCTGTTATTTCTGATGTTAATTTACAATCTTGAAAGAATCTTCTGGCGGTATTCCCATCATGGGAAATTCCAAAACCTGGCTTGGGTTTGTCTATAATTAGGCCAGTTTTTTCCTTGAACAGTTTTTGAATTTCCTTCTTCCGCACATCTGTTTGCTTGTTTTCGTCCAATCTAAGAAGAAATTAGTCATAGAAAATAAAGAAGTATTAGAAGTAAATCTCTTACTTATAGGCACATCGTAGTAAAAACTGCATCATATTAATTTTCGCATGTAATGGCGATATACCAAAGCCAAAAACAGTTTTGTTAATTGCTCCTTTGTTTGGAAATTTATTTAAGTCTTTAGGTCCAGCTAAACATACTGGACATCTCTAAAATCATTTAATTTTAGTTATCTTATTGACAAAAGAATTCTTTCGTTTCTGTCCCACGTTTAATATAATCATGAACACACTTACCGAAGTTGCGGGATTTTTAATAATAGCGTTGATAACTTTTCCATTTATCATGGTGAACAGAAAACTATGTGTCATTTCCACCTCGTATGATTCCGACATCTTAATCATTGATGGCCTTAAATTTTCTATTACTGTCATCATTCTTGTGTACTCTGCCGTTATGGAATTTGGATCTTCTTTACAGAATGCCATTCGTATTGGCCTACATAGACTAAATTAAAAAAAAAACAGGAGATTAGAGCCTGCGTTACAATATTTTATATGAAAAAATACCTTGACGAATTAGGAGAGTCATTATTCCAAACAATGACCTTATCACCTTCTATAAATAAGGGTAATATGTGCGTACACATTACGGTGGCATCCGAATTTTCTGGATTAATAAACCTTTGTTTAAATTCAGGATGACCACTGCTGCCATCCATACCCCATTTAAATGTTATTTTCAACCTGTTTGGGCAATTTTCTATTGGAATATTTTTCAAAATTCTTTCGGCTGTTCTGTCCACCATATGTTGAAGCGATACCTTTGCCTCTATTTCCGAAAAGTTATCGGGATTTAAAGTGGGATAGCTTTCTTTTTTAGCTTTCAATATTTCGTGGTATGTTGGATATATATCAACTTCTATAAAATAAATACAATCAAGTAAATTAGGTCTACATACTTAATAAAATGAATATTACTTTTCCACAATGCTGCTGAACGCATATTTTGATACTGAGCCTTTGTTTGTTTGCCATTTATAATAAATAAGGCTATTGCTTCTTCCGGAGAAAATGGTTCGGGAGCACTGCGCTCCACAGCGGACAATACGTCTTCTGGGACTAAGCTAGCCAATTTTACAGCTTTTGCTGCATCGATTTTATGCTCTTGTCTAAGGGCAGATGTGGCGGCATACGCTAATTCTTCAGACGTGTATCTCTTATTTCTAAAAATAAATTTTATAGCCACATTATATCAAACACGTGCTGATCTATTACCTTTGGTTACTCTATTTTTTTGAGGGGTTGACAAATCTGCAAAACATTTTCGTTTCGAAGGTCCAGGTTCTGACACATTCTCATCACATAATTTGTTAAATGGTTTGTCATCTAACCAAAGTTGATTTTTGGCAACAAATTTTTCCCAAGAATATCCAGAATTTCTCCATTTTTCTGCCCATTTCTTTAAAAAAGATTTTATTTGGGTTTCGTTTGGAAAAAGTCCGCGCCCGTTCATGTATGTTAGTATTTCGTTAAATACCTCTGTTTCAGTTCTATTACTAAAACCTCCCTTAAGAAATTTATTGCATAGATCTATACGCGTAATTTCAGCTGTAATAAAAAAAATACATTAGCAAAAATAATAGCACTATACTATACAGGATATGATATGAAATAAACTATTACCAAAAATTTAATGAACTGTTAGCTGTACTTACTATAACTTGATCAGTGATAGTGGCAATGTGTGAAGCGGAACATCAATATCATCTCACTTGTTGATTATATTAAAGGAGAAAAGATTTCTAATGATATCGGGGAATGACAAATTTGTAGCAAATTTTTTTCCAACTTTTGAGGGTTGTAGTTACCTAGGGGTGTCGATGTGCATGTGGTTCTTGTATATAAATCATCTACCTTAATTTTCGGAAAACAATCACTTCCCAAAGTTTATCGCATTTGCAGCGAAACACTATAAAATAAATCAAAAGTTGGATCCAGATGGTTTTAAATTATTCATCACTGATAAGATAATACTCAAAATTATATTTACAATCAATAACTGCAGCGGGCTGAAGCTGGCGTAAACATTTATTATGACTTATTTCCTAATAGTTGCGTATTTTACGGATATGTAGTGTTAAAATGTAACATATTTTCGACAGGCGGATCATGGTGGGTCTAAATCATATACCTCCAGGTACGTAATACTTTAAACTATATTTACGATGAAAATTCAAAGCGGGCATAGGTGGGCGTCGAGACGTATTACAGTTTATAACTTAAAAATTGTCATAATTCATGATACACTTTTTCATAATGTTAGCTGATAATCAAGGCATCAATTGAAAAACTGTTATATACATATGATAATACTTACCTAAACGCTTGGATTCCATATTTTCTTCAGAAATAACTATCACTCGAAACGTCACAAAATTATCTTAATGTGCGCTAATGAAGCGATAAGGCAAAGTGACCTAAGAACCTGCCCGACCTCCTTATAAGCAAATCCATCTTACTCAGGTAGATTTGCATATAATTGACTTTGGGTATCGGTTTTTCTTGGAAAAAAGTGTTATTTATAAAAGGGCTTTCCCAAAATTACCTAGGGGTAAATTTGTTTTTTACCTCTATGCGTCACTTTTTCATGTTTTGAACCACTGTGCGTCCCCAGGTGGCGGATAGGGGAACGCTCGCTTCCATAGCGAGTATCGGGTTAACCCAGATCTCCAGTGTTAATAATTTAGTCTAATATTTATTTAATATTTGAACGTTCTCGACTGCATTTTGTGCTTCTTCTGGACACGTGTAAGTAATGAAGGCGTCTCTTCTATTTAAAACTGACATCCCACTTTGCATCAACAACCGAATCTTGAACATTTTTCTTGCTTTTGTGAATAACGTAAATCTCCATTGTTAATAATTTAGTCTGATATTTATTTAATATTTGAACGTTCTCGACCGCATTTTGTGCTTCTTCTGGACACGTGTAGGTAATGAAGGCGTCTCTTCTATTTAAAACTGACATCCCACTTTGCATCAACAACCGAATCTTGAACATTTTTCTTGCTTTTGTGAATAACGTAAATCTCCATTGTTAATAATTTAGTCTAATATTTATTTAATATTTGAACGTTCTCGACTGCATTTTGTGCTTCTTCTGGACACGTGTAGGTAATGAAGGAGTCTCTTCTATTTAAAACTGACATCCCACTTTGCATCAACAACCGAATCTTGAACATTTTTCTTGCTTTTGTGAATAACGTAAATCTCCATTGTTAATAATTTAGTCTGATATTTATTTAATATTTGAACGTTCTCGACTGCATTTTGTGCTTCTTCTGGACACGTGTAGGTAATGAAGGCGTCTCTTCTATTTAAAACTGACATCCCACTTTGCATCAACAACCGAATCTTGAACATTTTTCTTGCTTTTGTGAATAACGTAAATCTCCATTGTTAATAATTTAGTCTGATATTTATTTAATATTTGAACGTTCTCGACCGCATTTTGTGCTTCTTCTGGACACGTGTAGGTAATGAAGGCGTCTCTTCTATTTAAAACTGACATCCCACTTTGCATCAACAACCGAATCTTGAACATTTTTCTTGCTTTTGTGAATAACGTAAATCTCCATTGTTAATAATTTAGTCCCATAATTATTTAATATTTGAACGTTCTCGACTGCATTTTGTGCTTCTTCTGTACACGTGTAAGTAATGAAGGCGTCTCCTCTATTTAAAACTGACATCCCACTTTGCATCAATAACCGAATCTTGAAAATCTTTCCAGCTTTTGTGAATAACGGAAATAATTCTTTTTCGGTGAAATGAGACGGAATTCCCTTGACTCAAATTTCTGATCCATGTGGTGGCAATTCTTTGCAATTGTTAATAGGGCCAATTATACGTTGGCTTCCACTGTATGACACAGGATAACTTTGTAAAAAATAACTGTATGTTGGAGCCATTGTTAAAAAGTTGTAGATGTTTACTTTATGAATTGCTATGAGCTACTGAATGCTTCCTCTTCAATAGTCGGCTTTTATACTCACATCCTTATCGCTCGTGTTATCGATGGGCGCCAAATCTTCCTGCAAGTAAGCGAATAATAGCTGAAGCACCCCCACCGGGCGCGTCCCCAGGTGGCGGATAGGGGAACGCTCGCTTCCATAGCGAGTATCGGGTTAACCCAGATCTCCAGTGTTAATAATTTAGTCTAATATTTATTTAATATTTGAACGTTCTCGACTGCATTTTGTGCTTCTTCTGGACACGTGTAGGTAATGAAGGCGTCTCTTCTATTTAAAACTGACATCCCACTTTGCATCAACAACCGAATCTTGAACATTTTTCTTGCTTTTGTGAATAACGTAAATCTCCATTGTTAATAATTTAGTCTGATATTTATTTAATATTTGAACGTTCTCGACCGCATTTTGTGCTTCTTCTGGACACATGTAGGTAATGAAGGCGTCTCTTCTATTTAAAACTGACATCCCACTTTGCATCAACAACCGAATCTTGAACATTTTTCTTGCTTTTGTGAATAACGTAAATCTCCATTGTTAATAATTTAGGCCCATAATTATTTAATATTTGAACGTTCTCGACTGCATTTTGTGCTTCTTCTGTACACGTGTAAGTAATGAAGGCGTCTCCTCTATTTAAAACTGACATCCCACTTTGCATCAATAACCGAATCTTGAAAATCTTTCCAGCTTTTGTGAATAACGGAAATAATTCTTTTTCGGTGAAATGAGACGGAATTCCCTTGACTCAAATTTCTGATCCATGTGGTGGCAATTCTTTGCAATTGTTAATAGGGCCAATTATACGTTGGCTTCCACTGTATGACACAGGATAACTTTGTAAAAAATAACTGTATGTTGGAGCCATTGTTAAAAAGTTGTAGATGTTTACTTTATGAATTGCTATGAGCTACTGAATGCTTCCTCTTCAATAGTCAGCTTTTATACTCACATCCTTATCGCTCGTGTTATCGATGGGCGCCAAATCTTCCTGCAAGTAAGCGAATAATAGCTGAAGCACCCCCACCGGGCGCGTCCCCAGGTGGCGGATAGGGGAACGCTCGCTTCCATAGCGAGTATCGGGTTAACCCAGATCTCCAGTGTTAATAATTTAGTCTAATATTTATTTAATATTTGAACGTTCTCGACTGCATTTTGTGCTTCTTCTGGACACGTGTAAGTAATGAAAGCGTCTCTTCTATTTAAAACTGACATCCCACTTTGCATCAACAACCAAATCTTGAACATTTTTCTTGCTTTTGTGAATAACGTAAATCTCCATTGTTAATAATTTAGTCTGATATTTATTTAATATTTGAACGTTCTCGACCGCATTTTGTGCTTCTTCTGGACACGTGTAGGTAATGAAGGCGTCTCTTCTATTTAAAACTGACATCCCACTTTGCATCAACAACCGAATCTTGAACATTTTTCTTGCTTTTGTGAATAACGTAAATCTCCATTGTTAATAATTTAGTCCCATAATTATTTAATATTTGAACGTTCTCGACTGCATTTTGTGCTTCTTCTGTACACGTGTAAGTAATGAAGGCGTCTCCTCTATTTAAAACTGACATCCCACTTTGCACCAATAACCGAATCTTGAAAATCTTTCCAGCTTTTGTGAATAACGGAAATAATTCTTTTTCGGTGAAATGAGACGGATTTCCCTTGACTCAAATTTCTGATCCATGTGGTGGCAATTCTTTGCAATTGTTAATAGGGCCAATTATACGTTGGCTTCCACTGTATGACACAGGTTAACTTTGTAAAAAATAACTATGTTGGAGCCATTGTTAAAAAGTTGTAGATGTTTACTTTATGAATTGCTATGAGCTACTGAATGCTTCCTCTTCAATAGTCAGCTTTTATACTCACATCCTTATCGCTCGTGTTATCGATGGGCGCCAAATCTTCCTGCAAGTAAGCGAATAATAGCTGAAGCACCCCCACCGGGCGCGTCCCCAGGTGGCGGATAGGGGAACGCTCGCTTCCATAGCGAGTATCGGGTTAACCCAGATCTCCAGTGTTTATAATTTAGTCTAATATTTATTTAATATTTGAACGTTCTCGACTGCATTTTGTGCTTCTTCTGGACACGTGTAAGTAATGAAGGCGTCTCCTTTATTTAAAACTGACATCCCACTTTGCATCTATAACTGTTCACGCACTATTACATGGGGATTTTGTCCGCCCCGCGCCGACGCGACTTTGTATTCGTACGCGTGTGCCAGAGATTTGTAAAACTCAATCTCTTATCAATACAACCGTTGTGTAAGCATCAGTTTTATTTCTGACCCGTTTCATCTCAACAAGAAAAACACAAAGTTACTAGTGCACCGTATAAAAAAAGTAAGAATTATATTTCTTATAAAATTATTTTTATTTTGTTTTAAATCGTATCAGCACCTGATTTTTTTTCTTTTCTTTCGTTCCCGATTTGTATCGAGCGAACATTAATCCTTCGAGCCGGATTATTATCCCGGTTTTATTTTATCTTTCTGAGGTTCTCGATCAGCTTCTTCCGCCAGCGTACGTTAGCGGGCCTTCTGGTGATACGATTTTTTATCGTATTAGAATTAGGTGATCCGAACGTACGACGCCACTGATTGAGATTTATCCACGTTACTTCTTTTTTCATTCTTCTTAGCCATTTTGGTCCGAACCTCATATGGTTCACATCTGGTCTCTGGAGGAATAAACAAGAAGAGAAAAAACTGGATATTCTTATTTTCAAACATCTTTATAATTTCGCTTAATTTTACTCACATATTTGCTGATGGTCCCTTTGGAATCATCACTAGAATTAATTTTGTTTTTTTCTTCTTTTCCTTGTTTTCTATCATATTCCAAGTGGAATCATTATTTTTAAAATCGTAATCTTCCTGATGATCCTTTTCAACGTGATATTTTTCTTCAAAGAGCTCAAGACTCCGAGGAGGTCTACAAAGAATTCAAATTACTACACAATCAAATCATTGGTTTTATAACCGATGAAGACTTTGAAACTCACGATCAAATTCGTAAACAAGCTGACCTCCATTTTTACACCATCAAAGCCCTCGTGCACAAATTTAATCTAGCTTCTCAAAATCTGTCAGAGTCAGTCTCTTCTTTTGTAACCCCAAAACTTAGTAAACTAATTTTACCAATTTTTGATGGCAATCTTAAGAACTGGCCTACTTTCTTTGATTTATTTAACAGTATGGTCCATGATAATTCTTCTCTCTCACCCGTGGCAAAACATCAATATTTAATTACATCTCTGAAAGGTGAATCTTTTAATTTGTTAAAAGGGCTTCCGGCCACAAATGGCAACTACCTAATCGCCTACAACACTCTTAAAGGGCGTTATCAAAATAAACGTCATTTAGCCACTCTATATTTTAACGAAATTCTGGGTATTAAGTCTGTTTCCGAGGAGTCTTCTAAATCCTTTCGTCTACTAATTGACACATTTAGCAAAAATATAGAGGGCTTTCGGACACTTGGTTTTCCTGTGGATGAGTGGGATTTTTTGTTGTTCAATTTGTTACTTCAGAAACTTAATCACTCCACCAAAACTAAATTTGAAGGGGAACACACGTCTTATGAAATACCCACCTATAAACAACTTATGACATTCTTAGAAAATCAGTCGAAAGCATTTGAGTCTGTTTTGCTCACCTCTCAAGATAAACCATCTCTCAATCGTCAAAGGCCCCTGTCGAATATTCGTGGAAAGACCGTAACGAGTTTAAAGGTTGAAGACAATTCCTCAACATCTAAATGCATTTTATGTTCCAATAATCATTCCATTTATCGATGCTCATCATTTAACTCAAAATCACCATCTGAACGCTTATCTTTTGCTCGACAACATAATCTTTGTAGAAACTGCCTAAATTCAAAGCATTCTACCCAGGAGTGTCCCTCTTCTTACCGTTGTCGTGTATGTCAACAGCACCACCATACCTTACTGCATTTTGAATCTCAAAAAGGTTCTCCTATTCATGTTGGTAGCACTGATTGCAATCTAAAACATAATTCACATAATGAAACAAATTCTTATGTCATTTTACCTATCGCATCTTTACATATCAGAGACCAATTTGGAAATTTGCATCTCGTTAGAGCCTTGATTGACTCGGGCAGTATGTCAAATTTCAGAACTGACCGGTTGTCTACGAAACTTCGTCTTCCTCGTACCTATAATTCTTCTGTAGAAATTAAAGGTCTCAACTCAATGACATCCATTTGCAACAAAGGTTCGATTAACTGTTTTATTCAACCTTGTCAATCAGAAACGCCCTCCTTTGAATTTAATGCTATCATAACACCCAGCATCTGCTCTGATCAACCGTCATTATCATCCATTATAAGACCTCATAGTGATTTGAAAGGATTAAAGTTCCCTATGAAACATAATTCTGATTTAAGACAAATTGACTTATTATTGGGTGCCGAATTGGTCCCGAAAATACTTACTGGCGGGCGTGTACTTGGGGAAACTAATGATCCAGTCGCCGTTGACTCCGTCTTCGGATGGATTGTGATGGGGCGTCCAAGTTCCTCTTCTGGTACGTCCATAGCTACATGCTTATCGACAGTGGAATCATCTCTCGATCATTCAATTCAACGTTTTTGGGAGTTAGAATCAGTTCCCAAAAGGAGCTTCCTTAACCTCCGATGAAAAACAATGCGAACGTCATTTTGTAGAAAATTATAAGCGTACTGTTTCCGGACGTTTTGTCGTATCATTACCCTTTAAAAACGATAAACAAGTTCTAGGTCACTCTTATCAAATTGCATTAAAACGTCTTACCTCCTTAGAGTTCCGTCTTTCGAAAAATTCCTTAATGCGTAAAGAGTATTTACAATTCATGCAAGATTACTTAGAGTCTGGCCATATGTCTATTGTACCTACCCCTAAAACGTCGTTATCAGAAGCTTATTATATTCCCCATCATTGTGTCATGCGCACCGATAGTCCTTCTACGAAGTTTCGATTAGTTTTTGATGCGTCTATGTCAACGTCCAATGGCACATCTTTGAATGATCTCCTTCATGTAGGACCTAAACTACAACAGGACATTAGTCAAATTTTATTGTTATTTCGCTGTCATCCTTTCGCATTTACCTGCGATATAAAGCAAATGTACAGGCAAATCCTTATTTCCCCAGCTCAGAGGGACTTCTAAAGAATTCTATGGCGGTTCTCTCCAGATAGTCCAATACAAGAATATGTGCAACACCGTAACTTATGGCGTTTCTTCATCTCCTTTTCTTGCGCTCAGAACACTTTTAGAATTGTCGGACATCTACCATCAGGAATTTTCAAAAGCGTTCAGAGCCCTAAAACAAAATATTTATGTTGATGACATCGTAGTTAGTAGTCCAACAATAGAAGAAGTACTAAACTTACAAGAAGAATTAATAGCTTTATTAAAAAGGGGAAAGTTGGAACTTCGTAAATGGGCCAGTAACTGGCCTGAAATTCTGAATCTTGTTTCTGAGTCCGATGTTCAACAGCTAATTTCGTTGGACTACGATGAAATCAATTATGTAAAGGTTTTGGGTCTCCAGTGGGACCCCTCTACAGATAAATTTAGATATTCATATTCAGCTAGGACGTCAAATTGCACCAAAAGAAGCGTTCTTTCCGATGTGGCACGAATATACGGTCCTCTTGGGTTTTTAACTCCCTGTACGTTAAAGGCCAAACATTTCATTCAACAATTGTGGCAAATAAAAAGCAATTGGGATGAAATCGCCCCTCCATTAATGACCACACACTGGAATAAATTTAAATCTCAATTGGAGCTGTTATCCGTGATTCGTGTACCTCGATTAATGATTCCAGACAATTCTAGTTCTATTCAACTTCACGTCTTTTGCGATGCTTCTCAAGTTGGCTACTGTGCCGTGGATTACTTGCGTAATGAATATTTTTCTCACGTTGTCAACACTTCCTTTGTTTGTGCTAAGTCCCGCGTAGCCCCATTGAAGGTTATATCAGTTCCTCGCCTTGAACTCTGCGCCGCTACTCTTCTGGCCGATCTTGTCAAGAATGTCCTTGAATATCTGTCATCTGCAATAAAAATAGATTCTGTTGCGGCTTGGACAGACTCTCAGGTAGTGCTAAATTGGATTAATTCCGAACCTTGTACATGGAAAGGTGTTCATTGCAAATCGTGTCAGTCACATTCAGGAGATTGTTCCATCGGAGTCATGGAGACATGTTCCATCCCTCGAAAACCCTGCTGATTGTGGTTCACGGGGATGTTATCGTGATCAATTATCAACGTTTGATTTGTGGTGGAAGGGTCCATCTTGGCTAATTGACGATAGAAACCATTGGCCTGCCAATCTAATTCGTTTATAATTGAATAGAGAGCACGCCTCTATTCAATTATAAAACATGTACAAATTCAACACTTTCCGGATGTACATCAAGCCATCTTAAAAAATCAACTACCTAAAAAACCATTTCGAAAGCTGGCTCTATTTATGGATCGGGATGGATTGTTGAGGGTGGGTGGTCGGTTAAAGAACTCGGACGTGCCATTCGTACAAAAATACCCTTAGTTACTTCCAAGTGACTCCCGATTGAGCGAAATGATAATTGAAGAAACCCATTGTATCAAGACGGGGTCGCTGTGAGCTCATATTTAGTGACAATGGTACCAATTTTGTGGGAGCAAATCGTAGATTGGAAGAGATGGTAAATACAGCAAAGGTTAAATTGGGTATTAATTGGCAATTTAACCCTCCAGCGGCACCACATATTAATGGTTTGGCCGAGGCCGGAGTAACATCTGTAAAGACGCATCTAAATCGAGTAATTGGCGATCAAATTCTCACTTTTGAGGAATTACTTACCGTACTTACTCAAATTGAAGTAGTATTGAATTCACGACCATTAACTGCTATCAGTTCGGACCCGAATGACTACCAACCTCTAACACCATTTTATTTTCTTTGTTTAGAACCTTTAAATTCGACTATTCCAGATCCACACCTTTCTCACCTAAAATTGAATCGACTCACCAGATGACAACTGTTGCAGCGAATGGTGCAGGATTTTTGGGGTCGTTGGAAGGTCGAATATCTTCACACACTTCAGCAACGTCATAAATGGAATTTGACCTTTCCGAATTTACGAGTTGGAGATTTGGTAATCTTGAGGAATGATCAGAAACCTCCTACACAGTGGTCTCTTGCTCGAATAGAAAAAACTCACCCCGGTAAAGACGGTGTTGTCAGAGTTGTCACCGTTCGAACTCATAATAATACGCACTTTACAAGGCCGGTGACTGCAATCTGTCCGCTCCCGTTGCCAAACTAAATTTAAATTTTGTTCCAAATTATGAGTATACGTTATTAGATCATTTTACTTACCTGTAAAAAAAACTATATATAAATATATTGTTAATATTTTTTTTGGTGGGTGGAATATGTTCACGCACGCTTACATGGGGATTTTGTTCCCATGTGGTAGATTATTCCAAACAAAAACCCAGTCTAATTTAATATTCCCTCTAATATAATGTGATTAATCCATATGTTGTTATCCCTCCATCTCATTTAAGATTACAATGAAGGCAATGTAATATTACTAACACCTAATACATAGCCCATGGCAAAAACCATCGAACTGTAGGCATTATTTGGTCTTGTGCTACTCAGTATATACAGATTAAGGAGGCTGCCTTGAGGGACTAATTTTGAAAGATCCTCTAACGATAACTTTTCAATCTGCTGCTGTAGTGTGTCAGTAGCATTTGTATGGCAGCAGAGCGGAAGTTAGCACAAAAGCCAGGGGAAGCAATCAACTCATTTATACTTTTACCAGCAGGGTAATGGGAAACCAATGAGCCGGCAAATGGTTTGTAGTCAGGGGGGCCCCTTATAAAGGTAATCCCTGATATTAGGATTAAAATAACCATTAGTACGCTGGATGGATGATGATTCATTGTTGATATGGTATATGTTCTATATAGAATAATATAGAGATATATTAAACATATATACTATTGTCTTTTTGTCTTGAAAATCTTTCCAACTTTTGTGATTAACGGAAATAATTCTTTTTCGGTGAAATGAGACGGAATTCCCTTGAATCAAATTTCCGATCCATGTGGTGGCAATTCTTTGCAATTGTTAATAGGGCCAATTATACGTTGGCTCCCACTGTATGACACCGGATAATTTAGTAAAAAATAACTATGTTGGAGCCATTGTTAAAAAGTTGTAAATGTTTACTTGATGAATTGTTAACAGCTACTATATAGTAAAAAAATTGATATAGTAAAAAAACAAATTAATTTTCGTACGTTCTGAAATTATCACATTGGCAATCTTTCTCCAAACGTTCTTTTGCCATGTCGGCATTGGCAGAATTAAATATTTCAGTTTTAAATCCGGGATCCAAAATGGAACATTTTGCCATTAAATGAATATTTTCAACGGTTGAAAACCTCTTTGGAATCCCTGCATCATAATATAAAATTAAATGTTCTGCTTCTTCCAGCGTACATAATTCATTAATTTTATTTATGGCTGATCTCAATCCTTTTATAATTATTATAGTTTTTGTTAATGAAACGCTTTTTAGAAATTTGTTTAAAAGGCTTTAAAATCATGCATATTTCGTTTAACAATTTCCACTCTATTTCTGATAAAAAATCAACAGGGTTGTGCAATATATTATGTGACCATACGTCCCGTTTTGTACGGAATTGTCCCGTTCTTCTGTTGGTAGTCCCACCGTCCCGAATAAACTCTAAAACGTCCCGTTTTCATAATCACATAAGTGCATAATTCTCATTAAGTATCTAGCTGTATTTACACAGCTTTTTTTATTAGTAATATTTCGTTTCTTTGTTTACGAGACTTATACCAAAGATGCTTAAATGTAAGTGAACATTTTTTTGAAACCTGAAGGGGGCAAATAGAAAAAGTATAAACAATATTTATACAAAACCGAGCACATTGTTGGAACAAAAACTAATAGAGATTGGCTATGAAGCTCATAATGTCCACAATGCAATTAAAACTGCCGATTGCTTACCAATTGATTTACAATGCATTATTGTCAAAATTTACTTTTTTAATATTTATAGTGTACACATTGAAACTGTAAAAGAATTCTATGACTTGATAGGTACAGAGTGTTGGGTTACAGTAACTCTAAATGGCCTATACTTGAAGAGTACTGTTTGTGAGATTAGAAAATTATTTTAGATTGCTAATCTAAAAAAATAGTCTTCTAATAGGCATTCATTCTAATAGTTACTCTTCTAATAATTAGTCATCTAATGCCCGAATATATTGAAGTTGTTTTTTGGCAATGCTGGTTATATTTTGTGCACGCCCAAGAAGTTGGTTTCCACCAAGCCGCTTTAAATACCGAAGGACAAAATATATCAGCAATGGATGTGAATGTAACAAGCCGTTTAAAAGATAACTTGTCTTTAGAAAAAATTCAGTTTTTATGCCACACGTTACACGAAATTTATTAGCAAAGTTGATCAAAATCAGAGCTTGGCTAACTGCTTGAAAAAAGTAGTCGAGTATAATTACTAACTATTTCCACGAAAATAGAAACATAGAATAATTAAAGCTACTACAATTAGTAGTTAAGTATCTAATTACAGTAAACCTTAAATCAATGAAAACCAGTTGAATTTAAATGATGGAAGCATGCAATGCATGATACACATCTCTACCATTTTGCTAATAAATTACAAGGATTTGCAATCCTTAGAAGATCAGCATTTAGAAGACTCAGCATTTTTGATAGAAATGCTCTTCAGTGTTTTGGAATTAATCGTCTTTCTCTACAGATAGAACGAATAGTCTTTTCCGATTAGCGAATCTCTTACCAATTCAGATTATAAGGGACAATGTAAATTTTACGTTTTTCAGTTTTGTTCAGTTTATCAAGGAATTCGGATTTTGGGTTGCAGTTATAATATGCAGTTGTAATGCCTAAAAGGGAGGGGCTTGCACTCTCCAAAAAAGTCTGATAAAGCAAGCAAAGTTTTACAAGCACTATCTAGTCTTTAATTGACACTTTTTAAACCTTTTTCAGATTTTTGTCAGTTTTTAGCTTTTAGTTGATATGATGATATTGTATTTTGCCAACAGCATTTGACATTTTGGAAGGAATATTAAATTTTATTAACAGTCCTTCGCTTTTTAACATAAAAATGTCTTCTGCCAGCAGTATTTAACCTTTAATTAACAGTTTACGTAAAGATTTACTTACGTAAAGATTGTGTATTTTGTTCAATAGTATTTAATATTTTCAAAGCATAGTCAATTGGTTTGTATGTATGTAGTGAGGAGTGCGTATTCTATACGCGGCACCTAGGCCACAACGGGCCCCTTGTACACTGGCTCCCTCTAAGAGGTTTGAGATGTTAAATGCGAGTATATAACTCGATTTTTTTGGCTGATTCCGCTTCCTGACCGACCCCCCACCAAACCGGGCGTGCTATGGCACAGGCCCAGTGTGGGTTCGCCCCTGTCAGGTGCCGCTCCAGGATACCACCACATCCTCGTGGGATCCTACGAGGTGCCGGTGGCCTCCAGGGCGCTAACGCGCATTCAGCCATTTTTGTTCAAACCCCTTACACACATAGTGATAACGACAGCCAGAGATGAACGACTGGTTGCCGGGACCGACGGCTTAACGTCCCCTCCGAAGGACGGGGGGCGACCCAACGTGATTACACCGGGATACGAACCCGGGACGTCTGCGTGTTAACTCGAGAGTTAACACGCTGAGCCATTGCGCCCTAACTTGACCTTCGAAAATTCGAAAACGAGACTCCTTTCACCGAGCGGTTTTCGCGCCAGCGACTTTTAGAAAAATTGATACTACTTCCGGAAGTCTTGATATTGCTTTTGGAAGGCTTAATACTACTTCCAGAAAATTTGATACTGCAATTGGAAGACTTGAAATCCTTCCAAAGGACTTGATACCACTTGTAAAACCGTTTGTAAAAACTGGATACTGTTAATAAACCAATTGACAGTATCCCGCAGAAAATACACCCTAATACACCTTCGAAAATTCGAAAACGAGACTCCTTTCACCGAGCGGTTTTCGCGCCAGCGACTTGTGCTGACTGTCATCTGAAAGCACGTTTTCTTGGCTTTACAACGGTACCATTGAAATCGGCATGCGGTAGACGGTTCTTCCACAAATCTTTTCCGCGTCAAACCCTGCCTTTCTTGAAATCCGCCTCCGGTGGGGTGAGGGCTACATGTAAGGTTGGATTTTACGGATTTTAAACGGATTTTAAGTTATTTTTCGGTAAGTTTTTCACATTTCCGGATATTCTTTTCACTTTTAACGTGTTTTTTAGGTCATTCAACATGGGAACAAAAAAAATTAATAATTAATTCTTCACATTTTTTTATTGAAATAAAATACATTTTTCATTCTAAAAAACTAATAACTTCATTCTAAAACTAAAATAAAATTCAAAATAATTCAACATTTGATTTTGAGATACTTTAAAGTTTTAAACACTTTGGTATTTTTTTGAAAAATTTTTTTCATTTGCAGGTGCAGAGGTTCGGGGTAACGGCACATCAGAAGTAAGCTCTGATCTCCAATGGACTCGCCGTTTGAATGTACTATGAATTGGTGATTGAGAAGTGTGGATACATGGAAGAGAAGATATTCTTGGCAGTGTTAATGTTGAACCGGCTGGAGATACTTGAGAATCCTCTCCTAGATAACCCATGCTTAGGTACGTTGAAGGGAGATTTTCGTCTAAACAAAGAAATAAATTTATAATCAAATTATGAATTATGAAAAAAAATTTATTACTGATTTTTCAATTTATGCTTCTTAACATATTAACATATCCGAAGCATAATTTATGCTGAGAATACTTTGATAAATCAGTAATAAATTTATTGTTTCCTCTTTCTAACTCGTAATTTCCTCGAATTCGCTAAGGATGTTCGTAAATAAACCAAGATTTGCAAACTGGTATATATCTATACAATCTACAATTTCTTTGGTTTCGACTTAATTCTTACCATAAATCGAGTCCACCGTTATCTCACCTTCGCTAAGTTCGGTGCCACCGCTGATAACAGATGCGGGAACTAGAAGTTCCCGCATCTGTAATTCGACTTCGTTGCTCAGACTCCGACTATTATCATCTCGTCTTGATTTTCTATAGTAGAAATACGTCAACATGAAGATGACTAATAACATGATTAACAGTTGTGTTAATAATACACCTGAAACAACACGAAAAATAGTAATTATTTTTGAATTTCATTCAAAAATGTTCTGCTTTGGCACGATTACTCTTCATACGCTGCCAGATTGAGGGCGGTATTCAGAGACGAGGATACATCGTGTAGCCGGCTACAATTGTATCCTCCGATCCGTTCGGCGCGCTCGGGACCGGCGCGACTAACGTCGCGACTAACGTCGCCTCGACGCACAATATATCATTTAATCTATTCAAATTATTATTGGTGTTCTCCTACAATCGACTACGACTGAATAAAGTTTAGCTTGCTAGCTTTTATTTACTAATAATAAGTACCGTACGAGCTAGAAGGGCGCGCGTGTACGTATATTTCCTATGCTGCAAATTATGGAACCATTTCTCTTAACAAAAGAATTTAGTAAAAAAAACGGCTCTTATGTTAACAACGTTGCGTATCTACAACGCTTCTATATATTCAATTTGTTTGGCCTCTGTATATATAAGCGATAGATAAACATCATGAGACAGTTTTAAGTCGTAAGAAAAATGTCCATAAGTCGTTAAAAACTTAAACTTGCGAATTTAACCTGAAAATACTTTACCTAATAGCACTTGCTGCACCCACTGACATGATTATTAAATAGACTGACTGTTCCCGTTGACTGAGAAATGTAACAAGACTATCGTATGGCATACGATAGTTTTACGCGTCGCCATAAAATATCTCGACATTTAGATGGCGAGTAGCGCCATCAATTTGAAGTAGCTTGAGGAGTAGCGCGCAAGCGTGAGCTTAGCGGATTTTTAATTTGAAATTTTACTCTTCTCTTGTTAGTGTTCTTAGCAGTTCTAAGTGTAATTTTTATCGTAAAATTTCTCAGTCAACGCTGTTCCACAGATAAAGTGATGCCAGTAGAATATGCAAGCAGCATTGACCATTGTGGGCAAAATTCGTTAAAGTAAAGGATCACACCCCTTTGCGGGTGTGTAAGCTGGTGTGGCGGTGGGGATAAAAATGTAACTAAAAGCCGTGGTCACACTGTGAGAGGTAATCATAATCTCTTTCTGTTGGAAGTGTTTATTTCGTGCCCATTGAATTTGTCTTAAATTTAACAAAAAAAGCTTTTAGTTCTTTGTTATTAAAAACATTAATTTGTTTTTATGTAGAGCCTTTATTTATAGTTTCAGGTAAATTTAACAAAAAACATCTTTTACTTCTTTGTTATTAAAAATATTAATTTACGTTACCATATTTAGGAATAATACAATATCTTTATTATTTTCTTGTATTTTTCTAATTCTTATCCCACTGTAACGGGAGGTTTATACTCATACGGTGTGGCCGTCGCTTTAAAACGCAGTTTAGGGTGGGCGGTGTCACCACGCAGAAACCGGCCAGCCCCTTTTTTTATTACTGCACAAATTGGTGGCGAGACATATATGATTGTATACTTTTGTTGTTAGCTACATTATTTAAAAATAAATTAATTTTTAAAAATTTAAATTTTATTTATTATTCTTCATTAGTTATAGAATCAAAATAACGATTTAAACAAATGATTCTTTTTTACTAATACTTTAATTCATTCAATGACAAAGGTACAGCAAGCTAGAAAATTGTACAGTAAAACCATATTTTCCTGGTTTGATATTACTTAGACTTTCGTCCGATAAGAAAATCAAGAAATTAAACATGTAAAGAGCGCCTCGGACCCATAATAAATCGGCGAGGTCAATTATTTAAAATTTATTTAAAATTATAAGATTTTCTATAAAAATAATACAAATGCATAAATTATTTAAAAATAATTATTTATTAAAGGTAAGATAAGTAGTACTATTAAGACATAAAAATTAATAATACAAATCTGCAATAAAATATAATATTGTGATATAATAAAAAACGTTAATATAGCATTAATAAAATGCATTTAGCATTTACGATGTCAACACAGAAAAAATTTTCGGCCATTTTGGATCTTCCGACTTTGCGCCCTCCTAACTCGGCTGTCGGTCGCTAGATTTTATTCCGGATTGTTTTATACGATTCCCCATTCAATTCTGAGTAGGATTCCTGAAGCAAGTGATCCGGTCGCGGTCTGAAAATTTTTGATGTGCGTTACCCCGAACCTCTGCACCTGCAAATGAAAAAAATTTATCAAAAATTCTTTTTTTCATTTTACATCAGATTCCGTCTATTTGGATCATTCTAAATCGTTTGGAGAGCACTTATCTATATGACAAAATCGATCCTTCATCGAGAATTTTCAATCTCGTTCACTCCGCCGGAGGCGGATTTCAAGAAATGCAGGGTATGACGCGGAAAGAATTTGTGGAAGAACTATCTACCGCGTGATGATGCCAATGGTACCGTTGTAAAGCCAAGAAAACGTGCTTTCAGATGACAGTCAGCACAAGTCTCCCTTCAACGTACCTAAGCATGGGTTATCTAGGAGAGGATTCTCAAGTATCTCCAGCCGGTTCAACATTAACACTGCCAAGAATATCTTCTCTTCCATGTATCCACACTTCTCAATCACCAATTCATAGTACATTCAAACGGCGAGTCCATTGGAGATCAGAGCTTACTTCTGATGTGCCGTTACCCCGAACCTCTGCACCTGCAAATGAAAAAAATTTTTCAAAAAAATACCAAAGTGTTTAAAACTTTAAAGTATCTCAAAATCAAATGTTGAATTATTTTGAATTTTATTTTAGTTTTAGAATGAAGTTATTAGTTTTTTAGAATGAAAAATGTATTTTATTTCAATAAAAAAATGTGAAGAATTAATTATTAATTTTTTTTGTTCCCATGTTGAATGACCTAAAAAACACGTTAAAAGTGAAAAGAATATCCGGAAATGTGAAAAACTTACCGAAAAATAACTTAAAATCCGTTTAAAATCCGTAAAATCCAACCTTACATGTAGCCCTCACCCCACCGGAGGCGGATTTCAAGAAAGGCAGGGTTTGACGCGGAAAAGATTTGTGGAAGAACCGTCTACCGCATGCCGATTTCAATGGTACCGTTGTAAAGCCAAGAAAACGTGCTTTCAGATGACAGTCAGCACAAGTCGCTGGCGCGAAAACCGCTCGGTGAAAGGAGTCTCGTTTTCGAATTTTCGAAGGTCAACTTAGGGTGTATTTTCTGCGGGATACTGTCAATTGGTTTATTAACAGTATCCAGTTTTTACAAACGGTTTTACAAGTGGTATCAAGTCCTTTGGAAGGATTTCAAGTCTTCCAATTGCAGTATCAAATTTTCTGGAAGTAGTATTAAGCCTTCCAAAAGCAATATCAAGACTTCCGGAAGTAGTATCAATTTTTCTAAAACCATTTCAAGTCTTTTGGAAGCAATAACAAGCCATCTAGAAGCAGTTCAGATCTTCTAGAAGCAATATCATGTCTTCTAGCAGCATTTTATGTCTTCGAGAAGCAATATCAAAACTTCTGGAAGTAGTATCAGGTTTCCTAGAAGCATTACAAGTCTTCTGGGAGCATTTCAAGTCTTTTGAAAGTAATAACAAGCCATCTAGTAGTTCAAATCTTCTGAAAGCAATATCAAGTTTTCTAGAAGCATTTCAAGTCCTATGAAAGCAGTATAAAGTTTTCTAAAAGCAGATGCAAGTCTTCTGGAAACTTTTCAAGTCTCCTTGAAGCAGTATTAAGTTTTCTATAAGCAATATTAGGTTTTTGTCAGGTAAATATAGAGAATATATACAAGTACCCCGGAACTTCTTGTTAACGATGGAAATGTATCTGAAAAGGTTTAAACAACAGTGTGATGCATTTTTGCTAGCTGCAGATTTAAAAGATAAACGGAAGAAATGATAACAGCTATATTTTTAAATATTATAGGGGATGATGGCTTGGAGTTATATAATAGTTTTTCATTTGCATTTGAAGAAAACAAAAAACAAGAAAGTATAATAGTTAAATTTGAAGGCTATTGAAGGGTATACAAACGTTTCAACTTCAACAACATTTCGCAAAAAGAAGGACCGCATTTTGCATCATTTGTAACCGATTAAGGAAAGCCGTAGACTTAATCTACAGAGTACGAGTAACAAGATGAAATGAGCAGAGATATAATTGTGATGAATATTTTGAACAAATCAACGCTAGGAAAAGCTAAGAGAGACAAATTTAACCCTAAATAGAGCTATCGATTTTTGTTTATCGTTGGAAGCAAGTAAAAGTCGGTGTAAGGAGATTTACAATGAATCAACAGTGAATATGGTGAAGATGATGAGAAAACATAAAGGAGGATTGTGCCAATATTGTGGCTTCATCCATGACAAGGTTAAATGTCCTGCATATGGAAAACTTGTGCAAAATGTCAGAAGAAAACCATTTTGCCGCATTCTATCTAGACAAGAAAGTAAAAATAGGAAGATAGGATAGGAACGAAGAATGAAAAGGAATCAGGAAAAAAGAAAATCCATGAGGTTGAGTCGAGGAAAAGTGACGATGAAGACACGACAGTGTAGAGGAGGTTCACATAAATCATGTAACAGCAAACGATCGCTCGTAACTGCTGAATTAAATACAGTTCTCTCAATCCGTAGATGTACAAAGTCAGTTAGTAAAATTTAAATTAGACAGTGGCGCTGAAATTTGTGTTTTGACATTAAAAATGTACAAGTTAATTAAAATAAAACCGAAATTTTATAAAACAAAAATAGTAGCTTACGGGAATTTTAAGATAGAACCGATTGATAAAGTAACATTAAAATGTAGAGTAAAAAACAAAGTTGCAAATGTCAAAATCAGTTGGAATTCCTCACATTCAACCAATTAGAAGAGTTCCCCAAATATTGCATTATAGATTGAAAATAAAACTAGAACAATTGGAAAAACAAGGTATAATTAAGAAAATAAAACAACCCACCGACTGGTTGAAACATAATAATGACTTGAGACATTTCTTAAATCCTAGCGCAGACGAGACAGCCTGTCAATTTTCCGAAAAAGAATTTTTTACTACTGTTGACAACCTTCAAACCTTTGTACTTTTGGCACACCATTTGAATGCCATCAATTTTGTTGTTTGCCTTTTACGTCCATTCAGCTCCGAAAATTTTTCAGAAAAAAATTTATGAAGTATTTGGACATCTTAAGGGTGTGGGAATGATATTGATATTGTGATAATGGGAGTATAGTACGTGGATAACTACTGTACTATATTTGTATTTTGTTAAAAATGATTGTTGTATACAACTTTTTGTGTTGCTGTTGATTAACTGCATTTTATTATTATTTTTTTGTTATATGCATTTTTATAAGTACGAAAACTTTCACGACCGGTGCTAATTGAACTAAAATTAGAACTGATTCTAGAACTATTACCAAGATCATCATCTATTTTATTATACACTCCTCCTTACATTTTCCACTCCCATCATAATGCATAAATACCTTTAAAAAATATAAAAATAGTATTATACTATAACTTAAAATAAAATACTTTCTATATAAAATAATTCTATAATAAATTAAAAAATATAAACAAAAAAAAAATTAATTATATTGAAATTTTTGCTTTGGCAGCTGCGAATTCGGCAATGATATCCTTAATATTTAATGTTTAGCTTATTGCACTTTCAATAGATATCAATGCTAGATTGTTAAATCATTCTTGCAACATAGTTGGCTTTCAGATAATTCTTTATTAGTGTCAATTTTGAAAACGATCGCTCCCTTGTAGCAACGGCAACTGGAACACTTAACAGAATTCTTAATGCTACATATAAACTTGAAAATTCGCGAGACAATTTGTTTTGGTAAATGAAGTTTAAAACTTCTAATGGTGTTTGTTCAGTTGTAACAAAATTGTTTATTAATCGTATTTCATGGCATAGATTTGAGGCAATATTTTGCAATGTAGGAAAAGTTCTTCCGGCATATCAGTTAATGTGAAAACATTATGCAAAAAGAAAAAAGTGTCTATATGGGTTTATGAGTTGTATGAAAAAGGGTGGTAAAGAAGGATATGACGGATAAGATGAAAGGGGTATGTAGGAAAAGATGGAATTGGGTAAGGATGGGTAGATTAAATAGATAGATTAATTTCTAATGTTCTGGAATGTTGGAAAGCTCTTCTTCTGGCATATCAGTTAATGTGAAAACATTATTCCAAAGGAAAACGTGTCTGTACAATTTTGTAACTGCTGAAATATTTCTCAAACTGCCTGTATTGCCCTTTCTTAAGAAATTTAAAATGTACGAAGCAAATTCAAGGCCGTTGGTGTCCGTCACAATATAAAAACTAAAAAAATGTTCTTGAATGTCAAAACTCTAAGGCGTATCTTGAAATGCAACGAATCTTAACACAGTTGATATCTGTTATCGTTCATTTGAACACGCCGCACAGTGGGGTATTTGACCCAAAAAGTTGGCCAAAATTATTTTATGGTTTTATTTTATATGTTTTGATATGATAAACTTGAAAAAAATGTTTAAAAAAATCTAGGAGCCAAGTAATGTGAAAATAAATAACAAAAAAGATATATTTACGAACAAAATCGCTGTATTAATTAATTGTTCTTTGGCTATTAATTGTGCTTGTATAAACCTGACCTGAAGGTAGAGATGATATACTTGAATACCTACTTTAAACAAATAGGTCCTTAATTATTTTCTGTTATAAATTTTTAAGGATAGGAAATACCAAGCTAATTTGTAAAGAAGTTCCGGATACAATAGATTGCTATTATTTTGTGGTACCAATTATTTTAAAATTGAACTGCAGGTATATATGGGAAATGTAAACAAAAAAATGCTATAAAATATTTTGTGACAGAACCTACCCTTTTGAGAAGTTCTAAGAAAAATAACTCATTACTTTTACTGCTCCGTTTTATTTTGAGAAAAGCTAAAAAAGACACTTCACAATAAATACTTGTTTAAAAATCTACTCGGAAATAGCAGGTATGAGAAGTAGCTCTAAAAAATATAGGTAAATTAAGATATTAAATTATTTACAATATAAATTACAAATAGGTTATTTATTTACAATATAAATTGGTTATTTACAATATAAATATTGTTTACAACATAAACAATATTTTTTTTTTGCAATATAAATCAATATACATTTACTAATCAAAATCTTCTTCTATTTCTTCTTCATGTTCTTCTTCATCATCATCTTCTTCTTTCTCATCGGGAAGCAACATTTCTACAGTTTCTTTCAGAAATGGCTTTGAAAGAGTTTTTCTTTTTTGTCTCATCGAAGAGAGCAGCGGATCTGAAGTTAATAATAAGCGATTTAATACATCTTCGTTACATTTTACTCTCGAATATTTCCGCGCAAATTTTTCTCGATAATTTCGAAAATGTTTGTTTCTGCATTCCGCTGCCTCTTCTGATAATTGCCCTATAGGTAACAGAGCATTTTTTAAAATTTCTGGTCCATGGATCAAAATTTTATGGAGAGTTGGAGACATTGGGTACCATGGGTATAAATTAATGTAAAGTTGAGCCGTCTCGAAAGTGTAAGCCTCAAACTTTTCTACATTTACTTTTTTTCCAGACGATATTACTTCTAAGATTACTTTAATACGAAATATAAATTCTTGATTTACACCAGTAATCTTAGCAGCAACTTCAGGGTCGTTAAAAAATCTTCTGCTGGTATTGCCATCATTAGTGTTACCAAAACCGGGTTTAGGTATGTCCACTAATAATCCCATTTCCGTTTTAAATAATTGTTTAATTTTTTGTTTTGTGTTTGCTACAATTTCAGTATCTTCTTTTGCTTTGGCCTGCCACTTTCCTATGGGAATTTTGTATGAAATGTGCAAAATATGCTCGAATAGACGAATTCTCGCATGGAGAATAGATAACCCGAATTCTAACGTGTCCTGCTTTATGGGTTTTTTCTGAGCGATGTTATTAAACTCTTTTGATGTTGCGCCACAAATATAACACCTCATGGTTGATGTAGTATGTGTAACGGAGTTACATACTTTGCCATCGACCATACAAAAAATTAAAGTGTGTTTAATTTTTCCATCGATTCCTTGGATTGCAACATTAGTCGGGTTTAATTCTCTAATTTGGTCATTAATGTAATCTACCTCTTCTGTTGTGACGTCCACAGTTTCCTGTAGATATCTAATCCTTATAGGTCTACAATAATGGGCAGAAGATGGTTTAGGATTCAACCAAATGGTTTTTTTCTTGGCCAACAATTTTAATGGCACCATGGAACTTTGGAAAATATGTGCATCAGAAGACGTGGTATTTTCAAATTTTTGTTGATATTGTGACTGATGAGAGCCGTCACATCCCCATTTATATATTAATTCTAAGCTTTTCATTTCCTCATCGCTTAACATTAGTAATACGTCTTTCAGATATTCGCATAAGCGTGAAGACGTGTGGTCCAGTAAATTTTGTAATTTTATTTCAGCACTAGTTTCGCTGACAATTATCGCATCCTTGGATGGATAGCACGCTTTCTTTTCTCGTTGCAATATACTATAGCAAGGATATAATGTCTTGTCAGCACTCCTATAAATTTCGTACTCTCTTCGAGATGAACCTGCTTCTACAAATATTGCCAAAGCTTCTAGCGGTGACAATCCTCTAACGTTACTTTTTGCAGTTTGCGAAAATGCAGCTTGATATTTTTGTCCTCGTGTTGGAGAAACTGTAACATCTTTCACTACACGAGAAGCAGCTACATTGCCAGATTCCCGTAGCTTCATTTGTGTAGCATAAGTTAATTCAGCTACCGACGAACTTCTCAATTCTTTAGTTTTTCTCCTCTTTGTTCGTTCGCTTGATTCATCAAAATGTATTGTTGGTCGACCAACAGTGCCTGAAGTTTGTCTTTCAAATGGTATGCAGATAGTGCCATCTAGCCAAGCGGCATTATTTTTTAAAAACACTTCGTGTTTTTTATGAGCAGCTTGCCACTTAGTTCTAAATTTCGATTTTAGAATTCTTATTTGTAGATAAACATTTTCACTTTTTTCCTTGGTAAAATTTGTATCTTCAACTAAATATTTCTCCATAAAATCTAATTTTTTAGAGAAATTTTTTTCTGGACAATTTCGCATGATTTCGTAAAGATGCCTACGGGTTACTACTTTCATCCCAGATGAACCTAAAATTATATTGAAATTATCTATTAGATAGATTTTACAGACTTTATATTTTATTAATTTATAGTAAATTTTAATCGTTTTATGTCAAAAGCCTACCCACAATGCAACGCAAGAATATTAAATTTTTTTTTTTTAAAGGTAGGTGCTCAAAGAAAAATTCATAAAAAGTGGATCTGCGAATTTCCGCGAGAAATTCTTGATTAAAATTGTCGTAGATAAGTTACTGAACAGATTAAAAAAATATATACTGCGGTACATAGGGGTACACTACAACAAAAATCATTTTGAACATAAAAATTGATCACAGAAAATGGTTTACAATTAAGATTTTTTTTAACTGGTAATAGCGTTAATAAAAAAATGATTTTAATGGACCAGATAGTACACATTATAACTTACCTTGTTCCGAAAATTCCATGACGTGAAGAAAAAAATACACAATTGATAAATAAAACTCAGAAGCACAAAATATCACGCACCGAAGTGATGATTCGAAAGATTAACTTTGAAATGACTTCACGCCGTGGGTTTTATAGGTACAGTACCTGAAATGTTTTTCTGGTATTCCCTATCTATTGTACTACAATATTTGCCGCTTTTTACCTGTTTTTATAAAACTTTGGAAATTTGAATTTTGACCAGCTTTTTAGGTCAAATACCCCACTGTGCGCCGTACGTGCTCTGACAATAATGGATCAAATTATGCAATCATTTGTATAAGTTGTAAAAAATTTCCATTATTTTCGTCAAAAAATTTGGAATTTAAGAGCTAAATTTTGGTTACCGAAATACTGAACATCCACATCAGTTTTCAATTTCAGTGTACTACTCTGTAACGATATTAATTATATATGTAAATGCTATTTAATAGCATTTATTTTATCCTGCCATTTTACTTTATACTAATTTTTCCCTAAAAACGTAGACTATTTTTTATGTTGGGTGGTTCGACTTGTAAAAATTTTAGTGCACATCAAATTATATCAAGTCAAATATAAGCAGCTCTAATCATTGTTCGGTGGAGTGTGATATGATCGAGAGTGGCAACACCGAGGAGTTTTTATTAAGACTCTTACACTATAACATTCAGGGCATAAATATAAAAAATCTGTTTGAAATCTTTCTCAAAGATAATTCTTATACGATGTTTGTATAAACGAACATTGGTTATACGAACACGAAATCGATACAACACCAATTAATGGATTTACATGTGTTTCTAGGTTTTGTAGGAGAAATAAAATACATGGCATGATTCACAGACTGCTGTCTTTGTTGAAGTAACGGCTTGATGCACTACTCTACTCCCTTTTGATTTTGCTAGCTTATCCAAACTAGCTGGCAGGAATATTATATAACAATATTCAAATTTGTATTTGAAACACTTTTGAATAATCGCAGGCACGAGGCACGATAAGGTTATTGTGATGACAAGCGGTATTAATATTCATTTTGAATTAAATGCTAAGCAGGCTCTTGTCATTCCGAATCTATGCAAACTTTTTGGTCTACAACAATGTACAACTAAAAAACTAGTAAACTAAAATATAATCTTGCCTAAATCTCGTCCTCATTCAATACGCTATTGACGGTTTCAATGACCTTCATATTGTGGACAGGGGCAGACGTTTCGCCAAGATCTCACTTGGCGTCTTCAGTGCTTTGTCCTAGTCTCCTGTTAGCAGACAATGTTGTATTCGTTTACAAGGCTTCTAGATGCTCCGATATCGATAAGTATTTTATAGTTATTAAATTTGATGTATGGAAGTTCTGGATCGGCGTTGTAGTTATAAGTAATCACTCCGGTTACCTGGGTTGAGTAGTCGTTTTGTTTTCCTTGTTGCTATTCTTCGTTGGGACCCGAAGAATCCCTTTCTTGCACATATTCTTCATGCGCATTTTCTTCATGTTGTGGATCGAAGTATTCTTCAGGTTTATAATCAGATATGTCTTACTCTTGCGATAAATGAGCGTACTGACATCAGATTACTGACTTCGTAGATTCTGAAGGGTTTTTATCGCATTATCACTAAAGCTTCCGCAGAGGTTACAGGTGTATTACTGCTCCTTTAAATGTAGTGGACGATATTCTTGGGGCGCTGAGATCACGCAAATCTAGTATAAATGTTAATAAAAATTGTTGGTAATATCAGTTATCTGTCTAACAGAATTTGTTTTTTTTCCGAGGTATTTATATTTTTTTGTTGAAAATTACCGCTTTTTAGAATGGCTGAAGTCAAACATTAGATTTGACTGGGACGAGTATGTGAAGTCCTAATAAGATTACGAGGTAGAGGGTTTAAAGGCTTCAAATGTCGATGTACTTGGTGCAGATGGACGTAGATTACTCTTAGCCGAACTTTCAAGGGTTTGCCTCTTTATTGTTAACTGAAATTGAATAAAATACTAACATTAATCAAAAAGGAAAAAATAAACAGAATACAATAATTAAACTACACTTGTTTTAAACTTAATATCGCTGTAGAAGTAGCTGAAGGATTAACGGTAGGGTATCTATATTTCATGTGTTTCTTTGAATCGGAAATGGATACTTTGTAGGATTTTTTTACACATAATGCAAGTCGCAATGTTTTCATTATAAGGTTGAAAAGCCTCCACATAACACTACTTCCTTTGTTTGAATCCGACATTCGTAGAAATCCTTAACTACTCAACCTTGAAACAAAGCGTGAAAGATGTGCAAGTTGTTTTATATTTGTACTATACTAATGTTTATAATTAATGTTTCTTTCGCAATAAGAATCTTTAAATAATCATCGCAATAAGACTGTCTCGTCGAAGTATTCGTAGATGATAAATAAAAGAATAATGAGTATTTATATGCCACCCTATGAGTTTTCTATCATTTGCAAGTAAAGCAAAGTGTTTCCTAATGCTGCCCTAAATGAGAAATCCCAGCATTCTATAATGTGAAGCTTTCTGTTGCAACCTCGACTTTGAAATTTAATTATAACTAAGAAATGAAAAACTAATGCGGTATTAAACAAAAATTGGACAAAATTAAAAAAATTCGGCCGACTATCTCGAAAAAATATTTACAGAGAAAAAAATTGTACACTCAACTCTTTTTTTACACGGTAGATACGTTCTTTAGAAAACCGTGCAAAGAAAATCGTGTAAAAAAAGTTATAATAAAATGTATATGACTTATAAAAAAAACTCTTTATTACTTTAAAAATAATAGTGTACAGTCCTAACTCCAACATAACAATAAAAATGTAAAGTAAAACTAGAAATAAAAATCAATTTCGCAAGTTTTCATCCCTACTTGATAACAAACGTGCACGTTTACTACGGACTTGACCAAAAGCGATATGTCGGATATGTCCAGCACAACTGTTGGATTTAACTCAAATGAAGAATTTCTTTATATTATTCGTTATTAGCTGCTGTTTTATTGGTTTCTCAATAAGCTTATATAATTCTTCATATCCAACTACACATAACTTAAGACTGCGTTGAAATTTCAATGCACGCTCCATGTCAGGATCATGAGTAAGAGAATGTTGTTCCATACTTGTAGCAAATTTTAAGCCAACGCGAATTAAATCAGCCGTTAATAGCTTCATTTCGTAAGAACTTCATCTCTCAAGAAAAAGTTTTCTCGCATCAATTCATCAATATCAGCCGTTGGAATGTTGTTAAAATCGTTGCCACCAATTGTATTTGATAGAGTTATAATTTCAGAACACACAGCTGATTTTTCTAGTACAAAACTTCCACTTTTGACGCATGCTAGCAATATTTTTTTGCAACAAGCATTTAAGGTTGATTGGCGCAATTGTTTAATGGCAACAGAAGCAAGTGTAATGCAATCCATAATAGTAAACTTTCTCCATGCTTCCAAAACAGTCAAATTTTATGTAGTACATTTTAGATGTTGCTATAATGCCCTGATCGAGGGGCTGAATCAGCGAGGTAGTATTGGGCGGTAAAAATAGCAATTGAATATTTGGGTGATCCAACACTGGATGGCTGGGCGCATCATCATCTTGCAAAAGTATTTTGAATTCCAAACCTTTTTCTTCCATATATTTCTGGACTTCAGGAACAAAGCAGTTGTTGAACCAATTTGTAAACAGATCAGCCGTCATCCATGCCTTTTTATTATATTCGCCATGAAATGGACTGGAAGTTGTTTAATGTTCTTACCTCTTAATGCTCGTGGCATAAGAGATTTGTTGATTAATAAAGGCTTTAACGTTTTATTGCCAGATGCGTTACTACATAGCAAGAACGTCACTCGATCTTTGGCCGCTTTAAAACCACCAACTGATTTCTCAGATTTTGCTATATAAGTCCTTTCGGGAATTTTCTTCCAAAACAATCCCGTTTCGTCGACATTAAATATTTGTTCTGGAGTTGTTCCGCCCTCTTCAACGATTTTTGCTAGTTTACCCGGAAAGATTTTTGCAACCTCGTCGTCTGCTGATGCTACTTCTCCCTTTATTTTTACATTGTGAGATCCGTGCCTTTTTATTAAACCTGTCAGCCAGCAAGACTTGTGTGATGGTTTCAATTCCTGAATTCGGTTATATATTCCAAGTGCTTTTTCTTTTATATGTTTCCCATCAATAGGTATTCTTTTCGATTGTAAATCTTCTTTCCAAAACACCATGTGGTTTTTCCGTTTTCTCTAAGATAGGATTTCGAAGATGATGTTTTGGAGCTTACTTTCGATCCAGAAATTACGGATTGTCGAATGGAATTCTCATTTTTTTCTAATTGTTGTTATAGTCGCTTTGGTTAAACCAAAAGCTTTGCCAATAGATGTGGGACCTTAGCTTTTCTTTAGACAGTTTAAGATTTTTGTTTTAGTTTCTAAGGAAATTGCTTGTCTCTTCGAAAGTTGTTGTTTAGGCATTTTATTAAACAATAAGGGTACTATAAAAAGAATCCAAAACAATATTGCTTATAGAATTTTCCTAAAGCGACACTCTAATACAATATCACCCTTTTTAGTAGCAAAGAATTATCATCATTACAAATAATACACTTTAAATTTCACCATCGAATTAAAAAAATTTTAATTAAAACATCCACTTTTAGAACTTTACCGAAATTATTTATTACGTCCCACAAACTGACCACTCTTAACACAAAATAAATACTGATTAACGAAATCATGTGTTCAAGTTGAAGCACAACGAGATAAAGAAAAAACATGATCATAAAATTCTGGTATTCCCGGTAGTAGACCAAGTTATAAACATGTGGACCGACCGACTTCTGACCACGGTATTCCCCCATTGTATTTTGTTACAGTATACATAAGTTTCTGCAAGACGCTATCAAAATTAGAATTAAGAATTTTTTTTTGGGATTCGTGTTATAACAAAATATTCGTGTAAAACAAACTATTGGTGAACCGTGTTATTTCAAAATCGTGTTAAAAAAGACCGTGTAAAAAAAGAGTTGGTTGTATTTTAATTTTTATTGTTGGTGTGCGGTATTCTCCATATATTGCACCGTCTGAAACCGCCTTATTATTAAAAAAATAGTGTAGGTAAAGGAGGCGGTATTTCTTTATCAGTTTGTATACGTGTTGTTGTGTACACTCTCGTTTTCATGTTCTCTGGTCGATTCGTCGTACATATTTTCTGTGGTGGGTTTGGCAGATATATTTTCGGTGGGCGGTTCGTTTAACATGCTTTCCTTGTCTTCTTTTCTCAGTAAACCTTCAAAAACACCCTAAGAAAATGGCGTTAACGTCCATATCAGACATGATTTGAAGGACAAAAGTGTCAAAAGAAGAAAAGAAGAGTTTAGTAAGTTTAAAAATGATTGCGGTACGTCAACGGGTAATAGTAGCTCCGACAGTTCGACCGTCTCTGGTTTTTAACTTTTGGTCTTAGCCTTGGCGTAATCCGGTGTTAGCGGATCGCCGGTTAGATTGGCTTCTGCCAGTTTCGTATTCGAAGGAAACTTTTCGGGTTTCGGGGTTATACTTCTACTTGGATCATCGCACTTAGGAGAGTCTGATTTGACCACGTGGATTATATTTAATCTTGACAGGAGAAACCTGCAAAAAAACACCACCACTTCCCTCGTTTCTCCTCTGTGTCTTTTCTCAATTCGTTCGTCACCTTCTTGGCACTTTTGTCCCTCTGACATTCAAAATAATCCTTAATTACATTAAATAGAAAGAAATGAAAACAGTAAGCACATTTTAAAATGGACGATAATAAAGATTACGTCTATGTTCTGATAAAATTAAAAGGAACTTCTCACTTCGTTAAACAAAGTGGAGAAGTTTAAATGTTATCATAAACGTATTATTTGTGTTGTCTGTATTTACGTAGATAAGTTGTAAAAATCACAAATGTCACTAATGAAAAACAAAACCAAATAAAATGAAAAACGGTGAAACGATACAAAGTAAAAGGTGAACAGGTTATTCGAAGTGAGCGCCTCCTCTGTGTAAAACACCTAGAAGGGGAAAATAATAGTATATTCTAACATATGAGATCTTTAAATATGAAAAACAACTAAATTAAATTATGAGTACGTATCGTTTTTGCCATTTTTTGTTCCCGATTATTGCGGTATCATCGTTATGATCAGTTCGATGAAACATTCGTGTAACCGGAAAGTTAACTAACTTTGAAAGATAATCTTAAGCTTTTATATAGAGGTCTCTGTCAGAGTTGTATTTTATCGTTGAGATTTTCTAAATTTTTGTTGTAATGTTTCAACCTTTCTATTTCGTAAATGAGGAGTTTATAACTTTTTTCAACATTATGTAAAATCTTAACATTGTTTTCTTTATCAAATTCATGATTATTTTCGAGGATGTGTTTACCAAAATTGGATGTAGTATTTCGTAGATGTTCCTTTATTCTTGTTTTGATGGCTATTCCCGTTTCTCCTACGTAGAAGGCTCCACATGTATTGCAATCAAGGAGATATACTCCGTTGCTTTCTAATTTGTCAATTTTGTCTTTGATATTGTCCAGGAAGATTTTTTATGTTGTTATGAGATTTGAAAGATATTTTAATATTGTTATTGTTAAAAATCTTATCACTTTGTATGTCAAGTTAACACAGCATGGTAGTGTTCTATATCGTAAGTTTTGTTCTTTCCTTTTTTATCGTTAAGTGTTGTTAAACTTTCTTGGTACTTCTTAATTAATATATTAACATGCTGTGTTGTATATCCGTTGTTTCTGGCTATATTTTTGATTATGTTCATTTCTCTGTTTGTGTCTTCGCGATTCAGTTTTGTTGAAAAGGCTCGGTGAATGAAAGATAATAATTCTGTATTCTTGTAAGTGTGGTGGTGGAATGAATCTCTTGGTATAATTATGTCAGTTTGGGTCGGTTTCCGGTAGATTTTGTATGTTATTTGCTGTTGGTTTCTTTTAAAAGTCGAGTCCAAAAATTTATTGTTTATCTCTTTTATTGTCCAAAGTAAAACTTATGTTTGTATGTATCTTGTTGACTTCGTTCTTAAAGTTTTCTATTTCTTCAATTTCGAAACCCAATGGAAGGGTAATTCCATAGGAGAAAACATCATCAACATAACGTCTCAAGAGCAGAGCGTCTGAATTTGTCTTTCGGTTCAGTAATTTATTTTCAAAATCAGTCATGAAAATATCGGCAAGCAATCCACTTAGTGATGATCGCATTGGATCTCCTTCGTTGTAATTGTACACTTTGTTATTGAATTTAAAGAAATTCTATTTTAGACATGTTTTTATAATTAGGAACAAAAAGTCAAAAGTATACGATGAAGAAAAGTTTTATTAAAAAACTGGCAATTGGTGCTACAGCTGTTTCGGCGTGACAAAACGCCTTGCTCAGGCACGACATCAAAAACTGAAGATTATCGAAAAGTTACACATTTTTTCTCTCATACAGCGGAAGCGATCAGGATACCTTAGAGTTTGTTTTATTTTAGTGGTTGTTAAGAACTCCTTAAGAAAATTGAATCAATTTATATAACGAAAAATATCAACAATGCAGTAAATTTTTACTGATGTTCGGAAAATAGGAGCGAATTACGCAAATATCTTAAATGAATTAAATATATAAAGACTGTGATTTTGAATGTCAGCACAGGTTTTTTAAAAAACAGAATATTTTCCAGTTTTGGTTATGAACGTTTGTTAACAAATTGTTAAATTAATTCAAATTGTTAAAATTGTCAAATTGTTACACGTGGGTTATTTTAAGAATATAAAATGTTTGTTGTCTTTTTTTACTTTATTTAAAGATTGGTGTCTGCTAATTTTCGTACTATAATTATATCTATAAATATCACACCGAACTAGATAAAAACTCCAGTAAGTGTTGCCAATCTATTGTTGTTTATTTTTCATTCTTGTTTTTTAATCAATTCATCTATCATTTGTATGTTGTATTCGTTGTTCTTTCCTATTTGTTTAATTATGTTGATCTCATTGTTGAGTTCTTCTTTTGATAGGTTGGTGTTGTATGCACTATGTATGAAAGCTGAAAAAGCTGCTGTTTCTGAAAAAACAGAATTTTTGCAAATTTGATGACGTTTACTATACCTACAATCTCCCAATGGGTTCACCACTTAGCGGACTCCTTGCAGATATTTTTATATATTTTATATAACAATTTTTTTTGTATATTTTATTTTTATGTTTTTTATTTTATCCTGATGTATATAATAATAATTGGTAAATGATGGTGGAATTTAAATCGTAAAGAAAAAAATAATGAGTATTGTTTTAGGGGGTATCATAAAGCTTCGCACGCAAGCTTTTCTCATGGAGGAGGTGGAAGTTTGCTGTTAGAAAAGATGTTAACAGACAAATCATACATGACATATTTAATGTACGTAAAATTTTATCCAAAATTCAATTGTATTTCACTTCAATGACTTCGTTGCCTTTAAAAATTTTTATCGCAAAAACTAAAAGATATTTTCAAAAGCTAATTGATTTTATGAAAAGGTGAGATTTGATTCTATAATTTTTGACAATTACATCACTTCGTCTTACAATATCAATTCATGGCGATTTTTTAAAAATTGAGGTGATTAATCTTAATTAAGTAAGCGAAATTTAAATCTTGATGTCTCAGGACCTAAATGATATTTTCAAATTTAGTCTTTTTTGATTAAAAGGTTATGATTTTGAGTAAAAGTGGTGATAATTTCGTTTCGATTTGTTAAAAATCCGATTTTGTTCAATTTTTTGAAAATAATCGTAATCCCAAAATAGCGAAAATTGACTTTGTTGCGTTTGAAAAATTTTATCTCAAAAACTAAAAGATATTTTCAAAAGCTAATTGATTTTTTGAAAAGGTGATTTGACTCCATAATAAATACAAATTTTATGAGTATGTTCCGTTTTCTTATAGGCGACACTGTATGTACGGTATGTTAAGCAAAAATATTCGGTTATTACAATTAACTTCTGCGCATCTTTTTTATCAAGAAGTTGCAATGACATGGATTTCTGAAGAGAAAGACCTTGACTTTTGGCACGTATAGTAGTCACATAATAAAACACATCAGAACAACCGAAAAGGTAAAGATTAAAAACAGTTTAATTAATGAGTTAATCTAATTTATACAAAAAGATTATGCTAAAAATAAATATATTATTATTTAATAATTTAATATTTAAATAAAAATGAATTATTTAGCTACTCAATAACTAATTGTAAGTGATAGAATGTAAATATTATTAAAGAATTATCCCAATATTGCAAATAATCAAAAAATGTTTGAAACAAAATATCGAATCTAATTACAATTATTAAATTACTAAAAAGTAAATTCATTCAACAAGAGAATTTGAATTAAACAGTTAAATTCTTTACTTATGATTATCAGCGAATGCCAACGTTCCATTAGCCAAACTTCTTAGTTTTGGCATTACCTCATTTCCAGATTTATATTCAGGACAATACTTTTTTGTATGCGCAAAGCCACCCTCTGCATGACAATAGGGACACTTCAAAGCCCTCAAAACCGGACATGCCACTTTACCTGACATATCTTTTAATGAATGGCTTTTCTGAATTTTTCAGACAAAATTTGCAACATTTTATTGATGCTGATAACCCGCTTCCAGAATTGTTTCCGTTGAGGAAATTATCCTCTTTACGTTCAGCCTCCAATTGCGCGATGGGTTGTCTTAAATAAGCCTCTTTCATTTTGCTCACGTAATATTCCATTGGCTGATTGTTGTTAATTGTGAGTTCTTCGGACGGGTATTGAAAAGATGGATGTAGCTGCTGGTTGTCTGGTGACACAATGAAGAGGAAAATATATTCGGGTCTTTGTTGTTGATTAGTAAATGACATGGTGATGGACATTTGTTTAATGTTCTATTTTCACTCGTTTGAGGTGTTTGATTTTTGGTAGGAAGTGACGTTGAGGATGTTACTGAGTCAACTGTTGGGATATTTGTGGTAGTCACTAAATAAAATACGAAAAATGTGTTAGTTTTATGTAAATATAGAAATAATGTAAATGTTCGAATCAAATAATTATGAAAGTATTTCACCCATTTCCCATGGATTGTTCTTAAAAATCCTGTTGATAGCATTCCCGTACTAGACATATTTTAAACAAATTTGGGATGATTTTAAACAACTTTCGACAAGCTTAGATAACTTGAGTAATTCAAATAACGTTGGATGATTTTAGACAACTAGAAAATGATTCTAAACTATTTTTTTTTTATTTTAGACAGTTATTAATGATTTTATATAACTGTAACAATTATAGACGATTAGAGACATAGTTTAGACAAATTTTGGATTATTTTACTAACTCGAAGATGATTTTAGACAACTTAAGACAATTATGGGGTATTAACAACATAATTTAGACAATTTTTGACCATTTTAAACTATTTTACACAACTTGTAGATGATTCTGAACTAATTTTGGATTATTTTAGGCAGTTATTAATGATTTTAAACAACTTTAAACAAATATACACGATTGAGTTATATTTTAGACAGTGCTTGATGATTTTAGGCAGATTTTAATGATTTTAAGGTCATTTTTAGTATGAATCTTTTTCAAAAACCTGGAAAAATCTTAGATGCTGGTTACTGGAAAAACCTGAGTTTTTAACATAAACCAGCATCTACATGTGTTTTCAAAAATCGACGCAGAAGAATGATATAGATATAATACACTTGAAACAATTATTAAAATATAAGGACTATATGATTTACGTGAATATATCGTACAATGGTCGCAGACAAAAATAACTGGTCCGAAGATTGACTCTCCAGCAAAACTGGAAACAAATAATAAAAGAAACAAAACTTAACACCAAAGCCACATATAAACGAGAATACTAATATTAATTTAGAAGCCTTAATTTTACGAGTTGCAGAGAAAAAGAAGAAAAAAAAAAGAATATGTCGGCAATTTGAGCAATGTCACTACAGATAAATCTAAAGAAGTATCTGTTACAAGCTAGCCCTCAAGGTTAACTTCCGTAGCTGGTTTCCTAGCTAGGTCCACGGAGCGGCTCGCGTACCCAGCAGTCCACGCGCTACCCTTGTCTTGGGGGCTAACGGTAATATGATTTGGGGTCGGCACTCTGCATTCGTTCCCTTGAAAGCGAACGGCAGAAATTTGGAATTCAATTAAAATAGTTTGAAAGAAAACACAAGGTTTAAGAAAACTATTAATCTGCTTTATTTTTAAACATAAGCAACAAAATAACGAACTACGTGTTTGTCTATAGAGGTGAAAACGATTAAACAAAATTGCTAAACCGTAACCGAATTAACTAATTTACTCTTCTACTTATAGTCACTCTATTTGAACTACGCTGAGGGGGTTAGCAGGCTCAACTCAGGAAAATTAATTTGTAACGTTCCAAAATCGCTTACCCATGGTTAAGATAATCCAAATAAGAATATCCAAATAAACATGAGTTCACAAAATTTAGGTTTAAAAGTCTAATTCGCGTTCTTTAAATTTTCCTATCACTCAAAACAACAAAAATGAAAACTTTTTACAAATCAACTCCCGGTCTCGTCTTTTACCTTCCCGTTCCGAATCCCGTAACCGACTTTCCTTTTCTCTCCCCAATTTTCCCCTGCTCTCTCGACTCAAAACTCAAAAACTACCACCTCAGCACATTCCTGCCAGAACCGCCTACGTTCTCTGGAGCCTGAACCCTTGGTTCTCACGACTCAACTTTGTAACCACCTCAGCGCATTCCTGCCAGAACCGCCTACGTTTCGTTTAGTCTCAACCCCCGGTTCTCACGACACAACTTTGTAATTTAATTACTAAGTTGTGCGTTTACAATGATTCTTACGGTTTAGCAACATGAATTTTTTTGTTTATTTTATTTTATTTATTCTTTACAATGTATTAGTTCTAATCGATTTCGAACCCTAGAATGCGGTTCGTTACATCCCTCCCACCTTTTTAAAAGAAGGCTCGCATAAGAGCCTTATTTATAATACTAAACTGAACTGTACGAACCGCATTCTAGCATTCTCAATCTCTACTTGAAATTCAAATAAACAATAATTTCAATCATTTAAAAACAAAACTACATCTAAACACTTTCAGTAACGTAGAGTCCATGCCGACACATAGAGTCCAATTTCACAAACATTTTCTTTAGAAAACACCTTTTGATTATTAATCTTTTGAAACAAATAGAGTCCACTTTATTACGCGTGTTTAATAGTTTCGTCCTTTACACCAAAACGTTTAAGAACCACCACGCACTCACAATTACGTAGTTGATGTAGAGAAGTTGACATCGAAGCTCGGGCGATCCGGCGACTGACGTTTGGTCCCCTCAGTAGTAAATCACCATGATTTCATCTGGATAATTACGTATCGTCGATAGACGTTGATTTACTAAATTTCTTTTTTTTTTTTTACGGATCGACTGATTCAGGATTTTTTTTTTTTTTTTTTATAGATAATTTCGGGGTAAGTATTATATGGATAATAGGAACTGCAACGGACGTAGTGGTCTGCATTAAAATTTCCATTTTATTTCTTCATCCAACTTGGAGTAATCGGTACCTCAGGATATATGTTTGAATCCCTTACTTCAGGGCTAGTAGAACTGGTTGCCTCAGGAACTATGACGGTTGGAGTTTCAGTCGAAGCAAGATCCTCACCCCTTCTCTGGTTAAGAAGCCACATTGTCAAATTGTTCCACAAACTTGCCAAGATGACGACGCCGCATCCCATGGTTTTATATATTGCGTAGCCATTTAGAATCACGCTAGCAAGTCCCTTTACGAATCGCAATAAGACAATCACTCCAATAATTCCACTAACTGCCATACCGATTTCGGTGAACCACCCCCAAACATAGGATAGTGTACTCTTAGCAAATTTACGCAATTCTTCCGCATCAAATAATTGACTGGCGTCTAGTCCTTGATTTTCTGTCTTCTTTCCCTGGATTTTTCTAATGATAATATTGTTTATGGCGGGTCGTTCCAAGCCGACTTGTACCAGTTCCTGTGCTTGTCTGACGTCTTCGTTGTCATAAATTCCAGCTACTCCCAGATTCATAATAGTACTGAATTTCATTTCTGTATCTTCATAAGGCATAAGTTCGTCAGGCGGTGTCTGGGATACTGGAAGTGGAGTTAAAGCTACCCTAGACTTTTCAATCTGATACATTGGTGGAGTAATAGGATTGCAGTCAACCTCCTCTGCATAATCCAGGAGTACATGTGTCATTGGTGACATAAAATAAGACCGGTTGTCAGCATCCGAGACAGGAAGTTCATGATAACAAGTATTGGTTTTTCTTACTTGCACTCTCTTAGGTATGCATTTCAATATATACATGACTTCACCGATTGCACGACCTACATAACCCATCTCATTCTTAACGAGCAAACTAGCAGTAGTCGGTGATAAAGGGGCCAACAGTAAGCGGTTTTTAAGTATCTCTTTCTTTAATTCACAACGACGATATATGGTATCGAGGTACAGTTTTTCTAACGACCTCTTATATGCTTGTTCTACGTATAAGAATTTGCTGTTAACATACGTAGTCAATTCTACATTGTCTACTGTCATCTTCTGGGTCGCTTCGATTTTTCCCACTTTAGTTACATTGTAAACTACTATTCTTGGGTGTTCAGTTAGCCAAGCTTCCGCAAAGCAATTGTAAATTGGTTTAATTAAGCTCAAGGCAAATATACGCTCGTGTTGTTCTACGACGATATATCTTTCTTTAGTGCCTTTAATTTCAATGTACCCAGCTTTTCCCTCATACAGAGTACTTAGTCTTGCTCGGCAATCTGTTTTTATTATTGGCTCCCAGGTTACTTCTCCATGCACGGCGTCGATACAGTATCCGCTCAAAAATGAGCAAGATACTCCACCACGAAGTCTAATTGTATCGTCTTCCAAATTGACAGCGGTCATATAGTCTTGCAAGAGAATTTTAACGGTCCCCTGTACGACAACATTTTCCCAGGTTGCTTCGTTCTCTGTGTAAACTCCTCCCACACAATCACCATTAAGGTTTAATTTTCCATGGAACACCTTCGGAATCACCGTCGATGAATTTGGCTTTAACTGATTTATCATATGGGCTCCCATAATATTTATTGTACCATACTTGTGAGCTTTCAGGCATTCTTCGGCGCCTAGTGGGTGTATGTGAGTCAAACTACCTCCTCGGACTTCCGAGCTGTGACTGTGCATACCACAGTGTGTTATTTTTCGAGTTACTTCAACCAAACAACTATAAACGATTTATCGGTGTATCTGGGCTCTTTGGACTACTTGCACTTCTAATGTGTTTTCTTCATAATTGGACTCTATTTTCGAACAATCTCCAACGTTTCTTAACGATATTCGACTGATATTCACGGTAGGGGCGCTACAATCGTATGCGATAATTGTAATTCCTAACTTTACGTACGCTCCAAGCCATAATAGGGTAATTAAGAGCGCTGGAACAAATAAAGACAAAAATCCGGGTTTCCGGCGTTTAACAAATAACAATAAGACGGACACAAGATAGATATATACCTTTGATTTATTAATCTTTAATAATCTTTATTATTATTTATTTATTTATTATATATATATTTTTTTTATTTAATTATTATTATTATATATTTTTTTAATTTAATTTTTTTTTTTTTTTTTTCTTTACCTATACCTAACTGGAAGATTTATGACTCTTCTCTCCCACCGTAGCGCCAATGGTTCTTCTAGGGGTTCAGTCACTAATTCGGGTGTCTTAGTAATCATTCTTTCGTCCTCACATTCTCTTTCTATTGTTGCAGGGTCTTCCGGAAGTTCAGTTAATGTCTTCGAAAGTTCGTTACTGATGTTTTCATTTTTTTCTTCCATATTTTCGGCTATACTTACATCATGACTTTCTTCTAAAATTAACCGTCTAGGACGAATATTTAGTTCGGGACAGAGTGTCTCGTTTAGTAAATCCGTTACTTCGGTACGTTTTTTAAACGTTAAATCCGGCGTAGGTAGACTAATTATTGGCATATGTGGCCCAAAATACTGTTCTTCGTTCTCTTCTTCGATCGGTGAATTCGGATCTCTACCTTTACTCTCTTTACGGGCTGGTTCTACATTCGTTCGAAATGCTTTTAATCTGTTACTATGTACAATAGTTTTTTGTTTCCCATTTACCGATGTAATTTCGTAGTTCTCTGGTCCTTTAATTTTTGTAATCATGTACGGTCCTACCCAAGGTTGAGCTAATTTTTTATTTAGACCTGGTTTAAGAGCTATGTCTTTTAAGAACACTAACTCACCTATATTAAAGTCTCTGTGCTTACTTTTCTTGTTGTAATACTCTGCTTGTCTTTCAGCTGTAAGTTGTAAATTTTCAAAAACTTTTTCATACACCTGGTTCATTCGCGCTGTCAATTCCGTCACATAGTTCTCGTCGTAATCGTATTTACACTTGGAGGGTCGGAGAAAAGCATCCACAGGTAATTCCATTTCCCTGCCGTACAACAAAAAGTGGGGGGTATAACCCGTACTGCTATGCACCGTTGATCTGTACGCTAAAAGTACGTACGGTAGCCATTCATCCCAGGTCCGTTGGTCCTTTTTAACATAGTGGGTCAGTACATCCTTGATCACCCGGTGACTTCTTTCGATAAGACCGTTGCACTCGGGATGATACGGCGTGGTTTGTATTTTTTTGACATTCAGTAGCTTACAAGTTTCTTTCATAAGTGACGACACAAAGTTTGTGCCTCGATCTGTTAGTAACTGCAAGGGAGTACCATGACGGCTTACTATTTGCGTTACAAAAGCTCGAGCCACAGTATCGGCTTTCTGATCAGGTAATGCTACTGCCTCTAAATACTTGGTGAAATAGTCCTGAAATGTAAGGATATACTTGTTCCCTTGATGCGTTGTTGGTAGCGGACCCACTATGTCCATGGAACTTCTTTCAAATGGTTTCCTAACAGTCGCAAACTTTTGCAAAGGGGCTCTAGATATATGGGGAGATGTTTTGCGTCTATTACATGACTCACAGTTCAAACAGTAATTTTTAGTATCACGTGTCATAGACGGCCAAAATACTCTATCCTTAAGTAAGGCTAAGGTCTTCGCTTGGCCACCATGACCTGCAAATGGCAAATCGTGATAATCATGTAAAGCCTTTTGGACAAGTGATCTCGGTAACACTAGAACCTCTCTGCCCATCTCGCCGTTCTTGAATAAAAGATTTTCGCTATCTATAAAATAACTGTCTCTAAGCTCCCTGTTCGATGAAAGAGAGTTTCTCGTTTGTATACAAAACTCGTCCTTCTCTTGTTCCTTTAAAATATCATTTTTATCCCAAACTGGCGTTGCTATATTTTCCTCAATTTTGCATAACATTTTGTTTTTGTCGACAGGTAGTTTATATGCCATTATGATGATATGCGTTCCCTCAAAACATTCTCTTAATTCTTCTTTGACTAGATCCCACTTTAATTTATCGAGACCACACCCTATTCTAGGTATTGCCAAATATCTCTCTCCGGATGTTTTCATTTCTTCCCGTAACGTTTCTAGACACTGTCTCAACATGTGGTACGTTGGTTTATGGTAGTATTCATCCTTAGTAATTAGATGGTAAATTTTTCGTTTCTCCGTTATTTGTGTCACTACGTCTCCTACTCCTTTCTTTTCAGATTTTAATTTTTCGACAGAACCAAATCGATTTTTAAATTCTTTTGCGATACCAGCTCCCATCGCAAAGTCAGCTGACACGCAGTGAGCTAGTACCCAGCCTTGGGGAGCATCAAACAAATCTCCCTCTACTTCGTTAATGAATGAATCATCTTTCCGCTTTTTTCGAATTAACGAAACAATGCTGTTTCGGCTGAGGGCATCTACGTTTCCATGCTTTCGGCCAGGTCTATGGATAATCTCAAAGTCATATTCCATTAGCATTAATGCCCATCGTGCTAGTCTCGAGCTAGGGTCTTTAATATTCATCAACCATTTCAATGTTCTATGGTCGGTTACGATCGTGAAGCGACGTCCATATAAGTAGCACCGAAACTGCTTAATTCCAAATATGACAGCTAGACACTCTTTTTCAGTAGTAGAGTAGTTTAGTTCAGCTTTCTTTAGTGCTCTACTCGCGAAGGCTACAGGGCGTTCATTACCCTCTCTCACTTGACTAAGGATCGCTCCTAGTCCCGTATTGCTTGCATCAGTAGCCAAGATAAAAGGCTCATTGAAATCCGGAAAAATTAATACAGAATGTGATGTTATTGCGGCCTTCAAATTTTCTATCGCCTCTAACTGTTCTTTCTCAAATTTGAAAGCGACATCTTTGCGCGTTAACTTCGTAATTGGGGCCGCTAGTCGGGTAACGTTTGGTATAAATTTCCTATACCACCCCACCAGTCCTAGAAATTCTCTGCAATTCCTAACGTTTCTCGGAGTAGGGAAATTTTTTATCGAGTCGATTTTCCCCGGGTCTGGTTGAACGCCTTGAGCAGATATTATATGTCCGAGATAAGATACCTTTGGAACCATGATTTGACTTTTCTCCATCTTAAGCTTTAGTCCTGCATCTCGGAGTCTGCCAAATATTGTTTTTAATTTGTTCAAATGATCGTCGACATTTGTCTCGTTAAAAATTATTATATCATCCAAATACACCAGGCAGTGAGTACCCAATAATCCTGAAAGCGTAAAGTTCATGAAACGTTGGAACGTCGCAGGGGCATTTACTAGTCCAAACATCATGCGGTTGCTTTCATAGTGCCCGTACGGCGTGGAGAAAGCTGTTTTTTCACGATCATCCTTATCGACTTCTATTTGATGGTACGCTGCCGCTACGTCAAACACGCTAAACATATTAGCTTTACCTAACACATCCACCGTCTCTTGCAGATTTGGCAACGGGTAAACATCCTTTTTAGTTACTGCGTTAAGTCCTCGGTAATCTATACACACTCGAGGTTTTATTGATCCGTCTGACATCTGCCGGTTAACGATCACAACCGGCGCCGACCAGGGTGAATGAGATGGTTGAATAATATTTTTCCTTAACAGTTTATCTATTTCTTCCTGCAAAAACTCTCGTTGGTGAACTGGTACTCTATAGGGGCGTTTGCAGATCGGTGATACATTTTCGGTTAGAATCTGATGTTTGACCTTGTGGGTTTTTGAAAAATTTTCACTACCATCGTCAAAAATATCTCGATATTCCAATAACAATTTTTCAACTTTACGCTTGTCAAACTCTGCGAGGTGATCCAATGAGATCAATTTCAAAAATTTTGAAACTTTTTCATTTTCTTTCAACAATGTAACCATATCGCATTTTCCATCTAGGTTAACATTTTTCTTTGGTATTACACAATTATACGCTCTGGCTATTTCTACATGTTTTGGTATTGTAATCGATTCATTTCCTATATTTGCCACCAATATTCGTGGATTTTCCCCTCTTGGGACGGCACATCTTCCTATCAATATATATGGATGAAAAGGTGTTTCACTCGCTTCAATGACCAAGTCATTTTCTTTATTATTCCCATGTACTTTGACCTCTAAAACCTTTTCAGTAAATGGTTCTACGGTATCCTCTTCAACGGCGATAACAGGTCTACATTTGTAATTTTTTCTATTGTTTATTTTATTTTCTTCCGTATCTAACTTATCTTTATTCTCTTCGTTATTTTGGCATTTCCATAATTCATTATTTTCGGTAACGATATGTGACTTCTGCGTCAGTAATTTACCACTTCCTTCTAGAATAACGCCCGCTTGGCTCCTACTTTGACTTACTTTGTTTCTTTCTTTTACTTTTTCTTCTCGCATTTCTTCAACGTGACAACCCCTGTCCACATTTCGACCTTCTTTAGTCGTTAATTCCTTTATTTCTTTTTCTTCTTGTATTTTTTCATCGTGACAATCCCTGTTCACATTTTGCTTCTCTTCAGTCTTTAATTCATCAACTTCTTTCTCTTCTTGTATTTTTTTCAAATGACAATCCCTGTCCACATTTCGACTTTCTTTAGTCGTTAATTCCTTTATTTCGTTTTCTTCTTGTATTTTTTCATCGTGACAATCCCTGTCCACATTTTGATTCTCTTCAGTCTTTAATTTATCAACTTCTTTCTCTTCTTGTATTTTTTTCAAATGACAATCCCTGTCCACATTTTCATTGATCGACCGACGATAACCGGATTCATCGTCATCTTCACTGTCTGAGCTTAATTCCCCAACATTTTCTACGAGAACATTGACCTCCAATGGCATAAATTTGGGTTGCTGATTGCTCTCCTTGGTTTCGTATTTTTCTTCAATTTTACCTTTCTTTAACACATTCTCATTCTTCGTTAATTTCGTCTTTATTACATTTATTTCCGTTTTTAGTAGTTCTGATACGTAATCATTCGCGAGTTTTAAATCATCTGCGTTACCGATACCCAACCTTGATGTTGTGGGTTCTACACAATTACGGGAATCTATATGCTGCGGCCCTAAATTTACGTGCATGGTACTTGAAAATTTAACATCGACATCTCTTATATTTAGGCTACCTTTACTAAAATCAATTATTACATCGTGAGATTCCATGAAATCACGTCCCAATACTCCGTCAGTAGTTAAAGGTAGAGTGTCCGAACATACATAGCAGGGGAAATTTCCTAGACTTGTTTCATTTCCCAACGAAAAATTTAGTACTACCGTACCTAGCATGTCAATTCCGTGTCCCGTTATTCCTGAAATACTAAAATCTCCCGTCATAGGTTTAATTTCCTCCGAAATTACGCATGAATGTTTAATTATTGTAACAGGCGATCCGGTGTCTACTAACATAGTTATTGGCTGGTTATTATTGCATAATTTAATAGAAAAAAGTGTTTCAAAAATAAATTTCATATGCGGTATTATTTTATTAACAGTTGGGCTGTAATTTTCGGCAGGATTTATTGACATATCGTAACCCTTTAATTCGCGTCTTCCGCGGTTCGGGTATTCACCGCAGGACGATATCTGTTTAAAGAATTTATTTCGGAGTATCTATTACTCGAAAAATTTTGCGACGATCTAGTACTACGCAGAGATGATTGTCGATACGTGTAATTGTTATCGCCTACAACACGTCGGGAGTCGTTTTGATAATCTCGCTGCTGATAATGACAATTTCTTCCGTCGCGGTTGTTTATATTATCGGATGAATGTTCGGTGGCACGTTATTTGTAGGGATTCTACATTGTTTACTAATATGACCGGGCTTTCCGCAATTATAGCATTTAAGAACGGTGATTTGTGTGTCGCAAAATTTCGCAAAGTGACCCGCTTTCCCGCATTTATAACACAATCTTGTAGTCGTATCAACCGCACCTATGTTAATTCGATTAGGACGATGAATTAGATGTTAATTCGGTTTGTAGCTTGATTCAGCTCTTCAAACGACGCGATTTCTTCAGCTTTATCTAAAGTTAAATCCGTCTCTCGCATAAGTAAAGTCCCTACCATTTGACTCAGCTCGCGTTTTATTCCGACCTTGAACTGACTAAGTGCTAATTCGTTTATTTTAATGACGACGCCTGGTAATTCAACTGCCGTTACCTTCGCTTTGTCCTCTTCTATAATTTCGTTAGCGATTGATTTTATGCGTGTAACGTAAGCTGAAACGGATTCGTCATTTTTCTGAAATGCGCGCATTAGCTGCCCTAACGCTTCTCCCGGCAACTTTCGCGGGGTAAATCTTTTAATTAATTTCTCACGTAACTCGATATATGTAACCCTATCACTTTGTAAACTCGTTTCCGCTTTATAAAATTTATATGCCTCACCCATTAGACGATACCTTACAATATGAAGCATTTGAGTTTCATTCCAATTATCTAAAATTGCGCGTTGTTCCAATCGTTCAAAATATAACCTAGCATTTTCTCGACCTGTAAAAGACTCGACCGTTCCCGCGAGCATTCCTAACGAAACAGGAGTAACCATCATTGGTGTGATTGGTGTTGACGCCGCGGTTTCGGCCGGAACCGCCGAAACTCCAGCTACATCGTCATTAGTACTCATATTTAATTTATCACCCACTAACCCCAGAACGACAACACAAAAGATATCGAAAATTTTATTTTAATTGATAAACAATAATCTAAATGATAAAACAGCAAAGAACTAACTTGAAAAGTTTAACGTAACGGTAGCAAACAAAACAAAAATTCAGTTAAATTTTATTTTTCTTTAACAACAAAAAAAATTGTGCCAACCCCACACCTGACACCAGTTTGTTACAAGCTAGCCCTCAAGGTTAACTTCCGTAGCTGGTTTCCTAGCTAGGTCCACGGAGCGGCTCGCGTACCCAGCAGTCCACGCGCTACCCTTGTCTTGGGGGCTAACGGTAATATGATTTGGGGTCGGCACTCTGCATTCGTTCCCTTGAAAGCGAACGGCAGAAATTTGGAATTCAATTAAAATAGTTTGAAAGAAAACACAAGGTTTAAGAAAACTATTAATCTGCTTTATTAAACATAAGCAACAAAATAACGAACTACGTGTTTGTCTATAGAGGTGAAAACGATTAAACAAAATTGCTAAACCGTAACCGAATTAACTAATTTACTCTTCTACTTATAGTCACTCTATTTGAACTACGCTGAGGGGGTTAGCAGGCTCAACTCAGGAAAATTAATTTGTAACGTTCCAAAATCGCTTACCCATGGTTAAGATAATCCAAATAAGAATATCCAAATAAACATGAGTTCACAAAATTTAGGTTTAAAAGTCTAATTCGCGTTCTTTAAATTTTCCTATCACTCAAAACAACAAAAATGAAAACTTTTTACAAATCAACTCCCGGTCTCGTCTTTTACCTTCCCGTTCCGAATCCCGTAACCGACTTTCCTTTTCTCTCCCCAATTTTCCCCTGCTCTCTCGACTCAAAACTCAAAAACTACCACCTCAGCACATTCCTGCCAGAACCGCCTACGTTCTCTGGAGCCTGAACGCTTGGTTCTCACGACTCAACTTTGTAACCACCTCAGCGCATTCCTGCCAGAACCGCCTACGTTTCGTTTAGTCTCAACCCCCGGTTCTCACGACACAACTTTGTAATTTAATTACTAAGTTGTGCGTTTACAATGATTCTTACGGTTTAGCAACATGAATTTTTTTGTTTATTTTATTTTATTTATTCTTTACAATGTATTAGTTCTAATCGATTTCGAACCCTAGAATGCGGTTCGTTACATATCTAATAACGAAGAAACCCAAAGAGCAATTCAGCGTAGAGGAAAGAAAGAAAAGTGATGAAAATAAAAGCTAAATAAAATCTTTTAAAGTCGGTTTTAAGTAAGATGAAGAATTAAAAAAGGCTAAAACAATATGGCTTAAAACAAGCCGGACTATAGCGGCATAAAAAAGTAGATAATAAGTTAAAAGAAATTGGGATAAAACCAATCAATGCTGATCAATTACGTAAACGATATTATAATAGCTTCTAAGAACTTTAAAGAAAATTGAAAGTTTTAGAAAGAAATTATCTTAATATCTTAAAATTTTAGGAAAAATACACTACTGTATCAAAACCAGTAAGCACACCATAAAATGAAGAAATGATAAAATTGTAATCATATCAATGTTTAATAGGAAATTTAATATATGCATCAAAGGCCAAATACACGAGCCTTGCCGAAATAGCCAAAGAAGAATTGTATGTGAAAAAATTCTTATCAGAATTAAAACTTGGTTCAAAATAACCAATCGACATTTAAAATGACAATCAAAGTTGTTAAAAGTTGGCGAAGAACAATGTTCATCATAGTAGAACTAAATATATAAATACAAAATTTCATTTTATAAGAAAATCGTTGGAAGATAACATTATAGATTTAAAATATTGTCAAACAGAGGGAATGATTACCGATATATTAATAAAGCCGTTACCAAACCAAAAGTTAGGAAATGTTTATAACTATGATTGGTCTTGAGGGGGAGTGTTGAAATGTTATCATTATTTTATAAGCAATCCCAATCAAAATGGCATCTAATTTTTAAAAATTATTGTTTTAAAATAAGTAACAGGTGATTATACAGGGTGTGTCAAATATCTGAAATATAGCAAATAACTTCAGCATTCGCGGTTTCACAGAAAAATGTTTAAAAAAAGTTTATTAATTATGGCGATATTTATTTGTTTTTTATTTCGTCGCAATGGCAGCCAACATTGTTATTTTAAACAGATTATGCTTTTGGTAATGGATATGATTTTTTTACATAATTTAATAGAGAATAAATCCCTCTATACGATGAACATATCTATGCGATTGGAGATATGTTAATGTGAAGTTAGCAAAGAAGATATAAGCAAGGCAGAAACAAGAAAGAAGTATTCTTGTTGATATGCTTAAGCCAGATTTTAAAACAACCGATAATGGTAACCTGTGCGTCCTAAGATATTTGACGCACCAAGGCTAGGTTGGACGATCGAAACGAGTACGCACTTTTCATACAACATTTTTTAAGAAATGTTTAAGTTCGAGATCCAGTGTTAGTTCTAAAGTTAGTTCAATTCAAATATACTGGGGTTACATTTCTGGCGTTAAATCTGTTTGTAAAGTACTCTATTTCAGAACCTATTCATTGTCAAGGTTTTCGTTAAAAAAATTCTTTAGATACACGACTAAACCCAACCCTGTATATTTAAATTGAAATGAAAATAGAACTAACACTACTAATATAATTGGAGTTATATATATTATAATTAGATTTATATAATTATTATTACTACTAATTATATATAATTCGAGTTTGGTCACATTTACTAAATCGCATGTTTCTACTTCTAGATGTAGAGTTAGATTTAGTGATATAAAACTGGAACTAACACTAGACCTAGAAGTGAAATGTTTTGGGTTTTGCCGTGTATTGAAGACTACACTATTTCACTTAATGTTATATCTTATCTATTCATAAAGCTTTTCAAGCGTTAATTATGTGTTTAATATGTTTTGTTGGTATCACTATTGCTATTATGGAAAAATCGTTCAGTACCCTATGAAGGGTAAAAACTTGACTCACGGTGATGACAGACTCGCTAGGTTGTGTTTGATGAGTTTTGGAAGCATTATCATGTCGTCTGGAAACATTTCAGGATCATAGAACAATTAACAATTTCGTATGGATGCTTGAGCACCTAGATAACCTATGTATTATTAGACGGTTATGCGTGTGGTGTTCTGCAACCATTTCAATTTTGTATGTGTGCTTGCACACCCAGATCATCCATGTATCCGGCATCTTTGTGTGACTCCACTAAAGACTCTACTACTGATAATAGATATATTAATAGAAATTATTTATTTAAGTCTTAGCTACAAATTTCTGAAGAATGAAATGAGAAATCATATATGGTTCTTGAGTTGTAGTTGAAAAACTTTGCAAGTTAATATCAAGATATGGAAAAAATATGAAAGGTCTTAAATAAAAACATCGCTCTGAGAACGTCAAACCCTTTGAAGGTCTTTTTATGTTAACCTAGAGTTTTCACCCTGACTTGGAATATCTTACCCCTCAGAATGGCTGTTGCATTTTGTAATAAAATAGATTCAAAGTTTTACAAAATACATCGCCAAATATTTTTTGTTGGAAAACTTAAGCGATTTATTACAACAAAACAAACAGCAAATATTTGCAAAAGATGAATAACAGATCCTAATTATAATAGACCACCATTATTGAAAATTTTTGAGTACAGCATTGATACAAACCTTCATGCAGACGCAAGCAAAGAATGAAGGATGACCTAAAATTATGTCTAGTCTATTGTTGAAGTAGAAAACGACAGATGCAGAGAAGAAGTATTACAGCGATGAACTTGAAATACTTGATATAAGGGATGAGGGAAGCAATTTTAAAATGTTAGCTGACTGTTGTTAACTTTGTTTTTGGAACGAATAGCGCGAATTCAAATGGACGTCAAAAATCTACGAACCAAAATGAAGATCTTAGAAACCAACGAATATGAAAACTATGAGACAATATAGGATAATGGTATTATACTACGGGGACTACTAATATAAAGGAAGTATAAACTTAAAATTCAAAAATCAATGACATTTTGGAAATCCTGAGGCCATAGTTACGTCAATTACAAAGCACTTGAAATATTATTTAGAAGAATAATGGATCGTATGCTATATTTATGAGATCCATAAATTTAGCATATGAACATAAATGAAGATAACATTTAAAACCATCGAAATCTAACGAAATTAAGGCGACCCAGGGCTGGGTTGGAGGAACGACTACATTGCCCCAATGAAAAGATCAACCGTCATTTTCCTTATTTTGACATTTCACTGTTAGTTACTAGTAATAATTTTTCCAACTGCATTCTCAAAATTTACAGTCTTCCCTGGATTTATTATCAAACCACTTTCCTAGCGCCATTATATTTCGCAGTGGAGGCATACATCTTTCTCCTAACACCCTATACGACCCTCACATCGTAGTCAACCCCTCTTTCCGACTCCGCCCTTGCTTTCAAAGACCCGCCTAACTTCCCCACTGACTTCTTTTCTTATAAAACTGTATTAATTTTAAATTTAATGCTGAATGTGTATTCGGATTTTTTGTATAAAAATCCTAATATATCTTAAATTTTATTATTTATTGTTCTAGAGTAACTTCAAGGTGGAGCATGCCAAGTTAACAAGTTTACAAATATGTTTCATGAATCTCAAGCGAGAATCCATAATAAACCAAGCTTGCGGGAATCATAGGAAACGAGCACCTTGCATAACCAAATGAAAGTTGTTTAAAAGAGCTGGGTCGGTCACCCATCAGTCTGCCGCCGTTAGGTTTAAAAATAACAACAGATGATTTAGAAGGGTTAATCGTTAAACAAAGCTGATAAGCATAGACTGCTTAATTAGAATGAAGTGAATACTGCGATTTTCACTTCATCAGGTTTAAAGCTGTAATATACTTAAGTATCATCCGCGTACATGTGATATTGACAATATTTGAGACAAGAACAAAGTTGGAACGTATAAATCAAGTACAATAAAGGCCTAAGGATAGAACCTTGAACAATACACACCCGATACAATACCCAAAATATCCGAGTATAAACCATTATGTGTAACACGTTGAAACCGATTACAAAGGTAGCATTTCAACAAAGAGATGGCTGAATCAGATAACCCTATATAACGTAAAATCGAAAATAATGTTTCGTGATGTAACGTATCAAATGCAGTTGAAAAATTCAATAAAACAAGTGCAGTGAGACATCCATTATTTGCTCTTCTCAATGAAAAATGAAGACATCGTCAGTAACATCCAGAATTGCAGTGGTCAAACTGAAGCCAGATCGAAATCCAGGCTATTTAGGTGGAAGAATGTTATTATCGGTGATTGAATCTCCTTAAATCTCTCTGCAATAAGCTTTTCCAAGATTTTGGATAAAATGGACAAGATATTGATAGGCCTAATATCATTCAGGCCCTTTTTTAGGATAGGTATTATCCGAGTAATCTTCCATTGGTCAGGAAACAAGGAAAATTTTAAACAAAAATTGATGATGTGACATAAATAAGGAAGAATTGTTGGACAACATAGTACAAGAATTTTTTTACTAATTTTATCACTACCAATTGATTCAGTTTTGATGCCAAGCAATAACTATGCAATCTCCTCTTCTGTTGTGAAGATAAAAACTGGAGGTGTAACATCGAACATTTGATGATTGTTATAGAAAAGTTGTAAATCATGATTACCCAAGGAATTAACCTCTGTTGATTGAATATAAGAATTCGTTGATTAGCTGTGCCCAAAGTATTCCAAATGTTTAGACGTTAGGAGTAACCCCCAGAGTCTTAAAAGAACACCATAATTTACGAGCATCGTTACCAGAAAATAAGTGTGTAAGAAAAGCGCGATTTTCGCGAAACACTGACGAGTTGATCAAATTTCTCAATGATTTATAATAATCGAAATGATGTGGATTTTTCGTTTTTTTTTTTAATCTTAAGTAGGTTTTATCACGAAGTCTCATTAACGTTCTTACATTATCACTTATGCCAGGGTAGTAATCTTGCGGACAGTAACTGTATGAAAGCGGTATTGCATTAAAATCAGAAGTGAATCTGATCAGATCAAAGTTCTTGTAATTGCGATAAGTAATGACATTAGGCTATGTAGCTTGAACGATAAAGTCAAGAATGAAGTATATTAGACAGTGATTAGAAAATGTCATGTATGGGAACCACGCCAAAATCAACAACTGGTGCATCACTATTTGTAACAATATAATCCATTAGCGTAGCTGAAGTTGCTGTGATACGAGCAGGAGATGTTATAACTTAATGTAGGTCAAACATTTCTAAAATGGGTACAAACCGGTCACCATATGTATCATTGATATCAAGCCCGTTGAGATTACAATCTCTAAGACAAAAAATTCTGCGATTGAGGTACGAAACATGACAAAACGTCCTGAAATTGAGACAAGAACTCAATTTCAAACAAATAGTCTGAGCAGGACCTATTTGCTCCGCCTTATCAGGTTTATATGCTTGGACAACTGATTCACAATTGGATGAAGATTCATATTGGTACGTAGCCGTAAGAGAATCAAGATCTTCTTGGTAAAGAATTTTATGTTTCTTATCATCCGCAGTCTTAACGAAGATAGTCCCATCCTAAGTTCATACTTTAGGTATCCCGAAACTGCGTTTTCGTGCGTTTGTATAAACATCAGACGATTACTTGATAAGGATCCATTGATTAAAAATCCCGTGGTCTTTAGCTGACTCTTATTTACCCAAACAAAACGACGATCACGATATGACATGGACCACTTGAAGGCGACCACTCATCTGTTTGAAATCTCTTCAAAATATTGAGAACAGAGCTTTCTAAAATTTCCTGAGTCTGACTATCACCCTCTGGGGGGACACCATGGAGAAGTAAACAGTTCCTTCTGGAATAATGCTCCAGGTTATCGATTTTGTTTTCATGTTCCGTGCAGCTTATGATAAAAAATTTAAAGTAGAAATCATTTTATGTTGAAAATGATTGAAATCTGTCACAGTAGCATTTTTACTATTTGTCAAACTAATAGTAAAAACTATTAACTAGTTTTTATGAAAAAGTTATTTAATTATTTCGTTCCTAATAGTTTTCAACACTGAAAATGTTAGGAAACCAACGAATTACTGATAACACTCGCAAATATTAACACGCGCATTTTGAAAAACGAATGAACGGACTGGCAAGAAACACCAGGGAACTTTTACGATGGTACTCCACATGCTTATGGGCACGCTGTATATATGTTAATTACAATAAACTTTATTGCAAATTTTTTATCATCCGGTTGTAAAGACGTAGATGTCTGAAGAGAGGGACCTGGACTTTTGGCACGAATAGTAGTCACATAATAAAAAGCAATTGAATAAAATGCAAATCAGAATAACCGAAAAGGCAGAGATTAAAAACAGTTAAATTAATGTGTTAATGAATACACTAATAATGACTGAATATACTTTATTAAAAAAAAAGTATTTTAAAAATAAACAAATTATTTTATCGTTCGGTATATAAGAAAAAGTTTTAACATAAATTATAACATTATAAAATCTACAATGTTTATAAAAATTATAAGAAGCAAGATAAAATAATAATAACTCAAAAAGTACTTAATTATTTTCTCTTAAATATTATTAAAAAATGACTTCTTATATTTACCGCAAATAATCGAAACAAGTTTTCATACATATTCAATAAAATATATCAAATAATAAATAATCAAATTCATTACTTATGGTTTTTTGCTGATGCCAATGTACCATTAGCCAACCTTCTTGTTGCTGGTAATACTTCATCTCCCGACTTGAATACTGGACAATACTTCCTTGTGTGGGCACTATCGTCGTCTGCATAACAGTATGGATACTTTAACGCTCTTAATACCGGACACGTTACTTCCCCCGTTGAATCCTTTAAACAGTGACTTTCGCAAAATTCTCGTTTTTCTGAATTTTTAAGACAAAATCGGCAAAATTTTTCGCCGTTTTTGGCGGAATCCTTTCCATTGCAGAAGTCATCCTATTTTTGCTCCGCTTCTTGCCTTGCGATTGGTTGGCTTAAAAACGCCTGCTTCATTTTTTGTACATAATATTGTATTGGTTTATTATAGACAACTGCGGCTTCTTTGGGCGAGAATTTGAAACGGTGGTTAAAAATGCTGGTGGTTTGATGGCAGAGCGAACAAGAGTAGATGGGGTAGTTGGGGTCTTTGTTGTTAATTAATAAATGGCATAGCGATGGGCATTTGTTTAGTATGATCTTGTCGTTAATTTGAGTAATTTGTTGGTTGGTGTTGAGTGGTTTTGAAGTTGTTGCGGAATCATCTCTTGGATTGTTTGGAGTATTCTCTAAATAAAATTCACACAAATTAAATTGCAAAAACTAAAGATATGCATATATTTTGAAAATAGGCAAAGCCAAATATGTAAGCTATACAGGTTCCGAAATTTGCAACTATATTTTTAAAGGAGTGATTATACATTCAATATTATATGTAGAGATATCCCAAAAACGGCATGGATCCCAGTACCATATCTTTTTTATCTTTATTTTTTTGCCATTATAATTACATATTATTAAAAACATATTATGGCATTAATTAAATGCCATCCATTTAATCGCATTAATTGCATAAACCCAATGATAAAAAAATATGCCACACCGTACTTGTTATCTTAGACCTCATAAATTATTTAGTAGTATTATTTTCTTTTGAGTATTATATTTGTAAGTATAATATACACATATTATTATTTTTGAAATGTCACTAAAAAAAGTACTTTCCGAGTTTTAAAATTTTCTTCATATTTTTTGATGTAGGGATTTTATATGAAAAACATTTTCACATATGTAGCAAAGAACCCAAGATTAAATATAAAGAGTTAAAAATAAAAAGAATTTTAGTTATACTTCAATTTTATAACAATCTGATTTAAAGATAATATCAAACATCATTCTGTTTCTAATTTGATAACTTCAAAATTATGTTCCAGTTTAATTTTCAACATGTTTATTCATAATTCTGAATCTTCCCCCTTAATCTTTCTACGATAAATACGTTATTTGCTAATATCGTAATTTATATTTTAACTTTCTTTATATTTTCTTACTAGTCATAACTGAAAACGTTCACACAGAAAACGAAACATAATATATATAGTACCGATTTTAATGATATTTATGTAATATGTCGTAATGGTTAATCAAGTTTCAATCAAGTTTTAAAATATTCCCACATATCATATAATTTGAACATTACAGAAAAATGTTTGCACTTACCAATATCAGATGGTACAGATCTTAATGGACTGTATGACTTAGACCATTCGGGTTAGGAAACGTCCTCATCAAAGCCATCAAAAACGGCAGCATTCGCAGAGACATTAGAATCAATATCTAAATTTAAAAAAATATATGATAACCGGACGAATTTTAATGCGATTTTTACCAAAATGCTGTTAAAGAATGTCGTTTGTCGGGTTCCGTGATCAGCTTTTTCAAAATGAGGTCTTCCTCATGAGCACCTCTCCTCGGAGTATTATTTCTGTTTCTCTTTAACTTGTACATCCATTAAATCTGTCTTAAAAAACTAGAGAGCTATTCTTTTGAAAAACTGGTAACGGAATCCGACAAAAATTCAAGTAAGATGTGGTTTTCGAAATAACCACATCTTACTAAATCGATTTTTCGCGAAACTGTAGGGAATATCGATAAACTAAAACATGCCCCCATTAAAAACACCTGGGGTCATCATCAGTTCAAAATTGAAAATTTTTCGTCAAATAGATTTTAAGAAAAAAAATCGCAAAGTAGACAAAGTTGTCGCTACTCTTAAAAATCGGGTACTTTTTTCAATTAACTCGCGATAAAAGAAAAACCGCGGATCCGAACATTTTCAAATTAAATTGTGATACACAGAAATGTTTACTGATTATAATAAACTTTACCGCAATTTTTTTCATCGAGCGATTTTGCAGATATCGATCTCTAAAGTGAGGGGCCTTGACTTTTAGCACGGATAATAGAACGTTAGATTATTATACAGAACTTCGCAAAAGTAACCGATAAAAGCATTAAAAACAGTTTATGGAAAAATAGAATTTGGATTAAGTTCCGAGTAAAGTATTTCTAGATTACGATTTTTTATATCGAAAAAATCGGGAAAGTTTTTGTTATATTGCCAGATATCATACAATTTGAAGAAAAATGTCTGCACTTACCAATACCAGATGATACAGATCTTAATGGACTGAATAACCGATAGAATCCGGATGGGTAACCTCTCTCATCGTAGGCCACAACATCGGTAGAAAGATCAGAATCAAACCCTAAATTTAAAAAAATATATGATAACAACATAATTCTCAAAAAATGCAATAACATTTACATTTTTTAAATGTTCTTAACAATGTATTCATCCATATCTAGGTTGACAACATAATCACATATAAGTTTTCGAAATAAGAAAATAAAAATTAAAAATGTTACTTAAGTAAAAAAATTACTTAAGTATAACTTATCCAATTTTAACATTAAATAATAACTTTTACACTTACCAATACCAAATAATGCAGATCCTGATTGAAACCCACCATCAACATCTGAATTAAAAAAATACTATAGAATGAAGAGTATAAACCCCGAAGAGTTGCTCTTCGGGGTTTATTATTATTATTAAGCACTTACGTTTTTTATATGTGAGTAACATCGTATCCATATTTAATAGGTGAAATTCAAACTTTCAAAATTTTAAAAGATTTAGAAAAAAATAAATGACTTAAGAAGATTGCAATCTGATGATCTTAAAAGTGCTGGACATTGAAGACCCACTGAGACTGAATTCGCATAACGGTGAACTTGACAGGCCTCTTGAGGTTCCTGGAATTTCTTCTTTAACGGATCTAAAACGGACGGAAAATATATTAATTAATGTTCATTGATTTAGTAATATCGGAAGTAGGTGTTGAAAGGATTATCGGGTTCCTGGATTGTTAGACTAGAAGCAACCTTGGCCGTTTGTAGCGAAGGTGTTCTGTGTCATAATCCATTAATCCCGCTAGGAGGGGATTGGGATGGTTTTCGAGTCGCGTAAACTTGGTACTGGCCTTGTCCCGAATGAATTCCTCGATGGTGGCCATCTGGGAATCATTGTGCAGTGTCGCATTACTGACAAACCAAGGTGCATCAAATGCCATCCTTAGGACCTTGTTCTGAACCGCTTGGAGTTTTTGCACGTGCGAGTGCGCCGCGTAACCCCAGACTGAAGAGGCGTAAGTCATCGTTGGCCTGATAACCGCTTTGTAGAGTCGAATCTTCCGAAGAGGATCCAACTTACTTCGACGATTAATCAAAGCGTACATATTGACCAGAGCTGCGTTCGCCCGGTTCGCCATCGCGTCGATGTGACTTTTCCAAGTAAGTTTAGAGTCCAGAATGACACCCAAATACTTGGCTTCGGAACGCTAGGGGACCTCGTCCCCTTGCAGTACCAACGCAGCGGGGGTCTCTGTCTACGCCGAGTAAAAAGTACTGCGGTACTTTTATCAGCTTTGATTTTGACCCGCCACTTTGCGAAGTAGTCGAGCAACTCGTCCGATGCTGCCTGCAGTCTACGAGCGGCGACCTCGGGGGACCAAGATCTGCTGCAGATGCACACATCGTCGGCGTACATCGCTAACTGCGTGCCCTCGTAACGGAGTAGGTCACTTACAAAGATACAAAAAAGTATCGGTGAAAGCAACGACCCCTGAGGGACGCCAGCAGTTAGGATTCGCTCTCTCGAACGCGTACCTTCCAGTTTGATGCGCGCTTTCCTACCGTCAAGGTAGGAGGCGATCAATTGGACTAATCCCAGGGGCACGCCCGCTTCTAGCATTTTGAACAAAAGTCCTTCATGCAATACTTTGTCGAACGCTTTCGAAAGCCTCGTCTGGACGACCCTCTCGCATACCTTGCCGAGACAAGAAAGCAAACTGATGGGCCTGTAGTTTTGCGGGAACGTCAGGTTCGCTCTGGGTTTCGGTAACACGACGACATCAGCGCTTTTCCACCTGGTGGGAAAATGGCGCAGCCGGAGTGTCGCATTGATGATCCCCGTTAGCGAAACGACCGCCTTTAAGGCTGTTCGACCGTTTCGTGGGAATAAAATCGGTGTAAGAGCCTCTACTCTTCTATTGGGCGAGATCAAGTTGTTTACACAATTTCTTTAGCGCTAGTCACAAAAGATATGTAAGAAGAAACGTCTACAATTATATTAAACGGTTTTATCTCGTAATCTAATGCATCTGAATTTTAAACATCTTAAAATTTCAATCCTGTATTAAAAATATAAATACTTTGATAATTAGTTACGATTAAAAATGTATCTTTGTTGTCATTCTGATATTTTTATTTTTAATTCACGATGAAGTAATTGTAATGAATTAATTACATGAAGAAGGTAATGATAAGTATAATTTTTTCTAATACTTATCATTCCTATCAATCATATTATATAATTCCGGCATTTAAATACTCATTCAATATTACTCTAATTAAAAGAAAAACCAGCATACAATTTTTTCAAAATCATAAAAATAATTTTAGACAAAATGCTAATTATAAATATTGTGGCATATCTATTTAAAGAAAACAAAAAAAAACTGTAATAATAACTTTATAATGGTTGTTTAATAATTTCTTTTAACATGTGATCTTTAAAAAATAATTTTAATTGGTTTTTCATTTTTGTTTCCCAAAAGTTATCATCTTTCATGATTTCTTCTGTGTGTGGAGGTCCACACAACAAAATAACACTTGCTCTTTTTTGTTACTTGCAGTTGGCCTTGTAGTTGATAAAAGTAATTATGATTTTTTTTTAAATTTTAATTCGCCGTTTCGTTCTTGCAACATATTTATTCTTTTGGAGCGAACTCCATCCTCTATGGACGTGTTCCTTAAATTATACGGACATTTAACTTCCACGATGGAATTATTACCATGGATTACTCCATCCGGACTGGCACCTAAAAAATAAAACTCTCCTTGACCTACATATAATCCACATGGATCTACACGTAGGCCAGAAATATTTTGAAATGCTTCAATTGCAATTTTTTCATATTGGCAACCATATTCGGTGGCTTTGTTTCCTCTGAAACTATTTGCCAATAAATTCTTCAAAAGATTATTAGGTGGTTTTGATGGTCTTCTTTTACACACTGCTCCAAAATTCGAAGCTGTTAATCTGTACAACCGTTCCTGTTTCCAATAAAGATTAGTGTGTTGTTTCCGTGTGCGTGCTTCTATTTTATCCACTTCTTCAGCTGTTTTTGTTAATAAATTGCATATTACCTCGCTTCTTCTAATAACTTCTTCTTGAGATGGTAATTCCACATCTCCGTAATCACTATCAGGTTGTTGCGCAATTGGTTTAACCCTTTTACTTTTTTTCCCTTGTTGCGTCTTGCACCGTTTTATTAATATATTATATTTTTCTTCACAGCTTTTTTCTGTGTAGTGTCCTAATTTTTTCCCCATGTTTTCTGCAATTTTCTTTATATAATGTTCACAATTGCCGCAACGTGGCATCTTAACTGGTACGATCCGCCTAAAGAGAAATTGATCTGCAAACCTATCTATTAAAAAAAGAAAATACAAATCTATAATTACATACTCGTTTACCGCCGATGAATTTATTTACTAAGCTATTAAACTCTTCGGCGCTATTATTATTTTTGTTTAACAAACAGGATGAAGAATTGGATGTAATTCGTTGCAAGCAATTGTTTATATCACCCTCTAAACCGCATTCCTTTACGTCTGCAAATACATTATCTGTGCCGTTTATTTTATTACAAAAGTAATGGGCACAATTTTGGTGGTCTCCAAAAATATGTGATTGGATGTTTGATACATCTTTTTGAAATAATAAAAGTTTTTGTTCATATGGTACATTTTCTGCATTTCTGTATTCAGCAGATTTTTTATAGCAGTACGAAATCTTAAAATACTATTGGATAATTTTCTTCTGAGTTGAGAGGAACGAATTTCCCGCTAGTGCTACGTACTTTTTTCGATAGTTCAACTAATTTGTTGCTAAAATTCCGTAATAAATGATTGATACATTCCACTTTTTCTGCTATATGTGGTCCATAGGATTTAACAGCATTTAACTTTTTTGTGACACTACCGTCCTCGTCACCTATTAATTTTATGTATTTCAGGCTATGTACATCCACGCTATTTTTGAATCCTTCAAGGATTATATCAGAGTCCATTGCAGTGGATGGGCCAAACCAATTTTTAAAACATTTATGTGTATTTTGATTAGTAGCAGGATGTGAGCAAATCCTACAGAATTTATTGCGTATTCCTATATGTAGAATTTTTTTGGTCTCTTCTCCTATGATGACACCTACGCCTGATGATGCATTATAATTGGTTCTGTATGAACGCTTTGACCAAGCACCATCGGCTACAACACTAACAAGAGCAATACTATTTTCATCTACATCACCCTTTTCTTTTGCAATAGCAACTTCTTCCTCTCCGGCGTTTTTTAATTGTTTTGAAACTACATCTTCTACTACCTCTAATAGGTTAGCATGAATAGTGTTGTATCGACGCTGCGTCATATGTGGAATATTCATTATTGAACAAAAATCTTTCAGCTGGGAATATCCTGCACCAATTGACACTATTCCTGTTGGAATGTGTGAAATAATAAATTATATATGTTCGCGTGCAGTTTTGATCGTAATTTATTTTTATTGTGTACCAATAAAATATCTTACCGATTACTGCTGAAGTATTCACGTTTATTTCATCATTATTGCCATTTGTTTCTACATTAGATTCCATTCCACACATTTGGCATTTGATTGTGAAAATAGATTCATAACCAATCTGGCGTTCGGCTACAATGTCGCATAAATCTATTGTGCAATTAGAAGTGGGTACATGTTTAATTTCTTTTATTTGTTTCCAAAATGAAACAATATCAATTAATCTTCTTCCAGTAAAGTGTTGTACATGTTCTGGCTGTGCTTGTGGTTCTTCCGTTCTGTAAAACAATTGTGGTATTGAATATTTGATCATAAAAAAATGTAATCTAAATTAACTTTTCAAATAATATTGTAGATTTTAAACTGTAAAGATTGAATTAAATACGTTTTCAGAATCTGAAAATTTTTAAAAACAGTTTTTTCTTAGAAAACGTTACGATTATAGCCTTTTTTAACATAAAATTATAAAATTTTATACAATAAAACCCATGCTGAACTATTTCACTAAAATGTTGGTAAATGTTTACATACCTTAAATCAACAGCAATGTCATCTAACAAATGGTCTGTAGTTACATTATGCGAAACAGTATTTCTGCAGATAGGAATACATAAAAAGAATTAAATATTTATACACATAAAATGTTGAAAAGCTTCACGTTTTATTTGATAATTAATAATTTAAAATTGAGTCAAATTAAGTAACGAAGTAATAATTAAAGTGGTTGTTAGTGGCCTGTTTTATTTCTCGAAAATTGTCGTTATTTTGACACCACCCTTGAGGGTGCTTTTCTTGTTTTAACCATAATTTTGATAGTCAGTATCTCAAACTTAAAAACTAGACACACTCAAACACTAAATAATCAATACTAACTTAATAATAACACTAAAATTCTAAAGTTTACTGGAACCAATACTGTGGAAATTATCGTTGTGCACGATGTTAACGCAGGACAACTTGAGAAAGGAATGTTTCAAAAATCTCATGACTTAGACAAGCAAAACTGGGAAAATAAACACTTTTTTATAATGGGCTGCAAAAGGCGGCTGGTTTCAATGGTTTCGTCTCTTTAGTATATACCTGCGTTCAAAGCTGCATATATTGTTACTTATAGAAATTAAACGCAGGTCAACTCGAGAAAGAGATGTTTCAAAAATCTCATAACTTGGACAAACAAAACTGGGAAAATAAGCCCTTTTTTATAATGGGCTGTAAAAAGGGACTGGTTTCAGTACTTTCGTCTCTTTAGTACCTGCGTTCCAAAGCTACATATATTGTTACTTATAGAAATTAAATTTAAGTATTTCTTAAACATTTTAGAAAAGTTTTCTTTTAGGATTATGTTTATTAAGATTTTTTGTCTCACAAATTTATACAGTTTTTCAATAATATAAACATAATTTAACTATAAGAATAAAATACATATAGAACTGGAATTTTTTCATTGATTAAACGTTCATATCTTAATTTATATGTATATTATTATACTTATTAAACCGAAACAGTAAAATTTGGGTCGATATACTTTAAAAAATGATAAGTTATTTTTTCTTTCATATTATTTTGTATTTTTTCGGCAAATTCCTAAAGAATGAATTTGTATTTCTATGAACTCGTAACAGGTATCGTAAAAGAAAGATGTAATGTTAGATAGAGCACGCACGATTTCGCTAAAACTTGTTCGCCACACCATCCTATCCTTCGAGGGCGGGACTAATATAGAAATTAGGAAATTATTACAATTTTTCAACGTGAGAATTTCAAATTTTCCTCCTTTCTCTTATAAAATATCAAAAAATGTTATTAGGGAAAAGTATTCTTTTAACAATTATCTATGCTTCTTCTAAGCCCTTTTAAAAATGCTTCTTAATAATCTCAGTAATTAACAACAATTAATCAAATATATAATTTTAAACAGCTTTTGTTTGAAACCTTTTTTTGATATTTCGAACGGTTAACGCGTATTATTTGAAATTCGTTTTTCCTAGCGGTCGAACAGCCTTAATATTCATTTTGAATTAAATACTAAGCAGGCTCTTGTCATTCCGAATCTATGCAAATTTTTTGGTCTACAACACTGTACAACTAAAAAACTAGTAAACTAAACTATAATCTTGCCTAAATCTCGTCCTCATTGAATACGCTATTGAAGGTTTCAATGACCTTCATATTGTGGACAGGGGCAGACGTTTCGCCAAGATCTCACTTGGCATCTTCAGTGCTTTGTCGTAGTCTCCTGTTAACAGACAGTATTGTATTCGTTTATGAGGCTTCTAGATGCTGTGACTTTCCTTTCCCGGTTCGGTCCTGGGATCAGAGTCTTGGCACTTGTCTTTAAGTTTCGGGATGTTCTTTAATGTTCTCGGGCGTTACCTTTTTAGAGAAGGAAGGTCCTCTTTCGCCTTTCGGGTAGCTTTTTGGGGTTACAGCCGGAGATTTCAGGGATTTCGGATAAATGGTGATGTTTGTCAAAATAATAATACGGAAATGGGGAATAACCAGAGATATTTATTACAAAAATATGGTATTAAAAAAAATTGTCGAAGGTCGTCTATTAACGGGATGCACCTAGGATTCGCTCCTCTAAAAGTGCAAGGACTGAACGAGATGCACCTAGGATTCGCTCCTCTAAAAGTGCAAGGACTGCACGGGATGCACCTAGGATTCGCTCCTCTAAAAGTGCAAAGACTTAACGGGATGCACCTAGGATTCGCTCCTCTAACAGTGCAAAGAGTGAACGGGATTTAGTACAAGGCACAGGTTCAAGAAAATACCAAAGTTCCACAAAAATAAATTTAATATGTATCGAAAAATTACTTACAATATGGGGTTTATCTTTTCGGTTTTCAAGCGGGTTGTAGCTCTTCAGCTCGGATTCTGATTTGAGTTTCGGAGTTAAGTCTTACGTCTCGGAGTTACTTTTCAAGTCCTGTTGTGGCGATTTACGCCCCTATTTATACCAATTCGGCGTTGAACTGGTTACGACAGGGTGGGAGTTATAACAAAAACTGGTCAAAAATTTAACAATATTCTTAATTTCTCTAGAAAACGCTTAATTAACAAAATTGTCTCAGTTTTAACTACGGGAAACGATTCAGGACCTTAATTTTACCTATATACAGTTTTTGATTTACAAAAAATCGGTCGATATACGGCTTATAAATAATTATTTTCCTTTTTTATTTATAAAAGTTATTAACAAATAAATTTGTTTATAATAAAAATATCTTGTATTTAATAACTAAGCATACCCAAAAATCAAAACCGAAATCGGAACAACGGCTTTATTTCAAAAGAACAAAACACTTTTCACAAACACGTGTTTTCATTAATTAATGCTTTTCACTCACTTATTGAACTCGGGGGGTTTTATTTCGGCACTTGTGGATTAATGTCATCTCGGGCGTCCTGATTCCTGTTATTTTTTCTTCGGATGGTTAAAGGGGTTGATTATTTTTTTCATTTTATTGTTTAATTTTATTTAATCAATTTCTCGTTTACGTATTGGCGGATCTTCTTAAAACTTGCTCAACGTTTATTCGGTAAAGTTACTAATTGTTTTGAATAGTTTCTATTTTCCTCTTCTTAATTCCGCACCACAAAACACGTACTTATGTATAGTAGCTGAACGGTAGCTGTACGGTGGTTCGTATCTACATACAAATCTCGCGGTGGACTCCGGATGAACTTCGGTGAACAACACTGGTTTAATTTCAGTTGATTTCGGTGTTTTATTTTAGTTCTTGTCACTACCAGTTTTAAAGTTAAAATGAGATTTACTGCTTTCTCGGTTAAAATAGATTTTCGGTGATCGAGATAAATTATTTACATCGGAAAACTTGAAAAATTAAACTTTAATTAGTGATATTTTATTAATTACTTAAAACAGGTAACTGTAATTTATATGACAGATTTTGGAAAACGGAAATTTTATCGGTGTGTGATTTGGCTTGCTTATGTTAATAATTTAAAATTTAGAAATAAATATTCTTTTTATTAATTAAATGAAATTGAAATTAATGTAAATAAAAATGTAACTTCGTTTCAATGCTCCGATATCGATAAGTATTTTACAGTTATTAAATTTGATGTATGGAAGTTCTGGATCGGCGGTGTGGTTGTAAGTAATCACTCCGGTTACCTGGGTTGAGGAGTCGTTTTGTCTTCCTTCTTGCAATTCTTCGGTGGGACCCGAAGAATCCCTTTCTTTCACATATTCTTCATGCGCATTTTCTTCATGTTGTGGATCGAAGTATTCTTCAGGTTTATAATCAGATATGTCGTACTCTTGCGATAAATGAGCGTACTAACATTAGATTACTGACTTCGTAGATTCTAAAGGGGTTATTACATTATCACTAAGGCTTCCGCAGAGGTTACAGGCGCATTACTGCTGCTTTAAATATAGTGGACGATATTCTTGGGGCGCTGAGATCACGCAAATCTAGTATAAATGTTAATAATAATTGTTAGTAATATCAATTTTCTGTCTAACAGAATTTGTGTTTTCTCCGAGGTATTTATATTTTTTTGTTGAAAATTACCGCTTTTTAGAATGGCTGAAGTCAAACATTAGATTTGACTGGGACGAGTATGTGAAGTCCAAATAAGATTACGAGGTAGAGGGTTTAAAGGCTTCAAATGTCGATGTACTTGGTGCAGATGGACGTAGATTACTCTTAGCCGAACTTTCAAGGGTTTGCCTCTTTATTTTTAACTGAAATTGAATAAAATACTAACATTAATCAAAAAGGAAAAAATAAACAGAATACAATAATCAAACTACACTTGTTTTAAACTTAATATCGCTGTAGAAGTAGCCGAAAGATTAACGGTAGGGTATCTATATTTCATGTGTTTCTTTGAATCGGAAATGGATATTTTGTAGGATTTTTTTACACATAATGCAAGTCGCAATGTTTTCATTATAAGGTTGAAAAGCCTCCACATAACACTACTTCCTTTGTTTGAATCCGACATCCGTAGAAATCCTTAACTACTCAACCTTGAAACAAATTGTGAAAGATGTGCAAGTTGTTTTATATTTGTACTATACTGATGTTTATAATTAATGTTTCTTTCGCAATAATAATCTTTAAATAATCATCGCAATAAGACTGTCTCGTCGAAGTATTCGTAGATGATAAATAAAAGAATAGAGTGTTTATATGCCACCCTATGAGTTTTCTATCATTTGCAAGTAAAGCAAAGTGTTTCCTAATGCTGCCCTAAATGAGAAATCCCAGCATTCTATAATGTGAAGCTTTCTGTTGCAACCTCGACTTTGAAATTTAATTATAACTAAGAAATGAAAAACTAATGCGGTATTAAACAAAAATTGGACAAAATTAAAAAAATTCGGCCGACTATCTCGAAAAAATATTTACAGAGAAAAAAAATTGTACACTCAACTCTTTTTTTACACGGTAGATACGTTCCTTAGAAAACCGTGCAAAGAAAATCGTGTAAAAAAAGTTATAATAAAATGTATATGACTTATTTATAAAAAAAGCTCTTTATTACTTTAAAAATAATAGTGTACAGTCCTAACTCCAACATAACAATAAAAATGTAAAGTAAAACTAGAAATAAAAATCAATTTCGCAAGTTTTCATCCCTACTTGATAACAAACGTGCACGTTTACTACGGACTTGACCAAAAGCGCTATCATCAGTATCATCAGTAGATATGTCGGATATGTCCAGCACAACTGTTGGATTTAATTCAAATGAAGAATTTCTTTATATTATTCGTTATTAGCTGCTGTTTTGTTGGTTTCTCAATAAGCTTATATAATTCTTCATATCCAGCTACACATAACTTAAGACTACGTTGAAATTTCAATGCACGCTCCATGTCAGGATCATGAGTAAGAAAATGTTGTTCCATACTTGTAGCAAATTTTAAGCCATCGCGAATTAAATCAGCCGTTAATAGCTGAACTTCATCTTTCATCTCTCACGAAAGGGTTTTCTCGCATCAATTCCTCAATATCAGCCGTTTGAATGTTGTTAAAATCGTTGCCACCAATTGTAGTTGATAGAGTTATAATTTCAGAACACACAACTGATTTTTCTAGTACAAAACTTCCACTTTTGACGCATGCTGGCAATATTTTTTTCCAACATGCATTTAAGGTTGATTATCGCAATTGTTTAGTGGCAACAGAAGCTAGTGTAATGCAATCCATAATAGTAAACTTTCTCCATGCTTCCAAAACAGTCAAATTTTATGTAGTACATTTTAGATGTTGCTATAATGCCCTGATCGAGGGGCTGAATCAGCGAGGTAGTATTGGGCTGTAAAAATAGCAATTGAATATTTGGGTGATCCAACACTGGGTGGCTGGGCGCATCATCATCTAGCAAAAGTATTTTGAATTCCAAACCTTTTTCTTCCATATATTTTTGGACTTCAGGAACAAAGCAGTTGTTGAACCAATTTGTAAACAGATCAGCCGTCATCCATGCCTTTTTATTATATACGCCATGAAATGGACTGGAAGTTGTTTAATGGTCTTACCACTTAATGCTCGTGGCATAAGAGATTTGTTGATTATTATTGCGTTACTACTTAGCAAGAACGTCACTTGATCTTTGGTCGCTTTAACACCACCAACTGATTTCTCAGATTTTGCTATATAAGTCCTTTCGGAAATTTTCTTCCAAAACAATACCGTTTCGTCGGCATTAAATATTTGTTCTGGACTATAACCGCCCTCTTCAACGATTTTTGCTAGTTTACCCGGAAAGATTTTTGTAGCATTTTCGTCTGCTGATGCTACTTCTCCCTTTATTTTTACATAGTGAGATCCGTGCCTTTTTATTAAATCTGTCAGCCATCCCTCACTTGCATTAAATGCCAGTTTCTTCTTTGCCTGAAGACTTGTTGATAGTTTCAATTCCTGAAGTCGGTTATATATTCTAAGTGCTTTTTCTTTTATATGTTTCCCATCAATAGGTATTCTTTTTGACCGTAAATCTTCTTTCCAAAACACCATGTGTTTTCCGTTTTCTCTAAGATAGGATTTCGACTATAAGATGATGTTTTGGAGCTTACTTTCGATCAAGAAATTACGGATTGTCGAATGGAATTCTCATTTTTTTCTAATTGTTCTTATAGTCGCTTTGGTTAAACCAAAAGCTTTGCCAATAGATGTGGGACCTTAGCCTTTCTTTAGACAGTTTAAGATTTTTATTTTAGTTTCTAAGGAAATTGCTTGTCTCTTCGGAAGTTGTTGTTTAGGCATTTTATTAAACAATAAGAGTACTATAAAAAGAATCCAAAATAATATTGCTTATAGAATTTTCCTAAAGCGACAATCTAATACAATATCACCTGTTTTAGTAGCAAAGAATTATCATCATTACAAATAATACACTTTAAATTTCAAGGTCGAATTAAAAAAAACTTTAATTGAAACATAAACTTTTAGAACTTTACCAAAATAATTTATTACGTCCCACAAACTGACCACTCTTAACATCAGGTGTTCAGGTGAAATCAGGTGTTCAAGTTGAAGCACAACGAGATAAAGAAAAAAAGTGATCATAAAATTCTGGTATTCCCGGTAGTAGACGAAGTTATAAACATGTGAACCGATCGACTTCTGACCACGGTATTCCCCCATTGTATTTTGTTACTATATACATAAGTTTCTGTAAGACGCTATCAAAAGTAGAATTAAGAATTTTTTTTGGGGATTTTTGGTCATCCAAATATTGTTACTGTAATATCACTCGGGAGCTTCTTACTTTTGTTGGGTTGTTGATTTAATAATAAAAAACACACTTATTTTAATAAATCTTTACTTAAAGAGTGTTTCGACGTACAAAATGCTTGCTTGCTTCTAACCGTTATATCGAGCGGCAACTTAACACTATCCGTCATCGACAACGTCGCTAGATGGCGTTACATACTAATATTTTTTATTTTATTTTTATATAAACTAAATTAAACTCTTACAATTCGGCCTAACCTGACACTTAGTTCGACCTCGAACTCTTAATGCATATATATGTATAATTTTTTATTTATTCTTTTCAATCCATGGCCTAATGTTTGAACATTCCCAAACGCCTTGATATGGTTTATTGGTTTTTTGAAAACCCTTAACATCAGCTACAATATATCTATCATTTCGCAATACCTTGACTATCTTATAAGGTCCTTTAAGTTTAGGGATTAACTTTCTAGATTCTCCCACGCCTACTTGAAAGTTTCGAATCATGACTAGATCTCCTGATTTATAAATGGTTGGTTGCTTGCGTTTCTTGTTCACAAAATTTTCGTTTCGGGATTGACTTTGTTGTATCTGTTGTTGCGCATCGGATCTGATTAGATCTAAATCCCTATTGTCAGACTTCAAGTCACTTAAATATTGAGCAATAGCATCTTGCACAATTCCTCTCTGATTCAATCCAAAAAGAAGTTTACTTGGAGTCTCACCAGTACTCTTATTTACGCTATTATTTAAACTAAATTCAACTTCTGGCAACACTTGATACCATTTCTTTTGTACATTGTTGTTGTGTAATTTAGCTATCATTGGTGTTATTGTACGGTTCATTCGTTCCACCTGACCGTTTGCCTGTGGGGAACCAGTTGCAATTAAAACGTGCTGAACATCATTATCGTTCATAAATGTACAAAATTCTTGAGAGGTAAATGCAGTACCTCTGTCAGATATTAAAACTCTTGGAGCACTATAATTTTGAAAATATTGTCTTAAATGTTGTATTACCTCCGCGCTATTCGTAGTTTTGGTCGCGTAAAGCTTAATGTACTTTGTAAAAGCATCTATTACAACAAAAACATGTTGTTTAAATTTACATTGTTTATCTATTGGCCCTAAATGGTCAATGTGAATGGTGTGGAATGGAAGTTTCCCTTTTGGAATACCGTGTAACATTCCTTCTTTCTTTCCTGCATTTGGAGAATAACTTATACATTTCAGACAGTTTCTTATATGCCGTTCTAATTTTTGTTTCTTTGTAGGAAGAGACGATGTATATATACTGTCAGATGATGTGGGTAAAATATAACCACTACTGGGATCAGCAGATTTGGTTGGTGTACTATCAGAATGTTGTTCAATAACATCTGTTGACTCTAATGCTGTAAGCCCAGTTTCTTGTCGTATTGGCGATGTTGCCTGTGATTTGAATTTAATTGCTGTTGTATTGACAGCAACACTCCGGTAATTTTTCTTGATATTGACTTGTATTCCTTGATCTTTCTGGATGAATGTATTCCTCTATAAAAAGTTTTTTAAAATCGGATCTAGCTTGCTCAGTCAAATCTGTACCTAGTTTCATATCTGCACAAGTGTCACAATGATCATAATCTATATCAATATTCATTATTGCGTTAATCGCTTCAGATTCAGTTTCGTAAGCCTTTTCATTTCGCAAAATCAATTTAAAGATTTTCAAAATATCTCGACCTAATACTACACAAGATGACATAGTATCAACTGGTACTACGAATAAAGTTACAATTTTGATACAATCGTTTAAAGTTAAACTAACGTTTACAGAACCATTGACAATTAATTTTGATTTGTTAATACCACAAAATTTATTATAATCTGCGATCGAATTTTTATTATAATTCTTAACAAATTTCTGCTTAATAAAACTTATAGGACTTCCGGTATCTAACAAGGTGTACAATGTTATATGTTGATTACTTATCTGGTAAACTAGATTACGCTGAAATTCATCTTCGGCTCCACAGGTGTCGATGCTGGAAATGGTCCTGGATGGGCAATCCTTAACCAAGTGTCCAAAAGTGCCACATTGGTAATAAGAACCCTTCTCTCGTTTTGGTTGTCGACACTCGTTAGCAAGATGACCCATTTTGCCACAGTTGTAACATCTTACCACTTTCTTCTGGATCTTTTCGATGTTCTTTGGTACTTCCTTAGTGACTGGTTTGGAATTAATTCTTGGAGATATGATAATCTTCTTAAATCCCTGAACCAAATCGTCAACAGACTCATAATTCTGTATTCGGGCTTGATTTTGTAAATCTTGGTCTGGAATTCCATCAATTATATAATCCAGTAATTCGTCTTCGGGAACTTGAGCTTTATTTGCCTTGATTACTTTATCGTGATAATAATCATAAAACTTTTCATTTGGCTGCCATTTTCTGTATTCAAAGGTTTTTCTAAGTTCTCGCTTACTGGGACGATGATCAAACATGCTTTTCATTTCCTTTAAAATCTCACTGATACCTAATCTTAATAAATCTGGCTTAGAATGGAACCATGTTAGTGCTTTTCCTTTTAATCGTGATCCAATTAAAATTCTTGCCGTATTTTCATCTAAATCATAAGTATTACGCAATAAATCAAACTGCTTTTGCCATTGATCGTAATTGTCATCATCTCCTGTGAATTCACTCAGCAAATCTCCAATTAAACGAACATTAGGTTGCGTTTTACCCATAACATTTGGAGAAGAAACATTTTGTTCTCTCTTCATGATTTCGATTTCGCGTTGCATTAAATCTCTTTCTCTCTTAAGCAATTCTAACTCTCGAACAATATCAGAATTACTTACATTATTCGAAAACAGTTTATCCCCCTCAACCTTGTTGCCTGAACTTCCTTCTTTTTCCATTTCTGGTTGTGTCAATACTTGTTCAACATAATTTTCGAATGCCGTCATCGGATAAGAAATCACACCTTGTCTTCCCGATTCTGCCATAATAGGTTATGGAGATTATGTTCTTCCCGCTCGAACCAAAAACTAATTTATCTTCCTCAATCAACACCGAACCTCACACCTGAAGTTGTAATATCACTCGGGAGCTTCTTACTTTTGTTGGGTTGTTGATTTAATAATAAAAAACACACTTATTTTAATAAATCTTTACTTAAAGAGTGTTTCGACGTACAAAATGCTTGCTTGCTTCTAACCGTTATATCGAGCGGCAACTTAACACTATCCGTCATCGACAACGTCGCTAGATGGCGTTACATACTAATATTTTTTATTTTATTTTTATATAAACTAAATTAAACTCTTACATTACTATGTTCTCATACAGCGCATTGGACACCGACTGTGCTGTAGCACTCCTCAGAGCTGGGAATTCTATTCACTTCATGTGACGGTCTAAAAATACTACCACTTAACAATTTCCCTATTCTGAGCGTGGTAATGGGCTTAAAATAATATTTATCCTCTTATAACGGGATCATACACATTTTTTTTATATTTTCTGGAAATTAGTATAAAAATATAATTATCAGTATTTTATTTTTCACTATTTTCGAACAAACTCAGGGTTAAAATTTGTTTTGAAAATTTAAGCGCTTTCAAATTCTGGCGTTGATGACGTACAAACCTCTCCTGCGCAAAGGAGAGATTTGCACTCCTGTACTCCGCACAAATGCTAGAAAGAGAAGAACGTCATTTATGTTGTATTGAAACCAGATAGAGCAGCTTTATAGGTTAGTTTAGAAAATCAGGTTACAATGAAATTTTGTTTTTAACTTGGGATTGATGTTAATATTTATTGATTCATCCTTCCCTTACATGTTTCGGCAAGTTGCCATCATCAGAGGGTTTCTAAAACCAAACCTTTAGATCAAACATTTTTATACAAATAAACCTTAATTACATTATATAGAAAGAAATTGATACAGTAAACACATTTTAAAATGGACGATAATCAAGGTTACGTCTATATTCTGGTAAAATTATAGGAACGTTATGGTCAATTCGATGAAAGGATGTAGTATTTCGTAGATGTATGTATGTATGTAAGGACCCGGGAAAGTGTGCGAATGAACGCATACCACACTTAGGCCCTAATGGGCCCCTTGTGTAACTCCCACTCTACCTCTGTTCACATCAACCAGCCTAAGGTTTTTCCGAAAGCCAGGACGTCACTTAGAGGGAGGTTCCTGATATCATTTGTGGACGGCCACTTCTCCCCGAGTAACCTCTTTCTGAGGTCGGTTAGGGAGGGGCAGTCACACAAAATGTGAATTACAGTCTCGTCGTCCTGTTCACAGGCCCGACAGAGAGGAGAATTAGCAATCCTCAAGTTATGAAGATGCTTGTTTACCTTACAGTGTCCCGTGAGGAGACCTGTAGCTAATGTAAGGGTGGTTTTGCCCAACCCAATGAAATACTGAGCAGTTTTCTTTGAAGGATATTTTAGCAATTCCTTGGCTTGAAAACAGCCCGGATTATTATCCCACGCTTTTAAAAATTTCTTGTGGGTAATGTACTTAATCATATCAATATGAGTAGTTAAGGCTGGGATGACAATCGGCTCGGGGCCCCAAAAATGTCTTCCAGCTGCCCTTTTGGCTAACCTGTCAGCATTCTTGTTGCCCGCTCACCTATTGTGACCCTTTATCCATTGAATGGAGACTCGATTGTGGATCGAGGCCTCCTCCAGTGCAAGGTGACAATCCATTACGAAGGCAGACGTTATCTTAACGTTGCTTAGAGCTAAAATAAATTGTTTACTGTCTGTAAATATAGTAAAGTACTTACCCCGACTCTTGGTGTTAACAATGTAGTTAGCGGCAAGTTTAATAGCAGTCATTTCTGCTTGAACGACGGTGGTGGAATTACCTAAGGGTTTTGAGAGGCGGATCCTAGGGTTGTAGGAAAACACCCCCGCGCCAGACCCATACCCTCTTTTTGAACCATCAGTGATGATTTTCAAGTTGTTATGTGTATCTGTTACTGTGGAACTGCTACTGGTAAGGTACTTTCTAGAGAAGATGAATTTGTAATTACCTTTATTTCATATTTGGAATGTTCATTATTTTGATTTTTATAATAATGCTTCTGAAGATGACCATAAGAAGTCGAAATATGTAAAGCTGGCATTTATAATAAATAACCAATACAAATTGATTATAGTTTACATCGTTTTAATCACCAATTACACAACTTTTAGAGAATTATAACCATAAGAATGAAATTATGCAACAAAATGGAAACATAAATAGTGAAACGAATCAGGTAACAAATTTAAATAAGTTTTGTAAGATTAAATACATACTGTTATTAACTAATAAAATAACCATAGTATTTAGTGATAATGACTTTAAAGAAGTCTAATTTGCAAAATACAATGATAATAAAATTAATTTATTAATTACCTTGAGGTGGAGTTTGTAGACAACACACGTGGTCGGTGAGCTCCGTGATCTTTAGTTGTTCTCAGTGGGTTTTCCGCCCGTGGCGGGTTTAATTTTAGTCGTGAGGGGTGGTTTGTGAAGTTGTGAGTACATTGGTCAAGTTTTTTGCATTGTTCGATAGCCATTTTGCGTTGATTTCGGCATTTTCGTCCTGTTATTGGTGTTGGTGGTTTACGTGAATCGTCTTCGTGGGTTTTTTTTGTTTTGTTTACGTACTGGTCCCGACTTCGCTTACGAGAGTTAGATGGAATGCGTTACTTGATCGATATATTATAATCGTCGATAACTGAAGAATAGTTTGGATGTAGTTGCTACACGCTTGGGAAACCTGAAGCAATACTCCAGGCGCAACAACCTGATGTGATTATATCTGGCGTTATAGAAAAAGACCACGAGTCTCTGTTTGACGTGGTTGGTGCGTGATTAGGAGTACATCAGGTAATGATTCTACCCAAACGGAAGTCAGAAGACCGAAGAATATTGTGGTAAAGTTTCTGTCTCGGGTCGTTCGTGACCGATTTTTGATTGCCGCTCAGGCTCAACGGCTCACAAGGTGCGGCTGGAACAACGACGTCATTAGATATCGAGTTGGCGAATTTTAGTAAGATTTATGCGAATGAACAGTTAACCCCGGATAATGCTAAGATTATTAGAGAAGTCAAATTGGTCGCAACTGAAAAACTGCACTATAATCTGTTATAATTTGTTGTTCTGAATGACCAAAATGTCGTTCTCCGTTTATTATCAAAACGCTAACGGTTTGTGCACTAAAACTTCAACAGCACTTATTAACTGGTCTGCTCTTGCTCATGATGTTGTTTGCCTTACGGAAAACTCCCTTAATTCGTCAATCTCAGATGAAGAATTCTTTTGTTCGGATTACAATTTTTTTCGCCGCGACAGGTTTCGGCCTGCTTCTTGTAAAAAGGATGGCGGCGGCGTGGTCCTTATAGGCGTTCGTAGACATTTTCAAGCGTCTCCAGTTTCCCGTTTTAACTCGGATGCTAAAGATCTGTGGGTGGATGTAACGTGCACGGTTGGTCGTTTGCTTGTATGTTGCGCTTATCTGCCACCTGGGGAAATGGAGCCTTTAATAATGTTCCTGCAGAAATTGATTTCTGTACGCAACTCTGTGTTGGAGAGCACGACTATTATTGTTGTTGGTGATTTTAACATACCCTTGGTCTCGTGGCGGCAATCTGAGACCGATTTTCTTGAGGCTTTTGGTGGTGTTGATACTCGCTCTGTACAGTTTCTTGAGGCGTTTGAGTGTAATTTTTTTTTCATTTTAATCACTTACACAATGATAATATAAGAATACAGGATATAGTGTTATGTAACTCGAATTCTATGAGATATTAAACCATGTCTTGACCCGCTGGTTATATTGGATCGGCACTACCCTGCCATGGAGTGTGTCGTTATCAGTATTTGTTGCAATGAAATTCGGGATTGTCCCTCTATGAAATATTTTTATAAGCAAGCCGAGTACAACTTGATTAACAATGCTCTTTGTGGAATTAACTGGTTGGAGATGTTTGGTAACCGCGAGATTGAGGGGATTGTAGATGATTTTTATAATATACGCGCCGTTTCGTGTTGAGGCGTCGATTTCCTTTATGGTATTCGGCGTCCACTGTGAGAGTCATCCGCGAAAAACTGTGATATCATCAAGTGGAAGAGATTCGGTAATGGTAATGATTATTTGTATATATATATGTTGTCAATACAAATTAATTTGATAGATTGCCCTGATCGTTTGTCGTCATTTGTATAAAATAAAAGGGGCGGATGCGCCGGTACACCCACAAAGGTAGACTGGACGGTGAATTCGCCGACAATGTGCATGACATTAGTTCACTTCTTTCTCATCTTTTTGGTACAGCATTTATAGAAGGCGAGGTTCAGGTGATGTTGAGCCCTTGTTTGGGGAGCCGAATATGCTGCCAAACAAGAGCTTTTATGATTCCAAGGGCGGAGCAGTCACTGATGACTTACTCGTTTAATTCAATAATAATTTCGCAGTGGGTTTAGCTAGGCCTTTATTTCTAATCTTTTCGCTATCTCTAAGGACGGTGAGTTTTCCAACGGTATGGAAAAGGCGATTTGTATTACCGATTTTCAAATCGAGACCGAAATGACATATACAATTGTAGACCTTAGTCTCTCATGCCATTAGTATCCAAAGTTTTTGAAAAGAAAAAAAAAAGAAAGTTCTCAACTTTTACGAATGTTACAACCTTTTCTAATTACGGAACAACACAGTTTTTACCAGGAAGATCGGTAGTAACTAACTTAATTTTTACACAAACTATATCCATAACTCTCTTAATAATTCCAAGCATGTAGATGTTATTTATACCGGGTATCAAGGACTTTAACAAGATATATCACAAGATATTGCTACTTAACTGAACTTAATATTCCAGCCATCTAGGACCTTTTCTGGGCGTACATAAACGATATTTGATTAAATGTGAGAATCTTCCGAAAGATCTTGACCGGTTTCATCAATATTGGGCAGATAACTCACTCTTTCTTAATGATGATAAATGCTCCAGGATAACTTTTACACGTAAGCGATGCACTCCACTAATAGTCACTTAAATTTTCCTCTAATTCTGTTTATGAACGAGCACGACTCTCAATGCGTGGAGGTTGATATTTTAAATACATCTCTTGGCTCTTTTAGGCGGTTTCTGCGGGATTTGACTATATCGTGAACTAATTAATTAATATTACAACTTTCTGTTAATATCTTAGAATTTGTTTTATTTTAGTTGTTGTTAAGAACTCCTTGTTATTTTGTTATTATGCTAGTGGTTGCTTTGTTGGGGTAATCCCTGTTTGCAACAAAATGAATAAATAAATAAAGCACATTGATTTCAAATATGAAGGACAATATTAATGAAATGGTAAAGTTGATACCGTTTACAAGTTAAATTGCACGGATTGTGATAGGTTTTAATATTGGGAAATCAAAACAACACCTTAAAAAGCGTATTCAACAACATCAATACAAATTAATGCAAAACAAATTAAAATAATTAATAAAATATCATTGTGTCACCACGCTGTATTATTAAACCATAAGTTTGATTTTATCAACCTGAAGATATTTGTTACAAGCAATAATACCGCAATTAGAAAAAATTTGAATCAATTTATATAAAAAAAAATTAACAATGCAGTCAATTTTTTTAAATTTAAAGCTGATGAAAATAGGAGCGAATTACGCGAATATTTTAAATAAATTAAATATATAAAGACAGTGATTTTGAATCTGAGCACAGATTTTTTAGAGAGACAAAATATTTTCCAGTTTTGGTTATGAATGTTTATCAACCTCAAATTGTTACACGTGGGTCATTTTAAGAACATTACATATTTTTAGATACACATATTTTATATGTTAAAATTCAAGAAAGGTATTTTAGAAAATGATAGAATCAGGATTAGAGGTAAATTTTCACATTCAGCACTGTATATTTTTATTATTTATTGTGTATATACGTTTATGTAATTTTGAGTTTTTATCTAGTTCGTTGTGATCTTTATGGATATAATTATAGTTCGATAATTGGCATACTTGTTAAACTGAAGATTCGAGGTTATACCGAAACGTCCCATACTTTTTAATATAAGAAAATTTATGGAAGAAAATGTTGGTTTTTTAAATTAAATTTCTTACCATATTTATAAATCCTATAATCGTATTTCTGCGACTGAGATTATTGAATATTGGGTCGTTTAGGTCTCGGTTGTTTGATTGAATACATTTTATAACGATTCTTATAACGATTCTTTATTGCTAGGTGTTCCTTTATCTAATTGCGTCGCGCACGTCGCGGTATTATAAGTATATATTAATCATATATACTAATCATATAATGAGTTTTGTAATGTTAATTAGTTTTTTGATTGATTTCTTTGAGTTTATCTATGTTATTCTTTTTGTGCATGTTTCCTTTCTAAAATCGATTTAATTTTTTTTCTTTATATATTTTTGAGGTTTCTGGTGGAAGAACAGGGGTTAAACTTTAACTTCCTGAACCGCTTTGTGCATTATTAATGTTTATTTTGTTAGATTATTTTTCTATTTTGTATTTACTTTTATTTGCTGGCCTATAAAGTTATTATCATTATTATTATTATGCATCCTTTAAAGCAATAATTAAATAATAAAATAATTTCACGTGAGATAAAAACAAATTTTGATAAGGTGAAAAATAGAAGTTATATAAAGATTGTATAAAAAATGAAGTGTTATATGTATATGCAATGATTGTTGCCTACATGGCAGTTTCAGAAATAACCTAAGAAACATTGTAATATGGCGGCAATCGGTAAACAGCCACCATTCGTAATACTTGCTAATTCTTGTGAATAATAAAGTTATGTAGTCTTGTTTTATCAGGTAAATATGGAGCCCTGGAACCTCTTGTTAACGATGGATACGTATCTCAAAATTGGAAAAGGTTTAAACAACCATGTGGTGTATTCATGGAACCTACAAATTTAAAAGATAAACGGAAGAAAAGAAAACAGCTATATTTTTGAATATTATAAGGTTTGATGGCTTGGAGTTATATAATAGTTTTTCATTTGCATCTGAAGAAAATAAAAAGCAAGAAAATATAATATCTAAATTTGAAGGTTATTGAAGGGTCTATGATCATATCAAGTTCAACAACATTTCACAAAAAGAAGGACCGCAGTTTGCATCATTTGTAACCAATTAAGGAAATCAATTAAGTCTACAGGGTACGAGTAAGAAGATGAAGTGAGATATAATTGTGATGAATATTTTGAATAAATCAACCCAGGGAAAGCTACTAAAAGGGACAAATTTAACCATAAATAGAGCTATCGATTTTTGTTTATCGGTGGAAGCAAGTAGAAGTCGGTGTAAAGAGATTCACGATATATAATTCAACAGTGAATATGGTGAAGATCATGAGGAAACATAATGGAGGATCATGCTAATATTGTGGCTACGTCCATGACCAGGGTAAATGTCCTGCATATGGAAAAAGTTGTGCAAAATGCCAAACTAGAAACCATTTTGCCGCAGTCTCTCCAGATAAGATAGGAACGGATAAGGAAAAGGAATCAGGAAATAAGAAAATCTGTGAGGTCATGGGTGAAGAAGAGGTTGACATAAATCATGTAAAGAAATGATAGCTCGAAATTACTAAATTCAATACACCCGTCTCAATCCGTACATGTACAAGGTCAGTTAGTAGAATTTAAATTAGACACTGGAGCTGAAATTAACGGTTTGCCACTAAAAATATTCAAGTTAATTAAAATAAAATCGAAAGTTTACAAAACAAAAATGGCATTAGTAGCTTATGGGAATTTTAAGATAGAACCGGTAGGTAAAGTAACATTAAAATGTAGCGTAAAAGACAAAGTTGCGAAAGTCAAATTTGTTATCGGAGATAATGATCAAACACTATTGTTAATATGAAATAATTAAATAAAAGAAATTATTTGCAAATAATATAAAATTTATTTATGAATGATCGATTTTGGTTATATAACCATCTTCAGACTCAGCTGAAGAGAACATATCAGATAAACTATATTGAATTCCGTAACTTGATTAATAATATTTGATCAATTTTTTATATTTTTAATTATTTCAAATATTTCATAGTAGTACATTTTGGTGGATTTATTCATACTATGTAGCAATGTCGTATTATGTATGTTAGTATTATGTTTATTTTCTTGTAGGTGTTTTAAAAAGTTGATCATCCTTAAATCTAATTGCTAGATTTCTACCCGTTTGACCAAAATATACAGCGTTACAATCCGAACAAGTCAATTTGTATATACCACATTTCTCAAGTGATGTGATTTTATCTTTGTTATTAATTAAATATTTTTCGATGGTATAATTAGTTCTATAATTAGCTCTTTGTTAACTATAGTTAAGTTTACAAGCTTGCATTGTTTTGAAATTAATCAAAAGATAAACAATATCAAAATAGAATTTAAATCAGCTGATGATCTAGTTACTAAGTATCCTAGTGTATTTATAGGTTTAGTTTGTTTTCCATCACAGCATCACATTAGTTAAAAATGGAATTCCTCACATTCAATCAATTAGAAGAGTTCCTCAAGCATTGCATGATAGATGGAAAATAAAATTCGAACAATTGGAAAAACAAGGTATAATTAAGAAAATAGGAAAACCTCCCGAGTAGCTGAAACATAATAATGACTTGAGACATTTCTTAATTCCTACTGCAGACGAAATAGCCAGTCAGTTTCCGGAAATTTTTTTTTACTACTGTTGACATGAAAGATGGTTATTTTCAAGTTAAAATAGACAAGAAAAGTTTAAACCTTTGTACTTATGGTACACCGTTTGGGTGCTATCAATTTTGTCGTTTGCCTTTTGACACCTACTCTGCTATGGAAATTTTTCAGAAAAAAATTTATAAAGCATTTGGACTTCTTAAGGGTGTATTATAGTACGTGGATAATACCTACTGCACTATATTTGTATTTTGTTAAAAATGACTTTTGTATACAACTATTTGTGTTGCTGTTGATTAATTGCTTTTCTATTATTATTATATTTTGATATGTGCTTTTTGATAAGTACGAAGGGTTTCACGACCGGTGTCAATTGAACTCAAATTAGAACTAACACTAGAACTATTGCTAAGATCATCATCAATTTTATTATGCACTCCTCCTTGCCCAAGTTCTTCACTCAATAACCAAAAAAATAACAACTTTTAAAACGTTTAAAATTTTTATTGCAAAAAAAAATAAAAAAGCATAGTGCATAAATCCGTATAAAAAATATACAAATAGTATCATACTTTAACATAAAATAAAGTACATTCTAAATAAAATAATTCTATAATAAATTAAAAATACAAACAAAAACAAAATTAATTATATTGATAGTTTTCTTGCTTTGGCAGCTGCGTATTCGGCATTGATATCCTTAATATTTAATGTTTGGCTTATTGCACTTTCAATAGATATCAATGCTAGATTGTTCAATCGTTCTTGCGACATAGTTGTTCTCAGATAATTCTTCATCAGCTTCGCTTTTGAAAACGATCGCTCCCTTGTAGCAACGGCAACTGGAACACTTAACAGAATTCTTAATGCTACAGATAAACTTGAAAATTCGCAGGTCAATTTATTTTGGTAAATGAAGTTCAAAATTTCTAAGGGTGTTTGCTCAGTTGTAATAAAGTTGTTGATTAATCGTATTTCACGGCATAAATCTGTGGCAGCAATATCCCTGGGACATTCTTCATCTCTTAATCTGTAAGCTTAATTTCTAATGTTTTGAAAAGCTCTTCTTCTGGCATATCAGTTACTGTGAAAACATTACGCAAAAAGAAAAACGTGTCTGTATAATTTTGTAACTGCTGAAATCTTTCACGAATTGCTTATATTGCCTCATCAAGTACAGCGAAGAAAAAAATGATTTTAAAATTATCGTTGGGAGTCAGCAAGCTTTCTTCTCCACAATTCGTAATCAAACTCAAATTTGATTCTACATGTAACCTTTCAGCAACTAAAGAAGCGGAATTAAACAATGTATTGAAATGATCATCAGTTCTAAAATTCTGAAGGACCTTTTCCAACGATTTTAATTTTCCAATTGACTCTAGCAAGTTTGTTTTAATATTTTGAAGCGTTTTACTTACTATGTTGACATTTCAAAGAATATCATGCCAAAAACTATTGAACATATAAATTTGGAAGATTCCATCTTATTCCTAAGAGCCAATGCTTTATGCTTGGTCTTTAGACCAAAAAACAATTCTGCATTTTCAATATTTCCATCACTATTTACGATTTCTTGTAGTCCATCAAAAATTTCTGGTAAATTAAATCGTAAATGCTTTATTGCCTCTATTCGACTTTCCCGTCTGGTAGCTGATAATGGTTCTAAATTTCTATTGTAATATTTCAACCTTTCTATTTCGTAACTTTCGTAAATGAGGAGTTTATAACTTTTTTCAGCATTGTGTAAAATCTTAACATTGTTTTCTTTATCAAATTCATGATTATTTTCGAGGATGTGTTTACCATAATTGGATGTAGTATTTCGTAGATGTTCCTTTATTCTTGTTTTGATGGCTCTTCCCGTTTCTCCTACGTAGAAGGCTCCACATGTGTTGCAATCAAGGAGATATACTCCGTTGCCTCCTAATTTGTCACTTTTGTCTTTGGTATTGTCCAGGAGGTTTTTTATGTTGTTATGAGATTTGAGAGATATTTTAATATTGTTACTGTTAAAAATCTTATCAATTTTTACCACAGTACGGTAGTGTTCTATATTGTAAGTTTTGTTCTTTTGTTTTTATCGTTAAGTGTTGTTAATCTTTCTCGGTACTTCTTAATTAATGGTAATTCGTAGCGCTTCATGGATGGAGAAGTATGTGTTCTGGTTGATCCGAGGTATCATCCGTTCATCTTCTTGGTTGTTGTCCTGTTGACAGAGACTACGACAAAGCACTGAAGATGCCAAGTGAGATCTTGGCGAAACGTCTGCCCCTGTCCACAGGGAACAACCAAGAAGATGAACGGATTCTTAATTAATGTATCAACATGTTGTGTTGTATATCCGTTGTTTCTGGCTATATTTTTGAATATGTTCATGTCTCTGTTTGTGTCTTCGCGATTCGTTTTTGTTGAAAAGGCTCGGTGGATGAAAGAATATAATGCTGCATTCTTGTGAGTGTGGTGGTAGAATGAATCTCTTGATATAATTATGTCAGTTTGGGTCGGTTTCCTGTAGATATTGTATGTTGTTTATTGTTGGTTTCTTTTAAAAGTCGAGTCCAAAAAATGTAATGGTTTTTTCATTTTCCAAAGTAAAATTGATAAGTGTTGATAAGTTGGTTTCTGTCTTTGATCGTGTAATTGTTTTCATATGTAATATTGGTTTCGATAAATCTAACCATAAATTTACTTATTTTATTTGTGGAACAGTTAATGGAAGAAATTATAGGTCTGATGGGAAGTTCAGTTTCATGAAGTTTTATCAATGAATATAAGGTTGGTGTCCTAGGGTTCATTGGGGTCAAGTAGGTGTTGATATGTGTGGTGTTGTTAAGGTGTTGGATGAAGCAATAAATTTTAAAATCAATCACAAGTTAAAAGGAAAATTTCATTTTCACATAATTTTCTAAATTAACCTTCATTGATGAAAAAAACAATGAACACCATTATGTGTGGTTTTGAAACTGCTGTAATGGAATTGTTCCATTCAAGTAAAACAACGACGCACACACACTTAAATTAGATCTTTATTCTTCTTTATTTACATTTAATTGTAATGATCCTTATTCCGCAATAAACTTAGTCCATCTATTCTTTTCCGCATTGCACTCGAAGCTGTATTAATGTGTAATCACTATAATCGCTGATGGTACAATTTTTATAGTTCATTCACTTCGAGTACAATACGATGCCTCTACACCTTCTCGGTTTTCTTAAAAAAATTAATATTACAATATTTAATAACTTTTTTTTGTAAATTTAATACTTAACAGTAATATGGTTTTACTCTATTTTTATGAACTAACGCGTGTTTATTATTTATTTTTAACATTACATTAGGCGCCTCATCACTAATAACTTTAAATAAACTTTGCTAAAAGTTCAGTACCCTGATCAGTTGCAATATCTTTAGGGATTCCAACTTTTAAGACAAAATTATTGACAAATGACCTTGCCACTGTATCAGCTTCTTTATTTTTAAGAGGATAAGCTTCTACAAACTTACGAGATCTAAGTATACTTTCTCAAAAGATGACGACGCTGTTGTAACCGTTAGTGGTTCAACGTAGTTTTTGGAATGTTTATGTCTCTGACAGTCGTCGTATTTTTTTGTAAATTTTTCAATTAATCCAAAAATAATATTTTTTCACATTCGCGTACATTCTATTTAGACCAGCGTGACCTCCAGTTGGGAGTAGATGAAAATCATTTAGGATTAATTGTTGGGTTTGTTTACATGTTATCTTTTTGGTATTAGAAATTATATTAATTTTTAAATTGTAATCTAGAATTCGATTACATTCATTTGTTAAGCGCGCTAGTAAAGGTTCGTTTTCTTTACATTTTAATAGAAATAATTCTAGAATTCCATAATTTTTACAAATTTTAACTAATGATTTCAACTCTGTGAGACGATAAATCATTACGTATATAAATTACTCTTAATTTTATATTATATAAAAGATTACCCAACTTAATTATACATTTATCGTGTAGTACACTTGACATTTCGTTTTTATTTAAAGATATTATTTCTGCTTAATTTTCAGGTTGCCTTAGTACTTCGATTATAATAGGGTGGACAATCTCAGAATCATCTTTAGTACCACAGTCAATCTCTGAATTGACAGCATTCTGAGATTTCTTTTTGGATTGTGCTCTTGTTATTATGAATACATTTTTTGTTAATTCTTTCAAGTCTTTAATTTCAATTTTAATCCGCGACAAAGCGTCAGCGGGTGTACTTTCAGTTCCCCTCACATAATGTACCTCAAAGTCGTACCCTTCAAGGATTAATCTGAACTTCGTTAATCTACATGCTCATGCCAAATAGATATACCAAAGGTCTATGGTCATTAAAAATTTTGAATTTACGTCCATACAAGTATGGTCTGAAATGTTTAATGGACCAAACTATTGCCAAAAGATCTATTGTTTCAGAGCGAGAAGTTACTACGTCATAGAGGAACCGCGAAATTATTTAGTTTGAATATGTTCTACTTTCACTTCAAATTACTTAAAATATAAAATTTATTAAAACAGTTCTTTTACTTTCTGTTCATACTTATACTTGGATATATCGTTTTACGTAAACATATTTCTTAAATTTGATTAGTGTGTATGACACCGGTTATAAAATTTTGCACTTTTTTGTGAGAAAAAACAAGGTCAAATTATAGTATTTTTTATAATTATTTGTTTCATTATGGTCACCTGCTTTACCTTATTCTACCTTATTAGCCCTGAACTTGCAATGAAACAGACCCTTGGGAAATAGAAGGAGCTAATTACGTTGGATTTCATCATTATGTTTCAGACGAAAAACATTAAACATGTTCTCTGTATGTTTTTAGGAAGTTTCAACACTTTTCTTGCAATTTTTGAAATAGGATATGTGGTTGTGGCTTTTTAATCTTTTTATGGATTCTGAAATGCAGTAATCAGTAACGTATATGGAAGAAAAATGTTATAGTTTGTAACGTTCGTTTTCATCTTTTAATTTTAATTTTCTTTTATTTCTGTTCTTTTCTTTTATTAAAGGTCGTTGATCGAGTGAGATGATGAATGCATGAGGGTTTTTGGTGGATTTATCGATCTTTTTAAGATCTATTAATTTTAGGAGTGGGGATGCGGTTAGATTCTTCCGTACCGGACTTCCTCTTCCTCTTTTGTCATCGAGCATTGGCGTAGTCAAGTGGTTTATAATTTGTGATAAAAGTAACCGTGTGGTGTTAGGAATTTTGGAAAGGAAATCTCAGTGTAGATTTTGGAGATCCTTTCGTCGATTTATTCGGATTTGTTCTACATCACGTTCTGCGATCAATTGTTATTGAGGCGATCGGATTTTGTTCCGGCTTTTAATGGTTCCGCTTTATTACACACGTGTAGCCGATCAACAACTTAAGGTAGTATAATTAATATTTTCAGGGCTCGATCTTTTAGTTTTTGTTCTCTTTCAGGCTTTTATTTTATTTTATTTTATTTTAACTTATTGTTGTTTTAAGTTTATCTTAAAAATATTATTTCCCCGTCTGGTCTTGATCGTCGATTCCGATTATTCTGGTTGAATCGTAAAATTCGTATCAGAGACGCCATTTTGGAGGCCACCTAAAAGAGCATGGTTTTGGTTTCGGCGTAATTTGTGATATCCTTGACTGGGTCGCCCTCTCGTCGATCAACTTGGTGACCAACTGTACATCCATCACTCTCACTCATCAACTTGCTCAACATCTTGCCAACGTCACTGTAACTAGATAAGTACCCATCGACACCCCAACGACTTTGTTTACTCAATTTGTTTTGTTTTCAAAAATAATTTGTTAAATCATATTCTTGATTGAATTTGTAAATTTTGAAAATATTGTAGGTGTATTATTTCTTATTAAAAAAAAAAAAAGAAACTTGTGAATCATTAATTTCATTTAACGGATTTTGTAACATTTCATAATTTCATTTTTTTTTATTATTAATTGTTTTGTTCACCTGTTCGCTCTTTTCGTTTGATTTCATTTTTTTTGAGACACCGAGGTAGTGTCCCATACATTATTGACTCAGCTGACTCAATTTTTGTGTTAATTTTATTTTTTTTCAGGTTTTAATTTTGATTCTATTTTGGGAGAATCGTTAGAGCGGTCAGGTTTCTTTTTTTAATTTGTTGTTTAATAATTTTCATTATTAGTTATAAACCAAATTATTTCTTTTTTGAACTTACATATTTTCCTTATATTAATAATTATTTTTTTTTATCTATTTTGATTTTCAATATAGTTTTGAATCTCATTTGTATGAGTTTGTCTTTTGTGGATGTTTTGTTGAAACCTCGTGACTTGATTTCGAACTTAGTTAGCTGTCCGAGGAAAGCTAAGTGGGTAGGTATCGGTATAAGTTCGTGGCGCCCTTTTATTAACATCGTAACCCCCCCGTCTCCATTGAGTGAGCTGGAGCCCGAACCTATCCAATGTACTTGGTTTTGTTTTGTAATTTGAACTTTAGCAGTAGTTTTTTTTTAATGCCACAAGTTTTTTCAGAATGCTTGTCTTTCTATTATATTTTCCTCATCAGGTTAATTGTCGCTATTTCTACATATCAGACTAAATAAATGAAGTTCTAGTTGCACATTCGAGAATTTCGGCTCATTAAATATCGTATTGACTGTATGTGCAGTTTTAGTTTTAATGGTCGACCTTGTAAGACGTTTTTTAATTTTTCCAAATTCTTCTCAATTACTTCGTTATTTTATATGCATTGTTTAAAGTAAAAATTTACCAACAAAATACTATACTAATAGATGGAGTTCATTCATTTTATATAATAAATAGACCAAGCTGCTAGAGTGTTATATAAAATGATTAATATATTTGTATTACTACTTAATAATTTTTTATATTAACAAATGACGTAGATGAATATATCTATTGCGTAATTTTAAGTAATTAAATCTTTATTTAAATTTAAATAATGCTGCTATCGCATAAATATATTTGTTTACACCAATAATTCTATTTATAAGGCCACGTCAGTCTCGCAACATATGGACCTCTATCTGTATACGAACGGTACATTATGTCTTCAGTTATACCAATGAAACATCCAAGATTTCAATTATCGTTGCAAATCTCCATTGTTAATAATTTAGTCTGATATTTATTTAATATTTGAACGTTCTCGACTGCATTTTGTGCTTCTTCTGGACACGTATAAGTAATGAAGCCGTCTCTTCTATTTAAAACTGACATCCCACTTTGCATCAATAACCGAATCTTGAAAATCTTTCTTGCTTTTGTGAATAACGTAAATCTCCATTGTTAATAATTTAGTGCTATATTTATTTAATATTTGAACGTTCTCGACTGCATTTTGTGCTTCTTCTGTACACGTGTAAGTAATGAAGGCGTCTCCTCTATTTAAAACTGACGTCCCACTTTCCATCAATAACCGAATCTTGAAAATCTTTCCAGCTTTTGTGAATAACGGAAATAATTCTTTTTCGATGAAATGAGACGGAATTCCCTTGACTCAAATTTTCGATCCATGTGGTGGCAATTCTTTGCAATTGTTAATAGGGCCAATTATACGTTGGCTCCCACTGTATGATACAGGATAACTTTGTAAAAAATAACTGTGTGGTGAAGCCATTGTTAAAAAGTTGTAAATGTTTACTTGATGAATTGTTAACAGCTACTGAATGCTTCTTCCTCAAAAGCCAGCTGTTATACTCACATCCTTATCGCTCGTATTTCCGATGCGGCGCCAAATCTTCCTACAAGTAAGCGAATAATAGCTGAATAGACCCGCGGGGGAGCTGGACCCCCACCGGGCGCGTCCCCAGGTGGCGGATAGGGGAACGCTCGCTTCCACAGCGAGTATCGGGTTAACCCGGCGCGGACCAACCAGCTTGCGTTTTAGACTTCTACAGATTTTGAAGGAATTGTAAAATTTGCAAGATATGTCTTCACATCTAACCACGTTATCTCCAAATTTACGGTGATACCAATAAGTAGTCTAATAACTCGGAGAATTAGATTTATCTCTAGAACTGTGAAAGCAATTACAATTACAGTTCCTCGACGTACTTGTTGCTATGTTTTGCAATTTTATAGTCAAAAAGTTTATCTGGTTTTCTAAATTTTTTGTTTTGTTGTCCTGTTGTTTTTGTGGTGAAATCGAAGTCACAAGTGCTTGACAGGTTAACGTCAGATTTTAAATTGTTGTCAATAATTTGTCGTGTGGTGGTGTTATTGTGGTGCGATGTATTTGAACTTCTGAGAGGTGTGTTGAGGTCGATGTCAAATTCATTGATTCCCACACCTTGTCGACAACGGAAAGAATATTTACAACGTCCGCTTTGCCAGAAGTTAGAAGTGCCTCCGAAATAACACGAGGAATCGTCTCCGATGTCTGAATTTAAATTTAAGAATTTATTTAAATTTATTTAAGAATAAATTTTATTTAAACCTGAGAACCACCAATCATGGTCAACATCGTTCAATAAAAATCTGTTTTTGATCTCCCATTTGCGAATCTGACAGAGGATCGTCCAGACGTTTTTCTTCACTCAATGATAATCTTTGAATAAATAATTTTCAAAGATTATCATTGAGATGATCTCAGTGGGTGAATTTGCCAAAAAAACATTAAATTTGGCTTTTTCATTACTAATACTAGTTAACATAATCTGTGCTAGAACTTGCCGAAACCATATGTCTATGGGATTAGAAGGCCAAAATGTTGGTATTTTCAATTTCGAAATATTTTTGTAATTCGTGCGCTGTATTGTCACGATTAGCTGTCTATCATTTTTTATAAAAAATTGACTAGATATTCGTTTAGTTTTTTCTATTGAGAAAATTAATTTTAATATTTGGTTTTGTTAACTAAAAAATCAATTTTATTATGCTCCTTGCCCACGTTTTTCACTCAATAACCAAAAAAAATAACTTTTAAAACGTTTAAAATTTGTATTATAAAAATAAAAAAAATATAAAATTATACTGCATAAATACCTTTAAAAAATATAAAAATAGTATTATACTTTAACTTAAAATAAAATACTTTCTATATAAAATAATTCTATAATAAATTAAAAAATATAAACAAAAACAAAATTAATTATATTGAAATTTTTCTTGCTTTGGTAGCTGCGAATTCAGCAATGATATCCTTAATATTTAATGTTTGGCTTATTGCACTTTCAATAGATATCAATGCTAGATTGTTCAATCGTTCTTGCGACATAGTTGTTCTCAGATAATTCTATATCAGTTTCAATTTTGAAAACAATCGCTCCCTAGTAGCAACGGCAACTGGAACACTTAACAGAGTTCTTAATGATACAAACAAGTTGAACATTCGCAGATCAATTTGTTTGATAAATGAAGTTCAAAATTTCTAATGGTGTTTGCTCAGTTGTAATAAAATTGTTGATTAATCGTATTTCACGGCATAAATCTGAGGCAGCAATATGCCTGGGACATTCTTCATCGCTTAATCTGTAAGTTTAATTTCTAATGTTTTGGAATGTTGAAAAAGCTCTTCTTCTGGCATATCAGTTAATGTGAAAACATTATGCAGAAAGAGAAACCCGTCTGTATAATTTTCAAAACTGTTGTAATTTCTTATGTATTAATCATCTACAGCGAAGAGAAAAATTATTTTAAAATTATTGTGGGGAGTCAGCAAGCTTTCTTCTCCACATTCGTAATCAAACTGATATCTACTTCTCCTACGGGTTACGACATATTATCTCCTTGGATACGCTATTGAAGATTTATTATGGATATCTTCACTCCCGTTTATCCTATGGTGTACTGTATTGAGGTCATTCCATACATGCTGGTATAATTTTTGCTTCTCAGACGAAATGCCTAAGGTTGATTGTAAACCTGAACGATAGAGACTGTTGTAGAGGCGCGTTTGTTAAACTAAATATTCTTACTCTTCCCTGTGTTTACATCTTGCAATGTTTAAGGTATGTCAAAAGTAATCTCAATAACTAGAAAAAGGATAGTGATGCGTAAACGTATAACACACATCATAAAGACAGCTAAGGCAAGGGACGGGGTAAATCACTTTGGATTAAAAATTTTCAATTATTGCCAGATTGTATAAAGGCCCTTGAGGATAAATTATTCAAATGCACAATAAAGCCTTTATTATTAAAGAACGCTTTTTACAATTTTGACGAATTTATTAATGCTGTTCAAGCAAAGATTTTTGTTTCGCTGGGTTGCTGCCATTTTAGTCTGCGATTTTCGTTTGGACATCTATCGCACCGCCAACGGATATCTTTCATTTCTCAAAAGTCGAAAACGTTGTAATGTAACTTTAATATTATCACATTTCCATTACACCGATGTCCTCTACTCTTCGTTCCTTACCTTACCTTACTTTACACTTGCGAAGTAGAATTTAATAAGTTCAGAAGTCCTGCATTTATTTGGAATAAAGCGACGAAAGCACGTATCTCATATACTGCTTGATTTGAATTAGCTTAATATGTTGAGCCGACGTATAATCCAAGCTGTCGTATTTTTCTATAAGGTCTGGACTCTGATTCTAGGACTTCTCCTTTTCTTCTTAATAAAATATGTAGTCGATTTGATATGCACTCTGTTAATGTTCGAAAAAATAAGAAATAGAAAATCTCACCGTTTCTCAAGTTTCATTATGTACCTTCTGAACATTTCTATTAATCTTCCATCTTTGCTGTGTTGTGCCAAGCAAATGTAGCTGTTGTTCAAATTCTTTCCCTTGATCATAAATGTGTTGAATGTGATGCTTTTTCAAAAAAAAAATAATTACTTAAATGTTACATAAAATAAGATTTGATTAATTTTATATTAATGCTATGAGAAGCACCATATGTTATTACAAGATAACTGCATATAAATGATATATTAAAGCTAAAGCATAGTTCATAATTTTATTACTACTAGTAGGTATGGAAGACTAGCTAATGAGGTGAATACCTACCACTTTGTTTTCTCATAGAGAATATTCGCAGCATTTCTAATAATAACTGAGATAACCTGCAAATTCATCAAAATTTGGACACTATACATCTTTTCAAAACCATTAAAGGATAATGTAAACCTTTAGCCTGGTGGAAGTCTTTTATCTCTTGGTATAGTGATGTAATCCTGAAAACCGGGATTTAATATTAAAAAATAAAAAATTTAAAATATCACCGTGTCCCAAGTTTCATCATATATATTCTTAACATTTCTGTAATCTCCCATCTTTGTTGTATTGTTTCAAGCAAATGTAGCTGTTCTTTTCGTTGATCACAAATGTGTTGAATGTGATACTTAAATCAAATTTAATTAAATTATTTTAAATAAAGTAAGATTGGATTAATTTTATATTACTGCTATGAGAAGCACCACATGTTATTACAAGATAACTATATAGTATATACAGGGTGTCTCACGTAACTGGTTCTTTAGAACTTTCTTAGGTTCCACTATTCGTAGAGGCTTGAAATTTTGGTAGCATGGGTTGTTCATTCCGATCTATTAATCTAAAATATTTTCAGGATGACCACCACTTCCGGTCTACCGAAAGTAGACCTCAACTTCGTTATTTTAAAAGGAATGCTGTAGTTTTTATTACACCGTTCAATTATACATAAGAAAATATGTTGACTTTGATAACAGTTGTTGGTACCTACCGTTTTTTGTTTTCGAGTTATTTTGATTTTAAGTGTTTTTTGTCAAATATCACCATGCTTTCTACAAGCCCATATCTCAGCCAACGTTAAGTCAAAAGCGTTTTGCATTAGTACGATAACTCTTCATATGCTGCTAAATAGATTGTCATTTGTTGTATCAGTATATCTTATATAGGCTGGTCAAAAATTGAGTTACTGTATCTCTGTATTCAATTGCGTGAAAGTCGAAAATTTTAAATGGAACGACCTATATTTTCATACCATATCAGGAAGGGAATTTAATTCTCTACAAATTATCTATGAATATTCCTATACCTATTTATTATAGATTTCTTGCTATTGAGGAATTTATCAAAATCATACGTAAAATGCTAGAAACCGTTTGTGTTTTTGTTAGAAGGCCATGACATTTTGACAGTTTTTTGTTTAATTTATTTAAATTATTATTAGTATTACTTCTACAATGAACTGTGATTGAATAAACTTTAGATTGTTAGATGTTATTTACCAAAAATAACCAAAAGAAAACCGAACAATGAAACAATGAAAAACAACAATTTAATGACAAAAATTAAAATCAATAACATAAAAGAATGAAAAACTTAAAATTATAAAAATAAATTATGGGAATTGAATTCTCTACCAACTATTTAGATACTTTCCTGTGCCTATTTGTTGTAGTTGCCTTCATATTTGGAAAAGAATGGCCGCATGCAATGCTGGAAAGCTTCTTGTTTTTATGTTAGAAAGCTATGGAGTTTTGACAACTTTTCATCCATATTTATGTTATTGTAGTCATTACTTAGCTGTGTCACCACTTCTGTTAATGTCTTTGAATATCATGGCGCATTATTCCAACGGCAACATTTCAAATTCGTCTTATATTCATGGCGGAAGTAATAAAGTTTTGGATAGGATCAGCTTCTTAGTTTTGGAAAGATCAAAATAACAAGAAACCATAAATTTCTATCACCAGCAGCTTAAGATAATAGAATAAATGTTTTGTTGTATTTTATTGCTTTACCAAATTTTTCGGTAAGAGGTGCTTCGGTCGATTTAGATGAATAATATTTTCCAAGAAAGCACCGTTAATAGATAAAGTGAATTCTCTAGGAACTCTCTAGAAATACCTCGCCAATCATTACGTCGAATATTACACCATATTATTGTTTTTCATTGTTTCGTTTATGCGTTCTTCTGTTGGTTATTTATTCAATCGTAGATCATTCTAGAAATAATACCAATGCTAATTTAAATAAATTAAACGATAAACTGTCAAAATGTCATAGCCTTCTAATAATAATACGAACGTGATCCAGCATTTTGTGTAGGATTTTGATAAAATACTCGATATGAAGAAAACTATAATAAATAGGTATAGCAATGTTTATAAATAATTCGTAGAGAATTAAATTCCCGTTTTGATAGACTAAAAAGATATGGGGCGTTCCATTTAAAATTTTCGACTTTCTCACAATTGAATATAGTGAAACGGTAATTCGATTTTTGACCAGCCTGTATAAGATATACTGATACAACAAATGACAATCTATTTAACAGCATATGAAGAGTTATCGTACCAATGCAAAACGTTTTTGAATTAGCGTTGGCTGAGATATAGGCTTGTAAAGAGCATGGAGATACTTGATAAATAACACTTAAAATCAAAATAACTCGAAAACAAAAAACAGTAGGTACCAACAACTGTTATCAAAGTTAACATATTTTCTTACGTGTAATTGAATGGTGTAATAAAAACTATAGCATTCCATTTAAAATATCGAAGTTGAGGTCTACTTCCGATAGACCAGAAGTGGTGGCCATCTTGAAAATATTTTAGATTAATAGATCGGAATGAACAACCCATGTTAGCAAAATTTCAAGCCTCTACGAATAGTGTAACCTAGAAAAGATCTAATGAACCATAGTACATAATTTTATTAGTACTAGCATCGCTTTGTCAACTAATGTTATAATTTGTTTCGTTATAAATCCTATTAAAATTTGATTTTTATTTGACATTCATACACTTTTAGGTTATGTCAAATTTGCCTCCAATTCTGAGGCAAATTTGACGAGCTGGCATGTGACGAGCTTTACATTTTGATTAGCGTGTTTTGTGACTCTTTAATATTATCACATTTCAATTATGTCCCCTACTCTCCGTTTCTTACAGATCACTTCCGAAGTAGAATTCAGAGAAACCACAACTCCTACATTCGTTTGATTTTAGGAATAAAGCGACGTGAGCACGTATCGCATAGACTGCTCGATTAGAATTGGCTTAATATGTTGAACCGACGTACAATCCACACTGACGTACTTTTCTAGAAGATAGTTTCAGCTGGGACTCTATCTTAGTAAAATACGTATTCGATCCGATGTGCACTCTACTAATCTTCGATTTAAAGGCGCTCTTTCTCCGCCACTTCATAGAATAGAGAAATTTAAATGCAGTTAGGTATTCATACCAAATGTTCAAAAATGGTTCGGGCTATCAGGGTAGCTCCCTGATAGCCTGAAATTTCATCATGTATCTTCTGAACATTTCTGTTAATCTCCTATCTTTGCTGTGTTGTTTCAAGCAAATGTAGCTGTTGTTCAAGTTCCTTTCTTTGATCACATATGTGTTGAATGTGATACTATTTGGAAAAATATATCACATAATTACTTAAATGTTAATTAAAACAGGATTTGATTAATTTTATATTACTGCTATACACCACACGCGGCAGCACATGTTATTACAAGATAACTACATATAACTGATATATTAAAGTTAACACATAGTACATAATTTTATTGGTAATAACTACGTTATCAACTAATATTACAATTATTTCTTATAAGTCCCATTAAAAATTGACTTTTATTTGACATATTTATACACTTTTAGGTTATGTCAATTTTGTCTGCAATTCTGATTTTGGTACTTTATGTTGAGCAAAAAAAAACGGACATGTAACGAACTTTGTGTTAGAATTAGCCTTACTTTCCCTTCTTAGGTTCAATAAAAGATCAGAAGGAACGTTATAATTCAGCCATATGGGTGCTGCGCCTAACAGGAGTTTGTTCTTCCTCTGATGGGGTTGATTGTTTCAACCGTTCCCAAAATTTTCCCTATTCTGTATTGGCGGGTGGTATTACGCTATTTTCAGAATGAAAGATGGGATAGGTAACGTACATATTCTCTTACAATTACGCTTATAATATCTGTACACTTTATAATAGGTAATGTTCTAACACTTTGAAGATACTCATAAAAATATGTACAAACTAGAGTTTTGTAGGACGTCCGAAGGAGATGTGTTCCATTTCAGGTCCTAAGAGATCCTAAGACATATACACGATTGTTAGCTTTATTTGTATACGATCGGTACATTATGTCTTCAGTTACACGAATGAAACATCCAAGATTTCAATTATCGTTGTAAATCTCCATTGTTAATAATTTAGTCTGATAATTATTTAATATTTGAACGTTCTCGACTGCATTTTGTGCTTCTTCTGTACACGTGTAAGTAATGAAGGCGTCTCCCTCTATTTAAAACTGACATCCCACTTTGCATCAATAACCGAATCTTGAAAATCTTTCCAGCTTTTGTGAATAACGGAAATAATTCTTTTTCGGTGAAATGAGACGGAATTCCCTTGACTCAAATTTCTGATCCATGTGGTGGCAATTCTTTGCAATTGTTAATAGGGCCAATTATACGTTGGCTTCCACTGTATGACACAGGATAACCTTGTAAAAAATAACTGTATGTTGGAGCCATTGTTAAAAAGTTGTAGATGTTTACTTTATGAATTGCTATGAGCTACTGAATGCTTCCTCTTCAATAGTCAGCTTTTATACTCACATCCTTATTGCTCGTGTTATCGATGGGCGCCAAATCTTCCTGCAAGTAAGCGAATAATAGCTGAAGCACCCCCACCGGGCGCGTCCCACAGTGGTTCAAAATGGCAAAAAGTGACGCATAGACCTTTAGAAATTTATTACGTTGATGAAATTTGGTATATAGGTATTATAACAAATACGATGATTTGTATCAAAATTTAGACCAAATTATTATTAACCGGAAGTGACACTTTACCTGAACACCCCACCTCCACATTTTCATATAAAGTTGTAATTTAAATTGGTGTAGATGAATGCCATTTTGTATGATCTATTATAATCTTGCAAAATATCCAAATATCAAATTTCAATCAATTCGCGTAACCGGAAGTGTACCGGAAGGTACTTTATCTGAGCACATCTCCAATTTTATTCATAAAAATTGTCACTCTAAATTAGAATAAAAATAAATAAAATGAATTGTAAAATTGTAAAATTTCTAAAATTGTAGTTTCTATGGCCCTCCAAAATATTCTGACATCATAGTTTGGTCTTGTTGTGTAATTGGAACTAATAGAAAGTAAAGGAATAAAATATTCCATAGAATAGATTCAAGTAGTTTGGACGATATAAAATAAAAAAAGATATGTAATGAGAATAGTATATAGAAGATAATATACCTACATGTATTGGTGCAGAAGATAAGTATACCTACATGTATTTATGCATAGGTAATTGGTTATGTGTATGAAATGAAATACAACCAGTTTATTAAATTCAATAAACATACTTTACTATATTAAATGGTGTCTTCAAATTCTTCTGCGAAGACTGGTAAGGAACTTTCCTCATCGAATTGTATGTCGTCATCAGAATCTGAATCATACGATTCATTCAAAGGAGCATCTTCAAAATCAGCAGTATCATCTATGTGTAGTTTTTTTGTTGAAGATTTACTCTTTGCAGATGATCTATTAAATGCTCTGAATATTTTAAAAAATAAAGGATCAGACGTTAACATGAATCTGTTAAAAATATCTTCAAGTGTATCTTTGCGTGATGTTTTTCTTGAAAAGTCGGTCCTATATTTCTTGAAATCTTTGTTTCTAGACTCCAGTGGTTCTTCACTTAGAGCACCTATAAAATAAAAACTATAGTTTTCTTGTTTGTTGTCTATTCAAGTATAATTTACCTAATGAAATTGATCCAAAATGTTGAATATATTCATGCCCGTGAAACAAAATTTTATGCACAGTTGGAGAAAATGTGAATGAGGGGTATGTTTTCGAAAACTTTTGTGTTGTTGCAATGCCGTACATTTCATATTTCTTGAAATTAACTACTGTGTTGCAAGATATTGCCGCTAAAAAATTTGAAAATCGCTCGATAATTTCAACATCAATTCCTGTTATTTCTGATGTTAATTTACAATCTTGAAAGAATCTTCTGGCGGTATTCCCATCATGGGAAATTCCAAAACCTGGCTTGGGTTTGTCTATAATTAGGCCAGTTTTTTCCTTGAACAGTTTTTGAATTTCCTTCTTCCGCACATCTGTTTGCTTGTTTTCGTCCAATCTAAGAAGAAATTAGTCATAGAAAATAAAGAAGTATTAGAAGTAAATCTCTTACTTATAGGCACATCGTAGTAAAAACTGCATCATATTAATTTTCGCATGTAATGGCGATATACCAAAGCCAAAAACAGTTTTGTTAATTGCTCCTTTGTTTGGAAATTTATTTAAGTCTTTAGGTCCAGCTAAACATACTGGACATCTCTAAAATCATTTAATTTTAGTTATCTTATTGACAAAAGAATTCTTTCGTTTCTGTCCCACGTTTAATATAATCATGAACACACTTACCGAAGTTGCGGGATTTTTAATAATAGCGTTGATAACTTTTCCATTTATCATGGTGAACAGAAAACTATGTGTCATTTCCACCTCGTATGATTCCGACATCTTAATCATTGATGGCCTTAAATTTTCTATTACTGTCATCATTCTTGTGTACTCTGCCGTTATGGAATTTGGATCTTCTTTACAGAATGCCATTCGTATTGGCCTACATAGACTAAATTAAAAAAAAAACAGGAGATTAGAGCCTGCGTTACAATATTTTATATGAAAAAATACCTTGACGAATTAGGAGAGTCATTATTCCAAACAATGACCTTATCACCTTCTATAAATAAGGGTAATATGTGCGTACACATTACGGTGGCATCCGAATTTTCTGGATTAATAAACCTTTGTTTAAATTCAGGATGACCACTGCTGCCATCCATACCCCATTTAAATGTTATTTTCAACCTGTTTGGGCAATTTTCTATTGGAATATTTTTCAAAATTCTTTCGGCTGTTCTGTCCACCATATGTTGAAGCGATACCTTTGCCTCTATTTCCGAAAAGTTATCGGGATTTAAAGTGGGATAGCTTTCTTTTTTAGCTTTCAATATTTCGTGGTATGTTGGATATATATCAACTTCTATAAAATAAATACAATCAAGTAAATTAGGTCTACATACTTAATAAAATGAATATTACTTTTCCACAATGCTGCTGAACGCATATTTTGATACTGAGCCTTTGTTTGTTTGCCATTTATAATAAATAAGGCTATTGCTTCTTCCGGAGAAAATGGTTCGGGAGCACTGCGCTCCACAGCGGACAATACGTCTTCTGGGACTAAGCTAGCCAATTTTACAGCTTTTGCTGCATCGATTTTATGCTCTTGTCTAAGGGCAGATGTGGCGGCATACGCTAATTCTTCAGACGTGTATCTCTTATTTCTAAAAATAAATTTTATAGCCACATTATATCAAACACGTGCTGATCTATTACCTTTGGTTACTCTATTTTTTTGAGGGGTTGACAAATCTGCAAAACATTTTCGTTTCGAAGGTCCAGGTTCTGACACATTCTCATCACATAATTTGTTAAATGGTTTGTCATCTAACCAAAGTTGATTTTTGGCAACAAATTTTTCCCAAGAATATCCAGAATTTCTCCATTTTTCTGCCCATTTCTTTAAAAAAGATTTTATTTGGGTTTCGTTTGGAAAAAGTCCGCGCCCGTTCATGTATGTTAGTATTTCGTTAAATACCTCTGTTTCAGTTCTATTACTAAAACCTCCCTTAAGAAATTTATTGCATAGATCTATACGCGTAATTTCAGCTGTAATAAAAAAAATACATTAGCAAAAATAATAGCACTATACTATACAGGATATGATATGAAATAAACTATTACCAAAAATTTAATGAACTGTTAGCTATACTTACTATAACTTGATCAGTGATAGTGGCAATGTGTGAAGCGGAACATCAATATCATCTCACTTGTTGATTATATTAAAGGAGAAAAGATTTCTAATGATATCGGGGAATGACAAATTTGTAGCAAATTTTTTTCCAACTTTTGAGGGTTGTAGTTACCTAGGGGTGTCGATGTGCATGTGGTTCTTGTATATAAATCATCTACCTTAATTTTCGGAAAACAATCACTTCCCAAAGTTTATCGCATTTGCAGCGAAACACTATAAAATAAATCAAAAGTTGGATCCAGATGGTTTTAAATTATTCATCACTGATAAGATAATACTCAAAATTATATTTACAATCAATAACTGCAGCGGGCTAAAGCTGGCGTAAACATTTATTATGACTTATTTCCTAATAGTTGCGTATTTTACGGATATGTAGTGTTAAAATGTAACATATTTTCGACAGGCGGATCATGGTGGGTCTAAATCATATACCTCCAGGTACGTAATACTTTAAACTATATTTACGATGAAAATTCAAAGCGGGCATAGGTGGGCGTCGAGACGTATTACAGTTTATAACTTAAAAATTGTCATAATTCATGATACACTTTTTCATAATGTTAGCTGATAATCAAGGCATCAATTGAAAAACTGTTATATACATATGATAATACTTACCTAAACGCTTGGATTCCATATTTTCTTCAGAAATAACTATCACTCGAAACGTCACAAAATTATCTTAATGTGCGCTAATGAAGCGATAAGGCAAAGTGACCTAAGAACCTGCCCGACCTCCTTATAAGCAAATCCATCTTACTCAGGTAGATTTGCATATAATTGACTTTGGGTATCGGTTTTTCTTGGAAAAAAGTGTTATTTATAAAAGGGCTTTCCCAAAATTACCTAGGGGTAAATTTGTTTTTTACCTCTATGCGTCACTTTTTCATGTTTTGAACCACTGTGCGTCCCCAGGTGGCGGATAGGGGAACGCTCGCTTCCATAGCGAGTATCGGGTTAACCCAGATCTCCAGTGTTAATAATTTAGTCTAATATTTATTTAATATTTGAACGTTCTCGACTGCATTTTGTGCTTCTTCTGGACACGTGTAAGTAATGAAGGCGTCTCTTCTATTTAAAACTGACATCCCACTTTGCATCAACAACCGAATCTTGAACATTTTTCTTGCTTTTGTGAATAACGTAAATCTCCATTGTTAATAATTTAGTCTGATATTTATTTAATATTTGAACGTTCTCGACCGCATTTTGTGCTTCTTCTGGACACGTGTAGGTAATGAAGGCGTCTCTTCTATTTAAAACTGACATCCCACTTTGCATCAACAACCGAATCTTGAACATTTTTCTTGCTTTTGTGAATAACGTAAATCTCCATTGTTAATAATTTAGTCTAATATTTATTTAATATTTGAACGTTCTCGACTGCATTTTGTGCTTCTTCTGGACACGTGTAGGTAATGAAGGAGTCTCTTCTATTTAAAACTGACATCCCACTTTGCATCAACAACCGAATCTTGAACATTTTTCTTGCTTTTGTGAATAACGTAAATCTCCATTGTTAATAATTTAGTCTGATATTTATTTAATATTTGAACGTTCTCGACTGCATTTTGTGCTTCTTCTGGACACGTGTAGGTAATGAAGGCGTCTCTTCTATTTAAAACTGACATCCCACTTTGCATCAACAACCGAATCTTGAACATTTTTCTAGCTTTTGTGAATAACGTAAATCTCCATTGTTAATAATTTAGTCTGATATTTATTTAATATTTGAACGTTCTCGACCGCATTTTGTGCTTCTTCTGGACACGTGTAGGTAATGAAGGCGTCTCTTCTATTTAAAACTGACATCCCACTTTGCATCAACAACCGAATCTTGAACATTTTTCTTGCTTTTGTGAATAACGTAAATCTCCATTGTTAATAATTTAGTCCCATAATTATTTAATATTTGAACGTTCTCGACTGCATTTTGTGCTTCTTCTGTACACGTGTAAGTAATGAAGGCGTCTCCTCTATTTAAAACTGACATCCCACTTTGCATCAATAACCGAATCTTGAAAATCTTTCCAGCTTTTGTGAATAACGGAAATAATTCTTTTTCGGTGAAATGAGACGGAATTCCCTTGACTCAAATTTCTGATCCATGTGGTGGCAATTCTTTGCAATTGTTAATAGGGCCAATTATACGTTGGCTTCCACTGTATGACACAGGATAACTTTGTAAAAAATAACTGTATGTTGGAGCCATTGTTAAAAAGTTGTAGATGTTTACTTTATGAATTGCTATGAGCTACTGAATGCTTCCTCTTCAATAGTCGGCTTTTATACTCACATCCTTATCGCTCGTGTTATCGATGGGCGCCAAATCTTCCTGCAAGTAAGCGAATAATAGCTGAAGCACCCCCACCGGGCGCGTCCCCAGGTGGCGGATAGGGGAACGCTCGCTTCCATAGCGAGTATCGGGTTAACCCAGATCTCCAGTGTTAATAATTTAGTCTAATATTTATTTAATATTTGAACGTTCTCGACTGCATTTTGTGCTTCTTCTGGACACGTGTAGGTAATGAAGGCGTCTCTTCTATTTAAAACTGACATCCCACTTTGCATCAACAACCGAATCTTGAACATTTTTCTTGCTTTTGTGAATAACGTAAATCTCCATTGTTAATAATTTAGTCTGATATTTATTTAATATTTGAACGTTCTCGACCGCATTTTGTGCTTCTTCTGGACACATGTAGGTAATGAAGGCGTCTCTTCTATTTAAAACTGACATCCCACTTTGCATCAACAACCGAATCTTGAACATTTTTCTTGCTTTTGTGAATAACGTAAATCTCCATTGTTAATAATTTAGGCCCATAATTATTTAATATTTGAACGTTCTCGACTGCATTTTGTGCTTCTTCTGTACACGTGTAAGTAATGAAGGCGTCTCCTCTATTTAAAACTGACATCCCACTTTGCATCAATAACCGAATCTTGAAAATCTTTCCAGCTTTTGTGAATAACGGAAATAATTCTTTTTCGGTGAAATGAGACGGAATTCCCTTGACTCAAATTTCTGATCCATGTGGTGGCAATTCTTTGCAATTGTTAATAGGGCCAATTATACGTTGGCTTCCACTGTATGACACAGGATAACTTTGTAAAAAATAACTGTATGTTGGAGCCATTGTTAAAAAGTTGTAGATGTTTACTTTATGAATTGCTATGAGCTACTGAATGCTTCCTCTTCAATAGTCAGCTTTTATACTCACATCCTTATCGCTCGTGTTATCGATGGGCGCCAAATCTTCCTGCAAGTAAGCGAATAATAGCTGAAGCACCCCCACCGGGCGCGTCCCCAGGTGGCGGATAGGGGAACGCTCGCTTCCATAGCGAGTATCGGGTTAACCCAGATCTCCAGTGTTAATAATTTAGTCTAATATTTATTTAATATTTGAACGTTCTCGACTGCATTTTGTGCTTCTTCTGGACACGTGTAAGTAATGAAAGCGTCTCTTCTATTTAAAACTGACATCCCACTTTGCATCAACAACCAAATCTTGAACATTTTTCTTGCTTTTGTGAATAACGTAAATCTCCATTGTTAATAATTTAGTCTGATATTTATTTAATATTTGAACGTTCTCGACCGCATTTTGTGCTTCTTCTGGACACGTGTAGGTAATGAAGGCGTCTCTTCTATTTAAAACTGACATCCCACTTTGCATCAACAACCGAATCTTGAACATTTTTCTTGCTTTTGTGAATAACGTAAATCTCCATTGTTAATAATTTAGTCCCATAATTATTTAATATTTGAACGTTCTCGACTGCATTTTGTGCTTCTTCTGTACACGTGTAAGTAATGAAGGCGTCTCCTCTATTTAAAACTGACATCCCACTTTGCACCAATAACCGAATCTTGAAAATCTTTCCAGCTTTTGTGAATAACGGAAATAATTCTTTTTCGGTGAAATGAGACGGATTTCCCTTGACTCAAATTTCTGATCCATGTGGTGGCAATTCTTTGCAATTGTTAATAGGGCCAATTATACGTTGGCTTCCACTGTATGACACAGGATAACCTTGTAAAAAATAACTGTATGTTGGAGCCATTGTTAAAAAGTTGTAGATGTTTACTTTATGAATTGCTATGAGCTACTGAATGCTTCCTCTTCAATAGTCAGCTTTTATACTCACATCCTTATCGCTCGTGTTATCGATGGGCGCCAAATCTTCCTGCAAGTAAGCGAATAATAGCTGAAGCACCCCCACCGGGCGCGTCCCCAGGTGGCGGATAGGGGAACGCTCGCTTCCATAGCGAGTATCGGGTTAACCCAGATCTCCAGTGTTTATAATTTAGTCTAATATTTATTTAATATTTGAACGTTCTCGACTGCATTTTGTGCTTCTTCTGGACACGTGTAAGTAATGAAGGCGTCTCCTTTATTTAAAACTGACATCCCACTTTGCATCTATAACTGTTCACGCACTATTACATGGGGATTTTGTCCGCCCCGCGCCGACGCGACTTTGTATTCGTACGCGTGTGCCAGAGATTTGTAAAACTCAATCTCTTATCAATACAACCGTTGTGTAAGCATCAGTTTTATTTCTGACCCGTTTCATCTCAACAAGAAAAACACAAAGTTACTAGTGCACCGTATAAAAAAAGTAAGAATTATATTTCTTATAAAATTATTTTTATTTTGTTTTAAATCGTATCAGCACCTGATTTTTTTTCTTTTCTTTCGTTCCCGATTTGTATCGAGCGAACATTAATCCTTCGAGCCGGATTATTATCCCGGTTTTATTTTATCTTTCTGAGGTTCTCGATCAGCTTCTTCCGCCAGCGTACGTTAGCGGGCCTTCTGGTGATACGATTTTTTATCGTATTAGAATTAGGTGATCCGAACGTACGACGCCACTGATTGAGATTTATCCACGTTACTTCTTTTTTCATTCTTCTTAGCCATTTTGGTCCGAACCTCATATGGTTCACATCTGGTCTCTGGAGGAATAAACAAGAAGAGAAAAAACTGGATATTCTTATTTTCAAACATCTTTATAATTTCGCTTAATTTTACTCACATATTTGCTGATGGTCCCTTTGGAATCATCACTAGAATTAATTTTGTTTTTTTTCTTCTTTTCCTTGTTTTCTATCATATTCCAAGCGGAATCATTATTTTTAAAATCGTAATCTTCCTGATGATCCTTTTCAACGTGATATTTTTCTTCAAAGAGCTCAAGACTCCGAGGAGGTCTACAAAGAATTCAAATTACTACACAATCAAATCATTGGTTTTATAACCGATGAAGACTTTGAAACTCACGATCAAATTCGTAAACAAGCTGACCTCCATTTTTACACCATCAAAGCCCTCGTGCACAAATTTAATCTAGCTTCTCAAAATCTGTCAGAGTCAGTCTCTTCTTTTGTAACCCCAAAACTTAGTAAACTAATTTTACCAATTTTTGATGGCAATCTTAAGAACTGGCCTACTTTCTTTGATTTATTTAACAGTATGGTCCATGATAATTCTTCTCTCTCACCCGTGGCAAAACATCAATATTTAATTACATCTCTGAAAGGTGAATCTTTTAATTTGTTAAAAGGGCTTCCGGCCACAAATGGCAACTACCTAATCGCCTACAACACTCTTAAAGGGCGTTATCAAAATAAACGTCATTTAGCCACTCTATATTTTAACGAAATTCTGGGTATTAAGTCTGTTTCCGAGGAGTCTTCTAAATCCTTTCGTCTACTAATTGACACATTTAGCAAAAATATAGAGGGCTTTCGGACACTTGGTTTTCCTGTGGATGAGTGGGATTTTTTGTTGTTCAATTTGTTACTTCAGAAACTTAATCACTCCACCAAAACTAAATTTGAAGGGGAACACACGTCTTATGAAATACCCACCTATAAACAACTTATGACATTCTTAGAAAATCAGTCGAAAGCATTTGAGTCTGTTTTGCTCACCTCTCAAGATAAACCATCTCTCAATCGTCAAAGGCCCCTGTCGAATATTCGTGGAAAGACCGTAACGAGTTTAAAGGTTGAAGACAATTCCTCAACATCTAAATGCATTTTATGTTCCAATAATCATTCCATTTATCGATGCTCATCATTTAACTCAAAATCACCATCTGAACGCTTATCTTTTGCTCGACAACATAATCTTTGTAGAAACTGCCTAAATTCAAAGCATTCTACCCAGGAGTGTCCCTCTTCTTACCGTTGTCGTGTATGTCAACAGCACCACCATACCTTACTGCATTTTGAATCTCAAAAAGGTTCTCCTATTCATGTTGGTAGCACTGATTGCAATCTAAAACATAATTCACATAATGAAACAAATTCTTATGTCATTTTACCTATCGCATCTTTACATATCAGAGACCAATTTGGAAATTTGCATCTCGTTAGAGCCTTGATTGACTCGGGCAGTATGTCAAATTTCAGAACTGACCGGTTGTCTACGAAACTTTGTCTTCCTCGTACCTATAATTCTTCTGTAGAAATTAAAGGTCTCAACTCAATGACATCCATTTGCAACAAAGGTTCGATTAACTGTTTTATTCAACCTTGTCAATCAGAAACGCCCTCCTTTGAATTTAATGCTATCATAACACCCAGCATCTGCTCTGATCAACCGTCATTATCATCCATTATAAGACCTCATAGTGATTTGAAAGGATTAAAGTTCCCTATGAAACATAATTCTGATTTAAGACAAATTGACTTATTATTGGGTGCCGAATTGGTCCCGAAAATACTTACTGGCGGGCGTGTACTTGGGGAAACTAATGATCCAGTCGCCGTTGACTCCGTCTTCGGATGGATTGTGATGGGGCGTCCAAGTTCCTCTTCTGGTACGTCCATAGCTACATGCTTATCGACAGTGGAATCATCTCTCGATCATTCAATTCAACGTTTTTGGGAGTTAGAATCAGTTCCCAAAAGGAGCTTCCTTAACCTCCGATGAAAAACAATGCGAACGTCATTTTGTAGAAAATTATAAGCGTACTGTTTCCGGACGTTTTGTCGTATCATTACCCTTTAAAAACGATAAACAAGTTCTAGGTCACTCTTATCAAATTGCATTAAAACGTCTTACCTCTTTAGAGTTCCGTCTTTCGAAAAATTCCTTAATGCGTAAAGAGTATTTACAATTCATGCAAGATTACTTAGAGTCTGGCCATATGTCTATTGTACCTACCCCTAAAACGTCGTTATCAGAAGCTTATTATATTCCCCATCATTGTGTCATGCGCACCGATAGTCCTTCTACGAAGTTTCGATTAGTTTTTGATGCGTCTATGTCAACGTCCAATGGCACATCTTTGAATGATCTCCTTCATGTAGGACCTAAACTACAACAGGACATTAGTCAAATTTTATTGTTATTTCGCTGTCATCCTTTCGCATTTACCTGCGATATAAAGCAAATGTACAGGCAAATCCTTATTTCCCCAGCTCAGAGGGACTTCTAAAGAATTCTATGGCGGTTCTCTCCAGATAGTCCAATACAAGAATATGTGCAACACCGTAACTTATGGCGTTTCTTCATCTCCTTTTCTTGCGCTCAGAACACTTTTAGAATTGTCGGACATCTACCATCAGGAATTTTCAAAAGCGTTCAGAGCCCTAAAACAAAATATTTATGTTGATGACATCGTAGTTAGTAGTCCAACAATAGAAGAAGTACTAAACTTACAAGAAGAATTAATAGCTTTATTAAAAAGGGGAAAGTTGGAACTTCGTAAATGGGCCAGTAACTGGCCTGAAATTCTGAATCTTGTTTCTGAGTCCGATGTTCAACAGCTAATTTCGTTGGACTACGATGAAATCAATTATGTAAAGGTTTTGGGTCTCCAGTGGGACCCCTCTACAGATAAATTTAGATATTCATATTCAGCTAGGACGTCAAATTGCACCAAAAGAAGCGTTCTTTCCGATGTGGCACGAATATACGGTCCTCTTGGGTTTTTAACTCCCTGTACGTTAAAGGCCAAACATTTCATTCAACAATTGTGGCAAATAAAAAGCAATTGGGATGAAATCGCCCCTCCATTAATGACCACACACTGGAATAAATTTAAATCTCAATTGGAGCTGTTATCCGTGATTCGTGTACCTCGATTAATGATTCCAGACAATTCTAGTTCTATTCAACTTCACGTCTTTTGCGATGCTTCTCAAGTTGGCTACTGTGCCGTGGATTACTTGCGTAATGAATATTTTTCTCACGTTGTCAACACTTCCTTTGTTTGTGCTAAGTCCCGCGTAGCCCCATTGAAGGTTATATCAGTTCCTCGCCTTGAACTCTGCGCCGCTACTCTTCTGGCCGATCTTGTCAAGAATGTCCTTGAATATCTGTCATCTGCAATAAAAATAGATTCTGTTGCGGCTTGGACAGACTCTCAGGTAGTGCTAAATTGGATTAATTCCGAACCTTGTACATGGAAAGGTGTTCATTGCAAATCGTGTCAGTCACATTCAGGAGATTGTTCCATCGGAGTCATGGAGACATGTTCCATCCCTCGAAAACCCTGCTGATTGTGGTTCACGGGGATGTTATCGTGATCAATTATCAACGTTTGATTTGTGGTGGAAGGGTCCATCTTGGCTAATTGACGATAGAAACCATTGGCCTGCCAATCTAATTCGTTTATAATTGAATAGAGAGCACGCCTCTATTCAATTATAAAACATGTACAAATTCAACACTTTCCGGATGTACATCAAGCCATCTTAAAAAATCAACTACCTAAAAAACCATTTCGAAAGCTGGCTCTATTTATGGATCGGGATGGATTGTTGAGGGTGGGTGGTCGGTTAAAGAACTCGGACGTGCCATTCGTACAAAAATACCCTTAGTTACTTCCAAGTGACTCCCGATTGAGCGAAATGATAATTGAAGAAACCCATTGTATCAAGACGGGGTCGCTGTGAGCTCATATTTAGTGACAATGGTACCAATTTTGTGGGAGCAAATCGTAGATTGGAAGAGATGGTAAATACAGCAAAGGTTAAATTGGGTATTAATTGGCAATTTAACCCTCCAGCGGCACCACATATTAATGGTTTGGCCGAGGCCGGAGTAACATCTGTAAAGACGCATCTAAATCGAGTAATTGGCGATCAAATTCTCACTTTTGAGGAATTACTTACCGTACTTACTCAAATTGAAGTAGTATTGAATTCACGACCATTAACTGCTATCAGTTCGGACCCGAATGACTACCAACCTCTAACACCATTTTATTTTCTTTGTTTAGAACCTTTAAATTCGACTATTCCAGATCCACACCTTTCTCACCTAAAATTGAATCGACTCACCAGATGACAACTGTTGCAGCGAATGGTGCAGGATTTTTGGGGTCGTTGGAAGGTCGAATATCTTCACACACTTCAGCAACGTCATAAATGGAATTTGACCTTTCCGAATTTACGAGTTGGAGATTTGGTAATCTTGAGGAATGATCAGAAACCTCCTACACAGTGGTCTCTTGCTCGAATAGAAAAAACTCACCCCGGTAAAGACGGTGTTGTCAGAGTTGTCACCGTTCGAACTCATAATAATACGCACTTTACAAGGCCGGTGACTGCAATCTGTCCGCTCCCGTTGCCAAACTAAATTTAAATTTTGTTCCAAATTATGAGTATACGTTATTAGATCATTTTACTTACCTGTAAAAAAAACTATATATAAATATATTGTTAATATTTTTTTTGGTGGGTGGAATATGTTCACGCACGCTTACATGGGGATTTTGTTCCCATGTGGTAGATTATTCCAAACAAAAACCCAGTCTAATTTAATATTCCCTCTAATATAATGTGATTAATCCATATGTTGTTATCCCTCCATCTCATTTAAGATTACAATGAAGGCAATGTAATATTACTAACACCTAATACATAGCCCATGGCAAAAACCATCGAACTGTAGGCATTATTTGGTCTTGTGCTACTCAGTATATACAGATTAAGGAGGCTGCCTTGAGGGACTAATTTTGAAAGATCCTCTAACGATAACTTTTCAATCTGCTGCTGTAGTGTGTCAGTAGCATTTGTATGGCAGCAGAGCGGAAGTTAGCACAAAAGCCAGGGGAAGCAATCAACTCATTTATACTTTTACCAGCAGGGTAATGGGAAACCAATGAGCCGGCAAATGGTTTGTAGTCAGGGGGGCCCCTTATAAAGGTAATCCCTGATATTAGGATTAAAATAACCATTAGTACGCTGGATGGATGATGATTCATTGTTGATATGGTATATGTTCTATATAGAATAATATAGAGATATATTAAACATATATACTATTGTCTTTTTGTCTTGAAAATCTTTCCAACTTTTGTGATTAACGGAAATAATTCTTTTTCGGTGAAATGAGACGGAATTCCCTTGAATCAAATTTCCGATCCATGTGGTGGCAATTCTTTGCAATTGTTAATAGGGCCAATTATACGTTGGCTCCCACTGTATGACACCGGATAATTTAGTAAAAAATAACTATGTTGGAGCCATTGTTAAAAAGTTGTAAATGTTTACTTGATGAATTGTTAACAGCTACTATATAGTAAAAAAATTGATATAGTAAAAAAACAAATTAATTTTCGTACGTTCTGAAATTATCACATTGGCAATCTTTCTCCAAACGTTCTTTTGCCATGTCGGCATTGGCAGAATTAAATATTTCAGTTTTAAATCCGGGATCCAAAATGGAACATTTTGCCATTAAATGAATATTTTCAACGGTTGAAAACCTCTTTGGAATCCCTGCATCATAATATAAAATTAAATGTTCTGCTTCTTCCAGCGTACATAATTCATTAATTTTATTTATGGCTGATCTCAATCCTTTTATAATTATTATAGTTTTTGTTAATGAAACGCTTTTTAGAAATTTGTTTAAAAGGCTTTAAAATCATGCATATTTCGTTTAACAATTTCCACTCTATTTCTGATAAAAAATCAACAGGGTTGTGCAATATATTATGTGACCATACGTCCCGTTTTGTACGGAATTGTCCCGTTCTTCTGTTGGTAGTCCCACCGTCCCGAATAAACTCTAAAACGTCCCGTTTTCATAATCACATAAGTGCATAATTCTCATTAAGTATCTAGCTGTATTTACACAGCTTTTTTTATTAGTAATATTTCGTTTCTTTGTTTACGAGACTTATACCAAAGATGCTTAAATGTAAGTGAACATTTTTTTGAAACCTGAAGGGGGCAAATAGAAAAAGTATAAACAATATTTATACAAAACCGAGCACATTGTTGGAACAAAAACTAATAGAGATTGGCTATGAAGCTCATAATGTCCACAATGCAATTAAAACTGCCGATTGCTTACCAATTGATTTACAATGCATTATTGTCAAAATTTACTTTTTTAATATTTATAGTGTACACATTGAAACTGTAAAAGAATTCTATGACTTGATAGGTACAGAGTGTTGGGTTACAGTAACTCTAAATGGCCTATACTTGAAGAGTACTGTTTGTGAGATTAGAAAATTATTTTAGATTGCTAATCTAAAAAAATAGTCTTCTAATAGGCATTCATTCTAATAGTTACTCTTCTAATAATTAGTCATCTAATGCCCGAATATATTGAAGTTGTTTTTTGGCAATGCTGGTTATATTTTGTGCACGCCCAAGAAGTTGGTTTCCACCAAGCCGCTTTAAATACCGAAGGACAAAATATATCAGCAATGGATGTGAATGTAACAAGCCGTTTAAAAGATAACTTGTCTTTAGAAAAAATTCAGTTTTTATGCCACACGTTACACGAAATTTATTAGCAAAGTTGATCAAAATCAGAGCTTGGCTAACTGCTTGAAAAAAGTAGTCGAGTATAATTACTAACTATTTCCACGAAAATAGAAACATAGAATAATTAAAGCTACTACAATTAGTAGTTAAGTATCTAATTACAGTAAACCTTAAATCAATGAAAACCAGTTGAATTTAAATGATGGAAGCATGCAATGCATGATACACATCTCTACCATTTTGCTAATAAATTACAAGGATTTGCAATCCTTAGAAGATCAGCATTTAGAAGACTCAGCATTTTTGATAGAAATGCTCTTCAGTGTTTTGGAATTAATCGTCTTTCTCTACAGATAGAACGAATAGTCTTTTCCGATTAGCGAATCTCTTACCAATTCAGATTATAAGGGACAATGTAAATTTTACGTTTTTCAGTTTTGTTCAGTTTATCAAGGAATTCGGATTTTGGGTTGCAGTTATAATATGCAGTTGTAATGCCTAAAAGGGAGGGGCTTGCACTCTCCAAAAAAGTCTGATAAAGCAAGCAAAGTTTTACAAGCACTATCTAGTCTTTAATTGACACTTTTTAAACCTTTTTCAGATTTTTGTCAGTTTTTAGCTTTTAGTTGATATGATGATATTGTATTTTGCCAACAGCATTTGACATTTTGGAAGGAATATTAAATTTTATTAACAGTCCTTCGCTTTTTAACATAAAAATGTCTTCTGCCAGCAGTATTTAACCTTTAATTAACAGTTTACGTAAAGATTTACTTACGTAAAGATTGTGTATTTTGTTCAATAGTATTTAATATTTTCAAAGCATAGTCAATTGGTTTGTATGTATGTAGTGAGGAGTGCGTATTCTATACGCGGCACCTAGGCCACAACGGGCCCCTTGTACACTGGCTCCCTCTAAGAGGTTTGAGATGTTAAATGCGAGTATATAACTCGATTTTTTTGGCTGATTCCGCTTCCTGACCGACCCCCCACCAAACCGGGCGTGCTATGGCACAGGCCCAGTGTGGGTTCGCCCCTGTCAGGTGCCGCTCCAGGATACCACCACATCCTCGTGGGATCCTACGAGGTGCCGGTGGCCTCCAGGGCGCTAACGCGCATTCAGCCATTTTTGTTCAAACCCCTTACACACATAGTGATAACGACAGCCAGAGATGAACGACTGGTTGCCGGGACCGACGGCTTAACGTCCCCTCCGAAGGACGGGGGGCGACCCAACGTGATTACACCGGGATACGAACCCGGGACGTCTGCGTGTTAACTCGAGAGTTAACACGCTGAGCCATTGCGCCCTAACTTGACCTTCGAAAATTCGAAAACGAGACTCCTTTCACCGAGCGGTTTTCGCGCCAGCGACTTTTAGAAAAATTGATACTACTTCCGGAAGTCTTGATATTGCTTTTGGAAGGCTTAATACTACTTCCAGAAAATTTGATACTGCAATTGGAAGACTTGAAATCCTTCCAAAGGACTTGATACCACTTGTAAAACCGTTTGTAAAAACTGGATACTGTTAATAAACCAATTGACAGTATCCCGCAGAAAATACACCCTAATACACCTTCGAAAATTCGAAAACGAGACTCCTTTCACCGAGCGGTTTTCGCGCCAGCGACTTGTGCTGACTGTCATCTGAAAGCACGTTTTCTTGGCTTTACAACGGTACCATTGAAATCGGCATGCGGTAGACGGTTCTTCCACAAATCTTTTCCGCGTCAAACCCTGCCTTTCTTGAAATCCGCCTCCGGTGGGGTGAGGGCTACATGTAAGGTTGGATTTTACGGATTTTAAACGGATTTTAAGTTATTTTTCGGTAAGTTTTTCACATTTCCGGATATTCTTTTCACTTTTAACGTGTTTTTTAGGTCATTCAACATGGGAACAAAAAAAATTAATAATTAATTCTTCACATTTTTTTATTGAAATAAAATACATTTTTCATTCTAAAAAACTAATAACTTCATTCTAAAACTAAAATAAAATTCAAAATAATTCAACATTTGATTTTGAGATACTTTAAAGTTTTAAACACTTTGGTATTTTTTTGAAAAATTTTTTTCATTTGCAGGTGCAGAGGTTCGGGGTAACGGCACATCAGAAGTAAGCTCTGATCTCCAATGGACTCGCCGTTTGAATGTACTATGAATTGGTGATTGAGAAGTGTGGATACATGGAAGAGAAGATATTCTTGGCAGTGTTAATGTTGAACCGGCTGGAGATACTTGAGAATCCTCTCCTAGATAACCCATGCTTAGGTACGTTGAAGGGAGATTTTCGTCTAAACAAAGAAATAAATTTATAATCAAATTATGAATTATGAAAAAAAATTTATTACTGATTTTTCAATTTATGCTTCTTAACATATTAACATATCCGAAGCATAATTTATGCTGAGAATACTTTGATAAATCAGTAATAAATTTATTGTTTCCTCTTTCTAACTCGTAATTTCCTCGAATTCGCTAAGGATGTTCGTAAATAAACCAAGATTTGCAAACTGGTATATATCTATACAATCTACAATTTCTTTGGTTTCGACTTAATTCTTACCATAAATCGAGTCCACCGTTATCTCACCTTCGCTAAGTTCGGTGCCACCGCTGATAACAGATGCGGGAACTAGAAGTTCCCGCATCTGTAATTCGACTTCGTTGCTCAGACTCCGACTATTATCATCTCGTCTTGATTTTCTATAGTAGAAATACGTCAACATGAAGATGACTAATAACATGATTAACAGTTGTGTTAATAATACACCTGAAACAACACGAAAAATAGTAATTATTTTTGAATTTCATTCAAAAATGTTCTGCTTTGGCACGATTACTCTTCATACGCTGCCAGATTGAGGGCGGTATTCAGAGACGAGGATACATCGTGTAGCCGGCTACAATTGTATCCTCCGATCCGTTCGGCGCGCTCGGGACCGGCGCGACTAACGTCGCGACTAACGTCGCCTCGACGCACAATATATCATTTAATCTATTCAAATTATTATTGGTGTTCTCCTACAATCGACTACGACTGAATAAAGTTTAGCTTGCTAGCTTTTATTTACTAATAATAAGTACCGTACGAGCTAGAAGGGCGCGCGTGTACGTATATTTCCTATGCTGCAAATTATGGAACCATTTCTCTTAACAAAAGAATTTAGTAAAAAAAACGGCTCTTATGTTAACAACGTTGCGTATCTACAACGCTTCTATATATTCAATTTGTTTGGCCTCTGTATATATAAGCGATAGATAAACATCATGAGACAGTTTTAAGTCGTAAGAAAAATGTCCATAAGTCGTTAAAAACTTAAACTTGCGAATTTAACCTGAAAATACTTTACCTAATAGCACTTGCTGCACCCACTGACATGATTATTAAATAGACTGACTGTTCCCGTTGACTGAGAAATGTAACAAGACTATCGTATGGCATACGATAGTTTTACGCGTCGCCATAAAATATCTCGACATTTAGATGGCGAGTAGCGCCATCAATTTGAAGTAGCTTGAGGAGTAGCGCGCAAGCGTGAGCTTAGCGGATTTTTAATTTGAAATTTTACTCTTCTCTTGTTAGTGTTCTTAGCAGTTCTAAGTGTAATTTTTATCGTAAAATTTCTCAGTCAACGCTGTTCCACAGATAAAGTGATGCCAGTAGAATATGCAAGCAGCATTGACCATTGTGGGCAAAATTCGTTAAAGTAAAGGATCACACCCCTTTGCGGGTGTGTAAGCTGGTGTGGCGGTGGGGATAAAAATGTAACTAAAAGCCGTGGTCACACTGTGAGAGGTAATCATAATCTCTTTCTGTTGGAAGTGTTTATTTCGTGCCCATTGAATTTGTCTTAAATTTAACAAAAAAAGCTTTTAGTTCTTTGTTATTAAAAACATTAATTTGTTTTTATGTAGAGCCTTTATTTATAGTTTCAGGTAAATTTAACAAAAAACATCTTTTACTTCTTTGTTATTAAAAATATTAATTTACGTTACCATATTTAGGAATAATACAATATCTTTATTATTTTCTTGTATTTTTCTAATTCTTATCCCACTGTAACGGGAGGTTTATACTCATACGGTGTGGCCGTCGCTTTAAAACGCAGTTTAGGGTGGGCGGTGTCACCACGCAGAAACCGGCCAGCCCCTTTTTTTATTACTGCACAAATTGGTGGCGAGACATATATGATTGTATACTTTTGTTGTTAGCTACATTATTTAAAAATAAATTAATTTTTAAAAATTTAAATTTTATTTATTATTCTTCATTAGTTATAGAATCAAAATAACGATTTAAACAAATGATTCTTTTTTACTAATACTTTAATTCATTCAATGACAAAGGTACAGCAAGCTAGAAAATTGTACAGTAAAACCATATTTTCCTGGTTTGATATTACTTAGACTTTCGTCCGATAAGAAAATCAAGAAATTAAACATGTAAAGAGCGCCTCGGACCCATAATAAATCGGCGAGGTCAATTATTTAAAATTTATTTAAAATTATAAGATTTTCTATAAAAATAATACAAATGCATAAATTATTTAAAAATAATTATTTATTAAAGGTAAGATAAGTAGTACTATTAAGACATAAAAATTAATAATACAAATCTGCAATAAAATATAATATTGTGATATAATAAAAAACGTTAATATAGCATTAATAAAATGCATTTAGCATTTACGATGTCAACACAGAAAAAATTTTCGGCCATTTTGGATCTTCCGACTTTGCGCCCTCCTAACTCGGCCGTCGGTCGCTAGATTTTATTCCGGATTGTTTTATACGATTCCCCATTCAATTCTGAGTAGGATTCCTGAAGCAAGTGATCCGGTCGCGGTCTGAAAATTTTTGATGTGCGTTACCCCGAACCTCTGCACCTGCAAATGAAAAAAATTTATCAAAAATTCTTTTTTTCATTTTACATCAGATTCCGTCTATTTGGATCATTCTAAATCGTTTGGAGAGCACTTATCTATATGACAAAATCGATCCTTCATCGAGAATTTTCAATCTCGTTCACTCCGCCGGAGGCGGATTTCAAGAAATGCAGGGTATGACGCGGAAAGAATTTGTGGAAGAACTATCTACCGCGTGATGATGCCAATGGTACCGTTGTAAAGCCAAGAAAACGTGCTTTCAGATGACAGTCAGCACAAGTCTCCCTTCAACGTACCTAAGCATGGGTTATCTAGGAGAGGATTCTCAAGTATCTCCAGCCGGTTCAACATTAACACTGCCAAGAATATCTTCTCTTCCATGTATCCACACTTCTCAATCACCAATTCATAGTACATTCAAACGGCGAGTCCATTGGAGATCAGAGCTTACTTCTGATGTGCCGTTACCCCGAACCTCTGCACCTGCAAATGAAAAAAATTTTTCAAAAAAATACCAAAGTGTTTAAAACTTTAAAGTATCTCAAAATCAAATGTTGAATTATTTTGAATTTTATTTTAGTTTTAGAATGAAGTTATTAGTTTTTTAGAATGAAAAATGTATTTTATTTCAATAAAAAAATGTGAAGAATTAATTATTAATTTTTTTTGTTCCCATGTTGAATGACCTAAAAAACACGTTAAAAGTGAAAAGAATATCCGGAAATGTGAAAAACTTACCGAAAAATAACTTAAAATCCGTTTAAAATCCGTAAAATCCAACCTTACATGTAGCCCTCACCCCACCGGAGGCGGATTTCAAGAAAGGCAGGGTTTGACGCGGAAAAGATTTGTGGAAGAACCGTCTACCGCATGCCGATTTCAATGGTACCGTTGTAAAGCCAAGAAAACGTGCTTTCAGATGACAGTCAGCACAAGTCGCTGGCGCGAAAACCGCTCGGTGAAAGGAGTCTCGTTTTCGAATTTTCGAAGGTCAACTTAGGGTGTATTTTCTGCGGGATACTGTCAATTGGTTTATTAACAGTATCCAGTTTTTACAAACGGTTTTACAAGTGGTATCAAGTCCTTTGGAAGGATTTCAAGTCTTCCAATTGCAGTATCAAATTTTCTGGAAGTAGTATTAAGCCTTCCAAAAGCAATATCAAGACTTCCGGAAGTAGTATCAATTTTTCTAAAACCATTTCAAGTCTTTTGGAAGCAATAACAAGCCATCTAGAAGCAGTTCAGATCTTCTAGAAGCAATATCATGTCTTCTAGCAGCATTTTATGTCTTCGAGAAGCAATATCAAAACTTCTGGAAGTAGTATCAGGTTTCCTAGAAGCATTACAAGTCTTCTGGGAGCATTTCAAGTCTTTTGAAAGTAATAACAAGCCATCTAGTAGTTCAAATCTTCTGAAAGCAATATCAAGTTTTCTAGAAGCATTTCAAGTCCTATGAAAGCAGTATAAAGTTTTCTAAAAGCAGATGCAAGTCTTCTGGAAACTTTTCAAGTCTCCTTGAAGCAGTATTAAGTTTTCTATAAGCAATATTAGGTTTTTGTCAGGTAAATATAGAGAATATATACAAGTACCCCGGAACTTCTTGTTAACGATGGAAATGTATCTGAAAAGGTTTAAACAACAGTGTGATGCATTTTTGCTAGCTGCAGATTTAAAAGATAAACGGAAGAAATGATAACAGCTATATTTTTAAATATTATAGGGGATGATGGCTTGGAGTTATATAATAGTTTTTCATTTGCATTTGAAGAAAACAAAAAACAAGAAAGTATAATAGTTAAATTTGAAGGCTATTGAAGGGTATACAAACGTTTCAACTTCAACAACATTTCGCAAAAAGAAGGACCGCATTTTGCATCATTTGTAACCGATTAAGGAAAGCCGTAGACTTAATCTACAGAGTACGAGTAACAAGATGAAATGAGCAGAGATATAATTGTGATGAATATTTTGAACAAATCAACGCTAGGAAAAGCTAAGAGAGACAAATTTAACCCTAAATAGAGCTATCGATTTTTGTTTATCGTTGGAAGCAAGTAAAAGTCGGTGTAAGGAGATTTACAATGAATCAACAGTGAATATGGTGAAGATGATGAGAAAACATAAAGGAGGATTGTGCCAATATTGTGGCTTCATCCATGACAAGGTTAAATGTCCTGCATATGGAAAACTTGTGCAAAATGTCAGAAGAAAACCATTTTGCCGCATTCTATCTAGACAAGAAAGTAAAAATAGGAAGATAGGATAGGAACGAAGAATGAAAAGGAATCAGGAAAAAAGAAAATCCATGAGGTTGAGTCGAGGAAAAGTGACGATGAAGACACGACAGTGTAGAGGAGGTTCACATAAATCATGTAACAGCAAACGATCGCTCGTAACTGCTGAATTAAATACAGTTCTCTCAATCCGTAGATGTACAAAGTCAGTTAGTAAAATTTAAATTAGACAGTGGCGCTGAAATTTGTGTTTTGACATTAAAAATGTACAAGTTAATTAAAATAAAACCGAAATTTTATAAAACAAAAATAGTAGCTTACGGGAATTTTAAGATAGAACCGATTGATAAAGTAACATTAAAATGTAGAGTAAAAAACAAAGTTGCAAATGTCAAAATCAGTTGGAATTCCTCACATTCAACCAATTAGAAGAGTTCCCCAAATATTGCATTATAGATTGAAAATAAAACTAGAACAATTGGAAAAACAAGGTATAATTAAGAAAATAAAACAACCCACCGACTGGTTGAAACATAATAATGACTTGAGACATTTCTTAAATCCTAGCGCAGACGAGACAGCCTGTCAATTTTCCGAAAAAGAATTTTTTACTACTGTTGACAACCTTCAAACCTTTGTACTTTTGGCACACCATTTGAATGCCATCAATTTTGTTGTTTGCCTTTTACGTCCATTCAGCTCCGAAAATTTTTCAGAAAAAAATTTATGAAGTATTTGGACATCTTAAGGGTGTGGGAATGATATTGATATTGTGATAATGGGAGTATAGTACGTGGATAACTACTGTACTATATTTGTATTTTGTTAAAAATGATTGTTGTATACAACTTTTTGTGTTGCTGTTGATTAACTGCATTTTATTATTATTTTTTTGTTATATGCATTTTTATAAGTACGAAAACTTTCACGACCGGTGCTAATTGAACTAAAATTAGAACTGATTCTAGAACTATTACCAAGATCATCATCTATTTTATTATACACTCCTCCTTACATTTTCCACTCCCATCATAATGCATAAATACCTTTAAAAAATATAAAAATAGTATTATACTATAACTTAAAATAAAATACTTTCTATATAAAATAATTCTATAATAAATTAAAAAATATAAACAAAAAAAAAATTAATTATATTGAAATTTTTGCTTTGGCAGCTGCGAATTCGGCAATGATATCCTTAATATTTAATGTTTAGCTTATTGCACTTTCAATAGATATCAATGCTAGATTGTTAAATCATTCTTGCAACATAGTTGGCTTTCAGATAATTCTTTATTAGTGTCAATTTTGAAAACGATCGCTCCCTTGTAGCAACGGCAACTGGAACACTTAACAGAATTCTTAATGCTACATATAAACTTGAAAATTCGCGAGACAATTTGTTTTGGTAAATGAAGTTTAAAACTTCTAATGGTGTTTGTTCAGTTGTAACAAAATTGTTTATTAATCGTATTTCATGGCATAGATTTGAGGCAATATTTTGCAATGTAGGAAAAGTTCTTCCGGCATATCAGTTAATGTGAAAACATTATGCAAAAAGAAAAAAGTGTCTATATGGGTTTATGAGTTGTATGAAAAAGGGTGGTAAAGAAGGATATGACGGATAAGATGAAAGGGGTATGTAGGAAAAGATGGAATTGGGTAAGGATGGGTAGATTAAATAGATAGATTAATTTCTAATGTTCTGGAATGTTGGAAAGCTCTTCTTCTGGCATATCAGTTAATGTGAAAACATTATTCCAAAGGAAAACGTGTCTGTACAATTTTGTAACTGCTGAAATATTTCTCAAACTGCCTGTATTGCCCTTTCTTAAGAAATTTAAAATGTACGAAGCAAATTCAAGGCCGTTGGTGTCCGTCACAATATAAAAACTAAAAAAATGTTCTTGAATGTCAAAACTCTAAGGCGTATCTTGAAATGCAACGAATCTTAACACAGTTGATATCTGTTATCGTTCATTTGAACACGCCGCACAGTGGGGTATTTGACCCAAAAAGTTGGCCAAAATTATTTTATGGTTTTATTTTATATGTTTTGATATGATAAACTTGAAAAAAATGTTTAAAAAAATCTAGGAGCCAAGTAATGTGAAAATAAATAACAAAAAAGATATATTTACGAACAAAATCGCTGTATTAATTAATTGTTCTTTGGCTATTAATTGTGCTTGTATAAACCTGACCTGAAGGTAGAGATGATATACTTGAATACCTACTTTAAACAAATAGGTCCTTAATTATTTTCTGTTATAAATTTTTAAGGATAGGAAATACCAAGCTAATTTGTAAAGAAGTTCCGGATACAATAGATTGCTATTATTTTGTGGTACCAATTATTTTAAAATTGAACTGCAGGTATATATGGGAAATGTAAACAAAAAAATGCTATAAAATATTTTGTGACAGAACCTACCCTTTTGAGAAGTTCTAAGAAAAATAACTCATTACTTTTACTGCTCCGTTTTATTTTGAGAAAAGCTAAAAAAGACACTTCACAATAAATACTTGTTTAAAAATCTACTCGGAAATAGCAGGTATGAGAAGTAGCTCTAAAAAATATAGGTAAATTAAGATATTAAATTATTTACAATATAAATTACAAATAGGTTATTTATTTACAATATAAATTGGTTATTTACAATATAAATATTGTTTACAACATAAACAATATTTTTTTTTTGCAATATAAATCAATATACATTTACTAATCAAAATCTTCTTCTATTTCTTCTTCATGTTCTTCTTCATCATCATCTTCTTCTTTCTCATCGGGAAGCAACATTTCTACAGTTTCTTTCAGAAATGGCTTTGAAAGAGTTTTTCTTTTTTGTCTCATCGAAGAGAGCAGCGGATCTGAAGTTAATAATAAGCGATTTAATACATCTTCGTTACATTTTACTCTCGAATATTTCCGCGCAAATTTTTCTCGATAATTTCGAAAATGTTTGTTTCTGCATTCCGCTGCCTCTTCTGATAATTGCCCTATAGGTAACAGAGCATTTTTTAAAATTTCTGGTCCATGGATCAAAATTTTATGGAGAGTTGGAGACATTGGGTACCATGGGTATAAATTAATGTAAAGTTGAGCCGTCTCGAAAGTGTAAGCCTCAAACTTTTCTACATTTACTTTTTTTCCAGACGATATTACTTCTAAGATTACTTTAATACGAAATATAAATTCTTGATTTACACCAGTAATCTTAGCAGCAACTTCAGGGTCGTTAAAAAATCTTCTGCTGGTATTGCCATCATTAGTGTTACCAAAACCGGGTTTAGGTATGTCCACTAATAATCCCATTTCCGTTTTAAATAATTGTTTAATTTTTTGTTTTGTGTTTGCTACAATTTCAGTATCTTCTTTTGCTTTGGCCTGCCACTTTCCTATGGGAATTTTGTATGAAATGTGCAAAATATGCTCGAATAGACGAATTCTCGCATGGAGAATAGATAACCCGAATTCTAACGTGTCCTGCTTTATGGGTTTTTTCTGAGCGATGTTATTAAACTCTTTTGATGTTGCGCCACAAATATAACACCTCATGGTTGATGTAGTATGTGTAACGGAGTTACATACTTTGCCATCGACCATACAAAAAATTAAAGTGTGTTTAATTTTTCCATCGATTCCTTGGATTGCAACATTAGTCGGGTTTAATTCTCTAATTTGGTCATTAATGTAATCTACCTCTTCTGTTGTGACGTCCACAGTTTCCTGTAGATATCTAATCCTTATAGGTCTACAATAATGGGCAGAAGATGGTTTAGGATTCAACCAAATGGTTTTTTTCTTGGCCAACAATTTTAATGGCACCATGGAACTTTGGAAAATATGTGCATCAGAAGACGTGGTATTTTCAAATTTTTGTTGATATTGTGACTGATGAGAGCCGTCACATCCCCATTTATATATTAATTCTAAGCTTTTCATTTCCTCATCGCTTAACATTAGTAATACGTCTTTCAGATATTCGCATAAGCGTGAAGACGTGTGGTCCAGTAAATTTTGTAATTTTATTTCAGCACTAGTTTCGCTGACAATTATCGCATCCTTGGATGGATAGCACGCTTTCTTTTCTCGTTGCAATATACTATAGCAAGGATATAATGTCTTGTCAGCACTCCTATAAATTTCGTACTCTCTTCGAGATGAACCTGCTTCTACAAATATTGCCAAAGCTTCTAGCGGTGACAATCCTCTAACGTTACTTTTTGCAGTTTGCGAAAATGCAGCTTGATATTTTTGTCCTCGTGTTGGAGAAACTGTAACATCTTTCACTACACGAGAAGCAGCTACATTGCCAGATTCCCGTAGCTTCATTTGTGTAGCATAAGTTAATTCAGCTACCGACGAACTTCTCAATTCTTTAGTTTTTCTCCTCTTTGTTCGTTCGCTTGATTCATCAAAATGTATTGTTGGTCGACCAACAGTGCCTGAAGTTTGTCTTTCAAATGGTATGCAGATAGTGCCATCTAGCCAAGCGGCATTATTTTTTAAAAACACTTCGTGTTTTTTATGAGCAGCTTGCCACTTAGTTCTAAATTTCGATTTTAGAATTCTTATTTGTAGATAAACATTTTCACTTTTTTCCTTGGTAAAATTTGTATCTTCAACTAAATATTTCTCCATAAAATCTAATTTTTTAGAGAAATTTTTTTCTGGACAATTTCGCATGATTTCGTAAAGATGCCTACGGGTTACTACTTTCATCCCAGATGAACCTAAAATTATATTGAAATTATCTATTAGATAGATTTTACAGACTTTATATTTTATTAATTTATAGTAAATTTTAATCGTTTTATGTCAAAAGCCTACCCACAATGCAACGCAAGAATATTAAATTTTTTTTTTTTAAAGGTAGGTGCTCAAAGAAAAATTCATAAAAAGTGGATCTGCGAATTTCCGCGAGAAATTCTTGATTAAAATTGTCGTAGATAAGTTACTGAACAGATTAAAAAAATATATACTGCGGTACATAGGGGTACACTACAACAAAAATCATTTTGAACATAAAAATTGATCACAGAAAATGGTTTACAATTAAGATTTTTTTTAACTGGTAATAGCGTTAATAAAAAAATGATTTTAATGGACCAGATAGTACACATTATAACTTACCTTGTTCCGAAAATTCCATGACGTGAAGAAAAAAATACACAATTGATAAATAAAACTCAGAAGCACAAAATATCACGCACCGAAGTGATGATTCGAAAGATTAACTTTGAAATGACTTCACGCCGTGGGTTTTATAGGTACAGTACCTGAAATGTTTTTCTGGTATTCCCTATCTATTGTACTACAATATTTGCCGCTTTTTACCTGTTTTTATAAAACTTTGGAAATTTGAATTTTGACCAGCTTTTTAGGTCAAATACCCCACTGTGCGCCGTACGTGCTCTGACAATAATGGATCAAATTATGCAATCATTTGTATAAGTTGTAAAAAATTTCCATTATTTTCGTCAAAAAATTTGGAATTTAAGAGCTAAATTTTGGTTACCGAAATACTGAACATCCACATCAGTTTTCAATTTCAGTGTACTACTCTGTAACGATATTAATTATATATGTAAATGCTATTTAATAGCATTTATTTTATCCTGCCATTTTACTTTATACTAATTTTTCCCTAAAAACGTAGACTATTTTTTATGTTGGGTGGTTCGACTTGTAAAAATTTTAGTGCACATCAAATTATATCAAGTCAAATATAAGCAGCTCTAATCATTGTTCGGTGGAGTGTGATATGATCGAGAGTGGCAACACCGAGGAGTTTTTATTAAGACTCTTACACTATAACATTCAGGGCATAAATATAAAAAATCTGTTTGAAATCTTTCTCAAAGATAATTCTTATACGATGTTTGTATAAACGAACATTGGTTATACGAACACGAAATCGATACAACACCAATTAATGGATTTACATGTGTTTCTAGGTTTTGTAGGAGAAATAAAATACATGGCATGATTCACAGACTGCTGTCTTTGTTGAAGTAACGGCTTGATGCACTACTCTACTCCCTTTTGATTTTGCTAGCTTATCCAAACTAGCTGGCAGGAATATTATATAACAATATTCAAATTTGTATTTGAAACACTTTTGAATAATCGCAGGCACGAGGCACGATAAGGTTATTGTGATGACAAGCGGTATTAATATTCATTTTGAATTAAATGCTAAGCAGGCTCTTGTCATTCCGAATCTATGCAAACTTTTTGGTCTACAACAATGTACAACTAAAAAACTAGTAAACTAAAATATAATCTTGCCTAAATCTCGTCCTCATTCAATACGCTATTGACGGTTTCAATGACCTTCATATTGTGGACAGGGGCAGACGTTTCGCCAAGATCTCACTTGGCGTCTTCAGTGCTTTGTCCTAGTCTCCTGTTAGCAGACAATGTTGTATTCGTTTACAAGGCTTCTAGATGCTCCGATATCGATAAGTATTTTATAGTTATTAAATTTGATGTATGGAAGTTCTGGATCGGCGTTGTAGTTATAAGTAATCACTCCGGTTACCTGGGTTGAGTAGTCGTTTTGTTTTCCTTGTTGCTATTCTTCGTTGGGACCCGAAGAATCCCTTTCTTGCACATATTCTTCATGCGCATTTTCTTCATGTTGTGGATCGAAGTATTCTTCAGGTTTATAATCAGATATGTCTTACTCTTGCGATAAATGAGCGTACTGACATCAGATTACTGACTTCGTAGATTCTGAAGGGTTTTTATCGCATTATCACTAAAGCTTCCGCAGAGGTTACAGGTGTATTACTGCTCCTTTAAATGTAGTGGACGATATTCTTGGGGCGCTGAGATCACGCAAATCTAGTATAAATGTTAATAAAAATTGTTGGTAATATCAGTTATCTGTCTAACAGAATTTGTTTTTTTTCCGAGGTATTTATATTTTTTTGTTGAAAATTACCGCTTTTTAGAATGGCTGAAGTCAAACATTAGATTTGACTGGGACGAGTATGTGAAGTCCTAATAAGATTACGAGGTAGAGGGTTTAAAGGCTTCAAATGTCGATGTACTTGGTGCAGATGGACGTAGATTACTCTTAGCCGAACTTTCAAGGGTTTGCCTCTTTATTGTTAACTGAAATTGAATAAAATACTAACATTAATCAAAAAGGAAAAAATAAACAGAATACAATAATTAAACTACACTTGTTTTAAACTTAATATCGCTGTAGAAGTAGCTGAAGGATTAACGGTAGGGTATCTATATTTCATGTGTTTCTTTGAATCGGAAATGGATACTTTGTAGGATTTTTTTACACATAATGCAAGTCGCAATGTTTTCATTATAAGGTTGAAAAGCCTCCACATAACACTACTTCCTTTGTTTGAATCCGACATTCGTAGAAATCCTTAACTACTCAACCTTGAAACAAAGCGTGAAAGATGTGCAAGTTGTTTTATATTTGTACTATACTAATGTTTATAATTAATGTTTCTTTCGCAATAAGAATCTTTAAATAATCATCGCAATAAGACTGTCTCGTCGAAGTATTCGTAGATGATAAATAAAAGAATAATGAGTATTTATATGCCACCCTATGAGTTTTCTATCATTTGCAAGTAAAGCAAAGTGTTTCCTAATGCTGCCCTAAATGAGAAATCCCAGCATTCTATAATGTGAAGCTTTCTGTTGCAACCTCGACTTTGAAATTTAATTATAACTAAGAAATGAAAAACTAATGCGGTATTAAACAAAAATTGGACAAAATTAAAAAAATTCGGCCGACTATCTCGAAAAAATATTTACAGAGAAAAAAATTGTACACTCAACTCTTTTTTTACACGGTAGATACGTTCTTTAGAAAACCGTGCAAAGAAAATCGTGTAAAAAAAGTTATAATAAAATGTATATGACTTATAAAAAAAACTCTTTATTACTTTAAAAATAATAGTGTACAGTCCTAACTCCAACATAACAATAAAAATGTAAAGTAAAACTAGAAATAAAAATCAATTTCGCAAGTTTTCATCCCTACTTGATAACAAACGTGCACGTTTACTACGGACTTGACCAAAAGCGATATGTCGGATATGTCCAGCACAACTGTTGGATTTAACTCAAATGAAGAATTTCTTTATATTATTCGTTATTAGCTGCTGTTTTATTGGTTTCTCAATAAGCTTATATAATTCTTCATATCCAACTACACATAACTTAAGACTGCGTTGAAATTTCAATGCACGCTCCATGTCAGGATCATGAGTAAGAGAATGTTGTTCCATACTTGTAGCAAATTTTAAGCCAACGCGAATTAAATCAGCCGTTAATAGCTTCATTTCGTAAGAACTTCATCTCTCAAGAAAAAGTTTTCTCGCATCAATTCATCAATATCAGCCGTTGGAATGTTGTTAAAATCGTTGCCACCAATTGTATTTGATAGAGTTATAATTTCAGAACACACAGCTGATTTTTCTAGTACAAAACTTCCACTTTTGACGCATGCTAGCAATATTTTTTTGCAACAAGCATTTAAGGTTGATTGGCGCAATTGTTTAATGGCAACAGAAGCAAGTGTAATGCAATCCATAATAGTAAACTTTCTCCATGCTTCCAAAACAGTCAAATTTTATGTAGTACATTTTAGATGTTGCTATAATGCCCTGATCGAGGGGCTGAATCAGCGAGGTAGTATTGGGCGGTAAAAATAGCAATTGAATATTTGGGTGATCCAACACTGGATGGCTGGGCGCATCATCATCTTGCAAAAGTATTTTGAATTCCAAACCTTTTTCTTCCATATATTTCTGGACTTCAGGAACAAAGCAGTTGTTGAACCAATTTGTAAACAGATCAGCCGTCATCCATGCCTTTTTATTATATTCGCCATGAAATGGACTGGAAGTTGTTTAATGTTCTTACCTCTTAATGCTCGTGGCATAAGAGATTTGTTGATTAATAAAGGCTTTAACGTTTTATTGCCAGATGCGTTACTACATAGCAAGAACGTCACTCGATCTTTGGCCGCTTTAAAACCACCAACTGATTTCTCAGATTTTGCTATATAAGTCCTTTCGGGAATTTTCTTCCAAAACAATCCCGTTTCGTCGACATTAAATATTTGTTCTGGAGTTGTTCCGCCCTCTTCAACGATTTTTGCTAGTTTACCCGGAAAGATTTTTGCAACCTCGTCGTCTGCTGATGCTACTTCTCCCTTTATTTTTACATTGTGAGATCCGTGCCTTTTTATTAAACCTGTCAGCCAGCAAGACTTGTGTGATGGTTTCAATTCCTGAATTCGGTTATATATTCCAAGTGCTTTTTCTTTTATATGTTTCCCATCAATAGGTATTCTTTTCGACTGTAAATCTTCTTTCCAAAACACCATGTGGTTTTTCCGTTTTCTCTAAGATAGGATTTCGAAGATGATGTTTTGGAGCTTACTTTCGATCCAGAAATTACGGATTGTCGAATGGAATTCTCATTTTTTTCTAATTGTTGTTATAGTCGCTTTGGTTAAACCAAAAGCTTTGCCAATAGATGTGGGACCTTAGCTTTTCTTTAGACAGTTTAAGATTTTTGTTTTAGTTTCTAAGGAAATTGCTTGTCTCTTCGAAAGTTGTTGTTTAGGCATTTTATTAAACAATAAGGGTACTATAAAAAGAATGCAAAACAATATTGCTTATAGAATTTTCCTAAAGCGACACTCTAATACAATATCACCCTTTTTAGTAGCAAAGAATTATCATCATTACAAATAATACACTTTAAATTTCACCATCGAATTAAAAAAATTTTAATTAAAACATCCACTTTTAGAATTTTACCGAAATTATTTATTACGTCCCACAAACTGACCACTCTTAACACAAAATAAATACTGATTAACGAAATCATGTGTTCAAGTTGAAGCACAACGAGATAAAGAAAAAACATGATCATAAAATTCTGGTATTCCCGGTAGTTGACCAAGTTATAAACATGTGGACCGACCGACTTCTGACCACGGTATTCCCCCATTGTATTTTGTTACTGTATACTTAAGTTTCTGTAAGACGCTATCAAAATTAGAATTAAGAATTTTTTTTGGGATTCGTGTTATAACAAAAAATTCGTGTAAAACAAACTATTAGTGAACCGTGTTATTTCAAAATCGTGTTAAAAAAGACCGTGTAAAAAAAGAGTTGGTTGTATTTTAAATTTTATTGTTGGTGTGCGGTATTCTCCATATATTGCACCGTCTGAAACCGTCTTATTATTAAAAAAATAGTGGTGGTAAAGGAGGCGGTATTTCTTTATCAGTTTGTATACGTGTTGTTGTGTACACTCTCGTTTTCATGTTCTCTGGTCGATTCGTCGTACATATTTTCTGTGGTGGGTTTGGCAGATATATTTTCGGTGGGCGGTTCGTTTAACATGCTTTCCTTGTCTTCTTTTCTCAGTAAACCTTCAAAAACACCCTAAGAAAATGGCGTTAACGTCCATATCAGACATGATTTGAAGGACAAAAGTGTCAAAAGAAGAAAAGAAGAGTTTAGTAAGTTTAAAAATGATTGCGGTACGTCAACGGGTAATAGTAGCTCCGACAGTTCGACCGTCTCTGGTTTTTAACTTTTGGTCTTAGCCTTGGCGTAATCCGGTGTTAGCGGATCGCCGGTTAGATTGGCTTCTGCCAGTTTCGTATTCGAAGGAAACTTTTCGGGTTTCGGGGTTATACTTCTACTTGGATCATCGCACTTAGGAGAGTCTGATTTGACCACGTGGATTATATTTAATCTTAACAGGAGAAACCTGCAAAAAAACACCACCACTTCCCTCGTTTCTCCTCTGTGTCTTTTCTCAATTCGTTCGTCACCTTCTTGGCACTTTTGTCCCTCTGACATTCAAAATAAACCTTAATTACATTATATAGAAAGAAATGAAAGCAGTAAGCACATTTTAAAATGGACGATAATAAAGGTTACGTCTATGTTCTGATAAAATTAAAAGGAACTTCTCACTTCGTGAAACAAAGTGGAGAAGTTTAAATGTTATCATAAACGTATTATTTGTGTTGTCTGTATTTACGTAGATAAGTTGTAAAAATCACAAATGTCACTAATGAGAAACAAAACCAAATAAAATGAAAAACGGTGAAACGATACAAAGTAAAAAGTGAACAGGTTATTCGAAGTGAGCGCCTCCTCTGTGTAAAACACCTAGAAGGGGAAAATAATAGTATATTCTAACATATGAGATCTTTAAATATGAAAAACAACTAAATTAAATTATGATTACGTATCGTTTTTGCCATTTTTTGTTCCCGATTATTGCGGTATCATCGTTATGATCAGTTCGATGAAACATTCGTGTAACCGGAAAGTTAACTAACTTTGAAAGATAATCTTAAGCTTTTATATAGAGGTCTCTGTCAGAGTTGTATTTTATCGTTGAGATTTTCTAAATTTTTGTTGTAATGTTTCAACCTTTCTATTTCGTAAATGAGGAGTTTATAACTTTTTTCAACATTATGTAAAATCTTAACATTGTTTTCTTTATCAAATTCATGATTATTTTCGAGGATGTGTTTACCAAAATTGGATGTAGCATTTCGTAGATGTTCCTTTATTCTTGTTTTGATGGCTATTCCCGTTTCTCCTACGTAGAAGGCTCCACATGTATTGCAATCAAGGAGATATACTCCGTTGCTTTCTAATTTGTCAATTTTGTCTTTGATATTGTCCAGGAAGATTTTTTATGTTGTTATGAGATTTGAAAGATATTTTAATATTGTTATTGTTAAAAATCTTATCACTTTGTATGTCAAGTTAACACAGCATGGTAGTGTTCTATATCGTAAGTTTTGTTCTTTCCTTTTTTATCGTTAAGTGTTGTTAAACTTTCTTGGTACTTCTTAATTAATATATTAACATGTTGTGTTGTATATCCGTTGTTTCTGGCTATATTTTTGATTATGTTCATTTCTCTGTTTGTGTCTTCGCGATTCAGTTTTGTTGAAAAGGCTCGGTGAATGAAAGATAATAATTCTGTATTCTTGTAAGTGTGGTGGTGGAATGAATCTCTTGGTATAATTATGTCAGTTTGGGTCGGTTTCCTGTAGATTTTGTATGTTATTTGCTGTTGGTTTCTTTTAAAAGTCGAGTCCAAAAATTTATTGTTTATCTCTTTTATTGTCCAAAGTAAAATTTATGTTTGTATGTATCTTGTTGACTTCGTTCTTAAAGTTTTCTATTTCTTCAATTTCGAAACCCAATGGAAGGGTAATTCCATAGGAGAAAACATCATCAACATAACGTCTCAAGAGCAGAGCGTCTGAATTTGTCTTTCGGTTCAGTAATTTATTTTCAAAATCAGTCATGAAAATATCGGCAAGCAATCCACTTAGTGATGATCGCATTGGATCTCCTTCGTTGTAATTGTACACTTTGTTATTGAATTTAAAGAAATTCTATTTTAGACATGTTTTTATAATTAGGAACAAAAAGTCAAAAGTATACGATGAAGAAAAGTTTTATTAAAAAACTGGCAATTGGTGCTACAGCTGTTTCGGCGTGACAAAACGCCTTGCTCAGGCACGACGTCAAAAACTGAAGATTATCGAAAAGTTACACATTTTTTCTCTCATACAGCGGAAGCGATCAGGATACCTTAGAGTTTGTTTTATTTTAGTGGTTGTTAAGAACTCCTTAAGAAAATTGAATCAATTTATATAACGAAAAATATCAACAATGCAGTAAATTTTTACTGATGTTCGGAAAATAGGAGCGAATTACGCAAATATCTTAAATGAATTAAATATATAAAGACTGTGATTTTGAATGTCAGCACAGGTTTTTTAAAAAACAGAATATTTTCCAGTTTTGGTTATGAACGTTTGTTAACAAATTGTTAAATTAATTCAAATTGTTAAAATTGTCAAATTGTTACACGTGGGTTATTTTAAGAATATAAAATGTTTGTTGTCTTTTTTTACTTTATTTAAAGATTGGTGTCTGCTAATTTTCGTACTATAATTATATCTATAAATATCACACCGAACTAGATAAAAACTCCAGTAAGTGTTGCCAATCTATTGTTGTTTATTTTTCATTCTTGTTTTTTAATCAATTCATCTATCATTTGTATGTTGTATTCGTTGTTCTTTCCTATTTGTTTAATTATGTTGATCTCATTGTTGAGTTCTTCTTTTGATAGGTTGGTGTTGTATGCACTATGTATGAAAGCTGAAAAAGCTGCTGTTTCTGAAAAAACAGAATTTTTGTAAATTTGATGACGTTTACTATACCTACAATCTCCCAATGGGTTCACCACTTAGCGGACTCCTTGCAGATATTTTTATATATTTTATATAACAATTTTTTTTGTATATTTTATTTTTATGTTTTTTATTTTATCCTGATGTATATAATAATAATTGGTAAATGATGGTGGAATTTAAATCGTAAAGAAAAAAATAATGAGTATTGTTTTAGGGGGTATCATAAAGCTTCGCACGCAAGCTTTTCTCATGGAGGAGGTGGAAGTTTGCTGTTAGAAAAGATGTTAACAGACAAATCATACATGACATATTTAATGTACGTAAAATTTTATCCAAAATTCAATTGTATTTCACTTCAATGACTTCGTTGCCTTTAAAAATTTTTATCGCAAAAACTAAAAGATATTTTCAAAAGCTAATTGATTTTATGAAAAGGTGAGATTTGATTCTATAATTTTTGACAATTACATCACTTCGTCTTACAATATCAATTCATGGCGATTTTTTAAAAATTGAGGTGATTAATCTTAATTAAGTAAGCGAAATTTAAATCTTGATGTCTCAGGACCTAAATGATATTTTCAAATTTAGTCTTTTTTGATTAAAAGGTTATGATTTTGAGTAAAAGTGGTGATAATTTCGTTTCGATTTGTTAAAAATCCGATTTTGTTCAATTTTTTGAAAATAATCGTAATCCCAAAATAGCGAAAATTGACTTTGTTGCGTTTGAAAAATTTTATCTCAAAAACTAAAAGATATTTTCAAAAGCTAATTGATTTTTTGAAAAGGTGATTTGACTCCATAATAAATACAAATTTTATGAGTATGTTCCGTTTTCTTATAGGCGACACTGTATGTACGGTATGTTAAGCAAAAATATTCGGTTATTACAATTAACTTCTGCGCATCTTTTTTATCAAGAAGTTGCAATGACATGGATTTCTGAAGAGAAAGACCTTGACTTTTGGCACGTATAGTAGTCACATAATAAAACACATCAGAACAACCGAAAAGGTAAAGATTAAAAACAGTTTAATTAATGAGTTAATCTAATTTATACAAAAAAATTATGCTAAAAATAAATATATTATTATTTAATAATTTAATATTTAAATAAAAATGAATTATTTAGCTACTCAATAACTAATTGTAAGTGATAGAATGTAAATATTATTAAAAAATTATCCCAATATTGCAAATAATCAAAAAATGTTTGAAACAAAATATCGAATCTAATTACAATTATTAAATTACTAAAAAGTAAATTCATTCAACAAGAGAATTTGAATTAAACAGTTAAATTCTTTACTTATGATTATCAGCTAATGCCAACGTTCCATTAGCCAAACTTCTTAGTTTTGGCATTACCTCATTTCCAGATTTATATTCAGGACAATACTTTTTTGTATGCGCAAAGCCACCCTCTGCATTTCAATAGGGACACTTCAAAGCCCTCAAAACCGGACATGTCACTTTACCTGACGTATCTTTTAATGAATAGCTTTTCTGAATTTTTCAGACAAAATTTACACCATTTTGTTGATGCTGATAACCCGCTTCCAGAATTGTTTCCGTTGAGGAAATTATCCTCTTTACGTTCAGCCTCGAATTGCGCGATGGGTTGTCTTAAATAAGCCTCTTTCATTTTGCTCACGTAATATTCCATTGGCTGATTGTTGTTAATTGTGAGTTCTTCGGACGGGTATTGAAAAGATGGATGTAGCTGCTGGTCGTCTGGTGACACAGTGAAGAGGAAAATATATTCGGGTCTTTGTTGTTGATTAGTAAATGACATGGTGATGGACATTTGTTTAATGTTCTATTTTCACTCGTTTGAGGTGTTTGATTTTTGGTAGGAAGTGACGTTGAGGATGTTACTGAGTCAACTGTTGGGATATTTGTGGTAGTCACTAAATAAAATACGAAAAATGTGTTAGTTTTATGTAAATATAGAAATAATGTAAATGTTCGAATCAAATAATTATGAAAGTATTTCACCCATTTCCCATGGATTGTTCTTAAAAATCCTGTTGATAGCATTCTCCGTTGACTTTTTATTATTAGGAAATGACGAATAAGGTTTCTGGCTATTTTCTGAAAGGAGCAAGAATATTTTTTATTATTATAGACTCGATAAATCTTATTATCAAAATACATTTCGCAATTGTTTATGAATATATGAAAAAGATAGAGATAAAGGTAGAGTTATTTGAAATAGCTAAAAACTTGAAATAATTGATGAAACAACGATAGATTGTTTCATCCAATATACAAAGTTGCGAGATTTACAACAATTTTAGCCTACTCTCAAAGATATCAAATAATGGTAACCATATTTAGACTACTAGACATATTTTAAACAAATTTGGGATGATTTTAAACAACTTTCGACAAGCTTAGATAACTTGAGTAATTCAAATAACGTTGGATGATTTTAGACAACTAGAAAATGATTCTAAACTATTTTTTTTTTATTTTAGACAGTTATTAATGATTTTATATAACTGTAACAATTATAGACGATTAGAGACATAGTTTAGACAAATTTTGGATTATTTTACTAACTCGAAGATGATTTTAGACAACTTAAGACAATTATGGGCTATTAACAACATAATTTAGACAATTTTTGACCATTTTAAACTATTTTACACAACTTGTAGATGATTCTGAACTAATTTTGGATTATTTTAGGCAGTTATTAATGATTTTAAACAACTTTAAACAAATATACACGATTGAGTTATATTTTAGACAGTGCTTGATGATTTTAGGCAGATTTTAATGATTTTAAGGTCATTTTTAGTATGAATCTTTTTCAAAAACCTGGAAAAATCTTAGATGCTGGTTACTGGAAAAACCTGAGTTTTTAACATAAACCAGCATCTACATGTGTTTTCAAAAATCGACGCAGAAGAATGATATAGATATAATACACTTGAAACAATTATTAAAATATAAGGACTATATGATTTACGTGAATATATCGTACAATGGTCGCAGACAAAAATAACTGGTCCGAAGATTGACTCTCCACCAAACTGGAAACAAATAATAAAAGAAACAAAACTTAACACCAAAGCCACATATAAACGAGAATACTAATATTAATTTAGAAGCCTTAATTTTACGAGTTGCAGAGAAAAAGAAGAAAAAAAAAGAATATGTCGGCAATTTGAGCAATGTCACTACAGATAAATCTAAAGAAGTATCTGTTACAAGCTAGCCCTCAAGGTTAACTTCCGTAGCTGGTTTCCTAGCTAGGTCCACGGAGCGGCTCGCGTACCCAGCAGTCCACGCGCTACCCTTGTCTTGGGGGCTAACGGTAATATGATTTGGGGTCGGCACTCTGCATTCGTTCCCTTGAAAGCGAACGGCAGAAATTTGGAATTCAATTAAAATAGTTTGAAAGAAAACACAAGGTTTAAGAAAACTATTAATCTGCTTTATTTTTAAACATAAGCAACAAAATAACGAACTACGTGTTTGTCTATAGAGGTGAAAACGATTAAACAAAATTGCTAAACCGTAACCGAATTAACTAATTTACTCTTCTACTTATAGTCACTCTATTTGAACTACGCTGAGGGGGTTAGCAGGCTCAACTCAGGAAAATTAATTTGTAACGTTCCAAAATCGCTTACCCATGGTTAAGATAATCCAAATAAGAATATCCAAATAAACATGAGTTCACAAAATTTAGGTTTAAAAGTCTAATTCGCGTTCTTTAAATTTTCCTATCACTCAAAACAACAAAAATGAAAACTTTTTACAAATCAACTCCCGGTCTCGTCTTTTACCTTCCCGTTCCGAATCCCGTAACCGACTTTCCTTTTCTCTCCCCAATTTTCCCCTGCTCTCTCGACTCAAAACTCAAAAACTACCACCTCAGCACATTCCTGCCAGAACCGCCTACGTTCTCTGGAGCCTGAACCCTTGGTTCTCACGACTCAACTTTGTAACCACCTCAGCGCATTCCTGCCAGAACCGCCTACGTTTCGTTTAGTCTCAACCCCCGGTTCTCACGACACAACTTTGTAATTTAATTACTAAGTTGTGCGTTTACAATGATTCTTACGGTTTAGCAACATGAATTTTTTTGTTTATTTTATTTTATTTATTCTTTACAATGTATTAGTTCTAATCGATTTCGAACCCTAGAATGCGGTTCGTTACATCCCTCCCACCTTTTTAAAAGAAGGCTCGCATAAGAGCCTTATTTATAATACTAAACTGAACTGTACGAACCGCATTCTAGCATTCTCAATCTCTACTTGAAAATCAAATAAACAATAATTTCAATCATTTAAAAACAAAACTACATCTAAACACTTTCAGTAACGTAGAGTCCATGCCGACACATAGAGTCCAATTTCACAAACATTTTCTTTAGAAAACACCTTTTGATTATTAATCTTTTGAAACAAATAGAGTCCACTTTATTACGCGTGTTTAATAGTTTCGTCCTTTACACCAAAACGTTTAAGAACCACCACGCACTCACAATTACGTAGTTGATGTAGAGAAGTTGACATCGAAGCTCGGGCGATCCGGCGACTGACGTTTGGTCCCCTCAGTAGTAAATCACCATGATTTCATCTGGATAATTACGTATCGTCGATAGACGTTGATTTACTAAATTTCTTTTTTTTTTTTTTTACGGATCGACTGATTCAGGATTTTTTTTTTTTTTTTTTATAGATAATTTCGGGGTAAGTATTATATGGATAATAGGAACTGCAACGGACGTAGTGGTCTGCATTAAAATTTCCATTTTATTTCTTCATCCAACTTGGAGTAATCGGTACCTCAGGATATATGTTTGAATCCCTTACTTCAGGGCTAGTAGAACTGGTTGCCTCAGGAACTATGACGGTTGGAGTTTCAGTCGAAGCAAGATCCTCACCCCTTCTCTGGTTAAGAAGCCACATTGTCAAATTGTTCCACAAACTTGCCAAGATGACGACGCCGCATCCCATGGTTTTATATATTGCGTAGCCATTTAGAATCACGCTAGCAAGTCCCTTTACGAATCGCAATAAGACAATCACTCCAATAATTCCACTAACTGCCATACCGATTTCGGTGAACCACCCCCAAACATAGGATAGTGTACTCTTAGCAAATTTACGCAATTCTTCCGCATCAAATAATTGACTGGCGTCTAGTCCTTGATTTTCTGTCTTCTTTCCCTGGATTTTTCTAATGATAATATTGTTTATGGCGGGTCGTTCCAAGCCGACTTGTACCAGTTCCTGTGCTTGTCTGACGTCTTCGTTGTCATAAATTCCAGCTACTCCCAGATTCATAATAGTACTGAATTTCATTTCTGTATCTTCATAAGGCATAAGTTCGTCAGGCGGTGTCTGGGATACTGGAAGTGGAGTTAAAGCTACCCAAGACTTTTCAATCTGATACATTGGTGGAGTAATAGGATTGCAGTCAACCTCCTCTGCATAATCCAGGAGTACATGTGTCATTGGTGACATAAAATAAGACCGGTTGTCAGCATCCGAGACAGGAAGTTCATGATAACAAGTATTGGTTTTTCTTACTTGCACTCTCTTAGGTATGCATTTCAATATATACATGACTTCACCGATTGCACGACCTACATAACCCATCTCATTCTTAACGAGCAAACTAACAGTAGTCGGTGATAAAGGGGCCAACAGTAAGCGGTTTTTAAGTATCTCTTTCTTTAATTCACAACGACGATATATGGTATCGAGGTACAGTTTTTCTAACGACCTCTTATATGCTTGTTCTACGTATAAGAATTTGCTGTTAACATACGTAGTCAATTCTACATTGTCTACTGTCATCTTCTGGGTCGCTTCGATTTTTCCCACTTTAGTTACATTGTAAACTACTATTCTTGGGTGTTCAGTTAGCCAAGCTTCCGCAAAGCAATTGTAAATTGGTTTAATTAAACTCAAGGCAAATATACGCTCGTGTTGTTCTACGACGATATATCTTTCTTTAGTGCCTTTAATTTCAATGTACCCAGCTTTTCCCTCATACAGAGTACTTAGTCTTGCTCGGCAATCTGTTTTTATTATTGGCTCCCAGGTTACTTCTCCATGCACGGCGTCGATACAGTATCCGCTCAAAAATGAGCAAGATACTCCACCACGAAGTCTAATTGTATCGTCTTCCAAATTGACAGCGGTCATATAGTCTTGCAAGAGAATTTTAACGGTCCCCTGTACGACAACATTTTCCTAGGTTGCTTCGTTCTCTGTGTAAACTCCTCCCACACAATCACCATTAAGGTTTAATTTTCCATGGAACACCTTCGGAATCACCGTCGATGAATTTGGCTTTAACTGATTTATCATATGGGCTCCCATAATATTTATTGTACCATACTTGTGAGCTTTCAGGCATTCTTCGGCGCCTAGTGGGTGTATGTGAGTCAAACTACCTCCTCGGACTTCCGAGCTGTGACTGTGCATACCACAGTGTGTTATTTTTCGAGTTACTTCAACCAAACAACTATAAACGATTTATCGGTGTATCTGGGCTCTTTGGACTACTTGCACTTCTAATGTGTTTTCTTCATAATTGGACTCTATTTTCGAACAATCTCCAACGTTTCTTAACGATATTCGACTGATATTCACGGTAGGGGCGCTACAATCGTATGCGATAATTGTAATTCCTAACTTTACGTACGCTCCAAGCCATAATAGGGTAATTAAGAGCGCTGGAACAAATAAAGACAAAAATCCGGGTTTCCGGCGTTTAACAAATAACAATAAGACGGACACAAGATAGATATATACCTTTGATTTATTAATCTTTAATAATCTTTATTATTATTTATTTATTTATTATATATATATTTTTTTTATTTAATTATTATTATTATATTTTTTTTTAATTTAATTATTTTTTTTTTTTTTCTTTACCTATACCTAACTGGAAGATTTATGACTCTTCTCTCCCGCCGTAGCGCCAATGGTTCTTCTAGGGGTTCAGTCACTAATTCGGGTGTCTTAGTAATCATTCTTTCGTCCTCACATTCTCTTTCTATTGTTGCAGGGTCTTCCGGAAGTTCAGTTAATGTCTTCGAAAGTTCGTTACTGATGTTTTCATTTTTTTCTCCCATATTTTCGGCTATACTTACATCATGACTTTCTTCTAAAATTAACCGTCTAGGACGAATATTTAGTTCGGGACAGAGTGTCTCGTTTAGTAAATCCGTTACTTCGGTACGTTTTTTAAACGTTAAATCCGGCGTAGGTAGACTAATTATTGGCATATGTGGCCCAAAATACTGTTCTTCGTTCTCTTCTTCGATCGGTGAATTCGGATCTCTACCTTTACTCTCTTTACGGGCTGGTTCTACATTCGTTCGAAATGCTTTTAATCTGTTACTATGTACAATAGTTTTTTGTTTCCCATTTACCGATGTAATTTCGTAGTTCTCTGGTCCTTTAATTTTTGTAATCATGTACGGTCCTACCCAAGGTTGAGCTAATTTTTTATTTAGACCTGGTTTAAGAGCTATGTCTTTTAAGAACACTAACTCACCTATATTAAAGTCTCTGTGCTTACTTTTCTTGTTGTAATACTCTGCTTGTCTTTCAGCTGTAAGTTGTAAATTTTCAAAAACTTTTTCATACACCTGGTTCATTCGCGCTGTCAATTCCGTCACATAGTTCTCGTCGTAATCGTATTTACACTTGGAGGGTCGGAGAAAAGCATCCACAGGTAATTCCATTTCCCTGCCGTACAACAAAAAGTGGGGGGTATAACCCGTACTGCTATGCACCGTTGATCTGTACGCTAAAAGTACGTACGGTAGCCATTCATCCCAGGTCCGTTGGTCCTTTTTAACATAGTGGGTCAGTACATCCTTGATCACCCGGTGACTTCTTTCGATAAGACCGTTGCACTCGGGATGATACGGCGTGGTTTGTATTTTTTTGACATTCAGTAGCTTACAAGTTTCTTTCATAAGTGACGACACAAAGTTTGTGCCTCGATCTGTTAGTAACTGCAAGGGAGTACCATGACGGCTTACTATTTGCGTTACAAAAGCTCGAGCCACAGTATCGGCTTTCTGATCAGGTAATGCTACTGCCTCTAAATACTTGGTGAAATAGTCCTGAAATGTAAGGATATACTTGTTCCCTTGATGCGTTGTTGGTAGCGGACCCACTATGTCCATGGAACTTCTTTCAAATGGTTTCCTAACAGTCGCAAACTTTTGCAAAGGGGCTCTAGATATATGGGGAGATGTTTTGCGTCTATTACATGACTCACAGTTCAAACAGTAATTTTTAGTATCACGTGTCATAGACGGCCAAAATACTCTATCCTTAAGTAAGGCTAAGGTCTTCGCTTGGCCACCATGACCTGCAAATGGCAAATCGTGATAATCATGTAAAGCCTTTTGGACAAGTGATCTCGGTAACACTAGAACCTCTCTGCCCATCTCGTCGTTCTTGAATAAAAGATTTTCGCTATCTATAAAATAACTGTCTCTAAGCTCCCTGTTCGATGAAAGAGAGTTTCTCGTTTGTATACAAAACTCGTCCTTCTCTTGTTCCTTTAAAATATCATTTTTATCCCAAACTGGCGTTGCTATATTTTCCTCAATTTTGCATAACATTTTGTTTTTGTCGACAGGTAGTTTATATGCCATTATGATGATATGCGTTCCCTCAAAACATTCTCTTAATTCTTCTTTGACTAGATCCCACTTTAATTTATCGAGACCACACCCTATTCTAGGTATTGCCAAATATCTCTCTCCGGATGTTTTCATTTCTTCCCGTAACGTTTCTAGACACTGTCTCAACATGTGGTACGTTGGTTTATGGTAGTATTCATCCTTAGTAATTAGATGGTAAATTTTTCGTTTCTCCGTTATTTGTGTCACTACGTCTCCTACTCCTTTCATTTCAGATTTTAATTTTTCGACAGAACCAAATCGATTTTTAAATTCTTTTGCGATACCAGCTCCCATCGCAAAGTCAGCTGACACGCAGTGAGCTAGTACCCAGCCTTGGGGAGCATCAAACAAATCTCCCTCTACTTCGTTAATGAATGAATCATCTTTCCGCTTTTTTCGAATTAACGAAACAATGCTGTTTCGGCTGAGGGCATCTACGTTTCCATGCTTTCGGCCAGGTCTATGGATAATCTCAAAGTCATATTCCATTAGCATTAATGCCCATCGTGCTAGTCTCGAGCTAGGGTCTTTAATATTCATCAACCATTTCAATGGTCTATGGTCGGTTACGATCGTGAAGCGACGTCCATATAAGTAGCACCGAAACTGCTTAATTCCAAATATGACAGCTAGACACTCTTTTTCAGTAGTAGAGTAGTTTAGTTCAGCTTTCTTTAGTGCTCTACTCGCGAAGGCTACAGGGCGTTCATTACCCTCTCTCACTTGACTAAGGATCGCTCCTAGTCCCGTATTGCTTGCATCAGTAGCCAAGATAAAAGGCTCATTGAAATCCGGAAAAATTAATACAGAATGTGATGTTATTGCGGCCTTCAAATTTTCTATCGCCTCTAACTGTTCTTTCTCAAATTTGAAAGCGACATCCTTGCGCGTTAACTTCGTAATTGGGGCCGCTAGTCGGGTAAAGTTTGGTATAAATTTCCTATACCACCCCACCAGTCCTAGAAATTCTCTGCAATTCCTAACGTTTCTCGGGTTAGGGAAATTTTTTATCGAGTCGATTTTCCCCGGGTCTGGTTGAACGCCTTGAGCAGATATTATATGTCCGAGATAAGATACCTTTGGAACCATGATTTGACTTTTCTCCATCTTAAGCTTTAGTCCTGCATCTCGGAGTCTGCCAAATATTGTTTTTAATTTGTTCAAATGATCGTCGACATTTGTCTCGTTAAAAATTATTATATCATCCAAATACACCAGGCAGTGAGTACCCAATAATCCTGAAAGCGTAAAGTTCATGAAACGTTGGAACGTCGCAGGGGCATTTACTAGTCCAAACATCATGCGGTTGCTTTCATAGTGCCCGTACGGCGTGGAGAAAGCTGTTTTTTCACGATCATCCTTATCGACTTCTATTTGATGGTACGCTGCCGCTACGTCAAACACGCTAAACATATTAGCTTTACCTAACACATCCACCGTCTCTTGCAGATTTGGCAACGGGTAAACATCCTTTTTAGTTACTGCGTTAAGTCCTCGGTAATCTATACACACTCGAGGTTTTATTGATCCGTCTGACATCTGCCGGTTAACGATCACAACCGGCGCCGACCAGGGTGAATGAGATGGTTGAATAATATTTTTCCTTAACAGTTTATCTATTTCTTCCTGCAAAAACTCTCGTTGGTGAACTGGTACTCTATAGGGGCGTTTGCAGATCGGTGATACATTTTCGGTTAGAATCTGATGTTTGACCTTGTGGGTTTTTGAAAAATTTTCACTACCATCGTCAAAAATATCTCGATATTCCAATAACAATTTTTCAACTTTACGCTTGTCAAACTCTGCGAGGTGATCCAATGAGATCAATTTCAAAAATTTTGAAACTTTTTCATTTTCTTTCAACAATGCAACCATATCGCATTTTCCATCTAGGTTAACATTTTTCTTTGGTATTACACAATTATACGCTCTGGCTATTTCTACATGTTTTGGTATTGTAATCGATTCATTTCCTATATTTGCCACCAATATTCGTGGATTTTCCCCTCTTGGGACGGCACATCTTCCTATCAATATATATGGATGAAAAGGTGTTTCACTCGCTTCAATGACCAAGTCATTTTCTTTATTATTCCCATGTACTTTGACCTCTAAAACCTTTTCAGTAAATGGTTCTACGGTATCCTCTTCAACGGCGATAACAGGTCTACATTTGTAATTTTTTCTATTGTTTATTTTATTTTCTTCCGTATCTAACTTATCTTTATTCTCTTCGTTATTTTGGCATTTCCATAATTCATTATTTTCGGTAACGATATGTGACTTCTGCGTCAGTAATTTACCACTTCCTTCTAGAATAACGCCCGCTTGGCTCCTACTTTGACTTACTTTGTTTCTTTCTTTTACTTTTTCTTCTCGCATTTCTTCAACGTGACAACCCCTGTCCACATTTCGACCTTCTTTAGTCGTTAATTCCTTTATTTCTTTTTCTTCTTGTATTTTTTCATCGTGACAATCCCTGTCCACATTTTGCTTCTCTTCAGTCTTTAATTCATCAACTTCTTTCTCTTCTTGTATTTTTTTCAAATGACAATCCCTGTCCACATTTCGACTTTCTTTAGTCGTTAATTCCTTTATTTCGTTTTCTTCTTGTATTTTTTCATCGTGACAATCCCTGTCCACATTTTGATTCTCTTCAGTCTTTAATTTATCAACTTCTTTCTCTTCTTGTATTTTTTTCAAATGACAATCCCTGTCCACATTTTCATTGATCGACCGACGATAACCGGATTCATCGTCATCTTCACTGTCTGAGCTTAATTCCCCAACATTTTCTACGAGAACATTGACCTCCAATGGCATAAATTTGGGTTGCTGATTGCTCTCCTTGGTTTCGTATTTTTCTTCAATTTTACCTTTCTTTAACACATTCTCATTCTTCGTTAATTTCGTCTTTATTACATTTATTTCCGTTTTTAGTAGTTCTGATACGTAATCATTCGCGAGTTTTAAATCATCTGCGTTACCGATACCCAACCTTGATGTTGTGGGTTCTACACAATCACGGGAATCTATATGCTGCGGCCCTAAATTTACGTGCATGGTACTTGAAAATTTAACATCGACATCTCTTATATTTAGGCTACCTTTACTAAAATCAATTATTACATCGTGAGATTCCATGAAATCACGTCCCAATACTCCGTCAGTAGTTAAAGGCAGAGTGTCCGAACATACATAGCAGGGGAAATTTCCTAGACTTGATTCATTTCCCAACGAAAAATTTAGTACTACCGTACCTAGCATGTCAATTCCGTGTCCCGTTATTCCTGAAATACTAAAATCTCCCGTCATAGGTTTAATTTCCTCCGAAATTACGCATGAATGTTTAATTATTGTAACAGGCGATCCGGTGTCTACTAACATAGTTATTGGCTGGTTATTATTGCATAATTTAATAGAAAAAAGTGTTTCAAAAATAAATTTCATATGCGGTATTATTTTATTAACAGTTGGGCTGTAATTTTCGGCAGGATTTATTGACATATCGTAACCCTTTAATTCGCGTCTTCCGCGGTTCGGGTATTCACCGCAGGACGATATCCGTTTAAAGAATTTATTTCGGAGTATCTATTACTCGAAAAATTTTGCGACGATCTAGTACTACGCGGAGATGATTGTCGATACGTGTAATTGTTATCGCCTACAACACGTCGGGAGTCGTTTTGATAATCTCGCTGCTGATAATGACAATTTCTTCCGTCGCGGTTGTTTATATTATCGGATGAATGGCCCGTTTGAAAACTAACACGGCGTTGAAGGTCACGCCTTTGGTCCGAGTTCGGTGGCACGTTATTTGTAGGGATTCTACATTGTTTACTAATATGACCGGGCTTTCCGCAATTATAGCATTTAAGACGGTGCTTTGTGTGTCGCAAAATTTCGCAAAGTGACCCGCTTTCCCGCATTTATAACACAATCTTGTAGTCGTATCAGCCGCACCTATGTTAATTCGATTAGGACGATTTCGGTTTGTAGCTTGATTCAGCTCTTCAAACGACGCGATTTCTTCAGCTTTATCTAAAGTTAAATCCGTCTCTCGCATAAGTAAAGTCCCTACCATTTGACTCAGCTCGCGTTTTATTCCGACCTTGAACTGACTAAGTGCTAATTCGTTTATTTTAATGACGACGCCTGGTAATTCAACTGCCGTTACCTTCGCTTTGTCCTCTTCTATAATTTCGTTAGCGATTGATTTTATGCGTGTAACGTAAGCTGAAACGGATTCGTCATTTTTCTGAAATGCGCGCATTAGCTGCCCTAACGCTTCTCCCGGCAACTTTCGCGGGGTAAATCTTTTAATTAATTTCTCACGTAACTCGATATATGTAACCCTATCACTTTGTAAACTCGTTTCCGCTTTATAAAATTTATATGCCTCACCCATTAGACGATACCTTACAATATGAAGCATTTGAGTTTCATTCCAATTATCTAAAATTGCGCGTTGTTCCAATCGTTCAAAATATAACCTAGCATTTTCTCGACCTGTAAAAGACTCGACCGTTCCCGCGAGCATTCCTAACGAAACAGGAGTAACCATCATTGGTGTGGTTGGTGTTGACGCCGCGGTTTCGGCCGGAACCGCCGAAACTCCAGCTACATCGTCATTAGTACTCATATTTAATTTATCACCCACTAACCCCAGAACGACAACACAAAAGATATCGAAAATTTTATTTTAATTGATAAACAATAATCTAAATGATAAAACAGCAAAGAACTAACTTGAAAAGTTTAACGTAACGGTAGCAAACAAAACAAAAATTCAGTTAAATTTTATTTTACTTTAACAACAACAAAAAAAATTGTGCCAACCCCACACCTGACACCAGTTTGTTACAAGCTAGCCCTCAAGGTTAACTTCCGTAGCTGGTTTCCTAGCTAGGTCCACGGAGCGGCTCGCGTACCCAGCAGTCCACGCGCTACCCTTGTCTTGGGGGCTAACGGTAATATGATTTGGGGTCGGCACTCTGCATTCGTTCCCTTGAAAGCGAACGGCAGAAATTTGGAATTCAATTAAAATAGTTTGAAAGAAAACACAAGGTTTAAGAAAACTATTAATCTGCTTTATTAAACATAAGCAACAAAATAACGAACTACGTGTTTGTCTATAGAGGTGAAAACGATTAAACAAAATTGCTAAACCGTAACCGAATTAACTAATTTACTCTTCTACATATAGTCGCTCTATTTGAACTACGCTGAGGGGGTTAGCAGGCTCAACTCAGGAAAATTAATTTGTAACGTTCCAAAATCGCTTACCCATGGTTAAGATAATCCAAATAAGAATATCCAAATAAACATGAGTTCACAAAATTTAGGTTTAAAAGTCTAATTCGCGTTCTTTAAATTTTCCTATCACTCAAAACAACAAAAATGAAAACTTTTTACAAATCAACTCCCGGTCTCGTCTTTTACCTTCCCGTTCCGAATCCCGTAACCGACTTTCCTTTTCTCTCCCCAATTTTCCCCTGCTCTCTCGACTCAAAACTCAAAAACTACCACCTCAGCACATTCCTGCCAGAACCGCCTACGTTCTCTGGAGCCTGAACGCTTGGTTCTCACGACTCAACTTTGTAACCACCTCAGCGCATTCCTGCCAGAACCGCCTACGTTTCGTTTAGTCTCAACCCCCGGTTCTCACGACACAACTTAGCAACATGAATTTTTTTGTTTATTTTATTTTATTTATTCTTTACAATGTATTAGTTCTAATCGATTTCGAACCCTAGAATGCGGTTCGTTACATATCTAATAACGAAGAAACCCAAAGAGCAATTCAGCGTAGAGGAAAGAAAGAAAAGTGATGAAAATAAAAGCTAAATAAAATCTTTTAAAGTCGGTTTTAAGTAAGATGAAGAATTAAAAAAGGCTAAAACAATATGGCTTAAAACAAGCCGGACTATAGCGGCATAAAAAAGTAGATAATAAGTTAAAAGAAATTGGGATAAAACCAATCAATGCTGATCAATTACGTAAACGATATTATAATAGCTTCTAAGAACTTTAAAGAAAATTGAAAGTTTTAGAAAGAAATTATCTTAATATCTTAAAATTTTAGGAAAAATACACTACTGTATCAAAACCAGTAAGCACACCATAAAATGAAGAAATGATAAAATTGTAATCATATCAATGTTTAATAGGAAATTTAATATATGCATCAAAGGCCAAATACACGAGCCTTGCCGAAATAGCCAAAGAAGAATTGTATGTGAAAAAATTCTTATCAGAATTAAAACTTGGTTCAAAATAACCAATCGACATTTAAAATGACAATCAAAGTTGTTAAAAGTTGGCGAAGAACAATGTTCATCATAGTAGAACTAAATATATAAATACAAAATTTCATTTTATAAGAAAATCGTTGGAAGATAACATTATAGATTTAAAATATTGTCAAACAGAGGGAATGATTACCGATATATTAATAAAGCCGTTACCAAACCAAAAGTTAGGAAATGTTTATAACTATGATTGGTCTTGAGGGGGAGTGTTGAAATGTTATCATTATTTTATAAGCAATCCCAATCAAAATGGCATCTAATTTTTAAAAATTATTGTTTTAAAATAAGTAACAGGTGATTATACAGGGTGTGTCAAATGTCTGAAATATAGCAAATAACTTCAGCATTCGCGGTTTCACAGAAAAATGTTTAAAAAAAGTTTATTAATTATGGCGATATTTATTTGTTTTTTATTTCGTCGCAATGGCAGCCAACATTGTTATTTTAAACAGATTATGCTTTTGGTAATGGATATGATTTTTTTACATAATTTAATAGAGAATAAATCCCTCTATACGATGAACATATCTATACGATTGGAGATATGTTAATGTGAAGTTAGCAAAGAAGATATAAGCAAGGCAGAAACAAGAAAGAAGTATTCTTGTTGATATGCTTAAGCCAGATTTTAAAACAACCGATAATGGTAACCTGTGCGTCCTAAGATATTTGACGCACCAAGGCTAGGTTGGACGATCGAAACGAGTACGCACTTTTCATACAACATTTTTTAAGAAATGTTTAAGTTCGAGATCCAGTGTTAGTTCTAAAGTTAGTTCAATTCAAATATACTGGGGTTACATTTCTGGCGTTAAATCTGTTTGTAAAGTACTCTATTTCAGAACCTATTCATTGTCAAGGTTTTCGTTAAAAAAATTCTTTAGATACACGACTAAACCCAACCCTGTATATTTAAATTGAAATGAAAATAGAACTAACACTACTAATATAATTGGAGTTATATATATTATAATTAGATTTATATAATTATTATTACTACTAATTATATATAATTCGAGTTTGGTCACATTTACTAAATCGCATGTTTCTACTTCTAGATGTAGAGTTAGATTTAGTGATATAAAACTGGAACTAACACTAGACCTAGAAGTGAAATGTTTTGGGTTTTGCCGTGTATTGAAGACTACACTATTTCACTTAATGTTATATCTTATCTATTCATAAAGCTTTTCAAGCGTTAATTATGTGTTTAATATGTTTTGTTGGTATCACTATTGCTATTATGGAAAAATCGTTCAGTACCCTATGAAGGGTAAAAACTTGACTCACGGTGATGACAGACTCGCTAGGTTGTGTTTGATGAGTTTTGGAAGCATTATCATGTCGTCTGGAAACATTTCAGGATCATAGAACAATTAACAATTTCGTATGGATGCTTGAGCACCTAGATAACCTATGTATTATTAGACGGTTATGCGTGTGGTGTTCTGCAACCATTTCAATTTTGTATGTGTGCTTGCACACCCAGATCATCCATGTATCCGGCATCTTTGTGTGACTCCACTAAAGACTCTACTACTGATAATAGATATATTAATAGAAATTATTTATTTAAGTCTTAGCTACAAATTTCTGAAGAATGAAATGAGAAATCATATATGGTTCTTGAGTTGTAGTTGAAAAACTTTGCAAGTTAATATCAAGATATGGAAAAAATATGAAAGGTCTTAAATAAAAACATCGCTCTGAGAACGTCAAACCCTTTGAAGGTCTTTTTATGTTAACCTAGAGTTTTCACCCTGACTTGGAATATCTTACCCCTCAGAATGGCTGTTGCATTTTGTAATAAAATAGATTCAAAGTTTTACAAAATACATCGCCAAATATTTTTTGTTGGAAAACTTAAGCGATTTATTACAACAAAACAAACAGCAAATATTTGCAAAAGATGAATAACAGATCCTAATTATAATAGACCACCATTATTGAAAATTTTTGAGTACAGCATTGATACAAACCTTCATGCAGACGCAAGCAAAGAATGAAGGATGACCTAAAATTATGTCTAGTCTATTGTTGAAGTAGAAAACGACAGATGCAGAGAAGAAGTATTACAGCGATGAACTTGAAATACTTGATATAAGGGATGAGGGAAGCAATTTTAAAATGTTAGCTGACTGTTGTTAACTTTGTTTTTGGAACGAATAGCGCGAATTCAAATGGACGTCAAAAATCTACGAACCAAAATGAAGATCTTAGAAACCAACGAATATGAAAACTATGAGACAATATAGGATAATGGTATTATACTACGGGGACTACTAATATAAAGGAAGTATAAACTTAAAATTCAAAAATCAATGACATTTTGGAAATCCTGAGGCCATAGTTACGTCAATTACAAAGCACTTGAAATATTATTTAGAAGAATAATGGATCGTATGCTATATTTATGAGATCCATAAATTTAGCATATGAACATAAATGAAGATAACATTTAAAACCATCGAAATCTAACGAAATTAAGGCGACCCAGGGCTGGGTTGGAGGAACGACTACATTGCCCCAATGAAAAGATCAACCGTCATTTTCCTTATTTTGACATTTCACTGTTAGTTACTAGTAATAATTTTTCCAACTGCATTTTCAAAATTTACAGTCTTCCCTGGATTTATTATCAAACCACTTTCCTAGCGCCATTATATTTCGCAGTGGAGGCATACATCTTTCTCCTAACACCCTATACGACCCTCACATCGTAGTCAACCCCTCTTTCCGACTCCGCCCTTGCTTTCAAAGACCCGCCTAACTTCCCCACTGACTTCTTTTCTTATAAAACTGTATTAATTTTAAATTTAATGCTGAATGTGTATTCGGATTTTTTGTAAAAAAATCCTAATATATCTTAAATTTTATTATTTATTGTTCTAGAGTAACTTCAAGGTGGAGCATGCCAAGTTAACAAGTTTACAAATATGTTTCATGAATCTCAAGCGAGAATCCATAATAAACCAAGCTTGCGAGAATCATAGGAAACGAGCACCTTGCATAACCAAATGAAAGTTGTTTAAAAGAGCTGGGTCACCCATCAGTCTGCCGCCGTTAGGTTCAAAAATAACAACAGATGATTTAGAAGGGTTAATCGTTAAACAAAGCTGATAAGCATAGACTGCTTAATTAGAATGAAGTGAATACTGCGATTTTCACTTCATCAGGTTTAAAGCTGTAATATACTTAAGTATCATCCGCGTACATGTGATATTGACAATATTTGAGACAAGAACAAAGTTGGAACGTATAAATCAAGTACAATAAAGGCCTAAGGATAGAACCTTGAAGTACACCCGATACAATACCCAAAATATCCGAGTATAAACCATTATGTGTAACACGTTGAAACCGATTACAAGGATAGCATTTCAACAAAGAGATGGCTGAATCAGATAACCCTATATAACGTAAAATCGAAAATAATGTTTCGTGATGTAACGTATCAAATGCAGTTGAAAAATTCAATAAAACAAGTGCAGTGAGACATCCATTATTTGCTCTTCTCAATGAAAAATGAAGACATCGTCAGTAACATCCAGAATTGCAGTGGTGCAACTGAAGCCAGATCGAAATCCAGGCTATTTAGGTGGAAGAATGTTATTATCGGTGATTGAATCTCCTTAAATCTCTCTGCAATAAGCTTTTCCAAGATTTTGGATAAAATGGACAAGATATTGATAGGCCTAATATCATTCAGGCCCTTTTTTAGGATAGGTATTATCCGAGTAATCTTCCATTGGTCAGGAAACAAGGAAAATTTTAAACAAAAATTGATGATGTGACATAAATAAGGAAGAATTGTTGGACAACATAGTACAAGAATTTTTTTACTAACTTTATCACTACCAATTGATTCAGTTTTGATGCCAAGCAATAACTATGCAATCTCCTCTTCTGTTGTGAAGATAAAAACTGGAGGTGTAACATCGAACATTTGATGATTGTTATAGAAAAATTGTAAATCATGATTACCCAAGGAATTAACCTCTGTTGATTGAATATAAGAATTCGTTGATTAGCTGTGCCCAAAGTATTCCAAATGTTTAGACGTTAGGAGTAACCCCCAGAGTCTTAAAAGAACACCATAATTTACGAGCATCGTTACCAGAAAATAAGTGTGTAAGAAAAGCGCGATTTTCGCGAAACACTGACGAGTTGATCAAATTTCTCAATGATTTATAATAATCGAAATGATGTGGATTTTTCGTTTTTTTTTTTAATCTTAAGTAGGTTTTATCACAAAGTCTCATTAACGTTCTTATATTATCACTTATGCCAGGGTAGTAATCTTGCGGACAGTAACTGTATGAAAGCGGTATTGCATTAAAATCAGAAGTGAATCTGATCAGATCAAAGTTCTTGTAATTGCGATAAGTAATGACATTAGGCTATGTAGCTTGAACGATAAAGTCAAGAATGAAGTATATTAGACAGTGATTAGAAAATGTCATGTATGGGAACCACGCCAAAATCAACAACCGGTGCATCACTATTTGTAACAATATAATCCATTAGCGTAGCTGAAGTTGCTGTCATACGAGCAGGAGATGTTATAACTTAATGTAGGTCAAACATTTCTAAAATGGGTACAAACCGGTCACCATATGTATCATTGATATCAAGCCCGTTGAGATTACAATCTCTAAGACAAAAAATTCTGCGATTGAGGTACGAAACATGACAAAACGTCCTGAAATTGAGACAAGAACTCAATTTCAAACAAATAGTCTGAGCAGGACCTATTTGCTCCGCCTTATCAGGTTTATATGCTTGGACAACTGATTCACAATTGGATGAAGATTCATATTGGTACGTAGCCGTAAGAGAATCAAGATCTTCTTGGTAAAGAATTTTATGTTTCTTATCATCCGCAGTCTTAACGAAGATAGTCCCATCCTAAGTTCATACTTTAGGTATCCCGAAACTGCGTTTTCGTGCGTTTGTACAAACATCAGACGATTACTTGATAAGGATCCATTGATTAAAAATCCCGTGGTCTTTAGCTGACTCTTATTTACCCAAACAAAACGACGATCACGATATGACATGGACCACTTGAAGGCGACCACTCATCTGTTTGAAATCTCTTCAAAATATTAAGAACAGAGCTTTCTAAAATTTCCTGAGTCTGACTATCACCCTCTGGGACACCATGGAGAAGTAAACAGTTCCTTCTGGAATAATTCTCCAGGTTATCGATTTTGTTTTCATGTTCCGTGCAGCTTATGATAAAAAATTTAAAGTAGTAATCATTTTATGTTGAATATGATTGAAATCTGTCACAGTAGCATTTTTACTATTAGTTTGACTAATAGTAAAAACTATTAACTAGTTTTTATGAAAAAGTTATTTAATTATTTCATTCCTGATAGTTTTCAACACTGAATATGTTAGGAAACCAACGAATTACTGATAACACTCGCAAATATTAACACGCGCATTTTAAAAAACGAATGAACGGACTGGCAAGAAACACCATTTTACGATGGTACTCCGCATGCTTATGGGTCACGCTGTATATATGTTAATTACAATAAACTTTATTGCAATTTTTTTATCATGCGGTTGTAAAGACGTAGATTTCTGAAGAGAGGGACCTGGACTTTTGGCACGAATAGTAGTCACATAATAAAAAGCAATTCAATAAAATGCAAATCAGAATAACCGAAAAGGCAGAGATTAAAAACAGTTAAATTAATGAATTAATGAATATACTAATAATGACTGAATATACTTTATTAAAAAAAAGTATTTTAAAAATTAACAAATTATTTTTTCGTTCGATATATAAGAAAAAGTTTTAACATAAATTATAACATTATAAAATCTACAATGTTTATAAAAATTATAAGAAGCAAGATAAAATAATAATAACTCAAAAAGTACTTAATTATTTTGTCTTAAATATTATTAAAAAATCAATTCTTATATTTACCGCAAATAATCGAAAGAAGTTTTCATACATATTCAATAAAATAAATCAAATAATAAATAATCAAATTCATTACTTATGGTTTTTTGCTGATGCCAATGTACCATTAGCCAACCTTTTTGTTGCTGGTGATACTTCATTTCCCGACTTGAATACCGGACAATACTTCCTTGTGTGGGCGCTATCGTTGTCTGCATAACCGTATGGACACTTTAACGCTCATAATGCCGGACACGTTACTTCCCCCGTTGAATCCTTTAAACAGTGACTTTCGCAAAATTCTCCTTTTTCTGAATTTTTTAAGACAAAATCGGCAAAATTTTTCGCCGTTTTTGGCGGAATCCCTTCCATTGCAGAAGTCATCCTATTTTTGCTCCGCTTCTTACCTTGCGATTGGGTGGCTTAAAAACGCCTGCTTCATTTTTTGTACATAATATTGTATTGGTTTATTATAGTCAACTGCGGCTTCTTTGGGCGAGAAACGGTGGTTAAAAATGCTGGTGGTTTGATGGCAGAGCGAACAAGAGTAGATGTTGGGGTCTTTGTTGTTAATTAACAAATGGCATAGCGATGGGTATTTGTTTAGTATGATCTTGTCGCTAGTTTGAGTAATTTGTTGGTTGGTGTTGAGTGGTTTTGAAGTTGTTGCGGAATCATCTCTTGGATTGTTTGGAGTATTCTCTAAATAAAATTCACACAAATTAAATTGTAAAAACTAAAGATATGCATATATTTTGAAAATAGGCAAAGCCAAATATGTAAGCTATACAGGTTCCGAAATTTGCAACTATATTTTTAACACGTTCGATGCCGCTTTAATTTCAATGCCTTCTGCTCGATCCCAACATTTATTTTTGATTTAAAAATTTAGTTATAGCCTTACATGTGTTACAAATAACTTAAATAGTCAACTTCTAATAAAATAATTACATTCTTTTTACATAAACAAACTGACGCTTATTAGCGTTGACGGTACTGGAGAGAGAACTTCGAGGTTCAGTGCCACCGACGCTTATAAGCGTCAGTTTTTTTATGTAAAAAGAATGTAATTATTTTATTAGAAGTTGACTATTTAAGTTATTTGTAACACATGTAAGGCCATAACTAAATTTTAAAATACATTAAATATTTTTCAATAAAAAAACAAAGGACAAATAATGGTGTTCAAATAAAGCACATAAGTATGGAAAACAAATATGAATTCAGAAATAGGAACAATAAACAAAGAAAAAGCACCATAATGAAAAAGTAATAAAAATATAAATAAATTCTGCAATATTATAAACCTAATCTAATCGTTATTATTGAACTCAACAATAGCTAAACCACTGATCATTTATGAATAATATCACTGCAATTTAGGCAATACCCCGGATTACCTGGACAGACCACACATTCATAAGCAGTATCTACGCGTTTTTTCTGTTGTGAGCACCTCTTACATCTTTTTCTTTGAATTTGTTTTTTGTTTGGAGTAGGTTTTCGTTTTCTAAGAATATGTTCGCAATTTGTAGATCTTTTTGAACTTCGATCTTGGGCAGGTGGCAAAAGTCGTCTTATTACTGCCATCCTAAAGTCAAAAGATGGCATTTTGTGCCCAGAAAAGCTGTTATATAAATGACAGGCATTGGTCATCATCATTTCAATGACATGAAAGAAAATTTTTTTTGGCCAACGTATTGTTTTCCGTTCATGAAGATAATAAGAAAGCATCTGATCGTGATTGTCAATACCTGACATATATTTGTTGTACGCTACTATTGGCAATGGTTTAGAAACCTTTTCTTTTCTCTTATTTTCAATTTCCAGCATTATATTCTCATATTTGTTTGAAATATAAAGTACATCACGCTTGTCCTTCCACTTCCCTATCATTACCCCTTTGGCATACTTTGAAATGCTTTCACCTCTTTTTAGTTTAGTAGATGTAACAACTGTTGGTGTCTGTTTCCTACCAAATCGTAGTGTACCGGTGCAATGTGTCTTCTTCTGCAACAGCTTCCTGGCTAGATGAAAACTGTTGTAATAATTGTCCATATACACATGATGGCCATGATTTAAAAAATCGTTCAGTAAATGCATAACAACTTTTTCCGAATGCCCTTTGCCGCCCAAATCATCTAATACACCAGTGTAGACGGCAAATCTCAGAACAATACCTTTAGGGGTAGTCAACATGTATAATTTAATTCCGTATTTATGTTTCTTGTTTTTTATGTATTGCCTAAATACAAGCCGTCCACGCCAGAGCACCATAGATTCGTCTAAAGAAAGCTCTCGTGCAGGAGAAAACACTTCTGCCATTCTTGCATTAAAAAAATCTATAATCGGCCTGATTTTGTATAGCCGGTCTTCAGGTTCTGGTTCATTTGGTTCAGGATTCTTTGCAAAATGAACTGCACGTAATATAAGCAAAAACCGATTTCTGCTCATACTTGATGAAATTCCTTTGATATTGAATAAAGGATCCCTCTTCCAATAATCGCGCATCCTTGGCTGTCGTACAACACCCATGTGTAAAAATACTCCAAGAAAAACCAATATTTCCTCCTTTGTAACCGGTTTCCATGCGCAAATTCTGGACTTTTTTGTGATTTTTTTATAACTCAATAAGTTTTCAGCATTGGTATTCGTTTCATTGACTATTAATTGTAAAATTTCATCAGTCAATAAGCTACGAAAATAACCAAACGGAGTATTTTCAGGTGGCACGGTACGGAATGTCTCATTTCCTAAAAATGGAAAATCCTCCATGTCAACAGGCTCGTCTTCCCATTCAATGTCCGACTCATTATCTGCAGTTTCTTTACCTAAATACAAAATATGTAAAGAAAAAAAATAACTAAAATAAAAATAGTAAACCTGCACTTTCTTCTGAGATATCGCCTGCAGTTTTGTCATCTAAATATAAAGTAGGTAATGAAAAAATAAAATAAATAAAACAAAAATAATAAACCTGCACTTTCTTCTGACTTATCGTCTTCAGTTTCTTCATCTAAATATACAGTATGTAATGAAAAAATAACATAAATAAATAAAAAATAATGAACCTGAACTTTTTTCTGATTCATTCCGTGCTGACTCTACGCCTAACCGCTCATAATCATCACTTTCGGACTCCACATAGTCAACATCACTTTCCTCACTACTGTTTTCCAAAATTTGTAACAGTTCTGCGTCTGTAAATTTACGAGATTTGTCTCTGTTTGGCCTAGAAGGCCCTGCTTTAGCGTTATCACTTTGCATTGCAACAAAAACTTTAAAAACAAGTAAAAATACAGACCACGCGGCTTTCTACGTTGTATATGCCGTCAGTCGAGTATATGCAAACAACAATGTACGTAAAGTCAAAGCAGACAAGACTGGTTAAGGAACAAGTTCCATGCGACAGCGACGCTTATAAGCGAGAGCGGTACCGGCGCATCTATCTAGTCGTCGCTTATAAGCGTCAGCGGCATCGAACGTGTTAAAGGAGTGATTATACATTCAATATTATATGTAGAGATATCCCAAAAACGGCATGGATCCCAGTACCATATCTTTTTTATCTTTATTTTTTTGCCATTATAATTACATATTATTAAAAACATATTATGGCATTAATTAAATGCCATCCATTTAATCGCATTAATTGCATAAACCCAATGATAAAAACATATGCCACACCGTACTTGTTATCTTAGACCTCATAAATTATTTAGTAGTATTATTTTCTTTTGAGTATTATATTTGTAAGTATAATATACACATATTATTATTTTTGAAATGTCACTAAAAAAAGTACTTTCCGAGTTTTAAAATTTTCTTCATATTTTTTGATGTAGGGATTTTACATGAAAAACATTTTCACATATGTAGCAAAGAACCCAAGATTAAATATAAAGAGTTAAAAATAAAAAGAATTTTAGTTATACTTCAATTTTATAACAATCTGATTTAAAGATAATATCAAACATCATTCTGTTTCTAATTTGATAACTTCAAAATTATGTTCCAGTTTAATTTTCAACATGTTTATTCATAATTCTGAATCTTCCCCCTTAATCTTTCTACGATAAATACGTTATTTGCTAATATCGTAATTTATATTTTAACTTTCTTTATATTTTCTTACTAGTCATAACTGAAAACGTTCACACAGAAAACGAAACATAATATATATAGTACCGATTTTAATGATATTTATGTAATATGTCGTAATGGTTAATCAAGTTTCAATCAAGTTTTAAAATATTCCCACATATCATATAATTTGAACATTACAGAAAAATGTTTGCACTTACCAATATCAGATGGTACAGATCTTAATGGACTGTATGACTTAGACCATTCGGGTTAGGAAACTTCCTCATCAAAGCCATCAAAAACGGCAGCATTCGCAGAGACATTAGAATCAATATCTAAATTTAAAAAAATATATGATAACCGGACGAATTTTAATGCGATTTTTACCAAAATGCTGTTAAAGAATGTCGTTTGTCGGGTTCCGTGATCAGCTTTTTCAAAATGAGGTCTTCCTCATGAGCACCTCTCCTCGGAGTATTATTTCTGTTTCTCTTTAACTTGTACATCCATTAAATCTGTCTTAAAAAACTAGAGAGCTATTCTTTTGAAAAACTGGTAACGGAATCCGACAAAAATTCAAGTAAGATGTGGTTTTCGAAATAACCACATCTTACTAAATCGATTTTTCGCGAAACTGTAGGGAATATCGATAAACTAAAACATGCCCCCATTAAAAACACCTGGGGTCATCATCAGTTCAAAATTGAAAATTTTTCGTCAAATAGATTTTAAGAAAAAAAATCGCAAAGTAGACAAAGTTGTCGCTACTCTTAAAAATCGGGTACTTTTTTCAATTAACTCGCGATAAAAGAAAAACCGCGGATCCGAACATTTTCAAATTAAATTGTGATACACAGAAATGTTTACTGATTATAATAAACTTTACCGCAATTTTTTTCATCGAGCGATTTTACAGATATCGATCTCTAAAGTGAGAGGCCTTGACTTTTAGCACGGATAATAGAACGTTAGATTATTATACAGAACTTCGCAAAAGTAACCGATAAAAGCATTAAAAACAGTTTATGGAAAAATAGAATTTGGATTAAGTTCCGAGTAAAGTATTTCTAGATTACGATTTTTTATATCGAAAAAATCGGGAAAGTTTTTGTTATATTGCCAGATATCATACAATTTGAAGAAAAATGTCTGCACTTACCAATACCAGATGATACAGATCTTAATGGACTGAATAACCGATAGAATCCGGATGGGTAACCTCTCTCATCGTAGGCCACAACATCGGTAGAAAGATCAGAATCAAACCCTAAATTTAAAAAAATATATGATAACAACATAATTCTCAAAAAATGCAATAACATTTACATTTTTTAAATGTTCTTAACAATGTATTCATCCATATCTAGGTTCACAACATAATCACATATAAGTTTTCGAAATAAGAAAATAAAAATTAAAAATGTTACTTAAGTAAAAAAATTACTTAAGTATAACTTATCCAATTTTAACATTAAATAATAACTTTTACACTTACCAATACCAAATAATGCAGATCCTGATTGAAACCCACCATCAACATCTGAATTAAAAAAATACTATAGAATGAAGAGTATAAACCCCGAAGAGTTGCACTTCGGGGTTTATTATTATTATTAAGCACTTACGTTTTTTATATGTGAGTAACATCGTATCCATATTTAATAGGTGAAATTCAAACTTTCAAAATTTTAAAAGATTTAGAAAAAAATAAATGACTTAAGAAGATTGCAATCTGATGATCTTAAAAGTGCTGGACATTGAAGACTCACTGAGACTGAATTCGCATAACGGTGAACTTGACAGGCCTCTTGAGGTTCCTGGAATTTCTTCTTTAACGGATCTAAAACGGACGGAAAATATATTAATTAATGTTCATTGATTTAGTAATATCGGAAGTAGGTGTTGAAAGGATTATCGGGTTCCTGGATTGTTAGACTAGAAGCAACCTTGGCCATTTGTAGCGAAGGTGTTCTGTGTCATAATCCATTAATCCCGCTAGGAGGGGATTGGGATGGTTTTCGAGTCGCGTAAACTTGGTACTGGCCTTGTCCCGAATGAATTCCTCGATGGTGGCCATCTGGGAATCATTGTGCAGTGTCGCATTACTGACAAACCAAGGTGCATCAAATGCCATCCTTAGGACCTTGTTCTGAACCGCTTGGAGTTTTTGCACGTGCGAGTGCGCCGCGTAACCCCAGACTGAAGAGGCGTAAGTCATCGTTGGCCTGATAACCGCTTTGTAGAGTCGAATCTTCCGAAGAGGATCCAACTTACTTCGACGATTAATCAAAGCGTACATATTGACCAGAGCTGCGTTCGCCCGGTTCGCCATCTCGTCGATGTGACTTTTCCAAGTAAGTTTAGAGTCCAGAATGACACCCAAATACTTGGCTTCGGAACGCTAGGGGACCTCGTCCCCTTGCAGTACCAACGCAGCGGGGGTCTCTGTCTACGCCGAGTAAAAAGTACTGCGGTACTTTTATCAGCTTTGATTTTGACCCGCCACTTTGCGAAGTAGTCGAGCAACTCGTCCGATGCTGCCTGCAGTCTACGAGCGGCGACCTCGGGGGACCAAGATCTGCTGCAGATGCACACATCGTCGGCGTACATCGCTAACTGCGTGCCCTCGTAACGGAGTAGGTCACTTACAAAGATACAAAAAAGTATCGGTGAAAGCAACGACCCCTGAGGGACGCCAGCAGTTAGGATTCGCTCTCTCGAACGCGTACCTTCCAGTTTGATGCGCGCTTTCCTACCGTCAAGGTAGGAGGCGATCAATTGGACTAATCCCAGGGGCACGCCCGCTTCTAGCATTTTGAACAAAAGTCCTTCATGCAATACTTTGTCGAACGCTTTCGAAAGCCTCGTCTGGACGACCCTCTCGCATACCTTGCCGAGACAAGAAAGCAAACTGATGGGCCTGTAGTTTTGCGGGAACGTCAGGTTCGCTCTGGGTTTCGGTAACACGACGACATCAGCGCTTTTCCACCTGGTGGGAAAATGGCGCAGCCGGAGTGTCGCATTGATGATCCCTGTTAGCGAAACGACCGCCTTTAAGGCTGTTCGACCGTTTCGTGGGAATAAAATCGGTGTAAGAGCCTCTACTCTTCTATTGGGCGAGATCAAGCTGTTTACACAATTTCTTTAGCGCTAGTCACAAAAGATATGTAAGAAGAAACGTCTACAATTATATTAAACGTTTTTATCTCGTAATCTAATGCATCTGAATTTTAAACATCTTAAAATTTCAATCCTGTATTAAAAATATAAATACTTTGATAATTAGTTACGATTAAAAATGTATCTTTGTTGTCATTCTGATATTTTTATTTTTAATTCACGATGAAGTAATTGTAATGAATTAATTACATGAAGAAGGTAATGATAAGTATAATTTTTTCTAATACTTATCATTCCTATCAATCATATTATATAATTCCGGCATTTAAATACTCATTCAATATTACTCTAATTAAAAGAAAAACCAGCATACAATTTTTTCAAAATCATAAAAATAATTTTAGACAAAATGTTAATTATAAATATTGTGGCATATCTATTTAAAGAAAACAAAAAAAACTGTAATAATAACTTTATAATGGTTGTTTAATAATTTCTTTTAACATGTGATCTTTAAAAAATAATTTTAATTGGTTTTTCATTTTTGTTTCCCAAAAGTTATCATCTTTCATGATTTCTTCTGTGTGTGGAGGTCCACACAACAAAATAACACTTGCTCTTTTTTGTTACTTGCAGTTGGCCTTGTAGTTGATAAAAGTAATTATGATTTTTTTTTTTAATTTTAATTCGCCGTTTCGTTCTTGCAACATATTTATTCTTTTGGAGCGAACTCCATCCTCTATGGACGTGTTCCTTAAATTATACGGACATTTAACTTCCACGATGGAATTATTACCATGGATTACTCCATCCGGACTGGCACCTAAAAAATAAAACTCTCCTTGACCTACATATAATCCACATGGATCTACACGTAGGCCAGAAATATTTTGAAATGCTTCAATTGCAATTTTTTCATATTGGCAACCATATTCGGTGGCTTTGTTTCCTCTGAAACTATTTGCCAATAAATTCTTCAAAAGATTATTAGGTGGTTTTGATGGTCTTCTTTTACACACTGCTCCAAAATTCGAAGCTGTTAATCTGTACAACCGTTCCTGTTTCCAACAAAGATTAGTGTGTTGTTTCCGTGTGCGTGCTTCTATTTTATCCACTTCTTCAGCTGTTTTTGTTAATAAATTGCATATTACCTCGCTTCTTCTAATAACTTCTTCTTGAGATGGTAATTCCACATCTCCGTAATCACTATCAGGTTGTTGCGCAATTGGTTTAACCCTTTTACTTTTTTTCCCTTGTTGCGTCTTGCACCGTTTTATTAATATATTATATTTTTCTTCACAGCTTTTTTCTGTGTAGTGTCCTAATTTTTTCCCCATGTTTTCTGCAATTTTCTTTATATAATGTTCACAATTGCCGCAACGTGGCATCTTAACTGGTACGATCCGCCTAAAGAGAAATTGATCTGCAAACCTATCTATTAAAAAAAGAAAATACAAATCTATAATTACATACTCGTTTACCGCCGATGAATTTATTTACTAAGCTATTAAACTCTTCGGCGCTATTATTATTTTTGTTTAACAAACAGGATGAAGAATTGGATGTAATTCGTTGCAAGCAATTGTTTATATCACCCTCTAAACCGCATTCCTTTACGTCTGCAAATACATTATCTATGCCGTTTATTTTATTACAAAAGTAATGGGCACAATTTTGGTGGTCTCCAAAAATATGTGATTGGATGTTTGATACATCTTTTTGAAATAATAAAAGTTTTTGTTCATATGGTACATTTTCTGCATTTCTGTATTCAGCAGATTTTTTATAGCAGTACGAAATCTTAAAATACTATTGGATAATTTTCTTCTGAGTTGAGAGGAACGAATTTCCCGCTAGTGCTACGTACTTTTTTCGATAGTTCAACTAATTTGTTGCTAAAATTCCGTAATAAATGATTGATACATTCCACTTTTTCTGCTATATGTGGTCCATAGGATTTAACAGCATTTAACTTTTTTGTGACACTACCGTCCTCGTCACCTATTAATTTTATGTATTTCAGGCTATGTACATCCACGCTATTTTTGAATCCTTCAAGGATTATAGGATTACAGAGTCCATTGCAGTGGATGGGCCAAACCAATTTTTAAAACATTTATGTGTATTTTGATTAGTAGCAGGATGTGAGCAAATCCTACAGAATTTATTGCGTATTCCTATATGTAGAATTTTTTTGGTCTCTTCTCCTATGATGACACCTACGCCTGATGATGCATTATAATTGGTTCTGTATGAACGCTTTGACCAAGCACCATCGGCTACAACACTAACAAGAGCAATACTATTTTCATCTACATCACCCTTTTCTTTTGCAATAGCAACTTCTTCCTCTCCGGCGTTTTTTAATTGTTTTGAAACTACATCTTCTACTACCTCTAATAGGTTAGCATAAATAGTGTTGTATCGACGCTGCGTCATATGTGGAATATTCATTATTGAACAAAAATCTTTCAGCTGGGAATATCCTGCACCAATTAACACTATTCCTGTTGGAATGTGTGAAATAATAAATTATATATGTTCGCGTGCAGTTTTGATCGTATTTTATTTTTATTGTGTACCAATAAAATATCTTACCGATTACTGCTGAAGTATTCACGTTTATTTCATCATTATTGCCATTTGTTTCTACATTAGATTCCATTCCACACATTTGGCATTTGATTGTGAAAATAGATTCATAACCAATCTGGCGTTCGGCTACAATGTCGCATAAATCTATTGTGCAATTAGAAGTGGGTACATGTTTAATTTCTTTTATTTGTTTCCAAAATGAAACAATATCAATTAATCTTCTTCCAGTAAAATGTTGTACATGTTCTGGCTGTGCTTGTGGTTCTTCCGTTCTGTAAAACAATTGTGGTATTGAATATTTGATCATAAAAAAATGTAATCTAGATTAACTTTTCAAATAATATTGTAGATTTTAAACTGTAAAGATTGAATTAAATACGTTTTCAGAATCTGAACATTTTTAAAAACAGTTTTTTCTTAGAAAACGTTACGATTATAGCCTTTTTTAACATAAAATTATTAGGTGGTTTTGATGGTCTTCTTACATCCATAAGTAAATAAATTTTTAATAATTTAATTTTTTAAATTATTATAAGGTCCTTTAAATTTAGGGGTTAACTTTCTAGATTCTCCCACGCCTACTTGAAAGTTTCGAATCATGACTAGATCTCCTGATTTATAAATGGTTGGTTGCTTGCGTTTCTTGTTCACAAAATTTTCGTTTCGGGATTGACTTTGTTGTATCTGTTGTTGCGCATCGGATCTGATTAGATCTAAATCCCTATTGTCAGACTTCAAGTCACTTAAATATTGAGCAATAGCATCTTGCACAATTCCTCTCTGATTCAATCCAAAAAGAAGTTTACTTGGAGTCTCACCAGTACTCTTATTTACGCTATTATTTAAACTAAATTCAACTTCTGGCAACACTTGATACCATTTCTTTTGTACATTGTTGTTGTGTAATTTAGCTATCATTGGTGTTATTGTACGGTTCATTCGTTCCACCTGACCGTTTGCCTGTGGGGAACCAGTTGCAATTAAAACGTGCTGAACATCATTATCGTTCATAAATGTACAAAATTCTTGAGAGGTAAATGCAGTACCTCTGTCAGATATTAAAACTCTTGGAGCACTATAATTTTGAAAATATTGTCTTAAATGTTGTATTACCTCCGCGCTATTCGTAGTTTTGGTCGCGTAAAGCTTAATGTACTTTGTAAAAGCATCTATTACAACAAAAACATGTTGTTTAAATTTACATTGTTTATCTATTGGCCGTAAATGGTCAATGTGAATGGTGTGGAATGGAAGTTTCCCTTTTGGAATACTGTGTAACATTCCTTCTTTCTTTCCTGCATTTGGAGAATAACTTATACATTTCAGACAGTTTCTTATATGCCGTTCTAATTTTTGTTTCTTTGTAGGAAGAGACGATGTATATATACTGTCAGATGATGTGGATAAAATATAACTACTACTGGGATCAGCAAATTTGGTTGGTGTACTATCAGAATGTTGTTCAATAACATCTGTTGACTCTAATGCTGTAAGCCCAGTTTCTTGTCGTATTGGCGATGTTGCCTGTGATTTGAATTTAATTGCTGTTGTATTGACAGCAACACTCCGGTAATTTTTCTTGATATTGACTTGTATTCCTTGATCTTTCTGGATGAATGTATTCCTCTATAAAAAGTTTTTTAAAATCGGATCTAGCTTGCTCAGTCAAATCTGTACCTAGTTTCATATCTGCACAAGTGTCAGAATGATCATAATCTATATCAATATTCATTATTGCGTTAATCGCTTCAGATTCAGTTTCGTAAGCCTTTTCATTTCGCAAAATCAATTTAAAGATTTTCAAAATATCTCGACCTAATACTACACAAGATGACATAGTATCATCTGGTACTACGAATAAAGTTACAATTTTGATACAATCGTTTAAAGTTAAACTAAAGTTTACAGAACCATTGACAATTAATTTTGATTTGTTAATACCACAAAATTTATTATAATCTGCGATCGAATTTTTATTATAATTCTTAACAAATTTCTGCTTAATAAAACTTATAGGACTTCCGGTATCTAACAAGGTGTACAATGTTATATGTTGATTACTTATCTGGTAAACTAGATTACGCTGAAATTCATCTTCGGCTCCACAGGTGTCGATGCTGGAAATGGTCCTGGATGGGCAATCCTTAACCAAGTGTCCAAAAGTGCCACATTGGTAACAAGAACCCTTCTCTCGTTTTGGTTGTCGACACTTGTTAGCAAGATGACCCATTTTGCCACAGTTGTAACATCTTACCACTTTCTTCTGGATCTTTTCAATGTTCTTTGGTACTTCCTTAGTGACTGGTTTGGAATTAATTCTTGGAGATATGATAATCTTCTTAAATCCCTGAACCAAATCGTCAACAGACTCATAATTCTGTATTCGGGCTTGATTTTGTAAATCTTGGTCTGGAATTCCATCAATTATATAATCCAGTAATTCGTCTTCGGGAACTTGAGCTTTATTTGCCTTGATTACTTTATCGTGATAATAATCATAAAACTTTTCATTTGGCTGCCATTTTCTGTATTCAAAGGTTTTTCTAAGTTCTCGCTTACTGGGACGATGATCAAACATGCTTTTCATTTCCTTTAAAATCTCACTGATACCTAATCTTAATAAATCTGGCTTAGAATGGAACCATGTTAGTGCTTTTCCTTTTAATCGTGATCCAATTAAAATTCTTGCCGTATTTTCATCTAAATCATAAGTATTACGCAATAAATCAAACTGCTTTTGCCATTGATCGTAATTGTCATCATCTCCTGTGAATTCACTCAGCAAATCTCCAATTAAACGAACATTAGGTTGCGTTTTACCCATAACATTTGGAGAAGAAACATTTTGTTCTCTCTTCATGATTTCGATTTCGCGTTGCATTAAATCTCTTTCTCTCTTAAGCAATTCTAACTCTCGAACAATATCAGAATTACTTACATTATTCGAAAACAGTTTATCCCCCTCAACCTTGTTGCCTGAACTTCCTTCTTTTTCCATTTCTGGTTGTGTCAATACTTGTTCAACATAATTTTCGAATGCCGTCATCGGGTAAGAAATCACACCTTGTCTTCCCGATTCTGCCATAATAGGTTATGGAGGTTATGTTCTTCCCGCTCGAACCAAAAACTAATTTATCTTCCTTAATCAACACCGAACCTCACACCTGAAGTTGTAATATCACTCGGGAGCTTCTTACTTTTGTTGGGTTGTTGATTTAATAATAAAAAACACACTTATTTTAATAAATCTTTACTTAAAGAGTGTTTCGACGTACAAAATGCTTGCTTGCTTCTAACCGTTATATCGAGCCAGGGTATGATTTCTCAATAGGTATAGCGATAGACCGATTTTTATTTGATATAACAATCCAATAGATGGCGCTACATACACCATTTGCAATCTACATTACCAACCAATACATGTTCGGGAACGCTCGGAAGTGTTCGGGAACCAGAAACAACAAAGTAACAAACAAGCGTTGCAAGCAGTCGCCATTCTTATTTTGTTTTTTGCTTGGTTTACTTCGCAGATATAAAATATTCCATAGTTTTTAGTGCCCTGTTTTGTGTAATTTAGTGCATAGTTTGATTCGTTTAGTGGAACGATTAATTGACTTTTATTTTGTGTCTTATAGTAGTGTAGAAAGGTAATATACACAAATTTAATTAAAATGTTAATAAAAATAAATGTATTTTATAAGCCATTGTGTTTTATTTATCAATTAAAATATGAAGAAGAAACTTAAATGTAATTAAACTTCATAATTTTTCGATTTAAGTTTGTTTATTATCGGTTTCATTTTAATATATTGGTATTTAAATATATATATATATATATATATATATATATATATATTAACACACACATTATAATATAGGGTATACCGTATATAATGTATGTGCGAATATATATATATATATATATATGAAAACAAAATACATAAATACCACTCATTCAAATTTCGCGGTTTATTAAAAGTAGTAGTTATAACAATCCCCTAGGCGGCGCTGTCTTCAATTTGGTCGTTAAAATAGCGGGGAGAAATGCTTCTATATAAGTATTACATATTTTCTATGTATCGAGCGGCAACTTAACACTATCCGTCTGTTACATTCCGAAATTATTTTGTTTTATTTGTTTGGTGTTTGTGACTTGTCTTTAATCGGTGGATGTTGAGTTGCATAAATTCGGGAATATTTAATTAATTATTTTGGTTCATTTAAGCGTTTATTTATTTTACATTTTGTTGTTAATTTAACATTTATCTTTCAGTAGCAAATTCTGGATTTTTCCTTTCATTCCCTATATTTCCTAAAACACATTTTATTTTCGACTTTTTCTCTTCCCTCTGAGATGGTGCTGCAAAATTTTTATTTTGCGCAGATGTTAATTTTTTTTTAATTTCCTTTTCTTATATAAGGCCTTTCAAAATTTTTTTCTCTCTCTCTTTTACTGATTGACCAGTGAGATACTCATGTTACGGGTGACATAGAATTGTGTGTGGTTTCGCCATTTTTGGATTTTTAAGTGAATTTTTCTATTTCCATTTTTGTGGGATTCATCACCCGTAATATATTTTTGGAAAAGTGGTATTCTTTTCTTAAAATCTACGGTTTATCCGGCTTTCAACGTATTTTTCATTCAATTCAACTTTATTTCTGGTTAATAAACCTCGATCATCAGAGGTAAGCATTTTTTTTTAAGTTTTCTTTAAAAAAAAAACAATTTTTCATACATCCCTTTCACCCATTCAACCTTTCTTTCATTCAAAACTTTATTCTATACTACTAAAACTATTTAAAAAAAAACAAACCTTTAAAAAAAAAAAATAATAATAATTTATCCTACGAACTATCCTAAACCTAATTCTAAATTTCTTAATTTTGTTTTAATGTTTTTCTTTCTTTTCAAATTCATTATCAGGTTTTAACGAGGGGAGCAATTCCTGGTTCATTTATTATTTTGGGAAATAACTTTTAATCTGGATGGTTTTGGAACCAGTATTTTGGAACCAGTTGTCCAAGTGAGACTTCTATTCAGTTTCTTCCTGAAAGCATAAACTTCAATCACCCGAGAAAGAAACGAACAACCTTCTTACCTGTCCTAAACCACCAGAGGTGCTGCTGAAGGAGATCAGATCTATTCAGACCGGTGAATTTCTTGGGATAAAAGGTCAGATAGATCATTTATTTTCCATTAACTTTTCTTTCACCGAAGAAACATCGTGAAGCTTGAGTACGAACTTTGAGTACATTCTAAGTAGATTTTCCTTAAGAAAATCTTTTTCATTTTAGTTTTTTTGTTTTGTTAGCAATTTAAATTTGATTATTTTTTTTGTTTGTTGTAAATTTCTGTTAGCGAGAATTTTTTTTTTAATTTGTTTTGGTTTAGCGTTGAATTTTTATTTTCATTTTAGGACTTTACGTTGAGCTCAACGCTACGGAGTCTAGACGCGAGTCAATTTTCATTTTCTTTTATTTCGGTAATTTTTGTTTTAGTTTATTTTTCTACGGTTATTGAACTCGCTAACTGCAATATTTTCTTGGTTAACGTAACCTATAAAAGTGTTAATTTTCATAATTTTCTCATACATTTATCTGCTTTCAACTTATTTTATTTTACTTACCTTTTTTTTTGTATTTTTTTTAATAAATTTATATTTTTTGCAACTCAAAATCCACGTGTCAAGGGTTTATTTATGTTGTGTCGTCCTATATGTTTACATCAACAAACTAAAACTCACGTCACAGTTCGTGTACCACGCGGGGTAAACTGTGTGGCGCCAAATAAATCCCCCTCCCTTCTTCACTGAGCCGGTCGAGGACCCGCGTGCGCCTTACTTTTGTAAACATATCTTTTTGTTGTTTTTCTTTTTTTTTGTTGTTAAATTTTTTTTTTATTTACCGAAAGTTTTTGGCGTCATACGTCATCGACAACGTCGCTAGATGGCGTTACATACTAATATTTTTTATTTTATTTTTATATAAACTAAATTAAACTCTTACATTACTATGTTCTCATACAGCGCATTGGACACCGACTGTGCTGTGGCACTCCTCAGAGCTGGGAATTCTATTCACTTCATGTGACGGTCTAAAAATACTACCACTTAACAATTTCCCTATTCTGAGCGTGGTAATGGGCTTAAAATAATATTTATCCTCTTATAACGGGATCATACACATTTTTTTTATATTTTCTGGAAATTAGTATAAAAATATAATTATCAGTATTTTATTTTTCACTATTTTCGAACAAACTCAGGGTTAAAATTTGTTTTGAAAATTTAAGCGCTTTCAAATTCTGGCGTTGATGACGTACAAACCTCTCCTGCGCAAAGGAGAGATTTGCACTCCTGTACTCCGCACAAATGCTAGAAAGAGAAGAACGTCATTTATGTTGTATTGAAACCAGATAGAGCAGCTTTATAGGTTAGTTTAGAAAATCAGGTTACAATGAAATTTTGTTTTTAACTTGGGATTGATGTTAATATTTATTGATTCATCCTTCCCTTACATGTTTCGGCAAGTTGCCATCATCAGAGGGTTTCTAAAACCAAACCTTTAGATCAAACATTTTTATACAAATAAACCTTAATTACATTATATAGAAAGAAATTGATACAGTAAACACATTTTAAAATGGACGATAATCAAGGTTACGTCTATATTCTGGTAAAATTATAGGAACGTTATGGTCAATTCGATGAAAGGATGTAGTATTTCGTAGATGTATGTATGTATGTAAGGACCCGGGAAAGTGTGCGAATGAACGCATACCACACTTAGGCCCTAATGGGCCCCTTGTGTAACTCCCACTCTACCTCTGTTCACATCAACCAGCCTAAGGTTTTTCCGAAAGCCAGGACGTCACTTAGAGGGAGGTTCCTGATATCATTTGTGGACGGCCACTTCTCCCCGAGTAACCTCTTTCTGAGGTCGGTTAGGGAGGGGCAGTCACACAAAATGTGAATTACAGTCTCGTCGTCCTGTTCACAGGCCCGACAGAGAGGAGAATTAGCAATCCTCAAGTTATGAAGATGCTTGTTTACCTTACAGTGTCCCGTGAGGAGACCTGTAGCTAATGTAAGGGTGGTTTTGCCCAACCCAATGAAATACTGAGCAGTTTTCTTTGAAGGATATTTTAGCAATTCCTTGGCTTGAAAACAGCCCGGATTATTATCCCACGCTTTTAAAAATTTCTTGTGGGTAATGTACTTAATCATATCAATATGAGTAGTTAAGGCTGGGATGACAATCGGCTCGGGGCCCCAAAAATGTCTTCCAGCTGCCCTTTTGGCTAACCTGTCAGCATTCTTGTTGCCCGCTCACCTATTGTGACCCTTTATCCATTGAATGGAGACTCGATTGTGGATCGAGGCCTCCTCCAGTGCAAGGTGACAATCCATTACGAAGGCAGACGTTATCTTAACGTTGCTTAGAGCTAAAATAAATTGTTTACTGTCTGTAAATATAGTAAAGTACTTACCCCGACTCTTGGTGTTAACAATGTAGTTAGCGGCAAGTTTAATAGCAGTCATTTCTGCTTGAACGACGGTGGTGGAATTACCTAAGGGTTTTGAGAGGCGGATCCTAGGGTTGTAGGAAAACACCCCCGCGCCAGACCCATACCCTCTTTTTGAACCATCAGTGATGATTTTCAAGTTGTTATGTGTATCTGTTACTGTGGAACTGCTACTGGTAAGGTACTTTCTAGAGAAGATGAATTTGTAATTACCTTTATTTCATATTTGGAATGTTCATTATTTTGATTTTTATAATAATGCTTCTGAAGATGACCATAAGAAGTCGAAATATGTAAAGCTGGCATTTATAATAAATAACCAATACAAATTGATTATAGTTTACATCGTTTTAATCACCAATTACACAACTTTTAGAGAATTATAACCATAAGAATGAAATTATGCAACAAAATGGAAACATAAATAGTGAAACGAATCAGGTAACAAATTTAAATAAGTTTTGTAAGATTAAATACATACTGTTATTAACTAATAAAATAACCATAGTATTTAGTGATAATGACTTTAAAGAAGTCTAATTTGCAAAATACAATGATAATAAAATTAATTTATTAATTACCTTGAGGTGGAGTTTGTAGACAACACACGTGGTCGGTGAGCTCCGTGATCTTTAGTTGTTCTCAGTGGGTTTTCCGCCCGTGGCGGGTTTAATTTTAGTCGTGAGGGGTGGTTTGTGAAGTTGTGAGTACATTGGTCAAGTTTTTTGCATTGTTCGATAGCCATTTTGCGTTGATTTCGGCATTTTCGTCCTGTTATTGGTGTTGGTGGTTTACGTGAATCGTCTTCGTGGGTTTTTTTTGTTTTGTTTACGTACTGGTCCCGACTTCGCTTACGAGAGTTAGATGGAATGCGTTACTTGATCGATATATTATAATCGTCGATAACTGAAGAATAGTTTGGATGTAGTTGCTACACGCTTGGGAAACCTGAAGCAATACTCCAGGCGCAACAACCTGATGTGATTATATCTGGCGTTATAGAAAAAGACCACGAGTCTCTGTTTGACGTGGTTGGTGCGTGATTAGGAGTACATCAGGTAATGATTCTACCCAAACGGAAGTCAGAAGACCGAAGAATATTGTGGTAAAGTTTCTGTCTCGGGTCGTTCGTGACCGATTTTTGATTGCCGCTCAGGCTCAACGGCTCACAAGGTGCGGCTGGAACAACGACGTCATTAGATATCGAGTTGGCGAATTTTAGTAAGATTTATGCGAATGAACAGTTAACCCCGGATAATGCTAAGATTATTAGAGAAGTCAAATTGGTCGCAACTGAAAAACTGCACTATAATCTGTTATAATTTGTTGTTCTGAATGACCAAAATGTCGTTCTCCGTTTATTATCAAAACGCTAACGGTTTGTGCACTAAAACTTCAACAGCACTTATTAACTGGTCTGCTCTTGCTCATGATGTTGTTTGCCTTACGGAAAACTCCCTTAATTCGTCAATCTCAGATGAAGAATTCTTTTGTTCGGATTACAATTTTTTTCGCCGCGACAGGTTTCGGCCTGCTTCTTGTAAAAAGGATGGCGGCGGCGTGGTCCTTATAGGCGTTCGTAGACATTTTCAAGCGTCTCCAGTTTCCCGTTTTAACTCGGATGCTAAAGATCTGTGGGTGGATGTAACGTGCACGGTTGGTCGTTTGCTTGTATGTTGCGCTTATCTGCCACCTGGGGAAATGGAGCCTTTAATAATGTTCCTGCAGAAATTGATTTCTGTACGCAACTCTGTGTTGGAGAGCACGACTATTATTGTTGTTGGTGATTTTAACATACCCTTGGTCTCGTGGCGGCAATCTGAGACCGATTTTCTTGAGGCTTTTGGTGGTGTTGATACTCGCTCTGTACAGTTTCTTGAGGCGTTTGAGTGTAATTTTTTTTTCATTTTAATCACTTACACAATGATAATATAAGAATACAGGATATAGTGTTATGTAACTCGAATTCTATGAGATATTAAACCATGTCTTGACCCGCTGGTTATATTGGATCGGCACTACCCTGCCATGGAGTGTGTCGTTATCAGTATTTGTTGCAATGAAATTCGGGATTGTCCCTCTATGAAATATTTTTATAAGCAAGCCGAGTACAACTTGATTAACAATGCTCTTTGTGGAATTAACTGGTTGGAGATGTTTGGTAACCGCGAGATTGGGGGGATTGTAGATGATTTTTATAATATACGCGCCGTTTCGTGTTGAGGCGTCGATTTCCTTTATGGTATTCGGCGTCCACTGTGAGAGTCATCCGCGAAAAACTGTGATATCATCAAGTGGAAGAGATTCGGTAATGGTAATGATTATTTGTATATATATATGTTGTCAATACAAATTAATTTGATAGATTGCCCTGATCGTTTGTCGTCATTTGTATAAAATAAAAGGGGCGGATGCGCCGGTACACCCACAAAGGTAGACTGGACGGTGAATTCGCCGACAATGTGCATGACATTAGTTCACTTCTTTCTCATCTTTTTGGTACAGCATTTATAGAAGGCGAGGTTCAGGTGATGTTGAGCCCTTGTTTGGGGAGCCGAATATGCTGCCAAACAAGAGCTTTTATGATTCCAAGGGCGGAGCAGTCACTGATGACTTACTCGTTTAATTCAATAATAATTTCGCAGTGGGTTTAGCTAGGCCTTTATTTCTAATCTTTTCGCTATCTCTAAGGACGGTGAGTTTTCCAACGGTATGGAAAAGGCGATTTGTATTACCGATTTTCAAATCGAGACCGAAATGACATATACAATTGTAGACCTTAGTCTCTCATGCCATTAGTATCCAAAGTTTTTGAAAAGAAAAAAAAAAGAAAGTTCTCAACTTTTACGAATGTTACAACCTTTTCTAATTACGGAACAACACAGTTTTTACCAGGAAGATCGGTAGTAACTAACTTAATTTTTACACAAACTATATCCATAACTCTCTTAATAATTCCAAGCATGTAGATGTTATTTATACCGGGTATCAAGGACTTTAACAAGATATATCACAAGATATTGCTACTTAACTGAACTTAATATTCCAGCCATCTAGGACCTTTTCTGGGCGTACATAAACGATATTTGATTAAATGTGAGAATCTTCCGAAAGATCTTGACCGGTTTCATCAATATTGGGCAGATAACTCACTCTTTCTTAATGATGATAAATGCTCCAGGATAACTTTTACACGTAAGCGATGCACTCCACTAATAGTCACTTAAATTTTCCTCTAATTCTGTTTATGAACGAGCACGACTCTCAATGCGTGGAGGTTGATATTTTAAATACATCTCTTGGCTCTTTTAGGCGGTTTCTGCGGGATTTGACTATATCGTGAACTAATTAATTAATATTACAACTTTCTGTTAATATCTTAGAATTTGTTTTATTTTAGTTGTTGTTAAGAACTCCTTGTTATTTTGTTATTATGCTAGTGGTTGCTTTGTTGGGGTAATCCCTGTTTGCAACAAAATGAATAAATAAATAAAGCACATTGATTTCAAATATGAAGGACAATATTAATGAAATGGTAAAGTTGATACCGTTTACAAGTTAAATTGCACGGATTGTGATAGGTTTTAATATTGGGAAATCAAAACAACACCTTAAAAAGCGTATTCAACAACATCAATACAAATTAATGCAAAACAAATTAAAATAATTAATAAAATATCATTGTGTCACCACGCTGTATTATTAAACCATAAGTTTGATTTTATCAACCTGAAGATATTTGTTACAAGCAATAATACCGCAATTAGAAAAAATTTGAATCAATTTATATAAAAAAAAATTAACAATGCAGTCAATTTTTTTAAATTTAAAGCTGATGAAAATAGGAGCGAATTACGCGAATATTTTAAATAAATTAAATATATAAAGACAGTGATTTTGAATCTGAGCACAGATTTTTTAGAGAGACAAAATATTTTCCAGTTTTGGTTATGAATGTTTATCAACCTCAAATTGTTACACGTGGGTCATTTTAAGAACATTACATATTTTTAGATACACATATTTTATATGTTAAAATTCAAGAAAGGTATTTTAGAAAATGATAGAATCAGGATTAGAGGTAAATTTTCACATTCAGCACTGTATATTTTTATTATTTATTGTGTATATACGTTTATGTAATTTTGAGTTTTTATCTAGTTCGTTGTGATCTTTATGGATATAATTATAGTTCGATAATTGGCATACTTGTTAAACTGAAGATTCGAGGTTATACCGAAACGTCCCATACTTTTTAATATAAGAAAATTTATGGAAGAAAATGTTGGTTTTTTAAATTAAATTTCTTACCATATTTATAAATCCTATAATCGTATTTCTGCGACTGAGATTATTGAATATTGGGTCGTTTAGGTCTCGGTTGTTTGATTGAATACATTTTATAACGATTCTTATAACGATTCTTTATTGCTAGGTGTTCCTTTATCTAATTGCGTCGCGCACGTCGCGGTATTATAAGTATATATTAATCATATATACTAATCATATAATGAGTTTTGTAATGTTAATTAGTTTTTTGATTGATTTCTTTGAGTTTATCTATGTTATTCTTTTTGTGCATGTTTCCTTTCTAAAATCGATTTAATTTTTTTTCTTTATATATTTTTGAGGTTTCTGGTGGAAGAACAGGGGTTAAACTTTAACTTCCTGAACCGCTTTGTGCATTATTAATGTTTATTTTGTTAGATTATTTTTCTATTTTGTATTTACTTTTATTTGCTGGCCTATAAAGTTATTATCATTATTATTATTATGCATCCTTTAAAGCAATAATTAAATAATAAAATAATTTCACGTGAGATAAAAACAAATTTTGATAAGGTGAAAAATAGAAGTTATATAAAGATTGTATAAAAAATGAAGTGTTATATGTATATGCAATGATTGTTGCCTACATGGCAGTTTCAGAAATAACCTAAGAAACATTGTAATATGGCGGCAATCGGTAAACAGCCACCATTCGTAATACTTGCTAATTCTTGTGAATAATAAAGTTATGTAGTCTTGTTTTATCAGGTAAATATGGAGCCCTGGAACCTCTTGTTAACGATGGATACGTATCTCAAAATTGGAAAAGGTTTAAACAACCATGTGGTGTATTCATGGAACCTACAAATTTAAAAGATAAACGGAAGAAAAGAAAACAGCTATATTTTTGAATATTATAAGGTTTGATGGCTTGGAGTTATATAATAGTTTTTCATTTGCATCTGAAGAAAATAAAAAGCAAGAAAATATAATATCTAAATTTGAAGGTTATTGAAGGGTCTATGATCATATCAAGTTCAACAACATTTCACAAAAAGAAGGACCGCAGTTTGCATCATTTGTAACCAATTAAGGAAATCAATTAAGTCTACAGGGTACGAGTAAGAAGATGAAGTGAGATATAATTGTGATGAATATTTTGAATAAATCAACCCAGGGAAAGCTACTAAAAGGGACAAATTTAACCATAAATAGAGCTATCGATTTTTGTTTATCGGTGGAAGCAAGTAGAAGTCGGTGTAAAGAGATTCACGATATATAATTCAACAGTGAATATGGTGAAGATCATGAGGAAACATAATGGAGGATCATGCTAATATTGTGGCTACGTCCATGACCAGGGTAAATGTCCTGCATATGGAAAAAGTTGTGCAAAATGCCAAACTAGAAACCATTTTGCCGCAGTCTCTCCAGATAAGATAGGAACGGATAAGGAAAAGGAATCAGGAAATAAGAAAATCTGTGAGGTCATGGGTGAAGAAGAGGTTGACATAAATCATGTAAAGAAATGATAGCTCGAAATTACTAAATTCAATACACCCGTCTCAATCCGTACATGTACAAGGTCAGTTAGTAGAATTTAAATTAGACACTGGAGCTGAAATTAACGGTTTGCCACTAAAAATATTCAAGTTAATTAAAATAAAATCGAAAGTTTACAAAACAAAAATGGCATTAGTAGCTTATGGGAATTTTAAGATAGAACCGGTAGGTAAAGTAACATTAAAATGTAGCGTAAAAGACAAAGTTGCGAAAGTCAAATTTGTTATCGGAGATAATGATCAAACACTATTGTTAATATGAAATAATTAAATAAAAGAAATTATTTGCAAATAATATAAAATTTATTTATGAATGATCGATTTTGGTTATATAACCATCTTCAGACTCAGCTGAAGAGAACATATCAGATAAACTATATTGAATTCCGTAACTTGATTAATAATATTTGATCAATTTTTTATATTTTTAATTATTTCAAATATTTCATAGTAGTACATTTTGGTGGATTTATTCATACTATGTAGCAATGTCGTATTATGTATGTTAGTATTATGTTTATTTTCTTGTAGGTGTTTTAAAAAGTTGATCATCCTTAAATCTAATTGCTAGATTTCTACCCGTTTGACCAAAATATACAGCGTTACAATCCGAACAAGTCAATTTGTATATACCACATTTCTCAAGTGATGTGATTTTATCTTTGTTATTAATTAAATATTTTTCGATGGTATAATTAGTTCTATAATTAGCTCTTTGTTAACTATAGTTAAGTTTACAAGCTTGCATTGTTTTGAAATTAATCAAAAGATAAACAATATCAAAATAGAATTTAAATCAGCTGATGATCTAGTTACTAAGTATCCTAGTGTATTTATAGGTTTAGTTTGTTTTCCATCACAGCATCACATTAGTTAAAAATGGAATTCCTCACATTCAATCAATTAGAAGAGTTCCTCAAGCATTGCATGATAGATGGAAAATAAAATTCGAACAATTGGAAAAACAAGGTATAATTAAGAAAATAGGAAAACCTCCCGAGTAGCTGAAACATAATAATGACTTGAGACATTTCTTAATTCCTACTGCAGACGAAATAGCCAGTCAGTTTCCGGAAATTTTTTTTTACTACTGTTGACATGAAAGATGGTTATTTTCAAGTTAAAATAGACAAGAAAAGTTTAAACCTTTGTACTTATGGTACACCGTTTGGGTGCTATCAATTTTGTCGTTTGCCTTTTGACACCTACTCTGCTATGGAAATTTTTCAGAAAAAAATTTATAAAGCATTTGGACTTCTTAAGGGTGTATTATAGTACGTGGATAATACCTACTGCACTATATTTGTATTTTGTTAAAAATGACTTTTGTATACAACTATTTGTGTTGCTGTTGATTAATTGCTTTTCTATTATTATTATATTTTGATATGTGCTTTTTGATAAGTACGAAGGGTTTCACGACCGGTGTCAATTGAACTCAAATTAGAACTAACACTAGAACTATTGCTAAGATCATCATCAATTTTATTATGCACTCCTCCTTGCCCAAGTTCTTCACTCAATAACCAAAAAAATAACAACTTTTAAAACGTTTAAAATTTTTATTGCAAAAAAAAATAAAAAAGCATAGTGCATAAATCCGTATAAAAAATATACAAATAGTATCATACTTTAACATAAAATAAAGTACATTCTAAATAAAATAATTCTATAATAAATTAAAAATACAAACAAAAACAAAATTAATTATATTGATAGTTTTCTTGCTTTGGCAGCTGCGTATTCGGCATTGATATCCTTAATATTTAATGTTTGGCTTATTGCACTTTCAATAGATATCAATGCTAGATTGTTCAATCGTTCTTGCGACATAGTTGTTCTCAGATAATTCTTCATCAGCTTCGCTTTTGAAAACGATCGCTCCCTTGTAGCAACGGCAACTGGAACACTTAACAGAATTCTTAATGCTACAGATAAACTTGAAAATTCGCAGGTCAATTTATTTTGGTAAATGAAGTTCAAAATTTCTAAGGGTGTTTGCTCAGTTGTAATAAAGTTGTTGATTAATCGTATTTCACGGCATAAATCTGTGGCAGCAATATCCCTGGGACATTCTTCATCTCTTAATCTGTAAGCTTAATTTCTAATGTTTTGAAAAGCTCTTCTTCTGGCATATCAGTTACTGTGAAAACATTACGCAAAAAGAAAAACGTGTCTGTATAATTTTGTAACTGCTGAAATCTTTCACGAATTGCTTATATTGCCTCATCAAGTACAGCGAAGAAAAAAATGATTTTAAAATTATCGTTGGGAGTCAGCAAGCTTTCTTCTCCACAATTCGTAATCAAACTCAAATTTGATTCTACATGTAACCTTTCAGCAACTAAAGAAGCGGAATTAAACAATGTATTGAAATGATCATCAGTTCTAAAATTCTGAAGGACCTTTTCCAACGATTTTAATTTTCCAATTGACTCTAGCAAGTTTGTTTTAATATTTTGAAGCGTTTTACTTACTATGTTGACATTTCAAAGAATATCATGCCAAAAACTATTGAACATATAAATTTGGAAGATTCCATCTTATTCCTAAGAGCCAATGCTTTATGCTTGGTCTTTAGACCAAAAAACAATTCTGCATTTTCAATATTTCCATCACTATTTACGATTTCTTGTAGTCCATCAAAAATTTCTGGTAAATTAAATCGTAAATGCTTTATTGCCTCTATTCGACTTTCCCGTCTGGTAGCTGATAATGGTTCTAAATTTCTATTGTAATATTTCAACCTTTCTATTTCGTAACTTTCGTAAATGAGGAGTTTATAACTTTTTTCAGCATTGTGTAAAATCTTAACATTGTTTTCTTTATCAAATTCATGATTATTTTCGAGGATGTGTTTACCATAATTGGATGTAGTATTTCGTAGATGTTCCTTTATTCTTGTTTTGATGGCTCTTCCCGTTTCTCCTACGTAGAAGGCTCCACATGTGTTGCAATCAAGGAGATATACTCCGTTGCCTCCTAATTTGTCACTTTTGTCTTTGGTATTGTCCAGGAGGTTTTTTATGTTGTTATGAGATTTGAGAGATATTTTAATATTGTTACTGTTAAAAATCTTATCAATTTTTACCACAGTACGGTAGTGTTCTATATTGTAAGTTTTGTTCTTTTGTTTTTATCGTTAAGTGTTGTTAATCTTTCTCGGTACTTCTTAATTAATGGTAATTCGTAGCGCTTCATGGATGGAGAAGTATGTGTTCTGGTTGATCCGAGGTATCATCCGTTCATCTTCTTGGTTGTTGTCCTGTTGACAGAGACTACGACAAAGCACTGAAGATGCCAAGTGAGATCTTGGCGAAACGTCTGCCCCTGTCCACAGGGAACAACCAAGAAGATGAACGGATTCTTAATTAATGTATCAACATGTTGTGTTGTATATCCGTTGTTTCTGGCTATATTTTTGAATATGTTCATGTCTCTGTTTGTGTCTTCGCGATTCGTTTTTGTTGAAAAGGCTCGGTGGATGAAAGAATATAATGCTGCATTCTTGTGAGTGTGGTGGTAGAATGAATCTCTTGATATAATTATGTCAGTTTGGGTCGGTTTCCTGTAGATATTGTATGTTGTTTATTGTTGGTTTCTTTTAAAAGTCGAGTCCAAAAAATGTAATGGTTTTTTCATTTTCCAAAGTAAAATTGATAAGTGTTGATAAGTTGGTTTCTGTCTTTGATCGTGTAATTGTTTTCATATGTAATATTGGTTTCGATAAATCTAACCATAAATTTACTTATTTTATTTGTGGAACAGTTAATGGAAGAAATTATAGGTCTGATGGGAAGTTCAGTTTCATGAAGTTTTATCAATGAATATAAGGTTGGTGTCCTAGGGTTCATTGGGGTCAAGTAGGTGTTGATATGTGTGGTGTTGTTAAGGTGTTGGATGAAGCAATAAATTTTAAAATCAATCACAAGTTAAAAGGAAAATTTCATTTTCACATAATTTTCTAAATTAACCTTCATTGATGAAAAAAACAATGAACACCATTATGTGTGGTTTTGAAACTGCTGTAATGGAATTGTTCCATTCAAGTAAAACAACGACGCACACACACTTAAATTAGATCTTTATTCTTCTTTATTTACATTTAATTGTAATGATCCTTATTCCGCAATAAACTTAGTCCATCTATTCTTTTCCGCATTGCACTCGAAGCTGTATTAATGTGTAATCACTATAATCGCTGATGGTACAATTTTTATAGTTCATTCACTTCGAGTACAATACGATGCCTCTACACCTTCTCGGTTTTCTTAAAAAAATTAATATTACAATATTTAATAACTTTTTTTTGTAAATTTAATACTTAACAGTAATATGGTTTTACTCTATTTTTATGAACTAACGCGTGTTTATTATTTATTTTTAACATTACATTAGGCGCCTCATCACTAATAACTTTAAATAAACTTTGCTAAAAGTTCAGTACCCTGATCAGTTGCAATATCTTTAGGGATTCCAACTTTTAAGACAAAATTATTGACAAATGACCTTGCCACTGTATCAGCTTCTTTATTTTTAAGAGGATAAGCTTCTACAAACTTACGAGATCTAAGTATACTTTCTCAAAAGATGACGACGCTGTTGTAACCGTTAGTGGTTCAACGTAGTTTTTGGAATGTTTATGTCTCTGACAGTCGTCGTATTTTTTTGTAAATTTTTCAATTAATCCAAAAATAATATTTTTTCACATTCGCGTACATTCTATTTAGACCAGCGTGACCTCCAGTTGGGAGTAGATGAAAATCATTTAGGATTAATTGTTGGGTTTGTTTACATGTTATCTTTTTGGTATTAGAAATTATATTAATTTTTAAATTGTAATCTAGAATTCGATTACATTCATTTGTTAAGCGCGCTAGTAAAGGTTCGTTTTCTTTACATTTTAATAGAAATAATTCTAGAATTCCATAATTTTTACAAATTTTAACTAATGATTTCAACTCTGTGAGACGATAAATCATTACGTATATAAATTACTCTTAATTTTATATTATATAAAAGATTACCCAACTTAATTATACATTTATCGTGTAGTACACTTGACATTTCGTTTTTATTTAAAGATATTATTTCTGCTTAATTTTCAGGTTGCCTTAGTACTTCGATTATAATAGGGTGGACAATCTCAGAATCATCTTTAGTACCACAGTCAATCTCTGAATTGACAGCATTCTGAGATTTCTTTTTGGATTGTGCTCTTGTTATTATGAATACATTTTTTGTTAATTCTTTCAAGTCTTTAATTTCAATTTTAATCCGCGACAAAGCGTCAGCGGGTGTACTTTCAGTTCCCCTCACATAATGTACCTCAAAGTCGTACCCTTCAAGGATTAATCTGAACTTCGTTAATCTACATGCTCATGCCAAATAGATATACCAAAGGTCTATGGTCATTAAAAATTTTGAATTTACGTCCATACAAGTATGGTCTGAAATGTTTAATGGACCAAACTATTGCCAAAAGATCTATTGTTTCAGAGCGAGAAGTTACTACGTCATAGAGGAACCGCGAAATTATTTAGTTTGAATATGTTCTACTTTCACTTCAAATTACTTAAAATATAAAATTTATTAAAACAGTTCTTTTACTTTCTGTTCATACTTATACTTGGATATATCGTTTTACGTAAACATATTTCTTAAATTTGATTAGTGTGTATGACACCGGTTATAAAATTTTGCACTTTTTTGTGAGAAAAAACAAGGTCAAATTATAGTATTTTTTATAATTATTTGTTTCATTATGGTCACCTGCTTTACCTTATTCTACCTTATTAGCCCTGAACTTGCAATGAAACAGACCCTTGGGAAATAGAAGGAGCTAATTACGTTGGATTTCATCATTATGTTTCAGACGAAAAACATTAAACATGTTCTCTGTATGTTTTTAGGAAGTTTCAACACTTTTCTTGCAATTTTTGAAATAGGATATGTGGTTGTGGCTTTTTAATCTTTTTATGGATTCTGAAATGCAGTAATCAGTAACGTATATGGAAGAAAAATGTTATAGTTTGTAACGTTCGTTTTCATCTTTTAATTTTAATTTTCTTTTATTTCTGTTCTTTTCTTTTATTAAAGGTCGTTGATCGAGTGAGATGATGAATGCATGAGGGTTTTTGGTGGATTTATCGATCTTTTTAAGATCTATTAATTTTAGGAGTGGGGATGCGGTTAGATTCTTCCGTACCGGACTTCCTCTTCCTCTTTTGTCATCGAGCATTGGCGTAGTCAAGTGGTTTATAATTTGTGATAAAAGTAACCGTGTGGTGTTAGGAATTTTGGAAAGGAAATCTCAGTGTAGATTTTGGAGATCCTTTCGTCGATTTATTCGGATTTGTTCTACATCACGTTCTGCGATCAATTGTTATTGAGGCGATCGGATTTTGTTCCGGCTTTTAATGGTTCCGCTTTATTACACACGTGTAGCCGATCAACAACTTAAGGTAGTATAATTAATATTTTCAGGGCTCGATCTTTTAGTTTTTGTTCTCTTTCAGGCTTTTATTTTATTTTATTTTATTTTAGCTTATTGTTGTTTTAAGTTTATCTTAAAAATATTATTTCCCCGTCTGGTCTTGATCGTCGATTCCGATTATTCTGGTTGAATCGTAAAATTCGTATCAGAGACGCCATTTTGGAGGCCACCTAAAAGAGCATGGTTTTGGTTTCGGCGTAATTTGTGATATCCTTGACTGGGTCGCCCTCTCGTCGATCAACTTGGTGACCAACTGTACATCCATCACTCTCACTCATCAACTTGCTCAACATCTTGCCAACGTCACTGTAACTAGATAAGTACCCATCGACACCCCAACGACTTTGTTTACTCAATTTGTTTTGTTTTCAAAAATAATTTGTTAAATCATATTCTTGATTGAATTTGTAAATTTTGAAAATATTGTAGGTGTATTATTTCTTATTAAAAAAAAAAAAGAAACTTGTGAATCATTAATTTCATTTAACGGATTTTGTAACATTTCATAATTTCATTTTTTTTTATTATTAATTGTTTTGTTCACCTGTTCGCTCTTTTCGTTTGATTTCATTTTTTTTGAGACACCGAGGTAGTGTCCCATACATTATTGACTCAGCTGACTCAATTTTTGTGTTAATTTTATTTTTTTTCAGGTTTTAATTTTGATTCTATTTTGGGAGAATCGTTAGAGCGGTCAGGTTTCTTTTTTTAATTTGTTGTTTAATAATTTTCATTATTAGTTATAAACCAAATTATTTCTTTTTTGAACTTACATATTTTCCTTATATTAATAATTATTTTTTTTTTATCTATTTTGATTTTCAATATAGTTTTGAATCTCATTTGTATGAGTTTGTCTTTTGTGGATGTTTTGTTGAAACCTCGTGACTTGATTTCGAACTTAGTTAGCTGTCCGAGGAAAGCTAAGTGGGTAGGTATCGGTATAAGTTCGTGGCGCCCTTTTATTAACATCGTAACCCCCCCGTCTCCATTGAGTGAGCTGGAGCCCGAACCTATCCAATGTACTTGGTTTTGTTTTGTAATTTGAACTTTAGCAGTAGTTTTTTTTTAATGCCACAAGTTTTTTCAGAATGCTTGTCTTTCTATTATATTTTCCTCATCAGGTTAATTGTCGCTATTTCTACATATCAGACTAAATAAATGAAGTTCTAGTTGCACATTCGAGAATTTCGGCTCATTAAATATCGTATTGACTGTATGTGCAGTTTTAGTTTTAATGGTCGACCTTGTAAGACGTTTTTTAATTTTTCCAAATTCTTCTCAATTACTTCGTTATTTTATATGCATTGTTTAAAGTAAAAATTTACCAACAAAATACTATACTAATAGATGGAGTTCATTCATTTTATATAATAAATAGACCAAGCTGCTAGAGTGTTATATAAAATGATTAATATATTTGTATTACTACTTAATAATTTTTTATATTAACAAATGACGTAGATGAATATATCTATTGCGTAATTTTAAGTAATTAAATCTTTATTTAAATTTAAATAATGCTGCTATCGCATAAATATATTTGTTTACACCAATAATTCTATTTATAAGGCCACGTCAGTCTCGCAACATATGGACCTCTATCTGTATACGAACGGTACATTATGTCTTCAGTTATACCAATGAAACATCCAAGATTTCAATTATCGTTGCAAATCTCCATTGTTAATAATTTAGTCTGATATTTATTTAATATTTGAACGTTCTCGACTGCATTTTGTGCTTCTTCTGGACACGTATAAGTAATGAAGCCGTCTCTTCTATTTAAAACTGACATCCCACTTTGCATCAATAACCGAATCTTGAAAATCTTTCTTGCTTTTGTGAATAACGTAAATCTCCATTGTTAATAATTTAGTGCTATATTTATTTAATATTTGAACGTTCTCGACTGCATTTTGTGCTTCTTCTGTACACGTGTAAGTAATGAAGGCGTCTCCTCTATTTAAAACTGACGTCCCACTTTCCATCAATAACCGAATCTTGAAAATCTTTCCAGCTTTTGTGAATAACGGAAATAATTCTTTTTCGATGAAATGAGACGGAATTCCCTTGACTCAAATTTTCGATCCATGTGGTGGCAATTCTTTGCAATTGTTAATAGGGCCAATTATACGTTGGCTCCCACTGTATGATACAGGATAACTTTGTAAAAAATAACTGTGTGGTGAAGCCATTGTTAAAAAGTTGTAAATGTTTACTTGATGAATTGTTAACAGCTACTGAATGCTTCTTCCTCAAAAGCCAGCTGTTATACTCACATCCTTATCGCTCGTATTTCCGATGCGGCGCCAAATCTTCCTACAAGTAAGCGAATAATAGCTGAATAGACCCGCGGGGGAGCTGGACCCCCACCGGGCGCGTCCCCAGGTGGCGGATAGGGGAACGCTCGCTTCCACAGCGAGTATCGGGTTAACCCGGCGCGGACCAACCAGCTTGCGTTTTAGACTTCTACAGATTTTGAAGGAATTGTAAAATTTGCAAGATATGTCTTCACATCTAACCACGTTATCTCCAAATTTACGGTGATACCAATAAGTAGTCTAATAACTCGGAGAATTAGATTTATCTCTAGAACTGTGAAAGCAATTACAATTACAGTTCCTCGACGTACTTGTTGCTATGTTTTGCAATTTTATAGTCAAAAAGTTTATCTGGTTTTCTAAATTTTTTGTTTTGTTGTCCTGTTGTTTTTGTGGTGAAATCGAAGTCACAAGTGCTTGACAGGTTAACGTCAGATTTTAAATTGTTGTCAATAATTTGTCGTGTGGTGGTGTTATTGTGGTGCGATGTATTTGAACTTCTGAGAGGTGTGTTGAGGTCGATGTCAAATTCATTGATTCCCACACCTTGTCGACAACGGAAAGAATATTTACAACGTCCGCTTTGCCAGAAGTTAGAAGTGCCTCCGAAATAACACGAGGAATCGTCTCCGATGTCTGAATTTAAATTTAAGAATTTATTTAAATTTATTTAAGAATAAATTTTATTTAAACCTGAGAACCACCAATCATGGTCAACATCGTTCAATAAAAATCTGTTTTTGATCTCCCATTTGCGAATCTGACAGAGGATCGTCCAGACGTTTTTCTTCACTCAATGATAATCTTTGAATAAATAATTTTCAAAGATTATCATTGAGATGATCTCAGTGGGTGAATTTGCCAAAAAACATTAAATTTGGTTTTTTCATTACTAATACTAGTTAACATAATCTGTGCTAGAACTTGCCGAAACCATATGTCTATGGGATTAGAAGGCCAAAATGTTGGTATTTTCAATTTCGAAATATTTTTGTAATTCGTGCGCTGTATTGTCACGATTAGCTGTCTATCATTTTTTATAAAAAATTGACTAGATATTCGTTTAGTTTTTTCTATTGAGAAAATTAATTTTAATATTTGGTTTTGTTAACTAAAAAATCAATTTTATTATGCTCCTTGCCCACGTTTTTCACTCAATAACCAAAAAAAATAACTTTTAAAACGTTTAAAATTTGTATTATAAAAATAAAAAAAATATAAAATTATACTGCATAAATACCTTTAAAAAATATAAAAATAGTATTATACTTTAACTTAAAATAAAATACTTTCTATATAAAATAATTCTATAATAAATTAAAAAATATAAACAAAAACAAAATTAATTATATTGAAATTTTTCTTGCTTTGGTAGCTGCGAATTCAGCAATGATATCCTTAATATTTAATGTTTGGCTTATTGCACTTTCAATAGATATCAATGCTAGATTGTTCAATCGTTCTTGCGACATAGTTGTTCTCAGATAATTCTATATCAGTTTCAATTTTGAAAACAATCGCTCCCTAGTAGCAACGGCAACTGGAACACTTAACAGAGTTCTTAATGATACAAACAAGTTGAACATTCGCAGATCAATTTGTTTGATAAATGAAGTTCAAAATTTCTAATGGTGTTTGCTCAGTTGTAATAAAATTGTTGATTAATCGTATTTCACGGCATAAATCTGAGGCAGCAATATCCCTGGGACATTCTTCATCGCTTAATCTGTAAGTTTAATTTCTAATGTTTTGGAATGTTGAAAAAGCTCTTCTTCTGGCATATCAGTTAATGTGAAAACATTATGCAGAAAGAGAAACCCGTCTGTATAATTTTCAAAACTGTTGTAATTTCTTATGTATTAATCATCTACAGCGAAGAGAAAAATTATTTTAAAATTATTGTGGGGAGTCAGCAAGCTTTCTTCTCCACATTCGTAATCAAACTGATATCTACTTCTCCTACGGGTTACGACATATTATCTCCTTGGATACGCTATTGAAGATTTATTATGGATATCTTCACTCCCGTTTATCCTATGGTGTACTGTATTGAGGTCATTCCATACATGCTGGTATAATTTTTGCTTCTCAGACGAAATGCCTAAGGTTGATTGTAAACCTGAACGATAGAGACTGTTGTAGAGGCGCGTTTGTTAAACTAAATATTCTTACTCTTCCCTGTGTTTACATCTTGCAATGTTTAAGGTATGTCAAAAGTAATCTCAATAACTAGAAAAAGCATAGTGATGCGTAAACGTATAACACACATCATAAAGACAGCTAAGGCAAGGGACGGGGTAAATCACTTTGGATTAAAAATTTTCAATTATTGCCAGATTGTATAAAGGCCCTTGAGGATAAATTATTCAAATGCACAATAAAGCCTTTATTATTAGAGAACGCTTTTTACAATTTTGACGAATTTATTAATGCTGTTCAAGCAAAGATTTTTGTTTCGCTGGGTTGCTGCCATTTTAGTCTGCGATTTTCGTTTGGACATCTATCGCACCGCCAACGGATATCTTTCATTTTTCAAAAGTCGAAAACGTTGTAATGTAACTTTAATATTATCACATTTCCATTACACCGATGTCCTCTACTCTTCGTTCCTTACCTTACTTTACACTTGCGAAGTAGAATTTAATAAGTTCAGAAGTCCAGCATTTATTTGGAATAAAGCGACGAAAGCACGTATCTCATATACTGCTTGATTTGAATTAGCTTAATATGTTGAGCCGACGTATAATCCAAGCTGTCGTATTTTTCTATAAGGTCTGGACTCTGATTCTAGGACTTCTCCTTTTCTTCTTAATAAAATATGTAGTCGATTTGATATGCACTCTGTTAATGTTCGAAAAAATAAGAAATAGAAAATCTCACCATTTCTATTAATCTTCCATCTTTGCTGTGTTGTGCCAAGCAAATGTAGCTGTTGTTCAAATTCTTTCCCTTGATCATAAATGTGTTGAATGTGATGCTTTTTCAAAAAAAAAAATAATTACTTAAATGTTACATAAAATAAGATTTGATTAATTTTATATTAATGCTATGAGAAGCACCATATGTTATTACAAGATAACTACATATAAATGATATATTAAAGCTAAAGCATAGTTCATAATTTTATTACTACTAGTAGGTATGGAAGACTAGCTAATGAGGTGAATACCTACCTACCACTTTGTTTTCTCATAGAGAATATTCGCAGCATTTCTAATAATAACTGAGATAACCTGCAAATTCATCAAAATTTGGACACTATACATCTTTTCAAAACCATTAAAGGATAATGTAAACCTTTAGCCTGGTGGAAGTCTTTTATCTCTTGGTATAGTGATGTAATCCTGAAAACCGGGATTTAATATTAAAAAATAAAAAATTTAAAATATCACCGTGTCCCAAGTTTCATCATATATATTCTTAACATTTCTGTAATCTCCCATCTTTGTTGTATTGTTTCAAGCAAATGTAGCTGTTCTTTTCGTTGATCACAAATGTGTTGAATGTGATACTTAAATCAAATTTAATTAAATTATTTTAAATAAAGTAAGATTGGATTAATTTTATATTACTGCTATGAGAAGCACCACATGTTATTACAAGATAACTATATAGTATATACAGGGTGTCTCACGTAACTGGTTCTTTAGAACTTTTTTAGGTTCCACTATTCGTAGAGGCTTGAAATTTTGGTAGCATGGGTTGTTCATTCCGATCTATTAATCTAAAATATTTTCAGGATGGCCACCACTTCCGGTCTACCGAAAGTAGACCTCAACTTCGTTATTTAAAAAGGAATGCTGTAGTTTTTATTACACCGTTCAATTATACATAAGAAAATATGTTGACTTTGATAACAGTTGTTGGTACCTACCATTTTTTGTTTTCGAGTTATTTTGATTAGTGAATTAGTGAAACGGTAATTCGATTTTTGACCAGCCTGTATAAGATATACTGATACAACAAATGACAATCTATTTAACAGCATATGAAGAGTTATCGTACCAATGCAAAACGTTTTTGAATTAGCGTTGGCTGAGATATAGGCTTGTAAAGAGCATGGAGATACTTGATAAAAAACACTTAAAATCAAAATAACTCGAAAACAAAAAACAGTAGGTACCAACAACTGTTATCAAAGTTAACATATTTTCTTACGTGTAATTGAATGGTGTAATAAAAACTATAGCATTCCATTTAAAATATCGAAGTTGAGGTCTACTTCCGATAGACCAGAAGTGGTGGCCATCTTGAAAATATTTTAGATTAATAGATCGGAATGAACAACCCATGTTAGCAAAATTTCAAGCCTCTACGAATAGTGTAACCTAGAAAAGATCTAATGAACCATAGTACATAATTTTATTAGTACTAGCATCGCTTTGTCAACTAATGTTATAATTTGTTTCGTTATAAATCCTATTAAAATTTGATTTTTATTTGACATTCATACACTTTTAGGTTATGTCAAATTTGCCTCCAATTCTGAGGCAAATTTGACGAGCTGGCATGTGACGAGCTTTACATTTTGATTAGCGTGTTTTGTGACTCTTTAATATTATCACATTTCAATTATGTCCCCTACTCTCCGTTTCTTACAGATCACTTCCGAAGTAGAATTCAGAGAAACCACAACTCCTACATTCGTTTGATTTTAGGAATAAAGCGACGTGAGCACGTATCGCATAGACTGCTCGATTAGAATTGGCTTAATATGTTGAACCGATGTACAATCCACACTGACGTACTTTTCTAGAAGATAGTTTCAGCTGGGACTCTTTATCTTAGTAAAATACGTATTCGATCCGATGTGCACTCTACTAATCTTCGATTTAAAGGCGCTCTTTCTCCGCCACTTCATAGAATAGAGAAATTTAAATGCAGTTCGGTATTCATACCAAATGTTCAAAAATGATTCGGGCTATCAGGGTAGCTCCCTGATAGCCTGAAATTTCATCATGTATCTTCTGAACATTTCTGTTAATCTCCTATCTTTGCTGTGTTGTTTCAAGCAAATGTAGCTGTTGTTCAAGTTCATTTCTTTGATCACATATGTGTTGAATGTGATACTGTTTGGAAAAATATATCACATAATTACTTAAATGTTAATTAAAACAGGATTTGATTAATTTTATATTACTGCTATACACCACACGCGGCACCACATGTTATTACAAGATAACTACATATAACTGATATATTAAAGTTAACACATAGTACATAATTTTATTAGTAATAACTACGTTATCAACTAATATTACAATTATTTCTTATAAGTCCCATTAAAAATTGACTTTTATTTGACATATTCATACACTTTTAGGTTATGTCAATTTTGTCTGCAATTCTGATTTTGGTACTTTATGTTGAGCAAAAAAAAAACGGACATGTAACGAACTTTGTGTTAGAATTAGCCTTACTTTCCCTTCTTAGGTTCAATAAAAGATCAGAAGGAACGTTATAATTCAGCCATATGGGTGCTGCGCCTAACAGGAGTTTGTTCTTCCTTTGATGGGGTTGATTGTTTCAACCGTTCCCAAAATTTTCCCTATTCTGTATTGGCGGGTGGTATTACGCTATTTTCAGAATGAAAGATGGGATAGGTAACGTACATATTCTCTTACAATTACGCTTATAATATCTGTACACTTTATAATAGGTAATGTTCTAACACTTTGAAGATACTCATAAAAATATGTACAAACTAGAGTTTTGTAGGACGTCCGAAGGAGATGTGTTCCATTTCAGGTCCTAAGAGATCCTAAGACATATACACGATTGTTAGCTTTATTTGTATACGATCGGTACATTATGTCTTCAGTTACACGAATGAAACATCCAAGATTTCAATTATCGTTGTAAATCTCCATTGTTAATAATTTAGTCTGATAATTATTTAATATTTGAACGTTCTCGACTGCATTTTGTGCTTCTTCTGTACACGTGTAAGTAATGAAGGCGTCTCCTCTATTTAAAACTGACATCCCACTTTGCATCAATAACCGAATCTTGAAAATCTTTCCAGCTTTTGTGAATAACGGAAATAATTCTTTTTCGGTGAAATGAGACGGAATTCCCTTGACTCAAATTTCTGATCCATGTGGTGGCAATTCTTTGCAATTGTTAATAGGGCCAATTATACGTTGGCTTCCACTGTATGACACAGGATAACTTTGTAAAAAATAACTGTATGTTGGAGCCATTGTTAAAAAGTTGTAGATGTTTACTTTATGAATTGCTATGAGCTACTGAATGCTTCCTCTTCAATAGTCAGCTTTTATACTCACATCCTTATTGCTCGTGTTATCGATGGGCGCCAAATCTTCCTGCAAGTAAGCGAATAATAGCTGAAGCACCCCCACCGGGCGCGTCCCACAGTGGTTCAAAATGGCAAAAAGTGACGCATAGACCTTTAGAAATTTATTACGTTGATGAAATTTGGTATATAGGTATTATAACAAATACGATGATTGTATCAAAATTTAGACCAAATTAGTTAACCGGAAGTGACACTTTACCTGAACACCCCACCTCCACATTTTCATATAAAGTTGTAATTTAAATTGGTGTAGATGAATGCCATTTTGTATGATCTATTATAATCTTGCAAAATATCCAAATATCAAATTTCAATCAATTCGCGTAACCGGAAGTGTACCGGAAGGTACTTTATCTGAGCACATCTCCAATTTTATTCATAAAAATTGTCACTCTAAATTAGAATAAAAATAAATAAAATGAATTGTAAAATTGTAAAATTTCTAAAATTGTAGTTTCTATGGCCCTCCAAAATATTCTGACATCATAGTTTGGTCTTGTTGTGTAATTGGAACTAATAGAAAGTAAAGGAATAAAATATTCCATAGAATAGATTCAAGTAGTTTGGACGATATAAAATAAAAAAAGATATGTAATGAGAATAGTATATAGAAGATAATATACCTACATGTATTGGTGCAGAAGATAAGTATACCTACATGTATTTATGCATAGGTAATTGGTTATGTGTATGAAATGAAATACAACCAGTTTATTAAATTCAATAAACATACTTTACTATATTAAATGGTGTCTTCAAATTCTTCTGCGAAGACTGGTAAGGAACTTTCCTCATCGAATTGTATGTCGTCATCAGAATCTGAATCATACGATTCATTCAAAGGAGCATCTTCAAAATCAGCAGTATCATCTATGTGTAGTTTTTTTGTTGAAGATTTACTCTTTGCAGATGATCTATTAAATGCTCTGAATATTTTAAAAAATAAAGGATCAGACGTTAACATGAATCTGTTAAAAATATCTTCAAGTGTATCTTTGCGTGATGTTTTTCTTGAAAAGTCGGTCCTATATTTCTTGAAATCTTTGTTTCTAGACTCCAGTGGTTCTTCACTTAGAGCACCTATAAAATAAAAACTATAGTTTTCTTGTTTGTTGTCTATTCAAGTATAATTTACCTAATGGAATTGATCCAAAATGTTGAATATATTCATGCCCGTGAAACAAAATTTTATGCACAGTTGGAGAAAATGTGAATGAGGGGTATGTTTTCGAAAACTTTTGTGCTGTTGCAATGCCGTACATTTCATATTTCTTGAAATTAACTACTGTGTTGCAAGATGTTGCCGCTAAAAGATTTGAAAATTGCTCGATAATTTCAACATCAATTCCTGTTATTTCTGATGTTAATTTACAATCTTGAAAGAATCTTCTGGCGGTATTCCCATCATGGGAAATTCCAAAACCTGGCTTGGGTTTGTCTATAATTAGGCCAGTTTTTTCCTTGAACAGTTTTTGAATTTCCTTCTTCCGCACATCTGTTTGCTTGTTTTCGTCCAATCTAAGAAGAAATTAGTCATAGAAAATAAAGAAGTATTAGAAGTAAATCTCTTACTTATAGGCACATCGTAGTAAAAACTGCATCATATTAATTTTCGCATGTAATGGCGATATACCAAAGCCAAAAACAGTTTTGTTAATTGCTCCTTTGTCTGGAAATTTATTTAAGTCTTTAGGTCCAGCTAAACATACTGGACATCTCTAAAATCATTTAATTTTAGTTATCTTATTGACAAAAGAATTCTTTCGTTTCTGTCCCACGTTTAATATAATCATGAACACACTTACCGAAGTTGCGGGATTTTTAATAATAGCGTTGATAACTTTTCCATTTATCATGGTGAACAGAAAACTATGTGTCATTTCCACCTCGTATGATTCCGACATCTTAATCATTGATGGCCTTAAATTTTCTATTACTGTCATCATTCTTGTGTACTCTGCCGTTATGGAATTTGGATCTTCTTTACAGAATGCCATTCGTATTGGCCTACATAGACTAAATTTAAAAAAAAACAGGAGATTAGAGCCTGCGTTACAATATTTTATATGAAAAAATACCTTGACGAATTAGGAGAGTCATTATTCCAAACAATGACCGACCTTATCACCTTCTATAAATAAGGGTAATATGTGCGTACACATTACGGTGGCATCCGAATTTTCTGGATTAATAAACCTTTGTTTAAATTCAGGATGACCACTGCTGCCATCCATACCCCATTTAAATGTTATTTTCAACCTGTTTGGGCAATTTTCTATTGGAATATTTTTCAAAATTCTTTCGGCTGTTCTGTCCACCATATGTTGAAGCGATACCTTTGCCTCTATTTCCGAAAAGTTATCGGGATTTAAAGTGGGATAGCTTTCTTTTTTAGCTTTCAATATTTCGTGGTATGTTGGATATATATCAACTTCTATAAAATAAATACAATCAAGTAAATTAGGTCTACATACTTAATAAAATGAATATTACTTTTCCACAATGCTGCTGAACGCATATTTTGATACTGAGCCTTTGTTTGTTTGCCATTTATAATAAATAAGGCTATTGCTTCTTCCGGAGAAAATGGTTCGGGAGCACTGCGCTCCACAGCGGACAATACGTCTTCTGGGACTAAGCTAGCCAATTTTACAGCTTTTGCTGCATCGATTTTATGCTCTTGTCTAAGGGCAGATGTGGCGGCATACGCTAATTCTTCAGACGTGTATCTCTTATTTCTAAAAATAAATTTTATAGCCACATTATATCAAACACGTGCTGATCTATTACCTTTGGTTACTCTATTTTTTTGAGGGGTTGACAAATCTGCAAAACATTTTCGTTTCGAAGGTCCAGGTTCTGACACATTCTCATCACATAATTTGTTAAATGGTTTGTCATCTAACCAAAGTTGATTTTTGGCAACAAATTTTTCCCAAGAATATCCAGAATTTCTCCATTTTTCTGCCCATTTCTTTAAAAAAGATTTTATTTGGGTTTCGTTTGGAAAAAGTCCGCGCCCGTTCATGTATGTTAGTATTTCGTTAAATACCTCTGTTTCAGTTCTATTACTAAAACCTCCCTTAAGAAATTTATTGCATAGATCTATACGCGTAATTTCAGCTGTAATAAAAAAAATACATTAGCAAAAATAATAGCACTATACTATACAGGATATGATATGAAATAAACTATTACCAAAAATTTAATGAACTGTTAGCTATACTTACTATAACTTGATCAGTGATAGTGGCAATGTGTGAAGCGGAACATCAATATCATCTCACTTGTTGATTATATTAAAGGAGAAAAGATTTCTAATGATATCGGGGAATGACAAATTTGTAGCAAATTTTTTTCCAACTTTTGAGGGTTGTAGTTACCTAGGGGTGTCGATGTGCATGTGGTTCTTGTATATAAATCATCTACCTTAATTTTCGGAAAACAATCACTTCCCAAAGTTTATCGCATTTGCAGCGAAACACTATAAAATAAATCAAAAGTTGGATCCAGATGGTTTTAAATTATTCACCACTGATAAGATAATACTCAAAATTATATTTACAATCAATAACTGCAGCGGGCTGAAGCTGGCGTAAACATTTATTATGACTTATTTCCTAATAGTTGCGTATTTTACGGATATGTAGTGTTAAAATGTAACATATTTTCGACAGGCGGATCATGGTGGGTCTAAATCATATACCTCCAGGTACGTAATACTTTAAACTATATTTACGATGAAAATTCAAAGCGGGCATAGGTGGGCGTCGAGACTTATTACAGTTTATAACTTAAAAATTGTCATAATTCATGATACACTTTTTCATAATGTTAGCTGATAATCAAGGCATCAATTGAAAAACTGTTATATACATATGATAATACTTACCTAAACGCTTGGATTCCATATTTTCTTCAGAAATAACTATCACTCGAAACGTCACAAAATTATCTTAATGTGCGCTAATGAAGCGATAAGGCAAAGTGACCTAAGAACCTGCCCGACCTCCTTATAAGCAAATCCATCTTACTCAGGTAGATTTGCATATAATTGACTTTGGGTATCGGTTTTTCTTGGAAAAAAGTGTTATTTATAAAAGGGCTTTCCCAAAATTACCTAGGGGTAAATTTGTTTTTTACCTCTATGCGTCACTTTTTCATGTTTTGAACCACTGTGCGTCCCCAGGTGGCGGATAGGGGAACGCTCGCTTCCATAGCGAGTATCGGGTTAACCCAGATCTCCAGTGTTAATAATTTAGTCTAATATTTATTTAATATTTGAACGTTCTCGACTGCATTTTGTGCTTCTTCTGGACACGTGTAGGCAATGAAGGCGTCTCCTCTATTTAAAACTGACATCCCACTTTGCATCAACAACCGAATCTTGAACATTTTTCTTGCTTTTGTGAATAACGTAAATCTCCATTGTTAATAATTTAGTCTGATATTTATTTAATATTTGAACGTTCTCGACCGCATTTTGTGCTTCTTCTGGACACGTGTAGGTAATGAAGGCGTCTCTTCTATTTAAAACTGACATCCCACTTTGCATCAACAACCGAATCTTGAACATTTTTCTTGCTTTTGTGAATAACGTAAATCTCCATTGTTAATAATTTAGTCTGATATTTATTTAATATTTGAACGTTCTCGACCGCATTTTGTGCTTCTTCTGTACACGTGTAAGTAATGAAGGCGTCTCCTCTATTTAAAACTGACATCCCACTTTGCATCAATAACCGAATCTTGAAAATCTTTCCAGCTTTTGTGAATAACGGAAATAATTCTTTTTCGGTGAAATGAGACGGAATTCCCTTGACTCAAATTTCTGATCCATGTGGTGGCAATTCTTTGCAATTGTTAATAGGGCCAATTATACGTTGGCTTCCACTGTATGACACAGGATAACCTTGTAAAAAATAACTGTATGTTGGAGCCATTGTTAAAAAGTTGTAGATGTTTACTTTATGAATTGCTATGAGCTACTGAATGCTTCCTCTTCAATAGTCAGCTTTTATACTCACATCCTTATCGCTCGTGTTATCGATGGGCGCCAAATCTTCCTGCAAGTAAGCGAATAATAGCTGAAGCACCCCCACCGGGCGCGTCCCCAGGTGGCGGATAGGGGAACGCTCGCTTCCATAGCGAGTATCGGGTTAACCCAGATCTCCAGTGTTAATAATTTAGTCTAATATTTATTTAATATTTGAACGTTCTCGACTGCATTTTGTGCTTCTTCTGGACACGTGTAGGCAATGAAGGCGTCTCTTCTATTTAAAACTGACATCCCACTTTGCATCAACAACCGAATCTTGAACATTTTTCTTGCTTTTGTGAATAACGTAAATCTCCATTGTTAATAATTTAGGCCCATAATTATTTAATATTTGAACGTTCTCGACTGCATTTTGTGCTTCTTCTGGACACGTGTAAGTAATGAAGGCGTCTCCTTTATTTAAAACTGACATCCCACTTTGCATCTATAACTGTTCACGCACTATTACATGGGGATTTTGTCCGCCCCGCGCCGACGCGACTTTGTATTCGTACGCGTGTGCCAGAGATTTGTAAAACTCAATCTCTTATCAATACAACCGTTGTGTAAGCATCAGTTTTATTTCTGACCCGTTTCATCTCAACAAGAAAAACACAAAGTTACTAGTGCACCGTATAAAAAAAGTAAGAATTATATTTCTTATAAAATTATTTTTATTTTGTTTTAAATCGTATCAGCACCTGATTTTTTTTCTTTTCTTTCGTTCCCGATTTGTATCGAGCGAACATTAATCCTTCGAGCCGGATTATTATCCCGGTTTTATTTTATCTTTCTGAGGTTCTCGATCAGCTTCTTCCGCCAGCGTACGTTAGCGGGCCTTCTGGTGATACGATTTTTTATCGTATTAGAATTAGGTGATCCGAACGTACGACGCCACTGATTGAGATTTATCCACGTTACTTCTTTTTTCATTCTTCTTAGCCATTTTGGTCCGAACCTCATATGGTTCACATCTGGTCTCTGGAGGAATAAACAAGAAGAGAAAAAACTGGATATTCTTATTTTCAAACATCTTTATAATTTCGCTTAATTTTACTCACATATTTGCTGATGGTCCCTTTGGAATCATCACTAGAATTAATTTTGTTTTTTTCTTCTTTTCCTTGTTTTCTATCATATTCCAAGTGGAATCATTATTTTTAAAATCGTAATCTTCCTGATGATCCTTTTCAACGTGATATTTTTCTTCAAAGAGCTCAAGACTCCGAGGAGGTCTACAAAGAATTCAAATTACTACACAATCAAATCATTGGTTTTATAACCGATGAAGACTTTGAAACTCACGATCAAATTCGTAAACAAGCTGATCTCCATTTTTACACCATCAAAGCCCTCGTGCACAAATTTAATCTAGCTTCTCAAAATCTGTCAGAGTCAGTCTCTTCTTTTGTAACCCCAAAACTTAGTAAACTAATTTTACCAATTTTTGATGGCAATCTTAAGAACTGGCCTACTTTCTTTGATTTATTTAACAGTATGGTCCATGATAATTCTTCTCTCTCACCCGTGGCAAAACATCAATATTTAATTACATCTCTGAAAGGTGAATCTTTTAATTTGTTAAAAGGGCTTCCGGCCACAAATGGCAACTACCTAATCGCCTACAACACTCTTAAAGGGCGTTATCAAAATAAACGTCATTTAGCCACTCTATATTTTAACGAAATTCTGGGTATTAAGTCTGTTTCCGAGGAGTCTTCTAAATCCTTTCGTCTACTAATTGACACATTTAGCGAAAATATAGAGGGCTTTCGGACACTTGGTTTTCCTGTGGATGAGTGGGATTTTTTGTTGTTCAATTTGTTACTTCAGAAACTTAATCACTCCACCAAAACTAAATTTGAAGGGGAACACACGTCTTATGAAATACCCACCTATAAACAACTTATGACATTCTTAGAAAATCAGTCGAAAGCATTTGAGTCTGTTTTGCTCACCTCTCAAGATAAACCATCTCTCAATCGTCAAAAGCCCCTGTCGAATATTCGTGGAAAGACCGTAACGAGTTTAAAGGTTGAAGACAATTCCTCAACATCTAAATGCATTTTATGTTCCAATAATCATTCCATTTATCGATGCTCATCATTTAACTCAAAATCACCATCTGAACGCTTATCTTTTGCTCGACAACATAATCTTTGTAGAAACTGCCTAAATTCAAAGCATTCTACCCAGGAGTGTCCCTCTTCTTACCGTTGTCGTGTATGTCAACAGCACCACCATACCTTACTGCATTTTGAATCTCAAAAAGGTTCTCCTATTCATGTTGGTAGCACTGATTGCAATCTAAAACATAATTCACATAATGAAACAAATTCTTATGTCATTTTACCTATCGCATCTTTACATATCAGAGACCAATTTGGAAATTTGCATCTCGTTAGAGCCTTGATTGACTCGGGCAGTATGTCAAATTTCATAACTGACCGGTTGTCTACGAAACTTCGTCTTCCTCGTACTTATAATTCTTCTGTAGAAATTAAAGGTCTCAACTCAATGACATCCATTTGCAACAAAGGTTCGATTAACTGTTTTATTCAACCTTGTCAATCAGAAACGCCCTCCTTTGAATTTAATGCTATCATAACACCCAGCATCTGCTCTGATCAACCGTCATTATCATCCATTATAAGACCTCATAGTGATTTGAAAGGATTAAAGTTCCCTATGAAACATAATTCTGATTTAAGACAAATTGACTTATTATTGGGTGCCGAATTGGTCCCGAAAATACTTACTGGCGGGCGTGTACTTGGGGAAACTAATGATCCAGTCGCCGTTGACTCCGTCTTCGGATGGATTGTGATGGGGCGTCCAAGTTCCTCTTCTGGTACGTCCATAGCTACATGCTTATCGACAGTGGAATCATCTCTCGATCATTCAATTCAACGTTTTTGGGAGTTAGAATCAGTTCCCAAAAGGAGCTTCCTTAACCTCCGATGAAAAACAATGCGAACGTCATTTTGTAGAAAATTATAAGCGTACTGTTTCCGGACGTTTTGTCGTATCATTACCCTTTAAAAACGATAAACAAGTTCTAGGTCACTCTTATCAAATTGCATTAAAACGTCTTACCTCCTTAGAGTTCCGTCTTTCGAAAAATTCCTTAATGCGTAAAGAGTATTTACAATTCATGCAAGATTACTTAGAGTCTGGCCATATGTCTATTGTACCTACCCCTAAAACGTCGTTATCAGAAGCTTATTATATTCCCCATCATTGTGTCATGCGCACCGATAGTCCTTCTACGAAGTTTCGATTAGTTTTTGATGCGTCTATGTCAACGTCCAATGGCACATCTTTGAATGATCTCCTTCATGTAGGACCTAAACTACAACAGGACATTAGTCAAATTTTATTGTTATTTCGCTGTCATCCTTTCGCATTTACCTGCGATATAAAGCAAATGTACAGGCAAATCCTTATTTCCCCAGCTCAGAGGGACTTCTAAAGAATTCTATGGCGGTTCTCTCCAGATAGTCCAATACAAGAATATGTGCAACACCGTAACTTATGGCGTTTCTTCATCTCCTTTTCTTGCGCTCAGAACACTTTTAGAATTGTCGGACATCTACCATCAGGAATTTTCAAAAGCGTTCAGAGCCCTAAAACAAAATATTTATGTTGATGACATCGTAGTTAGTAGTCCAACAATAGAAGAAGTACTAAACTTACAAGAAGAATTAATAGCTTTATTAAAAAGGGGAAAGTTGGAACTTCGTAAATGGGCCAGTAACTGGCCTGAAATTCTGAATCTTGTTTCTGAGTCCGATGTTCAACAGCTAATTTCGTTGGACTACGATGAAATCAATTATGTAAAGGTTTTGGGTCTCCAGTGGGACCCCTCTACAGATAAATTTAGATATTCATATTCAGCTAGGACGTCAAATTGCACCAAAAGAAGCGTTCTTTCCGATGTGGCACGAATATACGGTCCTCTTGGGTTTTTAACTCCCTGTGCGTTAAAGGCCAAACATTTCATTCAACAATTGTGGCAAATAAAAAGCAATTGGGATGAAATCGCCCCTCCATTAATGACGACACACTGGAATAAATTTAAATCTCAATTGGAGCTGTTATCCGTGATTCGTGTACCTCGATTAATGATTCCAGACAATTCTAGTTCTATTCAACTTCACGTCTTTTGCGATGCTTCTCAAGTTGGCTACTGTGCCGTGGATTACTTGCGTAATGAATATTTTTCTCACGTTGTCAACACTTCCTTTGTTTGTGCTAAGTCCCGCGTAGCCCCATTGAAGGTTATATCAGTTCCTCGCCTTGAACTCTGCGCCGCTACTCTTCTGGCCGATCTTGTCAAGAATGTCCTTGAATATCTGTCACCTGCAATAAAAATAGATTCTGTTGCGGCTTGGACAGACTCTCAGGTAGTGCTAAATTGGATTAATTCCGAACCTTGTACATGGAAAGGTGTTCATTGCAAATCGTGTCAGTCACATTCAGGAGATTGTTCCATCGGAGTCATGGAGACATGTTCCATCCCTCGAAAACCCTGCTGATTGTGGTTCACGGGGATGTTATCGTGATCAATTATCAACGTTTGATTTGTGGTGGAAGGGTCCATCTTGGCTAATTGACGATAGAAACCATTGGCCTGCCAATCTAATTCGTTTATAATTGAATAGAGAGCACGCCTCTATTCAATTATAAAACATGTATAAATTCAACACTTTCCGGATGTACATCAAGCCATCTTAAAAAATCAACTACCTAAAAAACCATTTCGAAAGCTGGCTCTATTTATGGATCGGGATGGATTGTTGAGGGTGGGTGGTCGGTTAAAGAACTCGGACGTGCCATTCGTACAAAAATACCCTTAGTTACTTCCAAGTGACTCCCGATTGAGCGAAATGATAATTGAAGAAACCCATTGTATCAAGACGGGGTCGCTGTGAGCTCATATTTAGTGACAATGGTACCAATTTTGTGGGAGCAAATCGTAGATTGGAAGAGATGGTAAATACAGCAAAGGTTAAATTGGGTATTAATTGGCAATTTAACCCTCCAGCGGCACCACATATTAATGGTTTGGCCGAGGCCGGAGTAACATCTGTAAAGACGCATCTAAATCGAGTAATTGGCGATCAAATTCTCACTTTTGAGGAATTACTTACCGTACTTACTCAAATTGAAGTAGTATTGAATTCACGACCATTAACTGCTATCAGTTCGGACCCGAATGACTACCAACCTCTAACACCATTTTATTTTCTTTGTTTAGAACCTTTAAATTCGACTATTCCAGATCCACACCTTTCTCACCTAAAATTGAATCGACTCACCAGATGACAACTGTTGCAGCGAATGGTGCAGGATTTTTGGGGTCGTTGGAAGGTCGAATATCTTCACACACTTCAGCAACGTCATAAATGGAATTTGACCTTTCCGAATTTACGAGTTGGAGATTTGGTAATCTTGAGGAATGATCAGAAACCTCCTACACAGTGGTCTCTTGCTCGAATAGAAAAAACTCACCCCGGTAAAGACGGTGTTGTCAGAGTTGTCACCGTTCGAACTCATAATAATACGCACTTTACAAGGCCGGTGACTGCAATCTGTCCGCTCCCGTTGCCAAACTAAATTTAAATTTTGTTCAAAATTATGAGTATACGTTATTAGATCATTTTACTTACCTGTAAAAAAAACTATATATAAATATATTGTTAATATTTTTTTTGGTGGGTGGAATATATTCACGCACGCTTACATGGGGATTTTGTTCCCATGTGGTAGATTATTCCAAACAAAAACCCAGTCTAATTTAATATTCCCTCTAATATAATGTGATTAATCCATATGTTGAGATGGAGGGATACCATCTCATTTAAGATTACAATGAAGGCAATGTAATAATTACTAACACCTAATACATAGCCCATGGCAAAAACCATCGAACTGTAGGCATTATTTGGTCTTGTGCTACTCAGTATATACAGATTAAGGAGGCTGCCTTGAGGGACTAATTTTGAAAGATCCTCTAACGATAACTTTTCAATCTGCTGCTGTAGTGTGTCAGTAGCATTTGTATGGCAGCAGAGCGGAAGTTAGCACAAAAGCCAGGGGAAGCAATCAACTCATTTATACTTTTACCAGCAGGGTAATGGGAAACCAATGAGCCGGCAAATGGTTTGTATTCAGGGGGGCCCCTTATAAAGGTAATCCCTGATATTAGGATTAAAATAACCATTAGTACGCTGGATGGATGATGATTCATTGTTGATATGGTATATGTTCTATATAGAATAATATAGAGATATATTAAACATATTATATATTGTCTTTTTGTCTTGAAAATCTTTCCAACTTTTGTGATTAACGGAAATAATTCTTTTTCGGTGAAATGAGACGGAATTCCCTTGAATCAAATTTCCGATCCATGTGGTGGCAATTCTTTGCAATTGTTAATAGGGCCAATTATACGTTGGCTCCCACTGTATGACACCGGATAATTTAGTAAAAAATAACTATGTTGGAGCCATTGTTAAAAAGTTGTAAATGTTTACTTGATGAATTGTTAACAGCTACTATATAGTAAAAAAATTGATATAGTAAAAAAACAAATTAAATTTCGTACGTTCTGAAATTATCACATTGGCAATCTTTCTCCAAACGTTCTTTTGCCATGTCGGCATTGGCAGAATTAAATATTTCAGTTTTAAATCCGGGATCCAAAATGGAACATTTTGCCATTAAATGAATATTTTCAACGGTTGAAAACCTCTTTGGAATCCCTGCATCATAATATAAAATTAAATGTTCTGCTTCTTCCAGCGTACATAATTCATTAATTTTATTTATGGCTGATCTCAATCCTTTTATAATTATTATAATTTTTGTTAATGAAACGGTTTTTTAGAAATTTGTTTAAAAGGCTTTAAAATCATGCATATTTCGTTTAACAATTTCCACTCTATTTCTGATAAAAAATCAACAGGGTTGTGCAATATATTATGTGACCATACGTCCCGTTTTGTACGGAATTGTCCCGTTCTTCTGTTGGTAGTCCCACCGTCCCGAATAAACTCTAAAACGTCCCGTTTTCATAATCACATAAGTGCATAAATCTCATTAAGTATCTAGCTGTATTTACACAGCTTTTTTTATTAGTAATATTTCGTTTCTTTGTTTACGAGACTTATACCAAAGATGCTTAAATGTAAGTGAACATTTTTTTGAAACCTGAAGGGGCCAAATAGAAAAAGTATAAACAATATTTATACAAAACCGAGCACATTGTTGGAACAAAAACTAATAGAGATTGGCTGTGAAGCTCATAATGTCCACAATACAATTAAAACTGCCGATTGCTTACCAATTGATTTACAATGCATTATTGTCAAAATTTACTTTTTTAATATTTATAGTGTACACATTGAAACTGTAAAAGAATTCTATGATTGATAGGTACAGAGTGTTGGGTTACAGTAACTCTAAATGGCCTATACTTGAAGAGTGCTGTTTGTGAGATTAGAAAATTATTTTAGATTGCTAATCTAAGAAAATAGTCTTCTAATAGGCATTCATTCTAATAGTTACTCTTCTAATAATTAGTCATCTAATGCCCGAATATATTGAAGTTGTTTTTTGGCAATCCCAGTTCCGAATGCTGGTTATATTTTGTGCACGCCCAAGAAGTTAGTTTCCACCAAGCCGCTTTAAATACCGAAGGACAAAATATATCAGCAATGGTTGTGAATGAACTGCTTGAAAAAAGTAGTCGAGTATAATTACTAACTATTTCCACGAAAATAGAAACATAGAATAATTAAAGCTACTACAATTAGTAGTTAAGTATCTAATTACAGTAAACCTTAAATCAATGAAAACCAGTTGAATTTAAATGATGGAAGCATGCAATGCATGATACACATCTCTACCATTTTGCTAATAAATTACAAGGATTTGCAATCCTTAGAAGATCAGCATTTAGAAGACTCAGCATTTTTGATAGAAATGCTCTTCAGTGTTTTGGAATTAATCGTCTTTCTCTACAGATAGAACGAATAGTCTTTTCCGATTAGCGAATCTCTTACCAATTCAGATTATAAGGGACAATGTAAATTTTACGTTTTTCAGTTTTGTTCAGTTTATCAAGGAATTCGGATTTTGGGTTGCAGTTATAATATGCAGTTGTAATGCCTAAAAGGGAGGGGCTTGCACTCTCCAAAAAA